>CM016624.1:94777765-95977765 GCA_005393395.2 Gossypium australe
TGTTCATCAGTCTAATAATTCGTGTATGCAGTATGCCAAGTATTGCAAATCATATATCAAGATAACGCATGAAACGTATGACCATCATAATCAGAACAACAAATACGATATAACCAAGCTAATCAACCTCTAAAGGGTATAACAGTATTTTTACCTACCAAGGGCATTTTCTTAATTTACCTTTCAGGGGTATTTTGGTAATTTACCCACTAAGGGTATTTCAGTAATTTCGTACTTGAAATGGCCTTTCCGAAGGCCCAATGTCGTCACTAGCGACTCAGCTACCATTTTTGGTCCTTACCAGACTATTGGGCCTAAAACCCGATTCGGCCCATTCAGGCCCACATGCTGTGTCGCCCACCTACACAAATCTAGCCACGTATATAAGTTCCACTAGTCTAGTTCACTATATACTATATCATCATACAATTTACTCATATGGGCCCACGGGCCCACTTCGGCCCATCGTGGCCCAGCAGCCCAACCCACAAGAATACTACTGATGGCCTCAACTATCGCGTCGAAGCCCCACACGTGCGCTCGCACGCTCGTGTGGCTACTATGTCGTGACCGGCACTTCGGCATTTGTCACTCTACAACTAGAGTAGAGAGAGTTACACACTTGATAGGACTCTGGTATTAAACCGCGCTGCGCCCACTGCTGTGCCCAAACGCCCACCAAGGTATGTTAACTCACCTCCTGGAATGCTCTTTATATAGCTAGCTCTTCACCCTTCTTCTTTGTATCTTTCCGATGTGGGATCCCTTCGTCAGTAGAGTTTCAAATTCAATTGAAACTCTTGCCGTCCAATCCGCAAAATAAATACTCCTTTGCTTCTCACGAGATTCGAACCCAGGCTCCTTGTAGCATAATCCACGTCGCTAACCACTTGGCCACAAGCTCCTCTTGTGTCTTAAACCATGCACAACTAAATATAAATCTATAGCCAAATTCTAAGATCCAAGTGAAAAGAAACCAAAATGCAAAAGCCAAGACTTGAACCTTGGACCTCCTTCCTTCCCTTGTGGCGTCACCCCTTGTCTCTATGTGGCGTCACTTTGCCACTACACCACACACTCCACTTGTGTCATTTTCCTCCACTTTTTATTCTTAAGGCCTACCTGCCAACTTCCAGGGTTTTTTCCGCTTAAAACCAAAATTTCCCTAAAGCCTAAATTTGATCCCGGGACTTCCTAGAAGCCCTCTAACCTTCCAAAATCACTTACCTAATAAGTCTAACTTGCATTAATACCGTTTTCTAAAATTTTAAACGCTACTATGCCTAAGGCCCATTGGGCTCAATCCTACTAGGCCCAATTTCAGGATGTTACAAATCTACCCTCCTTAAAGAAATTTCGTCCTCGAAATTTCCAACTAACTAATAGTCGTACATCCTAACCTACCACACTACGCTCTTGCTGCGCACTCTGATCTTAATAAAACTAATATACTTTCTAACTAAATCTTGAAACCCCTTCACATAACCAACTACACCGAAGCAAGCAGATATTTTTCACACATACATACAATTCCTATATTCAAGCATCATCCCCACATCGAAGATAATACAATCATTCAGCATATAATAGAATAAAGTAAAAAGGAACTTACGGATTTGGTGCCGGAGACTCGGGTGCCATACTTCCAGAAAAAGAGATATATTTTCTAAACCATCATTTGAAAACATTTTTGAACCCAAACCCACAGCCGAGTTTTTGAACCTAAGCTCTGATACCATAATTGTAACACCCCCAAACCCGGCCTAAACGTTACGACCGGATTTGGCATGTCACATGAAAGGAATGTCTAAAAATTGTGCGTTCGTTAAAAAGCTCGTATTCTTTATAGTTGTTGTAAAAAATCGAGTTTAAGTAATTTTGAATAAGAAACGGTTTATTATCATCTTAGGAAATCCCATATTGATCATTAAGCAGTAAACAAATCAAAAGCTAAACCAAATAAAATACCAAAAATACAGTTAAAGTGTCCCTATTACATAACAAAATCCCAGTTACAATAAGTTTAACTAAGAGAACGAGTTTACGAGAAAAACATTGTATGGCCACCACAAGTCTGCCTCGGCTCCCAAATCCGCGATCTAACGATTACCTGCAAAATTAA
Organism: Gossypium australe; assembly: GCA_005393395.2. Taxonomy (NCBI): domain Eukaryota; kingdom Viridiplantae; phylum Streptophyta; class Magnoliopsida; order Malvales; family Malvaceae; genus Gossypium; species Gossypium australe. The sequence continues at coordinate 94,779,888 of CM016624.1, forward strand.
CTAAGGGTGAGTCACCGAGACTCAGTGTGTAAATCCCCATCCAAAAGATGTTAAGCTCGTACACAAATTCATATGCAAATATGCATGTCATGCAACCCATCCAACCTGTCCATCCGAAACTCCCAGATCTACCCCGTGGCACCAAACCACTGGTGGTGCCAAACCACTGGTGACCCAAAGTCACTGATATCAATATAATTGTGGTGCCAAACCACTGGTGACCCAAAGTCACGAATAATCCATATGTGGGGCCAACCCACGTTGTGATACCAAATCACTGGCGACAATCCCGTTATATCAAATGTGGGGCCAACCCACTATGGTGCTAAGCCACTGGGACGAGTCGCTATGAGGTGCCAAACCTCTGGTGACCCAAAGTCACGAACATCAATAATCCAAGTGTGGGGCCAACCCATATTGTGATACCAAATCACTGGCGACAATCCCGATATCACCTGTGGGGCCAACCCACTGTGGTGTTAAACCACTGGGACGAGTCGCTATGAGGTGCCAAATCTCTGGTGACCCAAAGTCACGAAATTAACTATGGTACCAAACCACTGGTGGTGCCAAACCACTGGTGACGCAAAGTCACGGATATCAATCTTCCCCCTCCTCTCATCATACCCATGTCCATGCCATGTTCATCAGTCATAATAATTCGTGTATGCAGTATGCCAAGTATGCAAATCATATATCAAAGATAACGCATGAAACATATGACCATCATAATCAGAACAACAAATACGATATAACCAAGCTAATCAACCTCTAAAGGATATAACAGTAATTTTTACCTACCAAGGGCATTTTCGTAATTTACCTTTCAGGGGTATTTTGGTAATTTACCCACTAAGGGTATTTCCGAAGGCCCAATTTCGCCACTAGCGACTCAGCTACCATTTCTTGTCCTTACCGGACTATTGGGCCTAAAACCCGATTTCGGCCCATTCAGGCCCACACGCTTGTGTGGCCCACCTAGCACAAATCTAGCCACGTATATAAGTTCCACCTAGTCTAGTTCACTATATACTATATCATCATACAATTTACTCATATGGGCCCACGGGCCCACTTCGGCCCATCGTGGCCCAAGCAGCCCAACCCACAAGAATACTACTGATGGCCTCAACTATCGCGTCGAAGCCCCACACGTGCGCTCGCACGCTCGTGTGGTTACTATTGTCGTGACCGGCACTTCGGCATTTGCCGCTCTACAACTAGAGTAGAGAGAGTTACACACCTAATAAGACTCTGGTATTAAACCGCGCTGCGCCCACTGCTGTGCCCAAACGCCTACCAAGGTATGTTAACTCTCCTCCTGGAATGCTCTTTATATAGCTAGCTCTTCACCCTTCTTCTTTGTATCTTTCCGATGTGGGATCCCTTCGTTAGTAGAGTTTAAATTCAACTGAAACTCTTGCCGTCCAATCCGCAAAATAAATACTCCTTTGCTTCTCACGAGATTCGAACCCAGGCTCCTTGTAGCATAATCCACGTCGCTAACCACTTGGCCACAAGCTCCTCTTGCGTCTTAAACCATGCGCAACTAAATATAAATCTATAGCCAAATTCTAAGATCCAAGTGAAAAGAAACCAAAATGCAAAAGCCAAGACTTGAACCTTGGACCTCCTTCCTTCCCTTGTGGCGTCACCCCCTTGTCTCTTATGTGGCGTCACTTTGCCACTACACCACACACTGCACTTGTGTCATTTTCCTCCACTTTTTATTCTTAAGGCCTACCTGCCAACTTCCAGGGTTTTTTCCGCTTAAGACCAAAATTTCCCTAAAGCCTAAATTTGATCCCGGGACTTCCTAGAAGCCCTCTAACCTTCCAAAATCACTTACCTAATAAGTCTAACTTGCATTAATACCGTTTTCTAAAATTTTAAACGCTACTATGCCTAAGGCCCATTGGGCTCAATCCTACTAGGCCCAATTTCAGGATGTTACAAATCTACCCTCCTTAAAGAAATTTCGTCCTCGAAATTTCCAACTAACTAACTGTCGTACATCCTAACCTACCACACTACGCTCTTGCTGCGCACTCTGATCTTAATAAAACTAATATACTTTCTAACTAAATCTTGAAACCCCTTCACATAACCAACTATCTAACACCGAAGCAAGCAGATATTTTTCACACATACATACAATTCCTATATTCAAGCATCACATCCACACATCGCAGAATAATACAATCATTCAGCATATAATAGAATAAAGTAAAAAGGAACTTACGGATTTGGTGCCGGAGACTCGGGTGCCACACTTCCAGAAAAGAGATATATATTTTTCTAAACCATCATTTGAAAACATTTTTGAACCCAAACCCACAGCCGAGTTTTTGAACCTAAGCTCTGATACCATAATTGTAACACCCCAAACCCGGCCTAAACGTTACGACCGAATCTGGCATGTCACATGAAAGGAATGTCTAAAAACTGTGCATTCGTTAAAAAGCTCGTATTCTTTATAGTTGTTATAAAAAATCGAGTTTAAGTAATTTTGAATAAGAAACAGTTTATTATCATCTTAGGAAAATCCCATATTGATCACTAAGCAGTAAACAAATCAAAAGCTAAACCAAATAAAATACCAAAAATACAGTTAAAGTGGCCCTATTACATAACAAAAATCCCAGTTACAAATAAGTTTAACTAAGAGAACGAGTTTACGAGAAAAACATTGTATGGCCACCACAAGTCTGCCTCGGCTCCCAAATCCGCGATCTAACGATTACCTGCAAAATTAACTAAGGGGTGAGTCACCGAGACTCAGTGTGTAAATCCCCATCCAAAAGATGTTAAGCTCGTACACAAATTTATATGCAAATATGCATGTCATGCAACCCATCCAACCTATCCATCCGAAACTCCCAGATCTACCCCGTGTGGTACCAAACCACTGGTGGTGCCAAACCACTGGTGACCCAAAGTCACTGATATCAATATAATTGTGGTGCCAAACCACTGGTGACCCAAAGTCACGAATAATCCATATGTGGGGCCAACTCACGTTGTGATACCAAATCACTGGCGACAATCCCGTTATATCAAATGTGGGGCCAACCCACTATGGTGCTAAGCCACTGGGACGAGTCGCTATGAGGTGCCAAACCTCTGGTGACCCAAAGTCACGAACATCAATAATCCAAGTGTGGAGCCAACCCACATTGTGATACCAAATCACTGGCGACAATCCCGATATCAACTGTGGGGCCAACCCACTGTGGTGTTAAACTACTGGGACGAGTCGCTATGAGGTACCAAATCTCTGGTGACCCAAAGTCACGAAATTAACTGTGGTACCAAACCACTGGTGTGCCAAACCACTGGTGATCCAAAGTCACGGATATCAATCTTCCCCCTCCTCTCATCATACCCATGTCCATGCCATGTTCATCAGTCATAATAATTCGTGTACGCAGTATGCCAAGTATGCAAATCATATATCAAAGATAACGCATGAAACATATGACCATCATAATCAGAACAACAAATACGATATAACCAAGCTAATCAACCTCTAAAGGATATAACAGTAATTTTTACCTACCAAGGGCATTTTCATAATTTACCTTTCAGGGGTATTTTGGCAATTTACCCACTAAGGGTATTTCAGTAATTTCGTACTTGAAATGGCCTTTCCGAAGGCCCAATGTCGCCACTAGCGACTCAGCTACCATTTCTGGTCCTTACCGGACTATTGGGCCTAAAACCCGATTTCGGCCCATTCAGGCCCACACGCTTGTGTGGCCCACCTAGCACAAATCTAGCCACGTATATAAGTTCCACCTAGTCTAGTTCACTATATACTATATCATCATACAATTTACTCATATGGGCCTACGGGCCCACTTCGGCCCATCGTGGCCCAAGCAACCCAACCCACAAGAATACTACTGATGGCCTCAACTATCGCGTCGAAGCCCCACACGTGCGCTCGCACGCTCGTGTGGCTACTATTGTCGTGACCGGCACTTCGGCATTTGCCGCTCTACAACTAGAGTAGAGAGAGTTACACACCTGATAGGACTCTGGTATTAAACCGCGCTGCGCCCACTGCTGTCCCAAACGCCCACCAAGGTATGTTAACTCTCCTCCTGGAATGCTCTTTATATAGCTAGCTCTTCACCCTTCTTCTTTGTATCTTTCCGATGTGGGATCCCTTCGTCAGTAGAGTTTAAATTCAACTGAAACTCTTGCCGTCCAATCCGTAAAATAAATACTCCTTTGCTTCTCACGAGATTCGAACCCAGGCTCCTTGTAGCATAATCCACGTCGCTAACCACTTGGCCACAAGCTCCTCTTGTGTCTTAAACCATGCACAACTAAATATAAATCTATAGCCAAATTCTAAGATCCAAGTGAAAAGAAACCAAAATGCAAAAGCCAAGACTTGAACCTTGGACCTCCTTCCTTCCCTTGTGGCGTCACCCCCTTGTCTCTTATGTGGCGTCACTTTGCCACTACACCACACACTCCACTTGTGTCATTTTCCTCCACTTTTTATTCTTAAGGCCTACCTGCCAACTTCCAGGGTTTTTTCCGCTTAAAATCAAAATTTCCCTAAAGCCTAAATTTGATCCCGGGACTTCCTAGAAGCCCTCTAACCTTCCAAAATCACTTACCTAATAAGTCTAACTTGCATTAATACCGTTTTCTAAAATTTTAAATGCTACTATGCCTAAGGCCCATTGGGCTCAATCCTACTAGGCCCAATTTCAGGATGTTACAAATCTACCCTCCTTAAAGAAATTTCGTCCTCGAAATTTCCAACTAACTAACAGTCGTACATCCTAACCTACCACACTACGCTCTTGCTGCGCGCTCTGATCTTAATAAAACTAATATACTTTCTAACTAAATCTTGAAACCCCTTCACATAACCAACTATCTAACACCGAAGCAAGCAGATATTTTTCACACATACATACAATTCCTATATTCAAGCATCACATCCACACATCGCAGAATAATACAATCATTCAGCATATAATAGAATAAAGTAAAAAGGAACTTACGGATTTGGTGCCGGAGACTCGGGTGCCATACTTCCAGAAAAGAGATATATATTTTTCTAAACCATCATTTGAAAACATTTTTGAACCCAAACCCACAGCCGAGTTTTTGAACCTAAGCTCTGATACCATAATTGTAACACCCCAAACCCGGCCTAAACGTTACGACCGGATCTGGCATGTCACATGAAAGGAATGTCTAAAAACTGTGCGTTCGTTAAAAAGCTCGTATTCTTTATAGTTGTTGTAAAAAATCGAGTTTAAGTAATTTTGAATAAGAAACGGTTTATTATCATCTTAGGAAAATCCCATATTGATCATTAAGCAGTAAACAAATAAAAAGCTAAACCAAATAAAATACCAAAAATACAGTTAAAGTGGCCCTATTACATAACAAAAATCCCAGTTACAAATAAGTTTAACTAAGAGAACGAGTTTACGAGAAAAACATTGTATGGCCACCACAAGTCTGCCTCGGCTCCCAAATCCGCGATCTAACGATTACCTGCAAAATTAACTAAGGGGTGAGTCACCGAGACTCAGTGTGTAAATCCCCATCCAAAAGATGTTAAGCTCGTACACAAATTCATATGCAAATATGCATGTCATGCAACCCATCCAACCTATCCATCCGAAACTCCCAGATCTACCCCGTGTGGTACCAAACCACTGGTGGTGCCAAACCATTGGTGACCCAAAGTCACTGATATCAACATAATTGTGGTGCCAAACCACTAGTGACCCAAAGTCACGAATAATCCATATGTGGGGCCAACTCACGTTGTGATACCAAATCACTGGCGACAATCCCGTTATATCAAATGTGGGGCCAACCCACTATGGTGCTAAGCCACTGGGACGAGTCGCTATGAGGTGCCAAACCTCTGGTGACCCAAAGTCACGAACATCAATAATCCAAGTGTGGGGCCAACCCACATTGTGATACCAAATCACTGGCGACAATCCCGATATCAACTGTGGGGCCAACCCACTGTGGTGTTAAACCACTGGGACGAGTCGCTATGAGGTGCCAAATCTCTGGTGACCCAAAGTCACGAAATTAACTGTGGTACCAAACCACTGGTGGTGCCAAACCACTGGTGACCCAAAGTCACGGATATCAATCTTCCCCCTCCTCTCATCAAACCCATGTCCATGCCATGTTCATCAGTCATAATAATTTGTGTATGCAGTATGCCAAGTATGCAAATCATATATCAAAGATAACGCATGAAACATATGACCATCATAATCAGAACAACAAATACGATATAACCAAGCTAATCAACCTCTAAAGGATATAACAGTAATTTTTACCTACCAAGGGCATTTTCGTAATTTACCTTTCAGGGGTATTTTGGTAATTTACCCACTAAGGGTATTTCAGTAATTTCGTACCTGAAATGGCCTTTCCGAAGGCCCAATGTCGCCACTAGCGACTCAGCTACCATTTCTGGTCCTTACCGGACTATTGGGCCTAAAACCCGATTTCGGCCCATTCAGGCCCACACGCTTGTGTGGCCCACCTAGCACAAATCTAGCCACGTATATAAGTTCCACCTAGTCTAGTTCACTATATACTATATCATCATACAATTTACTCATATGGGCCCACGGGCCCACTTCGGCCCATCGTGGCCCAAGCAACCCAACCCACAAGAATACTACTGATGGCCTCAACTATCGCGTCGAAGCCCCACACGTGCGCTCGCACGCTCGTGTGGCTACTATTGTCGTGACCGGCACTTCGGCATTTACCGCTCTACAACTAGAGTAGACAGAGTTACACACCTGATAGGACTCTGGTATTAAACCGCGCTGCGCCCACTGCTGTCCCAAACACCCACCAAGGTATGTTAACTCTCCTCCTGGAATGCTCTTTATATAGCTAGCTCTTCACCCTTCTTCTTTGTATCTTTCCGATGTGGGATCCCTTCGTCAGTAGAGTTTAAATTCAACTGAAACTCTTGCCGTCCAATCCGCAAAATAAATACTCCTTTGCTTCTCACGAGATTTGAACCCAGGCTCCTTGTAGCATAATCCACGTCGCTAACCACTTGGCCACAAGCTCCTCTTGTGTCTTAAACCATGCGCAACTAAATATAAATCTATAGCCAAATTCTAAGATCCAAGTGAAAAGAAACCAAAATGCAAAAGCCAAGACTTGAACCTTGGACCTCCTTCCTTCCCTTGTGGCGTCACCCCCTTGTCTCTTATGTGGCGTCACTTTGCCACTACACCACACACTCCACTTGTGTCATTTTCCTCCACTTTTTATTCTTAAGGCCTACCTGCCAACTTCCAGGGTTTTTTCCGCTTAAAACCAAAATTTCCCTAAAGCCTAAATTTGATCCCAGGACTTCCTAGAAGCCCTCTAACCTTCCAAAATCACTTACCTAATAAGTCTAACTTGCATTAATACCGTTTTCTAAAATTTTAAATGCTACTATGCCTAAGGCCCATTGGGCTCATTCCTACTAGGCCCAATTTCAGGATGTTACAAATCTACCCTCCTTAAAGAAATTTCGTCCTCGAAATTTCCAACTAACTAACAGTCGTACATCCTAACCTACCACACTACGCTCTTGCTGCGCACTCTGATCTTAATAAAACTAATATACTTTCTAACTAAATCTTGAAACCCCTTCACATAACCAACTATCTAACACCGAAGCAAGCAGATATTTTTCACACATACATACAATTCCTATATTCAAGCATCACATCCACACATCGTAGAATAATACAATCATTCAGTATATAATAGAATAAAGTAAAAAGGAACTTACGGATTTGGTGCCGGAGACTCGGGTGCCATATTTCCAGAAAAGAGATATATATTTTTCTAAACCATCATTTGAAAACATTTTTGAACCCAAACCCACAGCCGAGTTTTTGAACCTAAGCTCTGATACCATAATTGTAACACCCCAAACCCGGCCTAAACGTTACGACCGGATCTGGCATGTCACATGAAAGGAATGTCTAAAAACTGTGCGTTCGTTAAAAAGCTCGTATTCTTTATAGTTGTTGTAAAAAATCGAGTTTAAGTAATTTTGAATAAGAAACGATTTATTATCATCTTAGGAAAATCCCATATTGATCATTAAGCAGTAAACAAATCAAAAGCTAAACCAAATAAAATACCAAAAATACAGTTAAAGTGGCCCTATTACATAACAAAAATCCCAGTTACAAATAAGTTTAACTAAGAGAACGAGTTTACGAGAAAAACATTGTATGGCCACCACAAGTCTGCCTCGGCTCCCAAATCCGCGATCTAACGATTACCTGCAAAATTAACTAAGGGGTGAGTCACCGAGACTCAGTGTGTAAATCCCCATCCAAAAGATGTTAAGCTCGTACACAAATTCATATGCAAATATGCATGTCATGCAACCCATCCAACCTATCCATCCGAAACTCCCAGATCTACCCCGTGTGGTACCAAACCACTGGTAGTGCCAAACCACTGGTGACCCAAAGTCACTGATATCAATATAATTGTGGTGCCAAACCACTGGTGACCCAAAGTCACGAATAATCCATATGTGGGGCCAACTCACGTTGTGATACCAAATCACTGGCGACAATCCCGTTATATCAAATGTGGGGCCAACCCACTATGGTGCTAAGCCACTGGGACGAGTCGCTATGAGGTGCCAAACCTCTGGTGACCCAAAGTCACGAACATCAATAATCCAAGTGTGGGGCCAACCCACATTGTGATACCAAATCACTGGCGACAATCCCGATATCAACTGTGGGGCCAACCCACTGTGGTGTTAAACCACTGGGACGAGTCGCTATGAGGTGCCAAATCTCTGGTGACCCAAAGTCACGAAATTAACTGTGGTACCAAACCACTGGTGGTGCCAAACCACTGGTGACCCAAAGTCACGGATATCAATCTTCCCCCTCCTCTCATCATACCCATGTCCATGCCATGTTCATCAGTCATAATAATTCGTGTATGCAGTATGCCAAGTATGCAAATCATATATCAAAGATAACGCATGAAACACATGACCATCATAATCAGAACAACAAATACGATATAACCAAGCTAATCAACCTCTAAAGGATATAACAGTAATTTTTACCTACCAAGGGCATTTTCGTAATTTACCTTTCAGGGGTATTTTGGTAATTTACCCACTAAGGGTATTTCAGTAATTTCGTACCTGAAATGGCCTTTCCGAAGGCCCAATGTCGCCACTAGCGACTCAGCTACCATTTCTGGTCCTTACCGGACTATTGGGCCTAAAACCCGATTTCGGCCCATTCAGGCCCACACGCTTGTGTGGCCCACCTAGCACAAATCTAGCCACGTATATAAGTTCCACCTAGTCTAGTTCACTATATACTATATCATCATACAATTTACTCATATGGGCCCACGGGCCCACTTCGGCCCATCGTGGCCCAAGCAGCCTAACCCACAAGAATACTACTGATGGCCTCAACTATCGCGTCGAAGCCCCACACGTGCGCTCGCACGCTCGTGTGGCTACTATTACCGTGACCGGCACTTCGGCATTTGCCGCTCTACAACTAGAGTAGAGAGAGTTACACACCTGATAGGACTTTGGTATTAAACCACGCTGCGCCCACTGCTGTGCCCAAACGCCCACCAAGGTATGTTAACTCTCCTCCTGGAATGCTCTTTATATAGCTAGCTCTTCACCCTTCTTCTTTGTATCTTTCCGATGTGGGATCCCTTCAGTATTGTTTAAATTCAACTGAAACTCTTGCCGTCCAATCCGCAAAATAAATACTCCTTTGCTTCTCACGAGATTCGAACCCAGGCTCCTTGTAGCATAATCCACGTCGCTAACCACTTGGCCACAAGCTCCTCTTGTGTTTTAAACCATGCGCACCTAAATATAAATCTATAGCCAAATTCTAAGATCCAAGTAAAAAGAAACCAAAATGCAAAAGCCAAGACTTGAACCTTGGACCTCCTTCCTTCCCTTGTGGCGTCACCCCCTTGTCTCTTATGTGGCGTCACTTTGCCACTACACCACACAATCCACTTGTGTCATTTTCCTCCACTTTTTATTCTTAAGGCCTACCTGCCAACTTTCAGGGTTTTTTCCGCCTAAAACCAAAATTTCCCTAAAGCCTAAATTTGATCCCAGGACTTCCTAGAAGCCCTCTAACCTTCCAAAATCACTTACCTAATAAGTCTAACTTGCATTAATACCGTTTTCTAAAATTTTAAACGCTACTACGCCTAAGGCCCATTGGGCTCAATCCTACTAGGCCCAATTTCAGGATGTTACAAATTCAATATACACAATGGCTCAAACCAAAGCAATCCATGCTTCCATACATATACATATATACACAAACACGTCATTATACATATATCCAACTCAAAGAGTAATTTAACATTTAAACATAAAATTTCATGGCTCGTTAAACTATAGCAAATTGACTCGGATACTCGGGTTTCCACAAAACACACCAGAGATCATCAAAATGCTAACAGGAGCACCATAGTGCAAATACAGAGGCACCAAAGTGCAATCCCGTACGAGCGTGCGAACTAACCCTATTGGCATGCCAATCGTATCTTAAACATTTACTGCGTTCAATCGGGAATTATACTTAAATTCATAATATCAACAAATCAACTATTTAGAGGCACTTCTTATTTTCGTACACATACTATAATTCTGTTACATTCATTTCAATATTGTACAACCACAAGATTTACCACTACCAAATATTCATTTTCCATTTGTACTTAATTGCATCATTTAATAATTTACAAGTAAATAATAAAATTTCACATTTATTAAAATTAACTAGCAATTAATATATATAAACATAAAGAAACACACATATACATATTATTACATTATGAGCTTACCTAGATTATGCTTTCGCTTGACTCGTAAGACTAATTCGCAGCTTTCTCTTTTCCCTGATTAATCTTCGTACAATTCAATTCTTGATCTATATAATGATTAAATTTAATATATCAATTTCAAATATACCATCAAACTTATTTCTATGCATATACCCTTAAATTTTCATATTTAAAAAATTACCCTAAACTTTTACATTTCTTTCAATTTAGTTCATAAACCCGAAACTTTCAATTTATCACAATTTCATCCATTTCCATGCTAGCCGAATTTTTACTAATACTAGAACAACCTATATATATTCAAAATTCACATGAATTTCATGACAGTATTTATATTTTATCAATTTAGCCCTTTAACTAAAAACTAATTAAAATCACTTTACAAAATAGTCTTAATCACCAACCAAAATTATAATTCTTTCATCTTACAATCAAGAACAACTAGAATTCATTAATGGAAAAATCCGAAACCTTTGACAATTTAAAAAACGGATGTACAGGTTAGCTGGACCTAGTTGTAATGATCTCAAAAACATAAATTACTAGAAATGAGTGAAAAATTCACTCACATGCAAAGAAAAAAAGGTGGTCAGACATTTGAGCCTTCAATTGAGTTTTCTTGTTTTAATTTCGGTGGAAGAAAATGTTTTAGAAGATGACTATTTAATTTTTTTATGTTTTGTTTACTTTATTATTAATTTAACATTAAAATCTAATATATAAAATGTATAAAATTTACCTACAAGTCATCCCACTATATAAAAATGGTATATTTATCATTTAATCCTTACACTTATTTAATTAAGCCATTTAATCATTTTAATTCAATATCGATTAAGTTGTACATATTTTACAAACTAGACTTTTTTCTTTAATTAACTAATTAAGCAATAAAATGTTTGGACCCAACCTTCATTTACCTAAATAATAACTCTATAAATATTTAATAAAAATATTTACAAGTTCGGTTTACAAAAATGAGGTTCCAATACCTCATTTTTTTCAAAACTACTTGACTTATGGGACAACCACTTATTCTTAACTATTTATTTAATTAGCTAAAATTCTTCAAATCAAAATTCAATATAAAAATTTTAATTAACTCATGCAATTTAAATTCTAACTATTACGAACTTACTCATTGGATTTGTGGTCCCAAAACCACTGTTTCTGACACCACTGAAAACGGGTTGTTATAACCCTCCCCCCTTAGAAAATTTTGTCCACGAAATTTCTACCTGAAAATAATTTGGGTACTATGATTTCATAGTGTATTCTATTTCCCACATTGCTTTTTCAACTCCATTTAGATTCCATAACACTTTAACCAACAGAACATGTTTATTTCATAATTCTTTCACTTCCCGGGCTAAAATTCTCACCGATTCTTCGCTATAAGTCAAATCGGTCTGCAATTCAATCTAATACTTAGACAACACATGTGACGGATCAGAACAATAGTTTCAAAGTATTGAAACATGGAAAACATTGTGGATTCTGTTAAGTTCTAGAGGTAATGCCAGACTATATGTCACAGGTCCGATTCTTTCTAGAATTTCATACGGTCCAATGAATCTTAGACTAAGCTTTAGCTTTCTATCGAAATGCAACACTTTTCTCTAGGGCGAGACTTTCAAAAAGACCTTCTCACTAACAAAAAATTCTATATCTTTACGTTTCAAATCAGCATAAGATTTATGACGATCAGATACATGTAACAGCCCGATTTTGGGCCTAGTCAAAACATTGGTTTCGAACCACAAATCTGACATAGCAAAGTTCATTTTTATTATATTTTTATGGTCTAAAGTTTCACGGAATGATTTTGCGAAAATTTTGTTCGAAAATTTTGACGTTTGGGCACTCAATTTGGTCAAAAGGACAAAATTGTAAAAAGTGCAAAAGTTGAGTTCTACATGCTAGAGGTGTCTAATTGCTATGAAATTTTAAATAGAAGGTCCTTAGATGGTAATTAGACCATTTTCTAAGATAGTGGACAAAAATGGACATGGTGAGATAAAATTTCAAAGTTTTAAGTGAAGGGCATTTTGGTCATTTCGTAAATAAAAGAATAAAAAGAGAAATTAAAGACAAAATTAGCTCATCTTTCTTCAACCTTGGCTGAAACTTTGGAGAGCACAATAGCTAGGGTTTTGTCATCTTTCAAGCTTGATTGTAAGTACATCCTAGCCTCGTTTTTAATGCTCTTTACGTTTTTGAAGTCGTATTCACTCGATCTTTCTATTTCTACCATTATTTTGAAGTAGGGTTTATGTTTGAAACATGACCCATGTATGACATGCATGTGTTTTGATTTTATATGGTAGAAAATGAAAGTTTGATGTGTAATAAACAATTTTTACTCAGTGATCTTTGATGAAAATGCTTAAAAGGACCTATTTGTAAAAGTTATAAAATATGTAGTAAGAGTGTGTTCTAATGGAAATGATGGGCTGTTATAGTTATAAAAATGGTTTGGCTAGGCTTTTACATTAAATAAATTTCACACGTTTCATTTTACGAGCCTAGGAGAAAAATGTAAATATGTCAAAGTTTAGGGGCAAATATGTAATTTTTCCATAATGTCATTTTTGGACTGAATTGAGTAATATGGATAATAAGTAAGTTAAATTTTCTATTATAGATCAAGAAAGACGAGGTTCGAACCTTGATTGAGGGAAAAATAAGGTTATTGACGATTAGGTCCATTTTTACTATTTTTGTACCGAGGTAAGTTCGTATTTAAATAATGTATTATTGTTTATGCTTTAAATTGCGTTAATAATGTATGAATTGTGATTTACTCTTTGAAGGTAATTAACAAAGTTTGACAAGCGAGAAAATCCCGGTTGAACCTTAGGAATAGCTAGGATACAAATGTCATGATATTAGGGTTATTGAGATTTCGTGTAAGACCATATTTGGGATATGGCATCAATATAAGACTTCGTGTAAGACCATAGTTGGGCTATTGGAATCGATATGAGATCCCATGTAAGACCATATCTGGGATATGACATTGGTATGGTACTGTGAGTATGAGATATCCCGAGTATCCTTTAGTATTCCAAGTGGTTCAACGGGTAGATCAAAGGAAATATTAAAGTTGTGAGAGACTATGGTATGATGTGAAAGATTATGGTAAGTTGCAAGTTGGTATAGGTATGTACATAAAACTCATGCTTAATGAGCTTAATATGTGATGAAACCTCAGATTGGTTCGGTTGAGTAATTTATGATGTTAAGATTTTAATAACATCTATGCTAAGATTGATTATGAATTCACAATGACATTCATGGTAATTTACTTTATGTTAAATTTATGTTAAAGTGTATATGATGCTTATTATTTGTATAGGGACTTACTAAGCTTTAAAGCTTACTCCCTTTCTCTTTCCCTTATCTTATAGTGTCACCAAGCCAGCTCGGGGATCGAAGACAGTCGGAGATTCATTCACACTATCAAATTATCATTTTGGGTACTTATGATTTCAATATTTTGAGTTATGGCATCTATAGGGACTTGGTCTTTTTGTTATGTGTCATAACTAATTTGGCCATAAGTGATGGCTTCAATAGTTGATAAATTTATTTTGTAAATTGCCCTTAATATTGGCTAATTTTGGTTAAGCATATATACATATGATGATGTTTTCATGAATGTGGAAAATTGCATGGTTTGAGATGCTAAGTATGTGAAGTTTGTGTGTGATAAATGATAACGTGTAAATGATATGTGGATGCCTTGTGAATGGCTGATTGGGTTGAAAGTATATGCTTGGATTGGTACTATATTTTGTTGTGTAGGTTGGTGCATAAAAGGGTGGCAAAAAGGCTTGGTAAATAGCCTTATATTTGTCCACATGGGTAGACACATGGCGTGTGTCTAGGCTGTGCGTGACACACGGTCTGCCCCACGGACATGAGTTTTGGCCATGTGTCCCGTGCACCTTAATTGTTGCAAAATAGAATGCTCAGTAATGAGCACATGGGCAAAGACACAAGCATGTGTCTCAGCCGTGTAGACAGCACGGCTTCAAACACAGGAGTGTGCCCTGGTCGTGTGAAGTCTACACCTATTTTAGAAAAAATTATAAAAATTTAATTGATCACACGGGCGTGTGACCTTAATTTGATGATGACATCATAAACAGAATGCTCCCTAATTTGAACCCTAATTTGAACACGGCCTAAAGCACAGGCGTGCCATAGGGTCACACGAGCGTGTCCCGAACCCACACAGGCATGTGACCCCTTTTTCATGAAAAATTTTCTAAGTTCTCCAAAAGTTCCAAAGTTCTCGATTAAGTCCTAAACCGCTTCCAATACATGTTTTGGGCCTCATAGGCTCGTAATAGGGTCAATATGAATGTCTTTGAAAAATTTTAAATTTGAGTGGAAATTCATGTTTCGGTTTAGTCCGGTAATGCCTCGTACCCTGTTCCGGTGTCAAATACGGGTAAGGGGTGTTACAATGCAAGTTTCATGTTATCTCAAATAATCCTAAATTTTTCTTCAGTTTCTCGAACAAAATTGTAACAGCCTGATTTTGGGACTAGTCGGAATAGTGGTTTCAGAACCACTAATCCGGGGCCAGAGAAATTATTTTTTAATATTATTTTATGTGTTATAGCATGATTATATGAGTACATGAAAATTTTGGTGAATTAATTTTAGTGATTGCATGCTTAATTTTGAAAAATGACTAAATCGCATAAAAGACGAAATTGGTGTTCTACTAATTAGAAGTGTTATATAACTAGAGAACCTTAAATTGGAGGTCCTGAATGTGCAATTAGGCCCTTAAGAAAGTGTTGGCCGGCCATAGAGGATAAAGAAATGGAAATTGGTCAAAGTTGGTGGAATTAGGTGACTAAATTGATGAAATAAAATAAAATAAGAGAAACTTTTCATATTTTTCATTCTCTCTTCTTCTCCACCGATTTTTCACTCAAGAAAAGGGCATGGGAGCTTGAAAATTTCAGCAACCTTTAATCCTTGCAAGTAAGTCATCTTGATGGTCATTTTTGATAATTTTTGTACTTTTGGAACCCCTGTAGCTTAATCTAGCTAATGAGGGGACTATTTTGCAAAATGGTTGAGAGTCTAGGGTTTTACCATGTGAGTATTCATGTTGTTTTCTGAAATTTTAAGGATGAAAATAAATCTTGGTTGTTAAATAAACAACTTTTGTGAAAGGGGTTAGTATAAAAAACCTAAAAGGACCATTTTGTGAAGTTTATAAAATAGATTGTAAATGTGTGAAATAATTGGAATTGTGAGTTGCTATAAGCTCAAAATATATTCGGCAAGACTTGGTTAATGAGGAAATTTGATGAAATTCGTTTTACGAGTCTAGGGGCAAAATCGTAATTTTGTGAAAGTCTAAGGGCAAAATGGTAATTTTTCCAAAGTAAGAATTTTGAAATGCTTTGATTAATGTGGTGATTACATAAGTGAATTTTTCATTATTGATCAAGAAAAACAGAGTCCGGACTTAGACCGGGGGAAAACCAAGATAGTGGACTAAATCAAACTAGTCACCCAAATTCTGTATATCGAGGTAAGTTGTACGTGAATAATACAACTCTATTATTATTATGCATTTAGCAATTGATATTGCATAAAATGTTTTATTATTGCTACTACTATGCATGACGAAAGTTTATGTGATATACTCCCGATTGAACCTTAGGAATAGATTGGATATCCAAGCCGTAACATTTGGATGATATATGTGCTAGTGTAAGACCATGTCTGGGACATGGCATCGGCGATGATATGTGTGCCAGTGTAAGACCATGTCCGGGACATGGCATCAGCCACATTATGAAAGCCAGTGTAAGACCATGCCTGGGACATGGCATCGGCCACAATACGAGAGCCAGGTAAGACCATGTCTGGGACATGGCATCGGCCTCGACATGTGAGCCAATGTAAGACCATATCTGGGACATGGCATCGGCATCGACATCTTACCCTCTTGTGTGAGACTTGTTGGGTATCCTTTAGTATTCCAACTGGTTCAACGGGAAATTTAAAGCTTGTGTTAAAAGTGAGAAAAGTTATGACTATGTTGTAAGTGATACAGGTACCTACATGAAATTCATGAGAAATGAGCTCGAATTATATTGCATGATTAGTAAGAGTGAAAATGAGTAAGTTATGCCTTTAATCATTCGAGAATTATGTGCAAGTTTATGATTGGTTATGAGTATGATAATGCATGGTAATTGTTGTTAATTATTTACATGTGACTTACTAAGCTTTGTGCTTACTCCTTCTCCTTTCCATTTTCTTATAGTGCCGCCAAGTTAGCTAGGGGATCAAAGGACGTCGGAGGCTCGACCACACTATCAATCTAAACATTTGGTATAGTTAGATTTATCATTTTGAGTATGGCATGTATAGGGACTTGGTCTTTTGTCAAGTGTCATATTATTTTGGCCAAACATGTTGGCTTGCCTTGAAGTTTGATTCATTTTGTATAAGGCCATGAATGATGGTTAATACTTATTATTGATATATGAAAATGATGATGTTTTTCATGAACGTGCAAATTTCATGGTTGAGTATTTGGTATATTAATGCATGGATGAGTAGGTTATTTGATGTAGCTTATGTTGGTGGAAGTAAGGGTGGCAGAAAGGGCTTGGTAAATAACCTTGTTATTGTCTACACGGGTATACACACGGGCGTGTGTCTAGGCCGTGTGTGACACACAGTCTACCCCATGGGCGTGTAGTTCAGCCGTGTGTCCCCTTGCACCCTAAGTTGGCAAAACAGAATGCCCAGTAGTAACCACACGGGCTGAGGCACGACCGTGTGTCTCAACCGTGTGGAAAACACGACCATAGGACATGGGCATGTGCCCAGGCCATTCGGTCTGCACCTGAATTTAGGAATTTAATTCGCCACATGGTCTAAGGACATGGGTGTGTACCTTGGCCATGTGACCTTATTGGGTTGATGAAGTCAGAAATAGTATGTCAAGGTTTCTACACACGGGCCAAGACACGGGCGTGTCATGGCCCTGTGAGGGACACGGGCCATGGACACAGGCGTGTGCCAGGCCGTGTGAAAACCCCTGTAGATTCAAATTGAGAAATAAATCCACACGGACATGGGATACGAGCGTGTCACTAAATGCTTAGGCCGTGTGAGTTACACGGTCCTTCAACATGGCCATGTTATCAAGTCACATGGGCATGTCTCCCTTGCCACACGGGCATGTGCCCTTGTTTTTAGTGAAATTTTCCAAATTTTTCTAAAGATCTCGGTTTGGTCCCGAACCATTTCCAAAGTGTATTTTGGGCTTCGTAAGTCCATATTAGGGACTTTAAGGCAATGTTTGAAAAGTTTTAAAATTGAACAAGATTTTACGACTCGGAAATGTATGTTTCCTTGTATTTAAGATAGGTAACGCCTCGTACCCTGACCCGGCGTCGGATACGGGTAAGGGGTGTTACACAAATCAACGCCAACTAACTTTCTTTCATTCAGTTCAAACCAATATAACGAACTTCTACATTTACGCCCGTATAAAGCCTTGTATGGGGCCATTTTTATGTTTGACTGATAACTACTATTATATGCAAATTCAGCTAACGAAAAATATTTTTCCTAGCTACCTTCAAATTCGATAATACAACATCATAACATATCTTCCAAAATTTGTATTGTTTGTTCAGACTGACTATCTGTTTACGGATGAAAAGTGGTACTGAAATTCAATCTGGTTCACAAAGCCTCATGTAACTTACCCCAAAATCTAAAGGTAAACCTCAGATCACGATCGAGTATGATCGACAATGGTACACCGTGCAATCTCACAATTTCTGAAACATAAATTTAGATAATTTCTCAAGTGAATAATCAGTTCTAACAAGTATAAAATGAAATACTTTCGTTAACCTGTCAACAATAATCCATATTGAATATTTTCTTTTCGGAGTCAATGATAACCCTAAAACAAAATCCATAGTAACACTTTCCCACTTCCACTCCGGAATCATCACAGACTGTAACAATCCCGACTGAACCTAATGTTCAGCTTTCACCTGCTGACATGCCAAACATCTAGATATAAACTCAAATATTTCGCGTTTCATACCAGGCCACCAATAACGTTATTTCATATCGTTATACACTTTGTTACTTCCAGGGTGAACCGACACACACACTCAATCTCAAAAATACAAACAATCATCAACTCCAATGCAAAAATTAGTTTTCTGACCACATTTCACTAGTTCCAACCTCGACAAGAAATTTAGACCATCATTCTGAAGTTATTGAATTTTCGATAAAAATACCGACCTTTACTATTAACTTTGCCAAAATATAACTAACATGTTCCAATGACAAATTTGCATTCAAGGCTCTCAAAGCAAACAAATATTTTTTACTCAAAGCATCTACGGCAATATTAGCTTTCTTAGGGTGATAATCAATTACTAAATCATAATCTTTTAGTAATTCAAGCCATCTACGCTGACGCAAGTTTAAATCTTTCTGAGTTATCAAGTATTTAAAACTTTTATGATCAATATAAATATGGCATTTCTCACTGTATATATAATGTCACCAAATCTTCAAAGCAAACACAACTGCTGCCAACTCCAAATTATGAGTCAAATAGTTTTGCTCGTGAGGTTTTAACTGTCTCGAGGCATAATCAATTACTTTCCCACTCTGCATTAGAACACAACCCAATCCACAAAGGAACGCATTACTATAAACAATAAAATCTTTCCCGATTTTAGGTTAAGTCAAAAATGAAGCTTCGGTTAACATATTCTTCAACTGATTGAAACTTTTCTAACATTTATTGGACCAAAAAGAATTAACATCTTTTTGCGACAGTTTAGTCATCGAAGATGCTATAATGGAAATTTTTTTAATAAAACATCAATAATATCCTGCTGAGCCCAAAAAGCTACATACCTCAGAAACATTCTTTGGTACTTTCTAATCAACAATTGCCGATATTTTTTTTTGGATCAATATGATACCATCAGTAGAGATTACGTGACCCATAAATCTAACCTCCCGTAACCAAATTCACATTTACTAAATTTCGCATAAAGTTTTTTTTGCACAAGGTGTAACACCCCAAACCCGGCCAAAACGTTACGATCGAATCTAGGTTGTTACGGAGAAAATAGATCTGTATACTCTTTGTTAATACTTCTATTTTAAGGGGTAGTTAAAAATGTTGTTTGAGAATAGCTTACCACTTCTTATTAAAACAACTAGGAGTTGAAAACGGGCTTGTTTGTAAAACCGAACCTAGAAACTTCTATAAAGTGACAATTGAAACCGTTGTTGAGAACGTGACCTTTGAAAATATTATTCATAGTACTAAGAAAATCCCTGGCTTAGTTATTTATTGTTTGAGGTCTGTACGTTACTACTTTGGAAAACCGTTAATTACATTTTTCAGAAAACCTCATTTCTGACAGTTTATAACACATATACAGAAATCAGTTTAGAGAAAGTGTTTGAAGGGTGTCCTTTGAGTTAAACCTTGAGGTGCGTGACTTCTTTTGAAAATAATACTTGCTATGTTAAGAAAATTCCAAGTTTTAGTCAATTATGGCTGATTATTATTCGTTTGTCGTAAATTTGGAAAACGTCTTTTTGCTTTTAGAGAAAACCACATTTATCAATAAATCATAACATATAAAAACCGGCATAAAAACAAAACCCAAATTAAAGTTAAAGCGGCCTTATTGCAAATTAAAACCCAAAGTAGAAATAAGCCGTAATAAGTTCGAGTTTACTTAAAGTAGTTACGATGCATGGCCACCTTGAGTCCATCTCGGCCCAAAATCTGCCATTCACTGATTACCTGCAAAATTAGCAAAGGGGTGAGTCATCAAGACTCAATGTGTACATGCCCATGCCCACTCAATATAACACATGTTATGCACATGCAATGCAGCCCATCCCGGATCAGCTCTCCATCCAAACTCCCGTGGCATTAAGCCACTGTGGTTCATAACCACCGTGGTCCTAGACCACTCGCGACCGTAGCCACTCGGGACAAAGTCATTGTAATATATAATCATGGGGCCAACCCACCGTGGTCGTAGACCACCGTGACGATCTCTAGCAATAATGCGTACGTGGGGCCAACCCACTGTGGTCATAGACCACCGAGATAAGTCACTATTATAAGCAATCGTGGAATTAACCACCGTGGTACTTAGACCACTCATGACCGTAGCCACTCGTGACATTAGTCACTATTCACCCTCCTCATTTCAAACATTCCTAAGCCCATGCTCTTTCATATCATGCGCTTTATGTATGCAACTTATTTCACAGTGAATAATATATCATTTACATACATAACATCCAAAATATACCTACATACTGATTAACAACAATAACAGTATCGAGAACTTACCCAGCGTCTCCAACCTTACCCACAAGGGTAGTTAACCTTTCATATCAGTTATTTCGGCTTTTTGCCCTTTTCAGTTAATAACGTAATAACAACAATAATGAAAGCGTGTGAGTAGTACACACCTGATAACACGTAAGATAATACCCTCTACGTCGACGCTTTCACTAGCAGGAACGACAGCTATTTGTCTATCCCAAACAGATGTCGGTTCTCTACCACAGCCCGGCGGAAAATCCTGAACCGCCGACACTACATGCTTCTTGAACTTTGGAATAGGGGTTATGGACACACTCCCCTCCCCGGCTTGATCGTTTCTTGCATCCATGAAACAGACTCGATCAGAGATTAGAGAGAGACGTCGTTTGTCTAATAAAGAAATGTTGATTAAGGCAACCAGAACCCTGAGAAGAAATAAATCACAAACCTAAGATGGTAACCTCTTACCTTGGTTACTGATGAATCGCACCCCAACTACTTTGCCCTCGAAACCGAGATGAAAAGTGAGAGAGAGATTCGGCCTAACAATCACCGATAGTCCTTGAATAATCGACTAATCAAATGAGACTTAAAGAAAAGACAAAGGTTTTGGCCGAAATTACCTTGCGTTGGAACAGGTAAGAAAACCAAAGCAGATCCGGCGAAGATGTAACCCTTCACACCCTAGTCTATCCAACAACCTTGAATCGGACAGAACAAATGAAACACATACCGATTAGTAAGAATGGAGATTTGAGGATCTTTAAGGAAGACAAGAGATAGGAGCCACAAGAAATAAAAAGAGAGGGATTCGGCTTTTGCAGCAATCGCCAGAAAGAATGTTACCTTCAGTAGTCCTGTAACAGGATGGAATTGATCCACTTAACTAAGGCTATACGGCTATGGAGAGAAAATCAAGGTGTCAGAGGATGGAATGCAGTTTCGGTTTAAGAAGAAAAGTAGAGAAGAAAGATGGAAACAGAGAAGTGATATGATGCTTTCGGTTTATGAAAGGGAAAGAGAGGTTCGACAAAGAGGCCCCAAGAGGTTTCGGCTTAAAGTGAAAAGAAAAAAGGAATAGGTAGAATGGTGGAAATGATGAATAGGATGAAGCTAAGATTCGACTACCAAGTAAAGGAGGGTTCGGCTGTTGTAGGCAAGAGAGTCTTAGGTGAAGAGATGTAGAGAAGCACCAATGGTCTCACAGGTTTCAGCTAAATGTCAAAGGAGGAGAGAATAGAAGTTTACTAACACATTCGGCTTATGGAAAGTAAGAACCTCCAGAAAGAACAAAAGGGCACAAAAGAACCTCCTAAGAATCGACACTGCTCCCCTCCCCCAAAGACCGAATGCACTTTAAAAAAAAAATAAAACAAAGAAAAGAGCTTAAGACCCCTATAGATTTTTGGCACACCCCCTTCCAAGCATCAAAACCGAAATCCTCCCCCTTCACACCCAACTTTCGGCCAACACTCAACTAGCCACCATATCCCTTATTCCGCTCCTACTTTCACTCTTGTCCACACATTCGAATGAGTTTGAATAATTCAAACTCCCCCTTTTCCTCCTGGCCTTACATTCAAATAACTTGACTTATTCAACACCCTTCATGCAGTGCCCTTGCTGAATCCACCACCCAAGCTCCTTAGGCGTAAAAAAAATAAAATTCCACATTGCTAATGATGCGACTCGAACCCCTTCCCTCTGCAGCTCCTCCCTTGTGACGCCTCTTCAAGCACTCTAAGTGATGCCTCCTTGCCACTTTTCCAACTCTTTATTTGTGTCATCAAAACACAATTAAATACCCTTAAGGCCTGCCTCAGCTAGTTCTCCCCCAAAGTGCCCAAAATTAAAATTTTGGCCAAGGTTTCAGCTTAACCCCGAGCCTTCCCGGGGCCCCCAAACATAACATATTAATAGACAAAGCATACCAAACACACAGAAACATACTAAATGCAAGGCCCCTAATTCCTGGATGTTACAGTTCTACCCCCTTAAAGAAATTTCGGCCTTGAAATTACCTGATTAAAAGAGATGGGGGTGTTGCTGACGCATAACATCCTCTGGCTCCCACCTGGCCTCCCCTAAATCGTGGTTTCGCCATAAAACTTTGACCAAGGGGACTGATTTCCTCCTCAGTACTTTAACGTCTCGATCTAAGATCTGCACTGATTCTTTTTCAAAGGACAGGTCTGGTCTTACTTCAATTTCCTCCACCGGCACAATGTGAGACGGATCAGAACGGTAATGCCTCAACATCGAGACATGGAACACGTCATGTATCTGTTTCAATTTCGAAGGTAACTTAAGCTGATACGCCACTGGTCCCACATGTTTTAAAATCTGATAAGGCCTGATAAACCTGGGACTTAGCTTACCCTTCCGTCCAAATCTCACCATAATTTTCCACGGTGAAACTTTCAAGAAAACCTGATCACCCACTGCAAACCTGATTTCTGCCGGTCAGATGCTTCCTTCAACCGAGTTCGAATTAGTTTAACTTTTTCCTCTGTCTCTAAAACTAATTCTGGGCCCAAGATCTGACGCTCACCCAATTCTGTCCAGCACGTAGGAGTATGACATCTCCGTCCATACAACGCTTCGAAGGGCGCCATCTGAATACTAGCCTGGTAGCTATTGTTGTAAGCGAATTCTGCCAATGGTAAGAACTTCTCCCAACTACCCCGAAAATCAATGACACAACCTCTCAGCATATCCTCCAAGATCTGAATTACCCTCTCCGACTGACCATCCATTTGTGGATGAAAAGCTGTGCTGAAATCCAATCTCGTACCCAAAGCTTGATGCAACGCTTTCCAGAACCTTGACGTAACCGAGGGTCTCTGTCTGATATGATGGACACAGGTACCCCATGCAATCTCACAACCTCTGCTACATACAGTTTGGCCAACCTCTGCAATGAGTAATCAACCCGAACCGTTATGAAATGAGCAGACTTCGTCAACTGATCCACAATTACCCATACTAAGTCCTTTTTCGAAGGGGTAAGGGGTAGTCCACTTACAAAATCCATCGTTATTCTCTCCCATTTCCAAAGTGGTATCTTTACTGGCTGTAACAACCCCGAAGGCAATTGATGTTCCGCTTTTACCTGCTGACACGTCAAGCACCTACTCACAAATTCCGTTACCTCCCGCTTCAGACCCGGCCACCAAAACTGTTCTCGCAGATCCCTATACATCTTACTCCCACCAGGATGCATAGCGTATGGGCTACTATGCGCTTCTTGCAGAATCTTCTGTCTTAGCTCCAAATCTTTTGGCATACAAGTCTTTCCTTAAAAACACAGTACCCCATCGCTGCTCACACTGAAATCTCCTGCCTTACCACCTGCTACTAATTGAAGTTTCGAGCTTAGCGACTCATCAGACAATTGCTTCTCTTTAATTTGATTGACCCACGTAGGCTTCACTTGTAGCTCCTCTAATAAACTTCCATTGTCATACAAGTTGAGATGGACGAACACTGCCATCAAGTCCGAGATCACCCTATGACTCAACGCATCCGCCACCACATTAGCCTTACCCGGATGGTACTCAATCGAACAATCATAGTCCTTTAACAATTCAATCCAGCGTCGCTGCCTTAAATTCAACTTCTTCTGGGTAAGGAGATACTTCAGACTCTTGTGGTCTGTATAAATGACGGACTTCTCCCCATACAGATAATGTCTCCAGATCTTTAGAGCAAACACTACTGCAGCCAACTCCAGATCATGCGTGGGATAATTCACCTCATGTAGTCTCAGCTGTCGAGACGCATATGCCACTACCTTCCCTTCCTACATCAACACACATCCTAACCCTTGTGCGACGCATCACAGTAAACAACAGACTCCCTCCCAGCCTCAGGCTAAATCAACACTGGAGCCTCAGTCAAGATCCTCTTCAGCTTCTCAAAACTCTCATGTTGCTTATCTGACCAGAAAAATGGTACCCCTTTTCGCAACAGCTTGGTTAACGGTGCAGTTATTAACGAGAATCCCTCAACAAACCTTCTGTAGTACCCAGCCAGACCCAACAAACTCCAAATTTCTTCCACAGACCTAGGCGGTTTCCAATCCAACACAGCTTCAATTCTCCGGGGGTCGACTCTAATCCCCTCAACAGACTCCACATGCCTCAGAAAGGTAACTTCCCTCAGCCAGAATTCACACTTGCTGAATTTGGCGTACAACTGTTTCTCTCACAGAATCTGCAGAACCACCCGAAGATGCAAATCATGCTCCTCTTCCGATTTTGAATAAACCAGGATATCGTCTATAAATACCACAACAAACCGGTCCAGATAGGGTTGGAATACCCGGTTCATCGTGTCCATAAACGCTGCTGGTGCATTGGTCAACCCAAATGGCATCACCAGGAATTCGTAGTGACCATAATGAGTCCGGAAAGCTATCTTATGAATATCCGACTCCTTGACCTTAAGCTGATGATAACCTGACGTCAAGTCTATCTTTGAAAAGACTGATGTGCCCCGTAACTGGTCGAACAGATCGTCTATCCTGGGCAGCGAGTACTTGTTCTTAATCGTCAACTTGTTCAACTGCCTATAGTCAATGTACATCCGCATTGACCCGTCTTTCTTCTTAACAAACAACACCGGCGCTCCCCAAGGTGACACATTGGATCGGATAAAACCCCGATCCAACAGTTCTTGAATTTGAGCTTTCAGTTCTGCCAACTCCTTTGGTGCCATTCTGTATTGGGCAATAGACACTGGCGCGGTCCCCGGAAGAAGATCAATACTGAATTCTACCTCACGATTTGGAGGTAATCCTGGAAGCTCTTCTGGGAAAACATTAGAGAACTCTTTCACTGTTCTGACATCCCCTACAGTCAACTCCTTAACCTCCAGAGCTCGAACGAAAGTTAAGAAAGCCTCGCATCCTTTTTTTCACCATTCTTTCATCCTTTCAAGCGGACACTACGTTGGACAAGTAGTTCCTCCTTTCACCAATCACCACCACCTCAGTATCCTCAGGAGTCGTTAACACCATGCGCTTGGCAGCACAATCTACATTTGCTCGATACTTCACTAACTAGTCCATACCTAAGATTAAATCGAACTCTCCGAACGGAAGTCCATCAGATCAGCCGGGAAAACCATCCCTTGAACTTCTAGAGGCACATCCTTATAGAGTTTGTTCACCACTACAGATTGTCCTAAAATGCTAAGTATAATCATTTCCCTAGAAGCAGTCTCAAAGTCTATGTTTAGAGTCCCAGATACATTACTAGCAACATAAGAATGCGTTGATCCTATATCAATCAGTGTAGAAAAGGGCAGTCCATGGATAAGAAACGTACCAGTTATGACGTCCGGCGCATCGCCCTCCTCTCGGCGTCTAGCAGCATAGACCAACCCAGGTTGCCTTGCATCTGTGTTCCCAGCACCTCTGCCTAGCGCTCCACGTCCACGACCAAAATCGTTACCTCCTCTGGCCGGACCACGACCTCTCTGTGGCTGTTGATCACCTCTACCAGGCTGAACATAATTCTGACTTGCGGGTCACATTCTGTTTGGCTCTTGCGGACAGTCCTTCACCCGATGATCCACTAACCCACATCTGAAACATCCACTACTTTTTGCCCAGCATTCCCCAAAGTGAAACTTCCCACACGTAGCACATTGCGGCGACCGACCAGTAGCAACAGGCCTCACAGCTCTACCCGGCCCATCCAACCTAGGCCTTTTCTGAAAGCTCCCAATAGATCTTGATGGCCCAAAAATTCTTTTATTTCTACCCTTGTCCCTATCATGATTCAGTCGCTTAGAACGCTTTGCCTCCTCGGCTATCTTAGCCTTCTCAACCAGTATAGCAAATTCCCGTTCTCGTTGCGGAGCTATCATTACTCGCAACTCATCCCTTAGACCATCTTCGAACTGAACACAACGCTCATGATCTGTTGACACCATACCACGAGCATACCGACTTAGGCGCAAGAATTCCGCCTCATATTCGCCCACTAACTTACTCCCCTGAACTAAGTTTAGGAATGCCTTACGCTGAGCGTCCACATAGCTCGACCCGATATATTTTCCCTGGAATGCAGACTTAAAGAAGTCCCAGGTGACGCGATCCGCCGCGGTACCCTCTCTAACCGTGAGCCACCACTGGTAGGCCTTATTTCGTAGTAGCGACACAACTCCTTTCAATTTCTCTTTCGCAGTGTAGTCAAGATCATCCATAATCCGTTCCACTGCTTCTAACCAATACTTCGCTACATTAGGAGCCACACCCGAGATGCCCCTAAACATTTCCGCCCCATTAGCCCTGAGTCGCTCAGACACAGATTTTCGAGCCACCGACATTGTGCTCACTTCAGCCACCCTTTCTAACACACGTAACATAGCCTGAGACACAGCATCGTCTCCTGTAGTTTGACCTTGAAATTTCACTTCTGCAACTGGCGATGCTGATACTTTGCCTTCCGGCCCATACCCAGATTCCGAAGGCTCAGCCTCAGCATCTCGGCCCCTTCCACGGCCTCGCACACCGCGTCCGCGTCCTCTAGTATTCATTACTACTAACGCGATTTAATCTGATTAAGAGTTTTATGAGTTAGTGATTTCTTCCACTATTTATTACAGAGTAGTTTTATGAAGATTTCAGTATGAGTAATTCTCTTCATTTCCATGCATTCCTAGGGTTTTAGTCTCTAAAGTTGCATTTCTCAGTGTAGATAGATAATTGTATCTCATACACACAGTTCATACAAAACAATCCAAAGTCAGAGAACTTACCGAGCGGATTCGGTGCCGGAGACTCAGGTGCCATGCTTCCAGAAGACATATATATATTTCTAAATCATTTTCCAGCCACCTTTTAAAAACATTTTAAACCCCTCATACCCACGGGCGAGTTTTTGTAACCTGGCTCTGATACCACAATTGTAACATCCTAAACCCGGTCAAAACGTTACGACTGAATCTGGGTTGTTACTGAGAAAATAGATCTGTATACTCTTAATTAATACTTCTATTTTAAGGGGTAGTTAAAAATGTTGTTTGAGAATAGCTTACCACTTCTTATTAAAACAACTAGGAGTTGAAAACGGGATTATTTATAAAATCGAACCTAGAAACTTCTATAAAGTGACAATTGAAACCGATGTTGAGAACGTGACCTTTGAAAATATTATTCACAGTACTAAGAAAATCCCTGGCATAGTTATTAATTGTTTGAGGTCCGTACGTTACTACTTTGGAAAACCGTTAATTACGTTTTTAAGAAAATCTCATTTCCGACAGTTTATAACACATATACAGAAATCAGTTTAGAGAAAGTGTTTGAAGGGTGTCCTTTGAGTTAAACCTTGAGGTGCGTGACTTCTTTTGAAAATAATACTTGCTATATTCAGAAAATTCTGAGTTTTAGTCAACTATGGCTGATTATTATTCGTTTGTCGTAAATTTGGAAAACGTCTTTTATGTTTTTAGAGAAAACCACGTTTATCGATAAATCATAACATATAAAAACCGGCATAAAAACAAAACCCAAATTAAAGTTAAAGCGGCCTTATTACAAATTAAAACCAAAAGTAGAAATAAACCGTAATAAGTTCGAGTTAACTTAAAGCAGTTACGATGCATGGCCACCTCGAGCCCATCTCGGCCCAAAATTCGCCATTCACTGATTACCTACAAAATTAGCAAAGGGGTGAGTCATCAAGACTCAATGTGTACATCCCCATGCCCACTCAATATAACACATGTTATGCACATGCAATGCAGCCCATCTCGGATCAGCTCTCCATCCAAACTCCCGTGGCATTAAGCCACTGTGGTTCATAACCACCGTGGTCCTAAACCACTCGTGACCGTAGCCACTCGTGACAAAGTCACTGTAATATATAATCGTGGGGCCAACCCACCGTGGTCGTAGACCACCGTGACGATCTCTAGCAATAATGCGTACGTGGGGCCAACCCACTGTGGTCATAGACCACCGAAATAAGTCACTGTTATAAGCAATCGTGGTATTAACCACCATGGTACTTAGACCACTCGTGACATTAGTCACTATTCACCCTCCTCATTTCAACCATTCCCGAGCCCATGCTCTTTCATATCATGCGCTTTATGTATGCAACTTATTTCACAGTGAATAATATATCATTTACATGCATAACATCCAAAATATACCTACATACTGATTAACAACAATAACAGTATCGAGAACTTACCCAGCGTCTCCAACCTTACCCACAAGGGTAGTTAACCTTTCATATCAGTTATTTCGGCTTTTCGCCCTTTTCAGTTAATAATGCAACAACAACGATAATGAAGGCGTGTGAGTAGTACACACCTGATAATGCGTAAGATAATACCCTCTACGTCGACGCTTTCACTAGCAGGAACGACAGCTATCTGTCTATCCCAAACAGATGTCTGTTCTCTACCACAGCCCAGCGGAAAATCCCGAATCGCCGACACTGCACGCTTCTTGAACTTTGGAACAGGGGTTATGGACACACTCCCCTCCCCGGCTTGATCGTTTCTTGCATCCATGAAACATACTCAACCAGAGATTAGAGAGAGATGTCGTTTGTCTAATAAAGAAACGTTGATTAAGGCAACCAGAACCCTGAGAAGAAATAAATCACAAACCTAAGATGGTAACCTCTTACCTTGGTTACTGATGAATCGCACCCCAATTACTTTGCCCTCGAAACCGAGATGAAAAGTGAGAGAGAGATTCGGCCTAACAGCCACTGACTGTCCTTGAATAACCGGCTAATCAAATGAGACTTAAAGAAAAGATAAAGGTTTTAGCCGAAATTACCTTGCGTTGGAACAGGTAAGAAAACCAAAGCAGATCCGGCGAAGATGTAACCCTTCACACCCTAGTCTATGCAACAACCTTGAATCGGACAGAACAAATGAAACACATGCCGATTAGTAAGAATGGAGATTTGAGGATCTTTAAGGAAGACAAGAGATAGGAGCCACAAGAAATAAAAAGAGAGGGGTTCGATTTTGCAACAATCACCAGAAAGAATGTTACCTTCAGTAGTCCTGTAACAGGATGGAATCGATCCACTTAACTAAGGCTATACGGCTGCGGAGAGAAAATCAAGGTGTCAGAGGAGATGGAATGCAGTTTCGGTTTAAGAAGAAAAGTAGAGAAGAAAGATGGAAACAGAAAAGTGATATGATGCTTTCGGTTTATGAAAGGGAAAGAGAGGTTCGGCAAAGAGGCCCCAAGAGCTTTCGGCTTAAAGTGAAAAGAAAAAAAGAATAGGTAGAATGGTGGAAATGATGAATGGGATGAAGCTAAAATTCGACTACCAAGTAAAGGAGGGTTCGGTTGTTGTAGGCAAGAGAGTCTTAGATGAAGAGATGTAGAGAAGCACAAATGGTCTCAAATATTTCGGCTAAATGTCAAAGGAGGAGAGAATAAAAGTTTGCTAACATTCGGCTTATGGAAAGTAAGAACCTCTAGAAAGAACAAAAGGGCACAAAAGAACCTCCTAAGAAACGACACTGCCCCCTCCCCCAAAGACTGAATGCACTTAAAAAAAAAAGAAAACAAAGAAAAGAGCTTAAGACCCCTATAGATTTTTGGCACACCCCCTTCCAAGTATCAAAACCGAAATCCTCCCCCTTCACACCCCACTTTCGGCCAACACTCAACTAGCCACCATATCCCTTATTCCGCTCCTACTTTCACTCTTGTCCGCACATTCGAATGAGTTTGAATAATTCAAACTACCCCTTTTCCTCCTGGCCTTACATTCAAATAACTTGAGTTATTCAACACCCTCCATGCAGTGCCCTTGCCGAATCCACCACCCAAGCTCCTTAGGTATAAAAAAAATAAAACTCCACATTACTGATGATGCGACTCGAACCCTTTCCCTCTACAGCTCCTCCCTTGTGACGCCTCTTCAAGCACTCTAAGTGGTGCCTCCTTGCCACTTTTCCAACTCTTTATTTGTGTCATCAAAACACAATTAAATACCCTTAAGGCCCACCTCAGCTAGTTTTCCCCCAAAGTGCCCAAAATTAAAATTTTGGCCAAGGCTTCAGCTTAACCCCGAGCCTTCCCGGGGCCCCCAAACATAACAAATTAATAGACAAAGCATACCAAACACACAGAAACGTAATAAATGCAAAGCCCCTAATTTTCGGATGTTACACAAGGTCTGCAATACAACTCTCAAATGCTTTGCATGATCTAACTTGTTCAACGAGTAAATTAAAATGTCATCTATAAATACCATAACAAAACGATCTAAATACGGCTGAAACACTTGATTCATCAAATCCATAAATGCTGCATGGGCATTTTTCAAAGCAAATGACATTGCTAAAAACTTATAATGACCATAACAAGTTCTAAATACAGTTTTAGGCATGTCCGGCTCTTTAACTCGCAACTAATAATAACCTGACCACAAATCAATCTTCAAAAATACTATAGCTCGTTTTAATTGATAAAATAAATCATCTACTCGAGGTAATGAATATTTATTCCTTATTATAACTCGATTCAACTGCCGGTAGTCTATACACAATCTCATCGATCTGTCTTTCTTTTTCACGAATAAAACTGGTGTACCTCAAGGCGACACATTCGGTCGAATAAAACCATGATCCAACAATTCCTATAACTGTACTTTCAAATTTTTTAATTCCATGGGAGCCATTTTGTATGGAGCTATTGAAATTGGAGTTTTCCCTAATACAAGATCTATTACAAATTCAATTTCTCTGGTCGGTGGTAACCTTGGTAACTCCTCGGGAAACACGTCAACAAATTCTTTAACTACTGGTAATTGATCAATTTTTTATTCTGAAACCCGTAAATCAAGAATGTATGAAAGATACGTCTCACAACCCTTTCTGATCAATTTCTGAGCTAACAACGCTAAAATTATATTTGTAGCATAACCTATTCCACAAGTTTTGACATAAACAAGTTCACCATTTTGACATTTCAAAGTAATCTACTTCTGTCAACAATTTACTATTGCATCATGTTCAGTCAACCAATGCATACCCAAAATGAAATCAAAATTATCAAATGGCAACAACATCAGATCGATAGGGAAATAGTGACCTCGGGTTTTCAGTGGACACATTCTACAAATTTGATTAACTAACATACACTGACCCAACAGATTTGTGACTCTGATAGTGTAATTAGTTGACTCAACAAGTAAATTCTTTTTGTTTACTAATGCTGTGCATATATAAGAATGAGTTGACCCAGGGTCAATCAATGCATAAACATTAATATAAAAAGAGAGAGAGAATGTACCAACAATAACGTCTAGAGTAGAAGCTTCTTCACGAGCTCTAATAGCATAGGCCCTAGCAAGTGCTCTAGCCTCTGATCTTTATATCGTATTAACAACTTTCCACGACCAGTGGTACCACCTCTACTATTCTCCGGCTTTCTACCTCTCTGTGAAGTAGTCTCAAGTTTGGAAGCTTAATTCCCTGAATCGTTAAATTGCTTTGGACAATTTCTAAGGAAATGTTCATTGGAACCGTAGTTAAAACAAGTTCCCAACTTGAATCAACATTCATCAAAATGACCTTTACCATAATGTTTACAAATGGGTCTTTCAGTATTTCTAGCACTGCCCACACTAGTAGCCGGTGAATTTACAGATTTCAAGTTACTCTGTCTTAGTCTATCTCTACCAGTGCAACCTGAAGGAGAAGTAAGACAACTAGCATTATTACGAAATTTCCTTGACGAAGAAGTCTTGGATGGCCCTCTTTTACTAAAATCTCATGGCTTCATGTCTGATTGTCTTTTGTCTTTACAAATCTCTTCCATTTACTGTGCCCGCTCTGAGAATTCTACAAACTCTCGTAATTTTAATGCTTCTACCAACATTTAGATTTCATCATTTAGTCCATCTTCAAGATGAATACATATCTCTTCTTCTGATGATACAATGTTTCAAGCATACTTACTCAAACAAACAAATTCTCGTTCATACTCTGTTACTGACCAATTTCCTTGCTTCAGCTCAAGGAACTCTTTCTTCTTCCTATCTAGATACAATCGACTAACATATTTCTTTTTGAACTCTACCTAAAAGAAATCCCAATTAACTCGATCATTTGGAACCATAGCTGTCAACATACACCACCATGAGTGTAACACCCCAAACCCGGCCTAGATGTTATGGCGAAATCTGGCGATGTCACATGATAGTGTGTTCGAAAACTAAATTATTACAATAAAATAATTTCCATGTTATTACCTATCTTTATCTCTTATTAGTTCTAAAAATGTATTACTCATTTAATCGATTGTTTCGAAACATAACCCATTGTGAAAGCTTTAAAAATAATTAAAGTAATCGTGTGTTTAGAGAAATCATTTGTTATTTTGAAAATCGAGCTTTCCTACAACTAGTAGTTGTAAATCCATAAAGTAAAGAAAACTAAAAACCAAATCAAAAAAAAAGTCCGTAAGTCCCAATTACAACCAAAAACTTAACCAATAGAAATGAACCCATGAATCATAAATTAAAAATCATAGAAGTCCAAAACTGTGGTCACCATCGAGTCCTCCGTCTACCGATCCATCTAAGTCTAGGGATTACTTGTGCACATTAAACAGAAGGAGTGAGTTTTCGTAAACTCAGCGTGTAACCCCATAGAAAACAAATAATAGTAATCACAGTGCACAGTCAAAATCAGTCTTGTGTCTAAGCCCCTTTCAGTATCAGTAGCAGTTGGGCCTTAGCCCATTTAGTACAATATTAATTATGCATTAGGGCTTTAGCCCATCACATTAACAGTAGCAGTCATGTAGTATTCAGTATCAAAGTCCTACCCAACCAGCCTCTACACACCATCTCCGTCCAACCCTTCACTCCATGTGGGGATTAAATCAACCCACCCATCCCTACACTCTAGGTAGTACCGAATGCGGCACAAAATAATAATTTGCAGCTGAGCTGCCAGTATAGTAGGCTTAAGAGCCTTTCAGTACACTTCCTCCAAATATAATCAACCCAACCCCATGCAATACAACATACAAATCATGACATGCTATCCCATGATATCAATACAAATAACCAGTTCAGTATACATGCATACTATCACCATGCTCAATATATATAAATCAAACAGTCAGTTCACACAATTAGAGGTCTGAGTGATGCTTACCGACCCTACAGTACGTTCACAGTCGACTTGGGTAACTCGTGCAACCTTAGCAATCAATTCAGTGAAAATGGGCTCATAGGCCCATGTGGCCTTCCCGTGTGGGCCCACACACCTGTGTGGCCCACATGGCCCAAAGTTACCTTGGTCATGTGGATCACACGGCCTGGCCCAAAATCTCACACGCCTGTGTGGTTTACTCATATGGCCCACACGGCCCAAATTAGTCTAGCCTATGTGTCGCACACGTCTCACCTAGCCATCACACAGCCGTGTCTTGTGCGCACGGCCTGGCCTCGTTGATCACATGCCCATGTTGTGTCACACGGCCTACCACACGGGCGACCACACGCCCGTGTAGCGTCAAAGTAAGGTTTTCAGCTTTCGCAGAAACCCCGTTTTCTGTGCAATCGAGTACACACCTATTATCGATTCGCTGTACCAACACTCATGAGACCACCAGAACCTAAAAACCATATTAACCAACACTGATTTAGAGGATTTAGTAACGATTTGACAATAACAATTCAACAAAACCTCAACTTATCGCTGTCCAAAGCCTTCGTCCAATCAATCAAAGTGAATCTACTATTCGTAGCCTTCACCTATACCAACAATTGTCGAAACAACAATTAGAAATCAACCGTAAGTTAACACTCACCAATTTACACCACACTTACCAATATGAAAACGTCCACCAAACAAGATACGAAGGAGAAGCGCGAAAGAAACGAAAGAAAGGTTCGTTGGCAACAGTGAGGGGAGAAAAACGGTAATGAAGAGGGAGAGTTTAGTAAAGGGAAAAATCAGCAGGTAAAGCAAGGGAAAGGGACGACATGATTTTTGGGGAAAATTTTGAAAAAAGAGAAGAAAAGAATAAAATAAAAATCAGATTTGATAACTCCCCCTCCAAATCCCTTAATTATCTCCCACTTCTAACTCATTCAAAACTCTCTTTCAGAAACGAACAAAAATAATTTCCCACGCTCACGTAGGGATTCGAACACAGGACCTTCAACAAACTAACATTCCACCTAACCACCAGACCAGCAGGTCCATTCTAATATGATCTTACAATTAATTTAATATAAACACATTGAACAGAGATAGGGCTTAATTCAGAAAAATACCAAAAATTTCCAAATGAAAGACTTAAACTTAGGACCTCTCACACACACCCAGAACACATAACCACTGAAGCAAATGCACAGTTGTGTTAATTTGGGGCGTTACAATGAGTATGCTTCATCTTTCAATAGTGAAATCGCACATTTCAGACTGCCCTCAGGTGAACACATAAGTTCAACAAATACTCTTTGTACATTCTCAAGTTAATACTTAGCTCTAGAAGGATCATCGTCAACTTTACCATTGAATTCTTCAACCATACATTTAGGGATTTTATCAATAGAGGGTGATGAACTATAACAGATACAAGATTTTGAGCACCCGACGGAGGTTAAAAATAGAGGAACAAATGGTGTTAAAAAAAAGACGAGAATATTAGAGGAAAAAAGGAAGGGTTAGATTCGAGTCAAGAGGTTGGAGGTACTCAA
This sequence comes from Gossypium australe, assembly GCA_005393395.2. Classification (NCBI taxonomy): domain Eukaryota; kingdom Viridiplantae; phylum Streptophyta; class Magnoliopsida; order Malvales; family Malvaceae; genus Gossypium; species Gossypium australe. The sequence goes on from CM016624.1 coordinate 94,815,897, forward strand.
GGGCGAAAAAAGAAAATTTTTTTTGGGAGGCCGGAATTAAATTGTACATTTTTACGATAGTAAAAATGCAATATCACCATTTTAATAGCCTATATCTTTATAATTTTTAAAGGATCAAAACAAATTTTTATCATTTTGGGGGAGGGTCAAAATGCAAATTTACCAATACTAATTTAAAATTTTATAAATTATAAAAGGGCCTAAATAGAAAATTTTTCATTTGAGGGGGTCGGGGCCCTTACCAGCCCTGGCTTTGCCATTAGAGGTACTCTAGCAACTTGCTCACTGATCCCAACGGTCAAGAAAGAGGTATTGGTGAATAGGAGCACATATTAGAAAATCGGTCCAATCTAGCGATTGGTGATGAAAATTTGGGCTTGGTTAGTCCAAAAATTGGAGATCTTTTTTAGATGTTTTTTGAAAGCTCTAAACCGAGAAAAAGGTAGAGGAGAAAGAGATTTTTATTTTGGTGGCCTCTGATGGGAGCTATGGTGGCGGATTTGACAATAATGGCTAGGGTAACAAAGGGAAGAGAGGAGAAAAAAAAGAAAAATGAAAGAGACAAGTGAGAGTAGTGAGAAACAAGAAAAATAATAAGAAAAAGGAAAAAAAGTTGAAAAGGTTAAAAATTAAAGAAAAATGTTTAAAATATGTGTCGGTGACGTGGATGTCAACTTTTAAAGGCACAATTTGACGAAATCGTAAACTTAACCATACAATTGACTATTTTTGTAGTTTACCCTAGTCTATAATATTGTAAAGGTTAAAATATGCCTATAGTCCTTATACTTTTAAAAAAATAGGGATTTAGTCCCTATACTTGTATTTCTAAAAATCTAGTCCCTCTACTTTTCAGATTTCAAAATTCAAGACCAATTGTTAAATTTTTTTGTTAAATTAAGGTTAATTACATCATCTTTTTTAATTACATGGCTACATAGTAAATAGTTTTTTATTATTATTTTAAAATGTCACAACAAAAAATTTAATAAAAAAATCAACAATATAGTTAAGTCTGAAAATAAATAAACTAAATTCCTAAAACTACTAGTGTCGGGACTAAATTTCTTATTTTCGAAAAATACAAACATTTAACTTATTGTGTTGGATACATAGGTCCTACACATGTATCTTGTTTATTTATTTTTATTAAAAAAATTATAGATTTTTTTTGGTGAAATAATTTTTTATGGACTTAATAATCTTTAATAGTGTAAAACACAAAAAAAAGCATATATATATATATATATATATATATATATATATCTCCTTTTATTTTCGTTCTTTACTTGTTCTAAACATAAAATAAATCAAAGGAAGAGGTGTTGGATGGATGAGTAGGTACATCTACAGTGCCGTGCCTACCCATTATAGATTATAAAGCTTGAATCAGTCTGTCAAACCAAAAAAATAAATGTATTCAATTCCTTTGGGTTTAGAATTATTGAATTTTGCCTTCAACTGGTTATTTATATATAACTTGTATTGAATTAGTTGAAATAATTAGGAAGAAATAAATTTTGGGCAAAAATATTGAGAAGCATATCAAAGAAGTCCCTTTAGGCCCCTCATAAGGGAAAATGTTACTGTTATTTGGGGACTATAAACATCGAATTAAGTGGTTGTACAAAATAGCAATAGTAGAAACATGAAAGGCTAATATGGCTATGTATAGTAGGCCACCTCACCCAAAAAGTTATTGGAACATATACCATACATCATGCATGCCTGCCTTTATTTCAGGATTCCGTATTTTTACATGATTTTATTGTTTCCTTCTAAAGGATTCCTAATACTTTTCAAAGAAGTGTGTTAAAGTTTATTAAAGTATATATGATATACTTCGAATCCTTAGTTGGTATTTTTTTTTTATTAGTATTTGATATATTGGGAATATATATATTTTTTAATATTAATTGTATTATATATTTTTATTATATCTATTTTTTTATACAATATCTAAAACTATTTATAACCCCTCTCTAATATTTTAAAAATATTAAAATAAAACATCTTAAAAATGGACTGATCATCTTATTAATTTACTCTAAAAATAATTCATAGAAACTTCTATATTTTTAGGAAACATTTTCTACAAGAAAAAGGCTATACGTACGGTACGTTAAAGTTAGTGTTATTACAACAAAAAATGTTAGTGTCATTAATGTATTGAAAAGCCAGTCAAATATCTGACCAAAAGCAAAGAAAAACATTACCATTATGAGTAAAAGTATGATGGAGCTGTTGTACCGAAACTTAAATTATATTTTTTTATTAAAAGTAGATAATTTAATTTATATATATTAAATTGGAGAGTAAATTAATTTTTTATTAAATTTTTTATTTATTATTTAATTGATAGAATAACTAAACAATTATATATGATATTCCTCCTATACTTCATACTAATATATAAAGAGTAATTTTTAATAATAAAAATGAATAAATTTATTGATAAAATGAAAATTTACTCTTTCGTTGTCTCATTTTCTCACTCGGCTTCATGGTAATTTTATCTTCCATTATGTTTGAACTTGAAATTCCAGTTGAGCCCCAACATACAAGATAAAAGCCACCCCCTTCCCATCCCTCGCAGGCTCTCCTTCCAGTCCCTCGTTGATCCACTGTTTTACTACAGTACCTCCTTCATGGAAATCACTGTTCAATGCTGCAAGCAATCTAAGAATGATCCCATTGATGATAATGATTCTGAAAATGGAACCCTTTTGCCAGGCCTCCCTGACGATCTTGCTCAACGCTGCCTCTCTTCTCTTTCTCCTTCTCTTCTTTTCTCTGTTTGCCATTCATGGCGTCGCCTCCTTTACTCTCCTTCTTTCCCTCCCTTTTTCTCCCTCTATGCTCTTCTTTCTCCTTTGCATAATCCCACTATGGCACTCCCTAGAGAAGTTGTTCCTCAATCCACAATTGTATTCTTCTTCTTTGATCCAATATCGTCATCTTGGAGACCTCTTCCTAGCCCTCCTCAAAACCCTTCTTTCCATCTCCTCTGTCGTCACCCTTCTTTTCTTTCTCGCAACCTTCCAATCCAATCCTTGACAGTCTCCAACCATTTAATCATAGTAGCTGCCACCACTCAAAATCTTTTCCCAGCTCTTTCCAGCCCTTTAGTCTTCCACCCAGAGTCTAACATCTGGTTTTATGGCCCCCAAATCTCCGCCCCTCGTCGGTGGTGTGCTGCAGGCTCAGCCCAAGGTGTGGTCTACATGGCAAGCAGTTTTGGCTCCCATTACCAAGGAGATGTAGCAAGGTCATTGGAACAGTGGGACCTAAACAAGAAGAGAGAAAATTGGGGATGGGAAAACAAGGCAGGGTTTAAAGATGGAAGATTTAGTAGAGAAGCAGTGGAAGCAGTTGGGTGTAGAGGGAAACTTTACATGGTTAATGTCAAAGGAAATGCATTGAAAGAAGGTGCAGTTTATAACGTTGGATTGGATAAGTGGGAAGACATGCCTGTAGGGATGGTTGCTGGTTGGAATGGACCAGCAGCCTCGATGGATGAAGATGAGATTTATGTGATTGATGAAGTGAAAGGAAGGTTAAGCAAATACGATGGTGAAAAAGATTGTTGGGTGAAAGTAATCGAGTTGGAACAGCTTAAACGTGCAGAACACATAGCAGCAGGGAGAGGGAAAATATGTGCAGTTTCAGCCAAAGGGGAAAGGATTATAGTGGTGGATGTAAGGGACAAGCCTACCAGGTTTTGGGAGGTGGAGCCACCATGTGGGTTGGAAGTGGTGGCTGTGCATGTTTTGCCTAGGATGATTAGTAGACAACACTAGTTAATGTCACAAATCAAGCACCATAATATCTTGGTTGTATTTTCATGTTAGAAATAATATATATATATATATATATATATATATATATATATATATAAAAATATAATATAACATGAATCAGTTGAAATTTTAACATGCCAAAGTCACATGAACGTGCAAATAACTAAATCCATGATTGAATGCTCATCTCACAATCGCTTAAATACCCTTTATATATTTATATGCATATGCATATGCTGGTTTACATGTATACTCAGCCTTAGCATTTCACTTCGATATCCAAGTTATGGTTTGTATCTCGACACGACTATACGAGTAAAACTAATTAAATTGACAAAACGAGGCTAGAAAAAGACTTGCATAGCACATTGGGGTGACATGCACTTCTCCACTCATAGCTAAATTTATAGTTTAGGTCATTCCATTTACCTTCGATTTTTATGTTGACTACAAAATTTAAATTTTATGAAATTAATTATTAAATTCTTAGTACTTATGCTGATTTGTGGATGGTAATTATGAATGCCCCCATAGCTTCCTTTTTCCTTTTTTCCCTCTTTAGTTGTGTAAGAATTTATTACAAATTTCCAAATATATGAAGATAAATGATCTCACCTTTGCATTTCGTCAAAACCTTTTTAATTTTAATTAATAAAGTGAAAGAAAGGCTGTTCAGCTAGAAGTACTAGCTTGTTTGATGACCTGATCATATCTACTTTTACTTAAACTGTTGTATCACTCCATATACGTATTTAATTTACAACCATTTTTTAATAAAAAATGAATATAAAGATATAGAGGATAAGAGTGAGTGTTCGATCGAATATAAAATAAAAAAATTTTGAGTTAATCGAGTTGAGTCTCATTTTATCATTCTAATTTGATTTGATTTTTATTTAATCGAATCGAACTGAATCGAGTACAATTATTTGAGTTAAATTAAAATTTTAAAGATGTTAAATTAAAATCTTATTACAATATAACTAATTCCATGTTAAAGCATATAAATTTGAAACCATATATATTTAAAAAGTATTTGAAATAAAAAAAAAGAAAAAAATATACTTTAGTCCGATAAACTTGAATCATTAATTTATTTTTTTAGGTCCCAAAATTAAAATTTTAGATTTTTTTTTTAAAAAAATTAACTTTAAAAATATTGTTTGGATTTTTTTAGTTTTTTTTAAAATTTTTAGGATTTTTTAAAAAATATAAATTTTGGAATTTTTATAAATATTTTAAATTTTAAAAATTAGTTTGAATTTTTGAAAATTAATTTGAATTATTTTGTAATTTTTGTTGAGAGAGAATAATTTGTTCATTTTCAAAATTGACAGGGATCAAAGGAGTGTTTACACCAATCTATTATTTGAGTTATTCGAATAATTCGAATTGTGAAATTCAACTCGAACTCGAAATTTGAATTACTTATTCAAGTTAACTAAAAAAAACAAATAATTTAATTTGGTTAACTTAAAATTCGAAAAAAATTCGATTTTTTTAATTGAATCAAATTTTGCTAACCTCAAATTGAGAGTTAAGTCTTTAATTTATTTTTATATCTTATTTTTAAAATGACTCTACGAACTAATAAATTTTTAAATTCCGAATTTTTTAGCCTACAACCTGATAAAAGGAACAATTAGATAGTTACGAAAGGCACTATATTTTAATTAGTTTCTATAAAGCTTCAAAAACTTTTATGAAAAGAAAGAAAAAGAAAACATATAATATAATTTCACCGGACATTTTGTTCTTTCCATTTGTTTGATTCTCCTAATTCTACCAAACCCACCAATGCACTTCATATGAATTTTGAGCCATAGTTAAGTTGATGCCCACTTTAACTAAGAATTTAGAATTAGAAATTTTGATCCTTAAGTGAATATTTGTGGAAATACTATAAAATATATAGCAAACAAGCAAAAAAAACCTATTGCAATAAAAAAAAAAGTTCAGTTTTAACTAACATATATATTAGCTATCATATATACTAAAGAACAAACTAAAAATGCATAAACTAAATGAGAAAAAAAATGGGGTGGAACTAATATTACATAGAACCCAAATTATTGATACAATGCTCAACAATAGGGTAGTATAGAAGAGAAGAGAACGGTTTATAAGAAGGTTGGTTTACTCAGCTGGGCGGAGAGCCGGAGGTTATAGAGAATAAAGGTGGAGCAGATTTGAAGGCTGAGTGTAGAAAGAGTGTAGGCTAAGTATCCTCCCAGAGTCTATCCTTTTTTCATCGTTCTTGGGGGCATTTATAAGCAAGGATCCCAAGTAATATGGTGTTAGCGTGTTGGACTTGCCATCTAGCCATCATTACGGAGTGTGTGGGAGGGATGTCTTTGATGGGATGAGGATGTCTGTGACAAGAGAAATCTTGTCGTTGTTCTAACTTTGGTGGGATAAAACAATTAATCCCATGTGATGTTTGGTGACCAAACGACTTCATGTTCCTAAAAAAGATCAAGCCATCAGTTGTTCGAATAGTTCCTTCGGCAGGGTGAGTTCACAGGTGACAACATAGCTTGCTGATGGAAAGCTTACTATTCAGACGTCTTTTAGGCTTGCCATGTGTCTTATCACGAATGGGGGTATAACAATATTCCCCCCTTTTGAGTCGAGAGAAGGGTTACAAAAGTGGCCTTCCTTGAGATGCTCTGTTCTGATAACTTCCTCTTTTCCAAGTTATTCCAGGTGGTGGTTTATTCTATGGTGAAATATTATATCTAAATGTTTGAGATTCCATCATAAGTTTATTTTGAGGATTGCATTTCTGGTGAGTTTTGATAATGATGAACAACATCCTTTTAGAACAGGTTAAGTTGCTATTGGATGACACTTATTTTTTGAAACTATGTGTTTTGAGGGATAGGTCTATATATTCTCTGGGTGTTCTTCAAGATTACTTTGCCTCCTTTTATTTTTGAAATTTTTGTGACTTTTTTTATGGATTTACTAGTCTTTGTTGATTTTTGGAACAATTTATGCATTTTTTTGGAATTCTTTCATTTCGATTTGCTTCATAAATTTTTTTTCTAATGTTATCAAAGTTACTTTTACATTTTTGTTAAAAATTTACTAATAAATGGCTAGAGGAAATGAGCAATCTGGTAAAACTCAAGGAAAATGTGGTGGTCGTTCTAGTCGTGTTCTATCGAGAACAGTGGTGAAAAATCAAAAAACAACCACAACGAAATCTTACAAAGTTACTGCCACGAGATCCGAAAGGGGATGATGAGTTTGTTGTTAGTCTCAACTATTAGTGTCCCATGACCCATCAGGAGATGAAAATTTTGCTACTATGTCATGGTTTGCTCGCTAAACATCACAAATATGAGTTTAGCATCCCGAAAGGGTCGCATAATTTAAGTGAAGTCTTCAATCCAGTTTCTACTGGTTGAAGGCCTGAGTTCTACCTCCTGTTATTTCATCTGGAAGCGAGTTACCTTTCCCCTCCCAGATTTTATTCGAGATGTTCTGTACAAATTCTACATGGCACCAGGTTAGCTGATAGGTTTTTCCTAGTGTTTTTTTATTGGTTTTTTCATCATAGATTGTAAGAAAGGAATATATCTTGTTGATCGGTCGTTTTGATATATCTTTTTCTTGTCGGAGTAAAATGAAGACCAATTTCTTGAGTTGTTCGAATTCAGTTCTCAAACAGACCCCGAATGATGAACTTATTCTATGGCGGGAAAGTGACAATGCCAGTTGATTATAATAAGTTTATCCTCATAGAGTTTCCTATTGAATGGACATGTCTTTCCACTGGGATTTGTTATTATCGTCCACACTTATAGGATACTCCTAATGGTTCTCATCATTTCAAGATGATGAACCAAGAAGAGTGAACGATACTCCTCCTTGATATCATTTTGAGGAGTGTTTTCAAGTACTGTCTTGAGGATAGGGTATCAGTGGTTACACAACCAAATATATAGTAGATGGTTTTAAAAATGATAGGATTGTGCCTCTAGCTTCTTATGCTTTTCCTTTTTATGTAAGGTTTATGTTAGTCAGATGTCTTCAAGGTGTGACTAGAATCTATATGCTATATTACTAAATTGTGCCACCTTCCTGATCGCGTGTGGGGGGTGCCACCAGACAACAACCCAATCATTCCTCAACTCCAAGATGATCACCACATAGTTGCCTCAGAGCATCTTTCTTCAAGTGATGGCGAGTCTAGTAATAACCATTGGAATGGTCATTTTATTGATATCATCATTTGCTCTTTTAAAATTAACCATTGTATTGGCTATATGGTGCAAATGATGTCAGTGTCAAATGGCCAAAGAAAATCTGTGATGAATCCGGGAGAAAGTGAACAAAAGAAAATTTGTCCTGAAGGGGGACTTTTGTGAAGCTTGCTGGGGCAGTGATCCATGACCTTACTAGCCCTGACCATACCTCTCATTGTTTGGTTACTTCGAGTAAACAGTCGTGTCTTGCTCATAGAGTTCTCCCTTAGGTTACTACTACTAAATATTCTGTGTCAATTCCACCTCGAAGTCTAATGGTTGTTGGTGCACAATCGAAGAGCCAAACTCCTCATTTAGAAGGCCCTTTCTAAGCTTCCTCGAGCCACACACCTACGAGAGGTGTATCTCAGAGTGAGAAGGAAACATGGCGGAAAGAGAAAGAGGAGTATGTAGTATGGGTCCATGAGCGAGATAGAAAGATTTGTCAACTGGGGGCACAACTTAACATTGTCACTGGAAGGTTGAAGAGGTGAACTCAATCCTTGAATGAGGAGAGAGTTCGTCGAAAGAAAGAAATGGGGAAACGGGTGGAAATTAAAAAAGTAATAGATACAGTGGAAGTAGTTATCATTGTTATTGTTGTGCACGAGGTGCTCGTTGTTATGCAATTGGCTTTCAGTCCATTAAACCTTGTTGCGCTAAATTTTCAACCTTTCTTTTGACATGCTCTAGGAGGGTCATAACCTTGGTTTCAATGTATACTACCTTACACACCTGAATAGAAGAAATTTCATAATTATTTTAGTAGGCGAGTATATTACGGGGGTGCTCTCACTGTAATCTCTTTCTACTCCTTGAAGATGTTGTAGCCCAATCAAGACCATTCGAGAAAGCTACTACGGATGGTGTTATCAACAACCATACTTCCAATTCTTTTGATGACAATGATGATGACGTTGATCCCAACATCTCTCATGACAAGGGGAAAGGGCTTGCAAGTTCAAATGCTCTCACAATAAAGGGAAGGATCTTCAAGTAAGATAGACTTCTGTAAAATTTCTTTTGTATAGTTTGCTTGTAATTCCTTCCTTTGTACATCGTTTCATTTTTGATGAAATATATACAATTTTTCCAATATTTGTATTTTTTCCTTTATCCTTTCATTTCATAAAACCTGTTGGTGTCATGATATTATATTGATTGACAAATGACATTTGGAAGGTGTCTTCTATTTCTAAATGGCTTTCCGTGTTATGAAGTAGTGGGTATATAATTTCTTTTACTTGGGGTAATTTTAACTGTTAACAAATAACATCTGCTACATTTAAGAGCATTTAATTCGAGGCCTAACAGTGATGTTTAGGAAAGTGACACCAATGATGGCGTCTAACCTAGAATTTTATGTTCGGCTACATGCTACTTTTGTATTGAATGGTGTCAAGACATCATTTATTTCATCGAAACACACTGTTTTGTTAAGAAGGTCTATAAAAATCCTTTTTATTCTTTTTCATTTGTTTATTTCTTGTGTTGTTCTTCTATTGCTTTGCTTTCATAATTCTTTTGCTCAAATCCTTTTGATTTCACACTATTTCTCTTCTTATTCGTTCAAGTTTTCATTTTAGGGTAAGAATTTTCCTTTTCTTGCATTTATTTTTTGTTTACAATGTCATTTTCTAGAACTCAATCTAATTTGTCAGAAGTTTTTGAATCTTTGATGAAAAAAATAGTCGGGGTGGTGGTGATAAAGTAGAGAATCCTCTTCGAATGACATGGATGGCTACTCACAGTAGACATTTCCGGTATACCACTACAGGACTATCACAAGACAAACGACTCTACCATAAGATAACTATGTACAAGATATCTCGGGAGTAGAGGAAGAACAATCTTAACAAGAGTTTCCAAAATTCTTCATGGTTCCTACTCCCTTTGCATACTTTGCATCCTTTTGCATGAGAGGTGTTAAACTTTTATAAGATAACTCTCAGGAAATTATCTGATACTTTCTAGTTGTTGTTGACTAGATTCATCATCTTATGTCAAGAGAAGGGAATGGATCCAAAACTTAAAGTGTTTCAGAATTTGTTCCAACTATCTAAGAGAACAAAAAGAACCAACTAGGGTTACTATGGTTTTATTGTTTGCAAGGTTACCCTCAAGCAAAAAATATCTTTTGTGGGAAAGCAAGAAACATAAGAATTGATCGTTGCAAGTATGTTGCTATCCAACTAAAACTCGGGGATGATTTGGGCTTCCCCATCGAATGGCTTCTACCTCTTGAAGTTATCTGCAACTTCAAGCCCTCTCTAACCAATGATCCAAAGGCTCAAATGCAATTTAAGATCATTAATCGAGAGGGTTTGCTTGTTGCTCCTTAGAAAATCTCCCTCTGAAAGGTCTTCAAATATTGTCTTTTTGATTAATGAGGTTTCATCTACACTAAAGAAGATCTCTTCGAAGGATTTAATCTAGAAGAATATTAAAGACTTCGAGTTGAATCCTTTCCCTTTAGTAGGAAGAGCTTTTGAGCCTTGGACCCATCTTGTAGCTATAAGAGTTCACCTTGACTAGAAGTGGCCCATGCCTGAGTTAGTAGAGGTGGATCCTTTGCCTAACTTCCCCCAGGTGGAGGTCCTTATTGGACCATTTGAGATTAGACTAACCAATTCTTGAAGAAGGCCACCTATGTATTTCCTCCAGCTCGATTAACGAGGAGATGTCACAGTAAGATAAAATCTTATTTTCAATTTTTGTTAAGTTACTAATTCAGGTCTAACTTTCTTTATTTATGTAAGATTAACCATGGATAACGAAATAGTTCAACGGAAGGTTGAAGTTGTTGCCAAGAACATGCTGAAAAGGGTAGCTACATTTCTTCTTGCCTCAAGGAAATAGGTAGCAAGAAAAGGAAAAGAGTTCCCTCTAAAGAAGTTATGGGTGAAGAACAACAGTAGGAAGTCATTCTTCACTATATTGAAGATCTTACTACTGAGGCTGATCTTCAGGGTGGTTGTGACAATAATAACCTGACCCATCTGCTCACCATTAATGTTAGCTTGGCCATCATTTCTTTTACTAGAGAGGCATTATCTCCTGTTGCTATTGCTACTGGAAACCCTTCTACTACTTAAGGGTTCTTCTTATTCCTCTTCTTATTCTCCACCTCCTCCTCCTACCATTGTGCTTCCTTCTGTTATCTCTGATGCTTCAGGTAATTTTATGAGCTTTGCTAATTTAGTTAAGTTGTTTTTATGTTGCTAACATTAAATTTTAATACAGGGTCTATGGATCTGCTGGTGATTTTGAAGCTAGTGCATGATTGATGGCTCAAAAGATGTTGACCCTTTAGACAACAGATGCCAAAGCAAAAAGTGTTGCCAAATCCTTGAAGGAGGAAAAGAGAAAAGTTATTGTTGAAGCCAAAAAGGCAACCTCTTGCCTGAAAGAGAAAATGCAGTACTTAACTGAGGAAATGCAGATTCTAAAAAATTAGCTAGAGGAGGAGAAGAAAATGAGCCTTCAGTTAGGAGAGAGAGTCAAGGAACTGGAGGATAAGAACACATAACTAAAGCATGACTTAGCTAAGGAAAAGAAGTCTTGTGCCATCGATAAGGTTTTTGTTGATTTGGCCCAAAGGAAGGTGTTAGATCCCCTCAAAGATTTCAGTATTGGCTTTTTAGGTTGTTTATGGCCTATTCGACTTTTATCGCGTAAATATAGCTCCTCTTTTGGAGGAAGATTTTGAAGTGATGGAATTTGACCTGCACAATCCATACCCCGAAGGATGAGGATTGGCAGGAGTTTTGAGATAGGCTTTTGGTTCCTTTGACTACTCTTAAGAAGGTCTTAACCCTTTTTCTCCTATTGCTTCCCCTTTAGAAGATACTGTTGACCTTTCTCAGGGTAATGATTGTAATGTTAAGCTCGAGAGCTTTGTAAATGTTATGGATTAATAAAACTTTTCTTCATCATTTATTTATTTTACTTTGTCATTTTTATATCTTTGGCCATACTTTTTTTTATTTCAAGTAAATTGAATGGAACTTATCCTTCCACTGTTTGAACCATTCCTTGCTAATAAAACTTGCAAAGCTGCTAACTTTGAAAAGAGGATGTGCCACGTCATTTTAAATTGTATCAGATGCCTTAAATTATTTGAAAGGGTTTAGATGGTTGGGAAAATGAGCAATCAGCTACAAAGTCAGTTAGATCCTTTGCTTTATCAACTTTTCATGGTACATACTCCAACCCAAACTCACTTAACTCAATACTCCACTTGATCATTCTTCCAGAAATGCCAACCTTCCCTAGGATGTCTTTGAGAGGCTGGTCCAATAATTCCATGATATGGTGAGCTTGAAATTTGGGGCAGAGCTTCATTGTAGCGACAATCAAGGCAAAATAATTTTCTCCACCTGAAAGTAGTTTAATTCTCCTTCTTCCAAGACTTCGCTAATGTAATAGCCCGATTTTGGGGCTAGTCAGAATAGTGGTTTTGAGACCGCTAATCTGAAGTTGAGGAAAATTATTTTGATATTACTTTATGTGTTATGGCATTAAGATATGGCTATATGAAATTTTTGGTACTTTAATTTTAGCAATTGTATGTGTAATTGTGAAAAAGGACTAAATCACATAAAGTGCAAAAGTTCCATTATAAGTGGGAGAGGTGTCTAATAGCCAAAGAATATCAAATTGGAGGTCCTTAAAGTGAAATTAGGCCATTGGATGTGTGATGGCCGGCCATATAGAGGCTAGGGAGACAAGACATTAAATTTTGGTCAAATTTGGTGAAAATTAGGTGAAAAAAATTGAGTAAAATAAGATGAATAACATATGTTGTCATCTTTTACTATTCCTTCTTCTTCTACCACCTAAAATTGAGAGGAATAAGGGTTCTTGGAGTTCAAAAGTTTTAGCAAAACAAATCTCTTACAAGTAAGTGATTTTGGTGGTTTTATTTGACAATTTTTGTACTTTTGGAGTCTCCAAAGCTTAAGCTAGCTAATGAGAGGACTAATTTGTGATATGGTTGAAAGTCTAGGGACTTGCCATGAGAGTGTTTATGTTGTTAGCTGAGTTTTTATGGAAGAAAATGAATGTTAGGGAGATGAGAAACAACTTTTGTGAAAGGTGTTGTCATGAAAACACCTAAATAGGACTAAGTTGTAAATGTTGTAAATTGGTAATACAATGCATGAAATAGATAGATTTGTGGGTTGTTGTAAGAGGAATTAATGTTCAGCTATGCTTGCTTAATGAGAAAATGTGTTGAAAATTGACTTACAACCTAGGGGTAAAATCATAATTTTGCTATAGTATAAGGGCAAAATGGTCATTTTTGCCTAAGTAGAGATTATGATGCATTATGATCATAAAATGTTTTAAATGAGTGAATTTTTGTTGTTATAGATCAAGAAGAGCGCAGAATTAACCTTGACCGGGGAAAAGGCAAGGTTTTGGATTAAACCGCAAATTAACACATTTTGCACCGAGGTAAGTTTATGTGTAAACGAGGCATCTTAATTACACATGTTGTTACTTATTGGTGCGTTGTATGATTGAGAACATGTATGATTCAAGTGGATTGAATTTGGTAGATATTGAATAATTTCGTATGAATGACGAAATAGATATGTAAGTGTGAAATAACATTCGTAGTAATAAATGGTGGGCTGTGTGCGATACCACCTTAATAATTCTTGATGGCGGGCTAAGTGCGATACCACCTTATTACTTATTCACGATGGGCTGTGTGCGATACCATCACTTATATTATTTTTTGTGGGCTAAGTGCGTTACCACCGTAAATATTCTTGTTGGTGGGCTATGTGCGATACCATCCTGTTAAAGATTGATGGTGGGCTAACTGTGAAATCACCGAGTGATTGGTAGTATTATGAATGGTTTATTGGGAAAATTATGATGTGTTGTTTCATGTGATCATGTGGTGATAAGTGCAGAGATGTATGTTAAATAATGTAGGCATTTGGCTTATGTTATGGTTGGAATGTCGTAAGAGATGAAATGAGTAAGCATGATCATGAAATGTGGATTGTTCTTGCTTAGTATGTAATGCTATTTATTGTGTAGCACATACTATGATGTTATTTGTTTACATGTAAACTTACTAAGCTTAAAGCTTACTCCCCTTTTCTTTTCTCTTGTTTTTTTTTAGAGTCAAAGAGCCGGATCGGGATACGAAGATAATTGGAAGATCACCCACACTATTAGCTCCTCTCGATATATCTAGACTTAGTGTTTTGAGTATGGCATGTATAGGGGCTAGACTAGATAAATTTGTTTTGTTATTTTGGTCAAGATTATGTTGACCCTCTTTAAAGGTGAACTCTTTTGTATATAGCCATAGTTGATGGCTCATTATTATATATGAAAAGATGAAGTTATTCATGGAAGTGTATATTGCAAATCTGAGTTGTTTAGTGATTTGTTGAATGGACTTATGTTGTGTGAGTTAGGATGGTGAAAAGAGCTTAGCAAATATCATTGTTCTTGTCTACACGGGTAGGCACACGGGCGTGTGTCTAGGCCGTATGTGATACACGTTCAGTCCCATAGGTGTGTGACCAGGCCGTGTGTCCCCTGCGAGTTAGTTTTACAAGTCAGTAAGCTTTGAAATAAACACATGGGCAGAAACACGGCTGTGTGTCTCAGTCGTGTGGTAGGCACGGCCACGAACATCGGTGTGTGCCCAGGCCGTGCGAAGTCTGCACCTTGAAATTGGAATTTAATTCGACACACTATCTAAGGACACGGGCGTTTGCCTTGGCCATGTGACCTTAGTGAGATGATGACGTTATAAACAGAATGTCAAGGTTTTGGCATACGGGCTAAGACACGAGCGTGTTGAGGCCGTGTGAGGGACACGGGCCAAGGACATGAGTGTGTGTCCGGCAGTGTGAAAACCCCTGTAGGTTCGAAATGAAAATAAATCCCACACGGGGTAGGGACATGGGCGTGTGTGACCACACGGCCTGCCCACACGAGCGTGTCCCATTTCACACGGGTGTGTGGCCCTTGTTTAGGTAAAAATTTTTAAGTGCATTAAAGTTTCTGGTTGGATTCCGAAACCCTCCGTATGCATGTTTAAGGCCTCGTAGGTCCTTAATGAGAATGTTTTGATGGTGAAAGAGATATTTTAAGTTGTATGACCAAGTGAGTTAAGTCTGATAATGCCTCGTGCCCGATTCCAGAGTAAGATATGGGTAAGGGGTGTTATAGCTAACGTATTAGACTGGGTACTATTGCCTTCAACTTATTTGACCAACATTGCTCTAACTATTTCGTCGAAGGAGGTAAGGTAGACATATAAACAAATCTCCAGCTTTTTTTCATAACTGACCCAAATAAATTGATTATTTAAGAAAATGACCCAAGTGCAAAATCTTGTACAAAAATAACATGTTTTCTACGGTGCATGTTGATGCCGACCATCTCATTGTCGGCATTACCTTCCATCATCCCTTAATGATTGCTCGATGATTGCCCAGTCTATAAAAATGATTTTTTTGTGCCAACACTGTGTTCACTAGCACTGGTATGTATTTCTTTTTTCAAATACACTTAAAAAATATTGGTATTTCGAGATTATAAAAAAGAAAAAAATAATATTTTAATAGGTATCGGCATTCTCGTTGTCGGCACCAATTTAAATTTAAAAAAAGTTTAAGTTTTTACTTTTTTTGGTGTCGGCGTTCTCTTTGCCGGCATAAGTGTGGTTTTTGATTTTTTTTTTTTTTTTGCCGATGTGCTTTGGTTGCAGGGACCAATGAAAAGATGAGAGGAAGCTAAGGAATTGAAGACAGTCTTTTAATTCAATTGTGGCGCATCAATAAATTGTATGGATAATGATAATAAAATGATAATAGTAATTGTGATACATCAATTAAATCGAATGAGTAATTACAATAAAAATTAATTAATGAAAAATCTTTTAATTAATGCAAAATTGTGGTGCATCAATTAAATTACATGGATAATTACAATAAAATGATAACAATAATTATGGTGAATTAATTAAATTGCATGGATAATTACAATAAAAATTAATTAATGGAAAATCATTTAATTGATGCAAAATTGTGGTGCAAAATATTGTACGTTTGTTTAATTGATGCAATATTGCATTAATGTACTATGTTTTTTTTTAAACTCTTCAATTCCTTGTACTGAAAAAAAAATCTTGTTCATGCATTTGCCTTGCCTTCTCTTTTTCTTTTTTGATTTTTTCTTAGCTTCTTCTCTTCATTTATTCTGGCAACTAGAACAGGCCAGAGTTTTTTTTTTTTCAAAAACCAAATCGATGCCAACAAAGAGAACGATGACAACAATAAAGCAAAAAATCAATATATATATATTTTTTAAAATTTGAACTGGTGTCGACAACATGAACACCAGCACAAAAAAAAATTAATTTTTTAAAATTTGAATCGGTGTCAATAATGAGAATGTCGACACCTTTTAAAATATTATTTTCTTTTTTAAATCTCAGAATACCTGTATTTTTAAGTGTATTTGAAAAAAATACATACTGGTGCTGGCGAACACAATGTTAGCACTAAAAAATCATTTTCTTTATATCGGGCAATCATTAGGGGATAATGAAGGGTGGTACCGATGATGAGATGGCTGACACTAACATGCACTGTAGAAAATAGGTCATTTTCGTAAATAATCAATTTATTTGGGTAAGTTTTGAAAAAAAAAGTCTAAATCTCTAGGTGAGAGAGATGTTAAGAGTGGAGGGTGCTTAGGTATTGGTTCAACTGCTCCAAAGTCTGCTGACTCTTTTTTATCCATTGAAAAATACCTTTCAAAGAGCAACAAGTATCTGTTAGCCATGTTCGAGACAAATTCATTTAGTGTCACTATTTGTTCAGTCAACTGCTGAATCTCTTTTGGCTTCTAAGAAGAGTTCATTTCCAAGATAACCTTGACATTCTCCAAGGCTTCAATCCCTCTACTGTATATCATGAAACCTAATAATTTTCTAGTGCTTGCCTCGAATGTATATTTTGCTCGGATTGAGCTATATAATATATCTGCGCAACACTGTGAACACCTCTCAAAGGTTATTTATATGTTACTATTTAGAAGCACTTTTGACCAACATGTCATCAGCGTACATATCCACACATCTCTCATCTAGTTTTGAAACAACTTATTCACCAATCGTTGATATGTAGGCCCTTATTCTAGATACTAAAAGGCATCATCTTGTAATTGAACAACCAATCTTCAGTAATGAAAGTCATCTTCTCTTGATCCTCCCCTGTCATAAGTATCTGGTTATAGCCTAAAAAGGCATCCATGAAGCTCATATGTTGATGGTTTTTGGAGGCATTTACCAATTAGTCTATAGATGAGAGCGGGAAGTTGTCTTTTGGACATGCTTTATTTAGGTTGGTGAAGTTCATATACATTTGCCAACTATTTTCGGACTTGGGTACCAGGACTACATTGGAAACCCTATCCAGATAAGTGACATTTCAAATGAAATTGGCAGCTAAGAGCTTTTTCACATCTTCTCTAGTAATTGTGACTTTTCATTGAAATTTTTTTTGGCTTCATTGATCGAGCTTTATCCACCCTTATAGAGTGTTAAATGAATGATAGATGAATTACTGGGATACTTGTTGTCTTTTAGGAGAAAACATCCTTACATTCTAAAAACAAGGACTTCAAGCTTTCCTTTTACTCAAGGGAAATGATTGAAGCTATTTGGGTGAACTTTTTAGGCTCCCATTGGTATAACTAGACCAGCTTTGACTCTTTTATTGGCTGTGGTTTCGAGAGTTGGGTCTCCGGTCTAGTTTCAAGACTTTCTAGATCGATCCCTATCTTTCCAATTACATTGACCCTGATAACAAAGTGGTAATGTGCGCAACAAGCTGAAGGTGGAGGCAAATGGTTCTGATCTTTCCTAGCAAGTTGTAAGGAGACTATATGACATTCTTGGGTTTTCCTCTAGTTTACTTTCATGTATCCCTCACTCGTGGGAGTAGGGAAATTCTCCATCATACAGAAGGTGGCAACCGCCATATTCATCATTCTCATAATTGACTTCTCGAAAATGGCATTGTAAGCCATCAGTTAGTCAACCACTGGGAAATCCATCATCTCCCAATACCACCGGGAGGAAAATGGACCCTTTGACCATAATGGGCTGGTTGACAAAGCCGTAAATTGGGCTTGCAGGTTTGAGCTGTGTATCATTGAGCCCCATCTGGTAGAAATCCTTGGTTGTTAGTATATCCATCAAGCTGCTTGTATCTACCAAGATCTTTCTAACTTGGAAGGACGAGATATTAGCCAAAACTACCATAGGGTCTTTACCATCCTTGTCTAGGACATCTTCTTTATCTCGCTCTAAGAATTGGAGGTTTTATGGAGAAGGTTTAGGGTTTTTTACTGTTGCTAAAACCGACGACAAAACACTTTCCATGAGAGCCTTCCACTTTGAATTCGACGAAACCCACTCTACATATTGCCTCCTACCAGAACATCAATAATTCCCCTAAATGGTTGTTTCCCTCTACTATCCCCTTACAATCTTGATGGCTTTGTTTCTTCATCTTAGGACTTATTTAACTGGTGAGGGTTCTTGAGCTAAGAATTGTTCTTTTCGAATTGTCATTTTAGTACCAATTTTTAGATGTTTGCATTGTTTAGTTTGGTAGCCTTTGCAGTGATGATTGGAGTTATTGCAGTGCTCACTAGGTAGGAGGTATAGGACCAGTTCCATGATTCCTTGGTTTTCTACTTGATCAAACACTTGGGTCTGGGAGCAGTTAAGCTCGTTGTAGGTTTTAGAATAGTTGTATGGGGCTCTAGGTCATTGGTCTTGGCCTTTTTTATGACTGTGGATAGGTCTTTTGTGGTCTATGGCATAGACATTGTTCACCTGTCAATTACTTCTCTAGTTTGACTAATTATAATGTTCATGTCCACATCCACCTACCATTGGACTGGTCATTGGCTGTTGGTGGCCTTGAAATCTCTTGGAAGGCAATCTTTGAGGATGGTTACTCTGGCGGGTACTGGTGCAAAGGAATCAATACGAACCTTCACAACCTCATCTCCTTTTGAAAACTTGTGCACCATTTCGTAGAGATAGGAGAGTTTGGTTGGAGTGTTTCCAATGATTATGTATTTGAGATGCTCGTGCAAGGTTTCGACGATGAAGGCTTAGATTTCCCACTCATTAGTGACTCCCTCTTTTACCTCTTGAAGGCTTAGATTGCACAATAATTTTGGGAACTTGAAGGGATTAGAGATGTGATTTTCTAGATCTCTAGGTGCCATTGGTTTATTGAAGTAGTTCTAGAAAGATTTGTCTGATCTTTCTTCTTTTACCTCTTGCATTATCTCTACTCTGAAAGCCTTGAGTTATTCTTCCATGGAGATATTGTTGTTGCCTTAAGAACATTGGGATGCTACTAGGATATTAGTGCTATGACTATGAAGGCCTTCCAAATTATCATGCTCGTTACCCCCGGAGCGTAGATTGAGCTTCCTCCTTTTAATGCTTCGGGTTTTCTCGCATCAGGACTCCTCGTGCTCTCAACTCCTTGAAAAGATACTCATTCTAAGGGTTCCTTCAAGGGTACGCTAATGCTCTTGGTGCTCCTTGAAGCAATGTTCATACTGAGAAAACTGTTCTTCCAAGTGTTTTAGTTTCTCTTAGGTCTTTAAGTTGTGTAGCTAGAGGCCTGATGTCTGTTGATGGGAATCCTAGATCACAGCCACTTTCTGCTCAGTCTCTTTAATCAAATCAACCCCGTGTATCTTGCTTTCACTAAGCTCAGTCCAATACAACGGTGTACGACATTTGCGGCCATAAAGAGCTTCGTAAGGTGCCATTTTGATACTCAATTGAAAATTGTTATTATAAGCAAATTCAATCAAAGGTAAGTATCTTTCCCACGTACCTTCAAACTCAAGGACGCAACATCTCAACATGTCTTCAAGTATCTGAATGGTTCGCTCAGACTGACCGTCTTTCTGCGGATGAAAGGCTGTGCTAAAATGGAGTTTAGTACCTAGAGCATCCTGCAACTTCTCCCAAAATCGCGATGTAAATCTTGGGTCTCTGTCCGACACAATGGAACTCGGTACACCATGTAATCTCACAATTAGAGACACATAAAACTCAGCAAGTTTATCGAGCGAATAGTCTATACGAATCGGCACAAAGTGAGCTGATTTGGTCAATCGATCTACTATCACCCAGACTGCGTCTTTCTCGCTCGGTGTCGTAGGCAAACCGGATACAAAATCCATAGTGATTCTATCCCATTTCCATTCAGGTATCATGATCGGCTGAAGTAACCCAGCAGGCACTTGATGCTCGGCTTTTACTTGCTGACAAATTAAACACTTTGAAACAAATTCAGATATATCCCGTTTCATGCCAGGCCACCAATAGAATTGTTTCAAAACATTGTACATTTTCGTGCTATCCGGATGTACCGATAATCGACTACTATGAGCCTTGCTCAAAATCATCTAAATCAAATCCACATTCTTCGGGACACATATTCGGCCTTTGAAGTTCAAGCAATCATTTGCATCAATTTGAAATTCTGAATCTGCATCATTTTCACATTGAGCTCGTCTAGCAATCAAGTCTTTATCGAATCTTTGTGCATCACAAATTTGTTGAATAAACATCGGTCTTGCTTTTAGCTCGGCTATGATCAAACTATCATCAGGCATAACCATATGTGCATTCAACGCACGAAGAGCAAACAACAACTTTCGACTTAAGGCATCAGCAACCACGTTAGCTTTCCCCGGATGGTAGTCAATCACTAATTCATAGTCTTTCAATAGTTCTAACCATCTGCGTTGTCTCAAGTTCAAATCTTTCTGAGTCATTAAGTACTTCAGACTTTTATGATCCGAATAAACATGACACTTTTCGCCGAACAAATAATGACGCCATATTTTCAAAGTGAAAATAATGGCTGCTAATTCCAGATCGTGAGTCGGAGAATTTCTTTCGTGAGGCTTCAATTGTCTCGAAGCGTAGGCTATAACTTTGCCTTCTTGCATCAAAACACAACCCAAACCATTCAAGGAAGCATCACTAAAAACAACAAATTCTTTACCCGATTCAGGCTGAGCTAACACTGGAGCTTCGGTTAAAAGGGCTTTCAACTGATCGAAACTTTTCTGACACTTTTCTGACCACTCGAACTTGACATATTTCTGTAGTAGCTTTGTCAAAGGTGTAGCTATCACAGAAAAACCTTTCACAAACCATCTGTAGTATCCCGCAAGTCCCAGAAAGCTTTGAATCTCGGAAACATTCTTTGGTGGTTTCCAATCAAGTATAGCTGATATTTTGTTTGGATCAACCCGAATACCTGACGTTGAAACAACATGACCCAGGAAGTTTAATTCATTCATCCAGAATTCACACTTACTAAACTTTGCATACAACTGTTGATCTCGCAAAGTTTGTAGCACCAATCTCAGATGTTCGGCATGCTTGGTTTCATCTTTGGAGTAGATCAGTATATCATCAATAAGCACTACTACAAACCGATCCAAAAACTGCCTAAAAACCCGATTCATCAGATCCATAAAAATAGTAGGTGCGTTAGTAAGTCCAAAAGGCATAACCAAATACTCAAAATGCCTGTACCTCGTCCGGAAGGCAGTCTTTGGCACATCTGCATCTCTGACTCGCAACTGATAATAACCCGATCTAAGATCTATCTTCGAAAATACTGAAGCCCCTTTCAACTGATCAAACAAGTCATCAATCCGAGGTAACGGGTACTTATTCTTTATAGTCACCTTATTTAGCTGCTGATAATCAATACACATTTGCATCGTTCCATCTTTCTTTTTCACAAAAAGAACTGGTGCACCCCAAGGAGAGAAACTCGGTCGTGCAAAGCCCCTATCTGTTAACTCTTGCAACTGTGCTTTTAACTCTTTCAACTCAGTAGGTGCCATCCGATACGGAGCTATCGAGATCGGAGTTGTCCCCGGTACTAATTCAATGCCAAACTCAATCTCTCGCACTGGTGGTAAACCCGGTAATTCTTCAGGAAATACATTTGGGTATTCACACACAACCGGTACAGATTCAATCTATTTTTCAGACACTTTATTATCCAGTACATAGGCCAAATAAGCTTCACATCCTTTTCTCACATACTTTCGGGCTAGCATCGAGGATATTACTGTAGGTAACCCATTTAAATCACTAGATTCAACTCGGATGATCTCACCATTCTGACATCTCAAATCAATAACCTTTCTTTTGCAATTCACCACTGCATCATGCAAGGTTAACCAATCCATTCCCAGAATTATATCAAACTCGTCGAAAGGCAACAACATTAAGTCGGCTGGAAAGCAGGAATCCCGAGTCATCAACGGGCAACCTTTACACACTTTATCAACAATACACATCTACCCAAAGGGTTGGACACACGGATCACAAACTCAGTAGACTCAACTGGCAGAGTCTTACTGGATACTAGAGCTTCACACACATATGAGTGAGTTGAACCAGGATCAATCAATGCAATCACAGTAGTATCATAAAGTGTGAAAGTACCGGTAATAACATCTGGGGAAGAAGCATCCTCTCTGGCTCGTATAGCATAAGCTCTAGCTGGAGCTCTAGCCTCCGATCGAACTGCAATGTCCTTCGCCCCTCTCTGACTGCCACCTACATTACTTGAATGCCTGGGTGGTCTGCCCAGTGCTGGCGCGCTGCTCGGTCTAGTGTTCTGAGCTGTATTTTGCTCGGCTAACATCGGGCACTCTCGAATGAAATGGTCCGATGATCCACATTTAAAGCAAGACCGATCACAGAATCTACAACTCCCAGAATGCCATTTCCCACAATGTTTGCACTCAACCCGGTTTTGCGGAACATTACCAACACTAGCCATCAAAGTGGCTCGGGAACTCACTAGAGGTCGATCTCGTCTAGACAAGTCTGAAGTAGCTTTATGTCGGCTAAACTTCTTAGGCACTGAATGGAAAGTCTTACTCGATGATCTCTTACGAGTGTCTCTAGCTTCTATTTCAGCCTTTCTTTTCTCTTTTCCCAACTCTATGGCTTTACAAGCTCGCTCAACTAGAACTACGAACTCTTTAATTTCAAGAATGCCAACAAGCAACTTTATGTCTTTATTCAAACCGTCTTCAAATCTTTTGCACATAATGGCTTCAGTTGATATACACTCTCGGGCATAATGGCTCAATCTAACAAACTTTCGCTCATATTCCGTCACAGCCATACGACCCTATTTTAATTCCAAAAATTCTTTTCGCTTCTGATCAATGAATCTCTGACTAATATATTTCTTGCGGAACTAAATTTGGAAGAAATCCCAAGTCACTTTTTCTTTCGAAACCACTGATACTATTGTATTCCACCAGTGATATGCAGTGTCACGAAGTAGGGATATAGCACATTTCAGGCATTCATCTGGAGTACAGGATAGCTCATCAAGTACCCGAATAGTGTTATCAAGCCACATCTCGGCTCGCTCTGCGTCGTCATCATCATTGGCCTTGAATTCTTCGGCCCCATATTTCCTGATTTTATTAAGTGAGGCTTACTAGATCTCATTGGATCTATCATCGGAGGTGCTGTAGGTACCGGAGTTGGATTATTCGGGGGTGAAGGTGGTTGTAAAGCCGGGTTATTCTGAACAAACTGGGTAAATCATTCATTCATCATCTGGTAGAAGGCTTGTTTAGCCTCTCCCTCATGGCTACCCGAAATTGGTCAAGAGTCTAACTGCACTGATCCATGTACGCGATCAGACGTTACGCTCTCTACATCATCTGCTACGGCTCTGTTAGGATCGGAATCCATTTACTATGTAAAACACAGTTTGAAATGTCAGAAGTTACCACACTATCGTATATACAATTTAAGGCATGTATAGCTAGACTCTCACGCACTACGGTAGTCCTAGAATCGACTAAACCGTAATTTTTGATACCAAGATAGAAAATGTAACATCCCTATCCCGTATCCGTCGTCGAATTAGGGTTACGGGTATTACCAGAAGTCAAAAATTTTATTCATTAACTTGCATCTTAAATAAATATTTTATTTCAACCATTCAATTATAAACAGACAATTCACATGTATATAGAATATATATAATTAAATATATATACATTATTATAGAAAATTAAAGTATATTTGACATAAACATGAACGATTACAGAATGGTCAAGCAATATACCTTTCTTTGACATCATACAACAAAACAATTACAAACCCTACTTATCATTACCACCTTCGTATTCATTTTATGCAACCATACCTCATGTAAAATTTTATTTCGAGCCAATGTACATCTGTAATATCCTAGATTTAGGGGTTATGCATTTGGTGCACAATTCATGAGTTAGTAGGCTCAGTGTATGGTTGAGTGTGTTCTAAGGGTTTTTAGAACTCTAGGATGAAGGAAAATGCCTTGGAAAAATATTGGATTTTAAGTGAAAAAGGGGAAGCTAGGCTAGGGAGGCCTTAAGAAAATTTATAGGGGAAATTGGACATAAGAACCAGCTTGGTAAAGTGGCTTAAATGCGCCACTTAGGGCCTTGGCAAGTGACGTCTCAAGCAAGTGGAGGAGGGCTCAGGTTCGAATCGTGGTGGCCGCAAGGAGTGTGGTTTTATTTTTGGGCTTTTGGCGTCATGAGAGAAGGAGTATGGGATGGCTTGGGACTTTGAAAAGGTAAGGATAAGCCTTGGTTTCTTTTTAAAATTCGGCTAGAAGAGTAGGGGATAATTGTTGTTTTTTTTATTTATTTTGAATAGGTGATTAAGAGATAAGATAAGAGATTAATTTGGGATTTGATAGGAGAAGATTAAGTGGCCGGCCAAGGGACTCTTTGGTTGGTAAATTTCGGTCATGTAGGGGAGGCATAAGTGCCGAAATTAGTTGTTCATCTTTTAAACTCCTTGTCGAAATTAGGTGTGTGGTTAGCCTACCGTTTTCCGGGTTATATGTTTTATCTGTATGTGTTATGTGTATGTGTTAATAAGTGCAGTGATCATCATGATATGGATACCCTTGAGGGGTATATCGATAATCAGGTAAGTACCAAATTTGATGAAATGTGGCTATTGATGTGTATATGTGATGAATGCTTGATGAACATGCTCATGCATCATTATTATCATGACACTATTTTATGTTGCATGTGCATGGGTGGGATATGATTACAAAGAAGGACAGGGTGTACTTCGAGTACGTGGTTTGATGAGTGGCTATGTGCCTCATCGTGGTCGATATAGGCTATGTGCCATATCGTGGTTAATGATGGCTTTGTGCTCATCGTGGTTTTGATGTTAGCTACGGCTACATCGTGGATTGACGCTGACTGAGGTCGCGTTGTGGATTATTTGCGATTTAGTTCGCGTGGACGGCATTAATTGCCAAAATTGGTGTGTAGCGGTTGGAGGGCGATTTAGTAATCCCCTGGTGTGTGGTGGCTGGGTACGGGGGTGTGTAGAGGATGGACCCTAGGCTGGGTTGGGTGCATTTTGCATAAATCTGATTGATATGTGGATTAATGTGGAAATGAACCAAGCTCAATATGTGGACTTTATATGTGAATGAATTGCATTACTATATGTCATATGATATGGATATGGGCCAAGCCCAATAAGTGAAAACAAGTGAATAAGTTGCATTGATATTTGATATGTGGGTTAATATGTGATTTGATATGTGGGTGGAATTCAGTGGACTAATTACACACTGAGTCTGTTTGACTCACCCAATTTTTTAACAAACCTTACAGGTGATGCATAAAGCTTGGACAGGATTGGAGTGGATGCAAGGTGGCCCATGCAGAAGATGTTTTACTTAGATTAATGCCCATTATATTTTAAGTATTTTTGAATAGTTATTTGATGTAATAAGGGCCACTTAAAGTATTTAATTATTTATTTTTAGTATGTTCAAGTTGGATTTATAATTAAGTTCATATTTGTGTAAGTTTTATTTTTAGCAACTTATATCTTAAGAGTACATATACATTAAAGTTTTGAATCCGGTATTTTTTTTATAACAACTTGATTTTTACTTAGAATGTTTTAAGATACAAAATGTTTTCTTAAAGGCAACAAATTTTTAACGTTTTTACTTTTAAGTAAGAATATTTTCAAACGTTTTCCACAGTGGCATTTCAAATTCGGTCGTGGTGAATGGGCCGGGTTTGGGGTGTTACAGTTTGGTATCAAAGCCCGGTTCAAAACTCGGCTTTGAGGGTTTTGGGAACAAAAACATTTTTCAAAATGGGCTTTTCAAAAAAAAAAATGGATTCTTATGAAATTATTTCAGGTTATTCTGGCATGGCACCTGTATCTCCGACCTGAAGTCCACCAGGTAAGTACCTCTGACTATTGAAGTGATTTGTATGAGAATATATGGGCATTATGGGAACATAGATTATTGAACTAGGATCTATTGAACCCTAGGACTAGTCTACTCCAACACAGAATGCATAAGATTTAAGGATAATCAAACAAACCTGTGAACTAAGTCGCCGAGTTAGGGTGTGGCAACAGTTGTGTGCATGTCTAGGAGTGGATTTGGTAAGAGCTTGGTATTTAAGCAGTCCTAGTGACTCACCTCCTCTTTACTCGAATCCTACCTGGTGCGTAGTAACCGTTCACCCTAACCAAGAGGACCCATTCACGGGCTAAACCAATAATTAAAACCCGAAAGAGACTAGCCATGCAGTTTTATAAAAACCCTAGTTTTTAAAATCACTAAATTATCCCTTTTGATTAGTAGCAAAATTTATTTTGAAAATTTTTCAAAATATTTTCGATTTACAAAATTACCTAAATGCCCCTGGTTAGTAAATTACTAAAATGCCCTTGGTTTCTAAAATTACCATACTACCCTCGATTTTAATAAAATTTTGACTTTGCAAAAGTATCCGGAAGCCCTATTTTGCAAAAATTTAAGATACTCTGATTTGGGAAAATTTACTAAAATGCCACTGACTTCTAAAAATTACCGAAATAACCCCGATTTCCAAAATTTCTACAATACCTTTGATTTGAAAAATATTTTCAAAATACCCTCGAGTTTTGAAAAATTCAAAATGCCTTGATTTGTAAAGATTATTTTTGAAGTGACCCCGATTTATTACCAAAATACCCCTGTAGGGAAAATGACGAAATTACCCCTGGGATGGGAGTGGACAAAGATGCCCATAGTAGGATGTTGAATGATGTGAATGAATGAATGTGAATCTCTGAATTAGAATAGTAAACTTAAGACAGAACTTTGCTTGATCGAAAGAACCACTATTAAACTTCTTTTCATAAAATTGCTCGCGATTAATCAGTGGCACAAAGACTAATGCATAAAACTTTTAATCAGATTAAATCACGACGTTAGATATGAGCTCTAGTGGACGTGGCTGAGGTAGAATGACAGTATCGGAACCGGTTGGGTCTGGCCATGGGTCAGAAAGCAATGCGCCGCTGCCAATAGTGGGCGCGGAGGAACAAGATCAGACAGGAAGAGATGACGCAGTATCGCAAGCTATGCTTTGGGTGCTAGAGCGAGTGGCTGGAGCTGGTATGGAAAATGGAGCTCGGAAGTCAGTGCCTAAAAGACTTAGGTCGAATGGTGCCGAGGTCTTTAGAGGAGTGTCTGGAGTGGCTCTGAATGTAGCGGAGTACTGGTTAGAGGCAGTCGAAAGAATCATAGACGATTTGGATTGCACGGCGGAGGAAAAGCTGAAAGGTGCTGTTTCGTTGCTTCTGGACAAGGCTTATCAATGGTGGCTCACTGTCAGACAAGGTACCCCTGCAGATCGAGTGGATTGGGAGTACTTCAAGGCTAAGTTTGAAGGGAAGTATGTTGGAGCTAGTTACTTGGACTCGCAAAGAAAGGCGTTTCTAAACTTGGTACAAGGAAGTAAGACGGTAGCAGAGTATGAAGCGGAATTTGTGCGGCTAAGTCAGTACGCCAAGGGGATCGTGGCTACTGATTACGAAAGGTGTGTCCGATTTGAAGATGGATTGCGGGATGAGCTGCGAGTGTTGATTGCTCCGCAGAGAGAAATAGACTTTGCTATTCTAGTGGAGAAAGCTCGGATAGCTGAGGAAGTTAAGAGGACTGTGAGACAGAACCGAGAAAAGATTAGGAACCGGAATAAGAGGAATTTTGGATCGTCAGAAGCATTTGGAGATTTTCGGAAAAGGTCAAGGACTGAGAATTCTGTACGTGCACCTGTACCGGTCGCTGAGAATCGGAGTCGTACATGTGCTTAGTGTGGAAGAGCTCATGCAGGAGAATGCTGGGGAAATAGTAAGGAATGTTTTTGGTGTGGGTCTAAGGCTCATTTGGTTAAGAAATAGGGCTCGAGGCCAAGGTTATGAGCAGCCTGGCAGAGGTGGTCAGCAAGTGACAAGGAGTCGTGGTCCGAACCATGGAGGAAATGGATCTGGCCAATGTCGTGGAACACCTAGCAGAGGTGTTGAGGGTTCAGAGGCGAGACAACCAAGGATGTGATAGCGGGTACGTTCCTTGTTTCTGAAATGTCCTTTATTGCCTTGTTCGTTGTTAAGTTAGCTCATTTTTGTGATTCTAGTGAAGTGTGTGGAACCTTGACTGTGAACTTTGAGATTGTGCATAGGAAATGTGTGGGTTTTAATGAGAGCAGAGTGCGCAACAATAGCGAAGTGTGGTGAGTTAGGATGTACGATTTTTCGTTAGTTAAGTAATTTCGAGGACGAAATTATTTTTAAGGAGGGTAGAACTGTAATATCCTAGATTTAGGGGTTATGCATTTGGTGCACAATTCATGAGTTAGTAGGCTCAGTGTATGGTTGAGTGTGTTCTAAGGGTTTTTAGAACTCTAGGATGAAGGAAAATGCCTTGGAAAAATATTGGATTTTAAGTGAAAAAGGGGAAGCTAGGCTAGGGAGGCCTTAAGAAAATTTATAGGGGAAATTGGACATAAGAACCAGCTTGTAAAGTGGCTTAAAGGCGCCACTTAGGGCCTTGGTAAGTGACGCCTCAAGCAAGTGGAGGAGGGCTCAGGTTCGAATCATGGTGGCTGCAAGAGATCTGTTTCTGCAGTTCGGGATTGGCCACCGGGGTGCGGGCCAGCGTCAGAACAGGAAAGTAGGCAGATGGCCGTAGTGTCGCTTAGTGATAGCATCGGGATCGAGAATGCTTTTCTTTAGGTTATCAGGTGTGTGGTTAGCCTACCGTTTTCCGGGTTATATGTTTTATCTGTATGTGTTATGTGTATGTGTTAGTAAGTGCAGTGATCATCATGATATGGATACCCTTGAGGGGTATATCGATAATCAGGTAAGTACCAAATTTGATGAAATGTGGCTATTGATGTGTATATGTGATGAATGCTTGATGAACATGCTCATGCATCATTATTATCATGACACTATTTTATGTTGCATGTGCATGGGTGGGATATGATTACAAAGAAGGAGAGGGTGTACTTCGAGTACGTGGTTTGATGAGTGGCTATGTGCCTCATCGTGGTCGATATAGGCTATGTGCCATATCGTGGTTAATGATGGCTTTGTGCTCATCGTGATTTTGATGTTAGCTACGGCTACATCGTAGATTGACGCTGACTGAGGTCGTGTTGTGGATTATTTGCGATTTAGTTCGCGTGGACGGCATTAATTGCCAAAATTGGTGTGTAGTGGTTGGAGGGTGATTTAGTAATCCCCTGGTGTGTGGTGGCTGGGTACGGGGGTGTGTAGAGGATGGACCCTAGGTTGGGTTGGGTGCATTTTGCATAAATCTGATTGATATGTGGATTAATGTGGAAATGGGCCAAGCCCAATATGTGATGTGGATTAATGTGGAAATGGGCCAAGCTCAATATGTGGACTTTATATGTGAATGAATTGCATTACTATATGTCATATGATATGGATATGGGCCA
Source organism: Gossypium australe (assembly GCA_005393395.2). NCBI lineage: Eukaryota > Viridiplantae > Streptophyta > Magnoliopsida > Malvales > Malvaceae > Gossypium > Gossypium australe. Next base: position 94,845,880 of record CM016624.1, read on the forward strand.
AGCCCAATAAGTGAAAACAAGTGAATAAGTTGCATTGATATTTGATATGTGGGTTAATATGTGATTTGATATGTGGGTGGAATTCAGTGGACTAATTACACACTGAGTCTGTTTGACTCACCCAATTTTTTAACAAACCTTACAGGTGATGCATAAAGCTTGGACCGGGTTGGAGTGGATGCAAGGTGGCCCATGCAGAAGATGTTTTACTTAGATTAATGCCCATTATATTTTAAGTATTTTTGAATAGTTATTTGATGTAATAAGGGCCACTTAAAGTATTTAATTATTTATTTTTAGTATGTTCAAGTTGGATTTATAATTAAGTTCATATTTGTGTAAGTTTTATTTTTAGCAACTTATATCTTAAGAGTACATATACATTAAAGTTTTGAATCCGGTATTTTTTTTATAACAACTTGATTTTTACTTAGAATGTTTTAAAATACAAAATGTTTTCTTAAAGGCAACAAATTTTTAACGTTTTTACTTTTAAGTAAGAATATTTTCAAACGTTTTCCGCAGTGGCATTTCAAATTCGGTTGTGGTGAATGGGCCGGGTTTGGGGTGTTACAACATCAAAACCTTATAGTTGAAAATATTACTAAGCATCATATGGTTACATATGTATATATATATATAACCTGATTTCACACTTATAAACTAAGAAACAGTATACCTTTCATTTTCATATATATACATACAACCGAATGCGCCTCATCTTAGCTTTTAATATCATAACCACAACTAACTTTACATATTATATGCATATGATAAAAAGAAAATGAATGTACTAAGTAAACTTCCATATTACATGAAAAACTATGCCACAGTTAGTACACTATTGGCCATTCAAAAACACAGGTCTCAATTTAAATTAACATAGAAATCCAAGCATATTTAATCATGCCTTGACCGAATCTTCAATACCACCTTTCTATATAATTTATAGCTACTATTACTTATCATTAACAAATGAACCTAACAAATCAACTTACATATACAAATTTCTATTATAAGATTAATATTATAACCTAACTGTAACTACCATATTTAACAATCAATAGCCCAAGTTAAGTTTTTCCAACTAAATACATAACATTCATATCACCTATCACACCTCAATTGATATCTAAATTCAACCAAATACACATATTTCTTAATAGCATGAGCAAGCCATTTCATCCAAACATATAAATGAAGTTTAACACAAAATAAGTAGCCATTTTCGCAAGGCTATTTTTATACACTATTAAATATTATTAGAAATACAGCTTAGTCTAGCCTATACATGCCTTTTGAATCAAAAACCAAGTTTATCAGTACCAAAGAGAGTGGATAGTGTGGTTGACTTCTTTGGAGATCCTTCGAGTCCGTAGCTTGAATCAAAAGAAATCTTTAAAACAGAAGTAGACAAGAACAGAACACACACATTAAGCTTGCTAGCTTAGTAAGTCTCAAGTAAAAATATAATGTATTGAATATACATTCAAACATGTTAATCTCCAAGCTTATAGTATGGAACATAAATACATCATTATGTAAGATGTACATAGCCGAATAATAATAATACACTTAATATAAATATCCTTACTATGATATCATGGACATATACATATACATTATCAACTCACATGAATAACATTTTATAAGATATATACCGAATCACATGAACCAATCTAGGCATTGATCTCTATTTCTACTTACCCATATACATAACACTTTCGATTCTTTCATCACTGATATTTCCATTTTATAACCAAAATTTCCATTGTAACATACATGTATATAACCCTAGTTCACATATAAGTAATATTCATACACATAAACGACAAGCTCAACCTCATAAGATAAAACACTTGTTGAATTGTCCATTTCATCACATCATGTTTAATTAAAACAATAAGAATTTATCTCATTTCATTCCTTACTAACATAGTAAGTTAATTCTTACCCGAGCTTCTAACACATATCATTTAATATAACATACCTCAATTCATTCTCGAATTCTTCGTTTATAGTGTATCACCGGCATTTAGCCTACTAGGCTATAAGCCTGAATTAAGTCACCGGCACAAGGCCTGCTAGACCAAAGGTCCGAAATATAAACACCGGCAATTAGCTTGCTAGGCTGTAAGCTCGAATTAAGTTATTAATCGATTTATTGTCTACCTATAGTTTTAACCTTGTTCGGCGGATACTCAAATCATATCTCTCGTAGTGGTTTTTGACCAAGGCTTTTGATGGATGCAAGAAATATGCAGATTGGGGAGAGAAGTTAACCTTCGGGTTTGATCCCTAAGTTCAAGAGGAGAGCAGTGTCTGCTGTTCGTGATTGGCCACCGGGTTGTGGGCCAGCTTCCTAGCAGAGTAGTAGGCAGATAGCTGTGATTTCAGCTAGTGATAGCAACGTCATAGATAGCTTAGTTTTGCACGTAATCAGGTGTGTAACTTCTCACACCATTTATATTGACCCATTTTATAGTGCTCTGTTAACGGATGTATATATAAATATATTTATGCATATTCTGTTAAATGCCGAAAACTCGGTATGGCTTGTAACATCCCGGAATTGGGCCTAGTAGGATTGGGCCCATTGGGCCTTGGGCTTAGGAGTGTTTAAAATCTTTGAGAATATGAGAATGGTGTTATTGCAAATTGGACTTATTAGTTAAGTGAATTTGGAAGGTTACGAGGTTTCTAAGAAGTCTCGGGTTTAATTGGGCTTTAGGAAAAATTTGGTATTTTAGCACTTTAAGGAGAGATGGTAAGTAGCTTCAAGACATATGGAAATTTAGGAGTAAATAGCTTGCATAAATGAGCTATTGGTAAAGAGGTTATGGCATCAAGTGAAGTACCTTGAGGGAAGAGGTTCAAATCCCATTGTGTGCAAATTTTGATTATTTTTGCATGCTTTCCTTAAGTGTCGGTCAAGAGGTATTTATGGTAAGGTGGACTTCTTATTTTTAGCAAGTTGGCTAAGAGAATATGGCAAGGTTAAAGTTTGGGAAAGGAATCAAGAGGAATAGGAAAGAAAGGGGGACAAGAGGCTAATATCGGGGGAGGTGTTTTGGAAAGTATGGGTGGCCAAACTCTTATCCTAGGGGGGATACATGTGGACGGTTTTGAGGTAGATAGGTGGCTAAAAATTTTATTTGACATTTGGGAAAGTCTTAGCTTTGTTTTGGCCAAAAATCCTTTTGACAACTTTGTGCCATTTCTCTCAATTTTGCAACCCTCCTTGCCAAATCATAGTAGCACAAAAGTACATTGTTTTTCCTCTCAAATTCTTTTCTTTTCCTTTGCTTTGTGCCGAAATTACAAGCCTTGGTGACCATATTTTCTTCTTTCTTTTTACTTTGGCCGAATTCCCCTAGCACAATTATGCACTTTCTTGCTCTTTTGTTTGATCAAGATTTTCATCTATTGTTTATTCCCCTTTTCATAGCCGAAATTACAAGGCACTCTTCTTCCATCCAATCTCTTCTTAATCAAATCGGTAAGTGATCGTATATTCCTCTTTTCATTTCTTTTTCTTTTTCTTCAAAGCTGTATAGGTGAAGGGGGTGTATTGTGGTGATTCTTTCTCAATCCGAATAAGGTGTGGCTAACATTGTTTTTGTGTTAATCACTTCTAAGGACTCGAAGTACTTTATCGGAGGGGCCAATCGGACATCTATCCCTCGTAATAAGAGACTCGAATCATTGGTAAGTGATAGATTGATTATCAATCACAATATTTGGTTGAAGTGGTAAATTCGGTTTTGGGATTAATTGTTGACCGATTGTATCGTTAGGTGCTGTGGAGAATATCGTGTTACGGATTCCGAATAAGGTGTGTAATCCCGTACCCTTCCGAATATATGTTTGAATTGGTGAGTAAATCTCACATCTCTCTAAAAGTCTACATGAAATATTTTGTGATTCGGTAGAAATACCGAAGAAAACCGATAGCCGGCATCCGTGATCACTCGGGCGTGCGTATGATCGTAGTGGTAAACGTGTTTTGTAATAAAACAGTTTCACTCAGAAACAGTGGCGTGTATTTGAAAAATCCTGAAAAACAGGATAAAAGGAATTACAAAGTGAGTAAGATATCAGATTAAAGCTTACTATGTCTATTTTAATATGGAAGAAACAGAGAAGGAAAAGGAATTTTATATTCGGAGATATGTTAATTTTAGTTAGGCTGGTTCTGAATGACTTCAGGGTATTCTGTTCTGTCTTGGAAAAATTGTATAAAATTGTACAAAGTGAATTAAGATTTATAATTGATATGTATGGATTCCTTAGTGAATCTATTTTCAATAAAAATAAGTGGAAGCAGTAGATAAAAAGCGTACAGTAAGATATTTGAGATTAAGTTAAGAGAGGTCTGAATCATTGGACAGTGAAATAAGGCAAACTTCAAGGAATTAACTGTACTAAATGGTTAAGCTAAAAATTCTGGAAAAATTATAGGAGAAAGATATATGAATCTAGTTTCGATAAAATTTTACGAATTTGGATTTCAAATTTTCTAACTCGAGTTATGGTCAATTTAGTCAGTGTGACACAGTTGGACAGTTTCGATTTTATGCCCCAAATTAGTAATTAAGCCTAGGTTGCGAAATTACCATAATACCCTTAGAGGGTAAATTACCAAATTACCTTTAGTGGGTACGATTACCGAATTATGAAAATGCCCTTACAGGTCAAGTTACAAAAATGCCCCTAATGGGCCGAATTACAAAATGTCCTTATGGATCGAATTACGAAAATACCCTTTATGGGCCAAATTGAAATATGTTGCTTTATGGGCCCAAATGTGATATTTACTATATGGGCCGAATGTGATATTTACTATGTGAGCTAAATGTGATATGAGATGAAATGGGCCAAATTGTGATATGGGCCAAATTGTGAAATGGGCCAAAATTGCTAGATCGATATATGGGCCAAAACTGCTAGATCGATATATGGGCCAGAATTGCTAGATCGTTAAATGGGCTAAAATGCTATTTGGACTAATGGGCCAAATTGATAACTTGTAATATGGGCTTTTTGTTGACATTTACCTTATGAATATATTGTTATGCATTATATATATACATGACTGCATGGGTTGGGATAATTGACGAAGAGAAGAAAGGCCTGCTGCCAAAATCTAGTTCGGTGGCTCTGCCACAAATATTTTAAATGGCTTAATGCCTCTAATTCGGTGACTCTATCACAATCTAGTTCGGTGACTCTGTCACAATCTAGTTCGGTGGCTCTGCCACAATCCAGTTCCGTGGCTCTGCCACAATCTAGTTCGGTGGCTCTGCCACAAATATTTTAATTGGCTAAATGCCTACTATTGGTGTGTTGGCGGGCTGGGTTGACTTGATCCCCACAGGTGTGATGGTTGGTACGGGTGGTGTGTAGCGGATGGAAACTAGGTTTGGTTTGGGAATTGCATATCACATGCATATTATATACATGTTATTATGTTATGATAGTAAATGAGCTTAGGTCCAAAATATTGCTATGTGTGTTCCAACCCAGTGGATAATGGTAAAGGGATTATACACTGAGTTCTTGTAACTCACCCCCTTTCTCTTAACCCTTGTAGGTAATGCTCCGTAGTGAGGACTTGGGCCCATGGATGAATCGGTGGAGGCTATACTTTCGAAATGGTGTTCTCGAATTTTAAATTTTCTATTTCCGTTTACATTATTATCTTGCTATTTTGGTTTAAGTTGTAATAGGGCCTCTGGAGTATTTTGTTATTTTGCTTAAATTGTTTAGAACGAGAATTTTTCTAAAAACGTAAATAAAGGTTTTCCAAAATCGATTAACAAATGGATTTCAAAATAAACTTTTACAAATGTGATTTAGCTCAAACTTTCTTTCAAATTATTAACGACATTTTCAAAAGTCACGGATTTAAAGTTCAATTCCTTGATTTGTGATTCATCAATCAATCTTTCAAAAATACTTGTATTTTATCAATGTTTTCGCAATGTTTCAAGATGCTTTTGCAACTCTATTTCAGATGTCACATTTTTGTAATTCGTTTATTTCAAATATGCTTTCGCAACCAAAAAGGTTTATTAAAGATAATTATGTTTTCACGTAGACACAATTGCTTACGTGTTTTGGGTTTTAACAAAGAGGCTGTAATTCTCAAACAAGTTTTTAACAATTGCAAAGATGGTTTTGAAAAACACTTCCATGTGGCACGCCAGATTCGGGCTAACTTCTAGGCCGAGTTTGGAGTGTTACATGACTATTGAATTCCCGTGGAGGGTAAAGGCGATTCATCAGGTTAGTGACCTCTGTGATATTAAGATGAATGGTTTTGATGAGATGACATGCTATATGTTACGAGTATACTATACATGCATGTTGAAATCTGTGGTATATGAGCATGAAAAGTACTATGGTTGCATGGGCCATATGTTATTAAGTGAAAGGGGGAGTGTTGTAGTGGCTCTACCACGATCTGTTGTAGTGGCGCTGCCATGATCTGTTCAGGTGGCTCTGCCACATTCTGATGTAGTGGCTCTGCCACGATCTGTTCTGGTGACTATGTCACGATTCTGACGATGAGCAGCTAACTGCAGCATGACTGCCATCGATGGTGTGTAGCGGTGAGGGTTGATTGTAGAAATCCCCATTGGTGTGATTGGCAGGTACGGGTGGTGTGTAGCGGATGGAAATCTAGGATTGGGTTGGGTTCTGCATTATTTTCTGTGTATGTAATATCTGATATTCTATTCTGTAGGGCTAAGGCCCAATTTGATGGTGCATGACTGTTACACACTGAGTCTTATGACTCACCCCGTTGTTTAACATCTTTTCCCAGGTAGCACATAGTGCAATAGACCGGGCTGAAGAGGAGGTTTTATTTCGTTTCAGTAAAGAACTTTACTTATTTATTTTAATAACTGGTTTGTTTTCACATTGTAATAAGGCCACTGTTAATCGGTTTTAAACTTTGGATTTTAAGTTTAAATACTCAAGTTATATGATCAATTGGAATGATGATAGGTTTTAAAAAGAAAACACAAAGGCAACGAAGTTTTCATACAGCTTAATTATTAAGTAAAATTTTTCCTTTTTTTCGACAAAACTTTCAAAACTTAAACGGATAACATGGGTTTAGATAGTCACTCAGTTTTAAAACTCAGCAAACTCAACTCGGTTAACATACCATTACAAAGTTTTCTACCCAAACACTAAACTGAAGTCCCAAACAGAGGTTTTTCCCTTCAAGAACACACTACGTTTTTTAAAATCTTCTTACTGACATGCCAGATCCAGTCATGGTGTTTTGGGCCGGGTTTGGGGAGTTACAATTTGGTATCAGAGCCTAGGTTCAAAAGCTCGGCTTTGGGTTTTGGGTTCAAAACGTTTCCTAGGAATGGTTTTAAAACATGGTGGGATGAAATTCATGTTTTTAGCATGGCTCCTGCGTCTCTGGCCCAAGTTCGCCAAGTAAGTTTCTAATCAGTATGAACTGCATGTGATATGTGAATATTTTGTCATGAATGTTAGAACTAAGGAACTATACTTTAGAAGTGGAAACTTGTAGGTTGTGTGTGAAATATGGAAACTACTCGTAATTATACTTCATAAAATTTTTCCTTAATAAACAAGTGAAAAAAATTGCTAATGCATAAAATTTCTAAATCAGATTAAGACGATATGGTAGAGATGAGTAGTAGAGGACGTGGACACAGTAGGGGTAGGATGGTAGTGTCGGAACCAGTAGGGTCTGGTCATGGGTCAAGGAACGAAGTGCCGCTGCCGCCAGTCGCGGAAGTGGAGTATCAGGATCAAACGGGTGGAGACGATGCAGTGTCTCAGGCAATGTTACGGGTTTTGGAGACAGTTGCTGGAGCAGGTTTGGGTACCAGGGCTCAGAAATTTGTGTCTAAACGGCTTCGGGCCAACGGAGCGGAAATGTTCAGGGGCATTTCTAGCGTAGCCCCTAATACAACTGAGTACTGGTTAGAGGCAAGTGAGCGCATAATGGATGATCTTGACTTCACGATAGAGGAGAAGTTGAAAGGGGTGGTGTCTCTTCTCCGAGACGAGGCCTATCAGTGGTGGCTCACGGTGAAAGAGGGTACTCCAGCAGACCGGATCGACTGGGATTTCTTTAAGGTTTCATTTCAGGGGAAGTACGTCGGGGCCAGCTATGTGGATACCCAGAGGAAGGCATTTTTGAATTTGGCTCAAGGGAGCAAAACTGTGGCCGAATATGAGGCGGAGTTTCTGCGCTTGAGTCGTTACGCTCAAGGAATGGTAGCGACTGACTATGAACATTGTGTACGGTTTGAGGATGGACTGCACAATGAGTTAAGGGTATTGATAGCACCGTAGCGGGAGAGAAACTTTGCTGTTATGGTTGAGAAAGTTAAGATAGCTGAGGAGGTGAAGCAGACCGAAAGACAGGATAGGGATAAGGATCGGGGTAGGAATAAGAGAAGTTTTGGGTCGTCGGGATCATCTGGGGGTTTTCAGAAAAGGCTGAGGTCTAATGGGCCGGCTCGTGCTCCGACATCTGCTGCAGGCTGTCAGTATCGACCATGTGCTTTGTGTGGAAAGGTGTATTTTGGGGAGTGCAGAAGGAGAACCGGAGGATGTTTCAGGTGTGGATCCATGGATCATATGATTAAGGACTGTCCACAGGTGGGTCAGGTACAGCCATCTGGGCGAGGTTATGATCAGGTCAGGAGAGGTGGTCAGCCATTGCCGAGGGGTCATGGCCTAGTCAGAGGAGGTAATGGTTTCGGTCGGGGCCGTGGAGCACCTGGTAGGGGTGTTAGTAACACTGATGCAAGACAGCCTGGGTTGGTCTATGAGGCTAGGAGACGAGAGGAGGGCGACGCACCGGACGTCATAACCGGTACGTTCCTAATTTATGGTTTGCCTTATACTGCCTTAATTGATATTGGTTCGACGCACTCTTATGGTGCTAGTGCTATAGTGGGAACTTTGAACTTAAACTGTGAAACTTCTGCTAGGGAGATGACTATAGTTAGCCCTCGAGGACAAACTGTAGTGGTGAACAGACTGTATAAGGATGTACCTCTGGAAGTTCAAGGGCTAGTTTTTCGGGCTGATCTGATGGAACTGCCGTTTAGGGAGTTCGATTTGATAATGGATTGGTTAGTGAAGTATCAAGCAAATTTGGACTGTGCAGCAAAGTGTATGGTGTTAAGAACCGTAGAGGGTTGAGAGGTGGTAGTGATAGGCGAGAGAAGGGATTACCTATCCAACGTGGTATTTGTTTTGAAGGCTGAGAGAATGGTGAGAAAGGGATGTAAGGCATTCATGGGTTATGTTTGTGCTTTGGATGCCAAGGAATCAGTTGTGGGGGATGTTCGAACGATGAAAGAATTTATCGATGTGTTTCTAGAAGAGCTTCCAGGATTGCCTCCAGATCACGAGGTGGAGTTTGGCATTGACCTTCTACTGGGAACAGCGCCAGTGTCTATTGCTCCGTATAGAATGGTGCCAAAGGAGTTAGTGGAGCTGAAGGCGCAGATTCAGGAGTTGTTGGACCGGGGTTTTATCCGGCCGAGTGTATCGCCTTGGGGAGCAACCGTGCTCTTTGTTAAGAAAAAGGACAGATCAGTGCGAATGTGTATTGATTACCGTCAGCTGAATAAGTTGATGATTAAGAACAAGTATCCGTTGCCGAGGATAGACGACTTGTTCGATCAACTTAAGGGAGCACCAGTTTTCTCCAAGATAGATTTGAGGTTGGGGTATCACCAGCTTAAGGTCAAGGAGGCGGATATTCATAAGATGGCGTTTCGTACTCGCTATGGTCACTACGAATTCTTGGTGATGCCGTTTGGATTGACCAACGCGCCAGCAGCGTTTATGGATATGATGAATCGGGTTTTTCAACCATATCTGGATTAGTTCGTCGTGGTGTTATAGATGATATTCTGGTGTACTCGAAGTCCGATGAGGAGCATGATTCACACCTTCGAGTGGTTTTGCAAATTCTGAAGGAGAAGTAGTTGTTTGCAAAGTTTAGTAAGTGAGAGTTCTGGCTAAGGGAAGTTACCTTTTTGGGTCATGTGGTGTCAGCAGAGGGGATCAGGGTGGACCCTCGGAAGATTGAAGCTGTATTTAACTGGAAACCACCTAGGTCCGTGGCAGAGATTCGGAGTTTTCTTGGTCTAGCTGGTTATTACAGAAGGTTTATGGAAGGGTTCTCTCTGATTGCATCACCGTTGACCAAGTTGCTAAGGAAAGAGGTTCCGTTTGTGTGGTCTGGCAAACAGCAAGAGAGTTTTGAGAGGTTGAAGAGAATTTTGACGGAGGCTCCGGTGTTGATTCAGCCTGGAGAGGGGAAGGAGTTTACTGTCTATTGTGGTGCATCGTATACAGGGTTAGGATGTGTGTTGATGCAGGAGGGGAAGGTAGTAGCATATGCTTCTCGACAGTTGAGACCTCATGATGTGAATTATCTGACGCATGATTTGGAGCTAGCTGCAGTGGTTTTTGCCCTAAATATTTGGAGACATTACTTGTATGGGGAGAAGTCTATTGTTTACACGGATCAAAAGAGTCTAAAATACCTCTTTACCTAGAAGGAGTTGAATCTAAGACAGAGAAGGTGGATCGAGCTGTTAAAGGATTATGACTGCTCGATTGAGTACCATCCGGGTAAGGCTAACATGGTGGCAGACGTGTTGAGTCGTAAGGTAATATCGGACTTGAGAGTAATGTTTGCCTACCTTAGCTTATATAATGACGGAAGTGTATTAGCGGAGCTGCAAGTGAAGCTGACATGGGTGAATCAGGTTGGAGAGAAACAATTGTTAGATGACGTCTTGAGCGCTCGACTTTTACAGGTACAGGATGGTGGTTTAGAGGATTACAGTTTGAACAATGATGGAGTTTTGTGTTTCTGTGGGAAGGTCTGCATGCCGAAGGATGTGGAGTTGAGGCAGATGATTCTTCAGGAAGCACATAGTAGCCCTTACGCTATGCATCTGGGAGGTAGTAAAATGTATCGGGATTTGCGGGAACAGTTTTGGTGGCCAGGTTTGAAGCGAGAGGTAACCGAGTTTGTGGGTAAGTGTTTGACGTGTCAGCAGGTAAAGGCAGAACATCAGTTGCCTTTGGGATTGTTGCAATCGGTGAAGATTCCGCAGTGGAAGTGGGAAAGGATCACGATGGATTTTGTTAGTGGGCTACCTCTTACGCCTACTAAGAAGGATTCGGTTTGGGTAATAGTCGATTGTTTGATGAAGTCTGCTCATTTTATACCGGTTAGGGTCGATTACTCTCTACAAAGGCTGGCTAAGTTGTATATAGTAGAAATCATAAGGCTGCATGGGGCACCAGTATCGATCATCTCAGACAGGGACCCTAGATTCATGTCAAGGTTCTGGAAGGCGTTGCATCAAGCTTTGGGCACTAAGTTGGATTTCAGTACAGCGTTTCATCCACAGTCCGATGGATAGTCGGAGAGGGTAATTCAAATTTTGGAAGATATGTTGAGGGGCTGTGTTCTAGACTTCAGGGGTAGTTGGGAAGAATTTCTACCATTGGCGGAATTCGCGTACAACAACAGCTACCAATCTAGTATTCGGATGGCGCCCTATGAAGCACTGTATGGTCGAAAGTGTCGTACGCCTATGTGTTGGACAGAGTTGAGTGAACGCGGTTGTTGGGGCCAGAGTTGGTTGCTGAAATGGAGGACAAGGTTAAGTTGATTCGAGCTCGATTAAAGGAAGCCTCAGACAGGCAGAAGTCCTATGCTGATCTAAAGCGGAAAGATATAGAATTTGAAGTGGGTGACCAGGTTTTCTTAAAGGTGTCGTCGTGGAAGAAAGTGTTAAGATTTGGTCGAAAGGGCAAGTTGAGTCCCAGGTTTATCGGGCCTTATCGAGTGTTGAAGCGTGTGGGACCAGTAGCCTATCAGCTCGAGTTACCTTCAGAGTTGAGCCGGATCCACAACGTATTTCATGTATCTATGCTTAGACGCTATCATTCGGATCCGTCCCATGTTGTGCTAGTAAAGGAAATCGAGGTAAGCCCAGATTTATCTTTTGAGGAGGAACTAGTGCAGATCTTGGACCGGGACGTCAAAGTATTGCGTAGGAAATCGGTTCCTTTGGTGAAGGTTCAGTGGCGAAATCATGGTTTAGAGGAAGCGACGTGGGAACCAGAGGATGTGATGCGGCAGCAATACCCTCAGCTCTTTTGATCAGGTAATTTCGAGGCCGAAATGATTTTAAGGGGGTAGAACTGTAACATTCGGGATTTAGGGGCTTTGCATCTTTTATGTTTCTACGCGTTGAAGTGTTATACTTGTTGTTGGGTGTGTTTGGGGGGCCTTGGGAAGGCTCGGGGTTAAGCTGGAGCCTTGGTAGATTTTTAGTTTTGGGCACCTATGAGGGGATAACCAGTTAGGAGTAGGACTTAAGGATTTTTGGATTGAATTTGGTGTCATAAAAGGTGCAATGGAAGAGTGGCAAGGTGACGCCACTTAGCATGTAGGGAGGAGGCATCACAAGGAGCTGAGAGGGAAGTTTCTTGAGACTCTTAAGCAGCAGGGGAGTATTATTTTTGGCTCAGGCAAGGGAAGTGGTTGGATGACAATCAAATTGTGGACGAGAGAGGTAAGACTTGGTCAAATATTTTAAATGATTGGAGGAGAGAAATTTTAGGAGTTTGAAGCATTCAAACTGGTTTGAATGTGTGGAGGAGAGGAAGGCAGGGAGAGTTTGAAGGGACGGCATAGTGGGGGAGTGCTAGCCGAAATTTTGAGGGTGTGAGAGGAGGGGGCATTCGATTTTGGCTTTGGGTGAGGTTGCCGAAATTTTGTGATTAGGTTGCTAGTGTGTAGTAGTTTTTTTATTTTTTTTAGCATTATGGTGTGTGCTTGATATTTTATTTTAGTTTTCCTCTTATTCTCTCTTTTGCCGAAATCATCTAAACATTTTTCCACTCTTCTCTTCTTTGACCCTTAGTCGAAACTAGAAGACCAAGGTTGCACATCTCTTTCATTCTTCCTTTTTCTTCTCACTTCCAAAAGCCGAAATAACCACTTCTCCCTCTCTTTTCATTTTCTTTTTCCCTTTTGAAACTCCTTTCTAGCCGAATCTTCTTGATTTCCATTGCCTTGCCTTGTTTTGTTCTTCCTCTATTCAATAAAAGCCAAAATTACACCTTTATTTTCCTCTTAGCCGAAATCTCTAAGTCTCAGCATTGTCCCATTTGTTTTCTTTTCCCGAGGTGTTCACCATAGCCGAGTTCTCATTGCATATTCTGGTAAGTTCTTTATTGTTTCCTATCTCTTTTTCTTTTCCCCTCTTGGCTGAATCTTCTCTTAAAACCCTATTAAGTGTTTCATTTTTCTTCTCTTGAAAGCCAAACCCTTGATCATTTCGGTTGTCTATTCTTTTAGAGTGCCCTCTTCAAGCTGAATCTTCACTCCTGTGACTGCTTGTGCCGAATCCTGAGGATAGTCGAAGGTAAGTAAATGAAGTTATTATGTTTTGCCGAATGGTGAGAGGGGGCTCATGTTCCATGTTTGGTCGAAAGGCCACTTCCTTTAAACCACTCTCTTTTAGTCGAATCTCATTGGGTGTTTGTATAGGTGCGATCAACGTGTGAACCTAGGTCTGCTAACTCCGGGATTCAATAGATTTATGTAAGGAGATTCCTTCTAGTGGTTTTATTAATCGATTTATTGTCTACCTGTCGTTTTAACCTTGTTCGGCGGATACTCAAATCATATCTCTCGTAGTGTTTTTTGACCGAGGCTTTTGATGGATGCAAGAAATACGCAGATTGGGGAAGGAAGTAAACCTTCGGGTTCGATCCCTAAGTTCAAGAGGAGAGCGGTGTCTGCTGTTCGTGATTGGCCACCGGGTTGTGGGCCAGCTTCCGAGCAGAGTAGTAGGCAGATAGCCGTGATTTCAGTTAGTGATAGCAGCGTCGTAGATAGCTTAGTTTTGCACGTAATCAAGTGTGTAACTTCTCACACCATTTATATTGACCCGTTTTATAGTGCTCTGTTAATGGATGTATATATAAATATATTTATGCACATTCTGTTAAATGCTGGAAACTCGGTATGGCTATTGAATTCCCGTGGAGGGTAAAGGAGATTCATCAGGTTAGTGACCTCTGTGATATTAAGATGAATGGTTTTGATGAGATGATATGCTATATGTTACGAGTATACTATACATGCATGTTGAAATCAGTGGTATATGAGCATGAAAAGTACTATGGTTGCATGGGGCATATGTTATTAAGTGAAAGGGGAAGTGTTGTAGTGGCTCCGCCACGATCTGTTGTAGTGGCGCTGCCATGATCTGTTCAGGTGGCTTTGCCACATTCTGATGTAGTGGCTCTGCCACGATCTATTCTGGTAACTATGTCACGATTCTGACGATGAGCAGCTAGCTGCAGCATGACTGCCATCGATGGTGTGTAGCGATGAGGGTTGATTGTAGAAATCCCCATTGGTGTGATTGGCAGGTACGGGTGGTGTGTAGCGGATGGAAATCTAGGATTGGGTTGTGTTCTGCATTATTTTCTGTGTATGTAATATCTGATATTCTGTTCTGTAGGGCTAAGGCCCAATTTGATGGTGCATGAGTGTTGCACACTGAGTCTTATGACTCACCCCGTTGTTTAACATCTTTTTCCAGGTAGCACATAGTGCAATGGACCGGGCTGGAGAGGAGCATGAGGTGGCCATGCAAGGGTTTTATTTTGTTTCAGTAAAGAACTTTACTTATTTATTTTAATAACCGGTTTGTTTTCACATTGTAATAAGGCCACTATTAATCGGTTTTAAACTTTGGATTTTAAAGTTTTAAATAATCAAGTTATACGATCAATTGGAATGACGATAGGTTTTAAAAAGAAAACACAAAGGCAACGAAGTTTTCATACGGCTAAATTATTAAGTAAAATTTTACCTTTTTTTTCGACAAAACTTTCAAAACTTAAACAGTTAACATGGGTTTAGATAGTCACTCGGTTTTGAAACTTGGCAAACTCAACTCGGTTAACATACCATTACAAAGTTTTCTACCCAAACACTAAACTGAAATCCCAAATAGAGGTTTTTCCCTTCAAGAACGCACTACTTTTTTTAAAATCTTCTTAGTGACATGCTAGATCCGGTCATGGTGTTTTGGGCCGGGTTTGGGGTGTTACAGGACTTAACAACTAATTTAGGGCATAAAAATTGAAACTGTCCATCTGCGTTGTACTGACTAAATTGACTATAACTTGAGTTAGGGATCTTGAAATCTAAATCCGTAAATTTTCCTTGAAACTAGACCCATATATCTTCTTACTACAATTTTTTCAAAATTTTATTTCTTAACCATTTAGTACAGTTTATTCCTTAAAATTTCCCCTGTTTCACTGTCCAATGATTCTGACCTCTCTTAACCAAAATTCAAATATCTCACTATATAGTTTTCATATACTACTCCCACTTATTTCTAATGAAAACAGGCTCACTAAGGAATCTATACACATAAATTATGACTCCTAACTCACTTTGTACAATTTTATACGATTTTTCCAAGACAAATCATGGAACCACGAAGTCAATCAGAACTAGTCTCACTTAAATTAAGATATCACAAAATATAAAATTTCTTTTCCTTCTTCATTCCTTTCATAATAATATAGACACAGTAAGCTTTAATTTGATATCTTTTACACTTTCTAATTCCCTTTCTCCTATTTTTTGTGATTTTTCAAAAAACATGTCACTGCTTCTAACCGAAACTATTTTATTACAAAATACGATTACCACTACGATCATACGCACGTCTGAGTGATCACGGATGCCGGTTTTTGGTTTTCTTCGGTATTTCGGCCGATTCACAGAATATTTCATACAAACTTTCAGAGAAGTGTGAGATTACACACCATTTCAGATATGTATACGGAAGGTACGGGATTGCACACCTTGATTAGGATTCTCTAAAGAACCACTCTTCGTTGACCCTAGAACAATACCAACCCAAAGTTAGCCTCGAATTTCCAAAAGATTTCATACCCAACGTATTACTTACACTTGAATCACTTACCACAATCTGAGTCTCTTATTACAAGGGATAGGTGATCGAGTGGTTTGGTCCCTAAAAATAAACTCGATTAGTCGCAACCACTATCCCCTTTAGCAAAATCACTGATCAACGAAAAAGATCCAAAAGAACCATGATGAATCCCTTACCTTAATGACTATAAAACCGATTCCCAACGATTGTACAATGGCTACGGATGAGCCAAAGATTTAGCCTTCCACTATAATTCGATTGATCAAAGGAAAGAGTGTCAACCCGAATGAGAAAGAAATTGCGAATGAGAGATTTTGGATAGAAAGGTTCGGCTATGGAGTAATGGATTTGAGAAGAAGATGAACAAGAGGTGAATTTCTTGACTAAACAAAGGACAAGAGAAATGCACAATTGTGCTAGGAGGATTCGGTAAAGAGGATAGCAAATTGGGAGAAGATGACACAAAAGTTGCAAATGAGATTTTTGGCCAAAACAATACCAAGACCCTACCAAATGCCAAAGTAAAAATTTCAGCTACCTATCTACCCCTAAAACCGTCCACATGCGTAGCCATAAGGGTCAAAATTTTTCCAACCATACTTTCCAAAACAATCTCCATGAAATAAGCCACATGTTCCCCTTACTTGCCCTTTTCTTTTGATTCCTTACCTTACCATCACCCTTTCCTTATTTCCTTAGCCACCTTGCCAAAATTTTGGCTTCGAGAGGTAGGATTCCTAGGACATATTGTGTCAGGAGAAGGTATTAGAGTTGATCCAGGAAAGATCTCGGCTATTGTGGAGTGGAAACCGCCGAGGAACGTGTCGAAAGTCAGAAGTTTTTTGGGTTTAGCAGGGTACTATAGGCGGTTTGTGAGGGATTCTCTATGATTGCTACTCCGATTACTAAACTATTGCACAAGGATGTTAAGTTTGAATGGACTGAAAAATGCCAACAGAGTTTCGAGAGATCGAAAATGTTGTTGACGGAGGCACCGGTTTTGGTACAACCTAAGTCGGGAAAAGAGTTTGTGGTCTATAGTGACACATCGTTAAATGGTCTCAGTTGTGTGTTGATGCAAGAGGGTAAGGTAGTCACTTACGCCTCGAGGCAACTAAAACCACATGAGAAGAAATATCTGACTCATGACTTGGAGTTAGCCGCAATTGTTTTCGCGTTAAAGATTTGGCGATATTACTTATATAGTGAGAAGTGCCGAATCTTCACAGATCATAAGAGTTTGAAGTATTTGATGGATCAAAAGGAATTAAATTTACGGTAACGACGGTGGCTCGAATTATTGAAGGATTATGAGCTAGTGATTGATTACCATCTGGGGAAAGCGAATGTAGTTGCGGATGCTTTAAGTTGAAAATCCTTGTATGCTTTGAGAGCTATGAGCACGAGTTTGTCATTGTCTGATGATGGTGCTATACTGGCCAAGTTGAGAGCTAGACCATTATTTGTTCAACAAATATGTGAGGCTCAAAGGAATGATAGTGAAATACTAGCTAAAAGAGCTAACTGTGAATCAGGAACTAATTCTGAATTCCGGGTGAGTTCGAATGGTTGCTTAATGTTCCATGATATAATTTGTGTACCCAGAGATGACGAGTTGATCCGAGAAATTTTACAAGAGGCACATAGTAGTTATTTGTCAGTACACCCGGGCAGTACGAAAATGTACAATGATCTAAAGAAATTTTATTGGTGGCCGGGAATGAAAAGAGACATCTCGGAGTATGTAACAAGATGTCTGATTTGTCAACAAGTGAAAGTTGAGCATCAAGTGCCTTCGGGATTACTTTAGCCAGTGATGGTTCCCGAGTGGAAGTGGGATCGGATTACCATAGATTTTGTTACGAGCTTGCCTATGACTCCGAAGAAGAGAGATGCTGTGTAGGTTATTGTTGATAGATTAATGAAGTCGGCTCACTTTATACCTGTGCGTATTGATTATTCACTAGAAAAGTTAGTCAAGTTGTATATTGCAGAAGTAGTAAGATTACATGGAATGCCTGTATCTATTATCTCAGACAGAGACCCGAGATTTACTTCGAGGTTTTGGAAGAAGTTACAGGAGGCCTTGAGTACAAGGTTGAATTTTAATACTGCATTTGATCCTCAAACTGACGATCAGTTTGAGGGAGTAATCCAAGTTCTTGAGGATATGCTCCGATGCTGTATGTTAGAGTTCAAAGCTAGTTGGGAAAGATATCTACCCTTGGTCAAATTTCCTTACAATAACAGTTATCAATCGAGCATACAGATGGCACCGTATGGAGCCTTATATGGTCGTAAGTGTCGGACTCCCTTGTATTGGACCGAGCTGAGTGAGAAGCAAATTCATGGGGTTGATTTACTTAAAGAGATTGAGGAGAAAGTGAAAGTGATCCGGGATAGTCTGAAGGCTGCTTCGGACAGACAAAAGTCGTACGCGGATTTGAAAAGAAAAGAAATTGAGATTCAAGTGGGCGACAAGGTATTTCTAAAAGTGTCGCCGTGGAAGAAAATATTGAGATTTGGTCAAAAGAGTAGATTGATTCTAAGATTCATAGGGCCGTATGAGATTACCGAAAGGATTGGGCCAGTGGCATATCGGTTGGCTTTACCGGTAGCGTTAGAGAAAATTCACAATGTGTTACAAGTATCAATGTTAAGGCATTATCGCTTCGATCCTTCGTATGTGATTCCTCCAACAGAAATTTAGATACAACCGGATATGACATATGAAGAAGAGCTGATTAAAATCTTAGCTCGAGAAGTGAAACAGTTGAGGAATAAGGACATAGCCTTAGTGTTGTGGCAAAAACACGGTGTAGAAGAGGCTACATGGGAAACGAAGGAAGCCATGAGAGAGCAATATCCAAACCTCTTTACCGGTAAGATTTTCGAGGACGAAAATCTCTAAAGAGGAGGAGAGTTGTAACAGCCCGATTTTGGGGCTAGTCAGAATAGTGGTTTCGAGACCACTATAGGGATGCATGAGAACTTTGGTACCTTAATTTTAACTATTGATTGCATAATTGCGAAAAAGGACTAAATCGCATAAAGTGCAAAAGTTTGAAATTTTAAGTTAGAGGTGCCTAATTGATAAAGGATATCAAAATAGAGGTCTTTAAAGTGAAATTAGTCCATTATATGTGTGTTGGCCGGCCATATAAGCTAGGGAGACAAGAGCATTAAATTTTGGTCAAATTTGGTGATATTAGGTGGCTATAATAAATAAAATAAGATAAAGAAAAGAGGAAGCTATCATCTTTTTCATTTTCTTCTTCCTCCACCAAAAATTTCAGCAAGGAATAGGGGTTTTGAAGCTTAAACTTTCAGCCAAGATATCCACTAGCAAGTAAGTTATTTTGGGGGTCTTTCTTGGTGATTTTTGTGCTTTTGGAACCCCCAAAGCTTAAGCTAGCTAATGAGGGGACTAAATTGCAATATGGTGGGAAGTCTAAAGACTTGCCATGAGAGTATTTATGTTGTTAGATGAGTTTTTATTAAAGAAAATGAATGTTAGAGAGATGAGAAACAACTTTTGTGAAAGGTGTTTGCATAAAAACACCTAAATAGGACTTAAATGCAAAGAATGAATTTGTGTCATAAATGCATGAAATGGTGAGAATGGTGAGTAGTTGTATGAGAAATAAATGTTCAGCTAGACTTGTTTATTGAGAAAATGTGTTGAAAAATAAATTACGAGCCTAGGGGCAAAATCATAATTTTGCCATAGTACAAGCGCAAAATGGTCATTTTTTCCAAAGTATAGATTTTGATGTATTATGATCATAGAATGATCTAGACGAATGAATTTCATTTTTATAGATCAAGAAGAGCTTGGAATCAACCTTGACCGTGGAAAAGGCAAGGAGACGGATTAAATCGTTAGTTAACACGTTTTGCACCGAGGTAAGTTTATGTGTAAACAATGCATATTTGTGTAAACATTATGTTGCTAATTAGTGTATGGCATGATTGAGAACATGTGTGGATCCTGTGGATTGAATGTGGGAGTCATTGAATAATTATTGTGTGAACGATGAAATAGTCATATAAATGTGTAATGATGACACCTGTTGGTGGGCTAAGTGCAATACCACCTTGTTGCTTAATTACGATGGGCTATGTGCGATACCATGGTCTATTCATCATTTGGTGGGCTATGTGCGATACCATCGTAACTAATCTTTTTGGTGGGCTATGTGCGATACCACCCTAATAAAGGCTGTTGGTGGGCTATGTGCGAAACCACTGAGTAATTTGACTATGAGTAATGGAATTAGAGATAGTGATATGTTGTATTATGTGACTTTCTGATGCTAAGTGCAGGGGAACCTGTTAATGAATGTATGCATTAAGTTTGTGATATGGTTGGAATGTGGGAATGGAGAAAATGAGTAAGCATGGTCATGAACGTAGATTGTTTCTTGCTTAGTATTGCTATGTAATTGTTTAATACATGTTATAATGTTATATTGTTTACATGTAAACTCACTAAGCTTAAAGCTTACTCCCCCTTCTCATTTTCCTTGTTTTATAGAGTTTAAGAGCCAAGCTAAGATACGAAGATATTCAGAAGATCGCCCACACTATCAGCTCAGCTCGGTATACCTAGACTTAATTATTTTGTACATGGCATGTATAGGGGCTAGACTAGTTAGGTTATTTGTCATTTTGGCCAAAATGTGTTGGCCCTTGTTAAGATAACTATTTTGTATATTGCCATGGTTAATGACTCACCTTATCATTTAGGAAATTACAAAGTTTACTATGGAAGTTCATATTGAAATTATGAGATGTTTATTAGTATGTTGAATGGTTTCATGTAGTGTAAGCTATAGGGGTGTAAAGAGCTTGGCAAACAGCCCTATTCTTGTCCACATGGGTAGGTACACGAGCGTGTGTCTAGGCTGTGTGTGACATAAGGTCAGGCCATAGGTGTGTGCTCGGGCCGTGTGAAGTCTGTACCTTGAATTTGGCATTAGAATTGTCACAGGGTTGAAGCACACGAGCGTGCCTAGGCCGTGGGGAAATAATCAGAGGTGACCACGGACCAGCCATATGGGTGTGTGTCTAGGTCGTGCGAGTCAAGTCAGTGTCGACCACGGGCGTTGAACACGGACGTGTGAGATGATACACGGGCGTGTCATCTAGTCCACGGGCGTCTGACTCCTATTTTGGTGACATTTTTCTAAATGTGACAAAGTTTCTGATTTATGTCCGATTTTTCGGTGGTTAGTATAGGGCCCTATAGGCCTATGATAAGAAAGTTAGATGTAAGATTGAAAATGTTTGAATTTGGAAATGAATTTGCTAACTCAAAGTTATATGACCAAGTGAGTCGAGTCCGGTAATGCCTCGTGCTCAATTCCGGTATAAGATACGGGTAAGGGGTGTTACAGAGGCGGTAACCCTCGTAATATTTAGTATGGTGTGTCACCCACCCTTACTCTAGGTAAAGTAGGAGTTGTTTTCTATTTGAATATTATTATTTTACAAATGTTTATTCAATCAGGATTATTGTATCTCTCCCTATAAATAGATGAAATCGATTGACCTAAAAGATTAAGTCTCCATACACCGTTTTTCTGGAAGAAAATAGTGGAATTGTTTTATCTAAGAATAAATTATATTTTTTGGTAATTACAATATTTTTTGATTTCTATTGAGGGAAATTACTTTCCTACTGAAATTAATTGCATTGCTTGTTTTTTGTGTGTGTTTGATTCGGGTTGTCTCCATTTATACGTTTTGTTTTGTTTAGTGTAACACCCCTTACCGGAGACCGTTGCGGGAGTCGAGCATGAGGCGTTACTAGACTTAACTACTAATTTGGGGCATAAGAATTGAAACTGTCCATCTGCGTCATGTTGTCTAAAATGACTATAACTCGAGTTACTAAACTCAAAATTTAGATCCGTAAATTTTCTTAAAACTACACTCATATATCTTCTTACTATCATTTTTCCAGAATTTTTCATTTGGCCATTTAGTACAGTTTATTCATTAAAGTTTCCCCTGTTTCACTGGGCAATGGTTCTAATCTCTCTTAACCTAAATTCAAATATCTCACTGTACAGTTTTCATATGATGTTGTTGAAAATAGACTCACTAAGGAATCTATACATATAAAATATAACTCATAATTTGTTTCGTACAGTTTTTAATAATTTTTCCAAGATAGAATAGGGGATCACGAAGTCATTTAGAACCAGTCTCACTAAAATTTAAATATCACAGAATATAAAATTCCTTTGCCTACTCTGTTTCTTTCATATAAAAATAGACACAATAATATTTAATTCTATATCTTATTCACTTTCTAATTCCATTTCTCCTATTTTTGGTGATTTTTCAAAATCACATCACTACTGCTAACCAAAAATTGTTTCATTGCAAAATATGGTTAACTAGTTTATAACATCTTTACTCCCTTTCATTTAAACTCTATACATTAATCATACTTATATATACCAAAACCAAATCAACCAAAACCACAGCCAAACATAATCATCAAGCCAAAATATAAATTTCAAGATTAACAAGATGGACAAGCCATTTTCGCATGGCTTATACAAATATATTTAACTTCAAAACCAGCAATATCAAAACTAGTCTATACATGCCAGATAACCAAATCTCCAAGCATTTATTTACCAAAGAAAAAATTGGATAGTGTGATGAGATCTCCTTCAACTTCCAACCCGAGTATGTCTTCGAAACTCTATAAACATAGAAAAATCACACAAAGTAAGCTTTGAAAGCTTAGTAAGCCATAAGCAAATAATTCACTATAGAAACATATATAATACAATTCAAATAGGCCAAAATTTAGTTAATCACATACACATATACAATCACTTTTCTCATATAATCCATGTTCCTCGTTAAGTAACTTCACTTACCTTATTTTTTCATTTAACAAATAAACCTCATACGTACCTGAATCATTTAACTCTAATACACAGTCAGTCACCAACTCATTCATGGAAATATCATAATCATGCATATATTCCATCTCATAATTTATATCTAATTCACTTACTCATAATTTATATCACCATTCGTAGCTTCAATACTTACCAAAATTAGGTCCTTGAATTGAAAATTTACTCGTGTCCTTAATATTCGTTGACCGATTTCGCACACTTAGTGCTCGGTAATTCAATTCGCACACTTAGTGCTCGGTAATTCAATTCGCACACTTAGTGCATAATGACCGATTTCGCACACTTAGTGCTCAGTATTTTAAATTCACACACTTAGTGCCTTTCTCAATCTTGTTACACATTTATATATCCAATCTCATAAAAATTAAACCTCCACTATAAATATACGAATTAGCTTAAATCAATCTCAATAATCAACATCCCATTCGGGTGTACCAACGACACATATACATATCTCACATTCGGCTATACTATGCACATATATATATAGTTATCACAATCAGCTATATCAATAATATTTATACATACTTCCATTAAATTCACATATACCACTATAAGAAAAATCCAATTCAACTCAATTGCTTAAAAACTTACTTATTAGATCAAATACACATGATTCATTATTCCATCATGTATCACCCCCAAACCCGGCTCAAACACCATGACCGAATCTGGCATGTCACTGAGAAGATTTTATTATACAAGTCGAGTATTTGGAAAAAAAACATTTGTTGAGTTTATACATTTTAATCAGAAAAGCTTTGTGATTTGATAATGTATACAAGATATAAATTTTATACAAAGCCTTTATGAATTAAAAACCGAAATTTAGTATATGCTTTAGTCTCAATTTTTATCGAATAATTTAAGTGTCTAAGAATAAAGCCCAAAACCCAAAAATATAAAATGAATAGCCTGTGGCCCTATTACAATAAAATATAACCCAAACTTAATTCAAAATATTAAGTGTAAATAAACAAAATAAAGTCTTTTGCAGTATCCAAAATGAGCTCGTGTATGGCCACCTTGCATTCCTCTCTAGCCTGGTCCGATGCTTTAAGTGTCTCCTGTAAAATGTTAAATAATAGGGTGAGTCACGAGACTTAGTGTGCAACCCTCATGCACCATCAGATTGGGCCTTAGCCCTACAGAACAGATATCAAAACATGAAATAACAGAAATTATGCAAAGCCCAACCCAATCCTAGGTTTCCAACCGCTACACACCACCCTTACCTGCCAGTCACACCATTGGGGATTTCTTCAATCAACCCACACCGCTACACACCATCGATGGCAGTCATGCTGCAGTTAGCTGCTCATCGTCAGATCATGGCAATAGCCACTACAACAGATCATGGTAAAAAGCCACTACGACAGATCATGGCAAAAGCTACTACAACAGATCATGGCAAAAGCCACTACAACAGAACACTTCCCCTTTCGTCAATAACCCAACCCCATGCAATCACAGAAACATATCATCAACAGAAACATTCACTTATGATGACAGAGATCACTAACCTGGTGATTCGCTTTTACCCTCCTCGGGTTTTCAACCGTTATGCCGGGATTTTGACATTTAACAGAGTATAAGCAGATTTAATAACACATATTAGCAGGCAATCTAAATGGTGAGAGAAGTTACACACCTGATTAATGCGTAGGACTACTCTCTATGTTGATATCCTCTCAAATCAGATCTATTGCCCTTTCTCTACAACTTTGCTCAAAAGCCGGAAGAACGTGAAGATAGGGCCTCTCCTATATTCGGCCAAGGGTTAGTGTTTTACCCGAATTATAGGTTTAATTTAACCGATCTCCTTACCTTGAAATCCCGAAAGTGATACGATCCGAGTGTTACTGAACTCTGGTTTAGAAATCTAAGTGATTGAATCCCCTTCAAATCCCGGAATGCTGCAAATGAGAGAAAACACGAGATTAGCCAACTATTTAGCCATTCGGCCATGGCCTCCAAATGCCGAAAAGGTTTGAAAGAAAACCCAAATCGATACTTACCTCTACAGAAGGTTTCGGCTATCCTTTGTAGAAAGATTCGGCAATCACAGAAGAAGATCGAAGCGTAGAAGATTAGAGATCAAGGAGTTTCGGCTTTTTAAGGAAATCCCAGAAAGATGAACTAGATGTGTTTTTCGGCTTTTAGAAGAATTGAATGGAGTTTTGGTTTTGGCTTAGGAAAAGTAAACAGAAGAGAGCCTTAGAAATTTCGGCTAGGAAGTAATTTCGACAGAAGAAGAAAAAGAAAAGAGAAGTTTCGACAACAGAGAAAACTGAAAGAAAGTTCTCAGAAAAACTAATGAAATTTCGGCACACCCCCTAGCCTATATTGAATCGATTTCCTCCCTCTCCTGTGTTTGATTTTTGGCCAACTCTGCAACTATGAGATCACTCTTATCATTCTATCCCTTATCCTTATCAAAACACCCATCCAAAAGAGGCTTAAATATCTCCAACTCTTCCCTCCTTTATCAGCTTTAATTATCCACATATTAAAACAATAAAATCCCTAAATAATAGCCTTGTTGTCATCCCCCCTTACTTCCCTTTAAGTGCCAAATTTGGCCCAATTACTTGGGCTTCAAGAGGCCAAAACTGGGCCTCCTCCCTTCTTGCTACTGACGCCACCCTCTGCTCCATGGTAGTGCCACCTACCTTTGGGCCACAATCCCATTTTGTCCTTTAAAACATAGTTAACTACCTTTAAAATGCTAGAGTGTCTACACATAAATTTAGTCAAGGCCTCAGCCCACTTCTGAGCCTAATTTGGTCCCCTAACCCTTGGTTTAATATTTTAAGCATACATCACATAAAATGCACAGGCCCAATAATTCGGGATGTTACAGTTCTACCCCCTTAAAATAAATTTCAGCCTCGAAATTTACCTCATCAGAAAAGATGAGGATACTGTTTGTCGCATAACATCCTCTGGCTCCACGCCGCTTCCTCTGCGCCATGGTTCCGCCACAAAACCTTGACCAAAGGGACGGACTTCCACCTCAACACCTTTACGTCTCGATCCAAGATTTGCACTGGCTCCTCCTCAAAGGACAAATCTGGCCTTACTTAAATCTCTTCCGCCGGCACCACGTGCGATAGATCATAACGATATCGTCTTAGCATCGAGACATGGAACACGTGTAACATCCTGAAAAGGGCCTATGCATTTTCGGTTTAATTGTACGAAATGACATGTTTTATGTGTTATGAGTAAATTTTGAACATTTTTGGAAACCCAGAAATGAATGGAAATGATTTAGAAATGAACATTTTTGGAAACCTAGAAATGTATGGAAATGTTAAGAGGAAAGTGAACATTTTTGGAAACCTGGAAATGTAAGGAAATGGATTAGAAATGATTCAAAAGAGGAAAGTGAACATTTCTAGAAACTTGGAAATGTAAGGAAATGTCAAGTTTAAAGAGCCAAACGAAAATTTTTGGAAACCTGGAAATGAAAGGAAATGTCCTAGAGAATGTTGACTTTTGAAGTTTAAAAGAGGAAATTAAGGCAAGGTGGCCTTAAGAGAAAAAGTATGTGAAGTTTGACACACAAACAGGCTTGGAAAAGTGGCCTGAAGATGCCACTTAGGGCCTCTGGAAATGGCGCCACATACAAGGGTATTGGGCCTGAGTTCGAGTCACTTGGGAAGCAAATAAAAGAAGTTTTATTTTTGCTTCCAGAAGCACAGAGGTGGACGGCAACAAGGCTTGTAAAAGGGGAGTTTTATTCTCTTTAAAATTCGGCTAATGAGGGGATAAATAAAGGATTTTTTTTGGATAATTTTCAAGAGATAAATAAGGATTATTCTTTAATTTTAATTAAGGAGATAAGGTTATCAAAATAAGGAAGAATGGTGGCCAAGTAAGGGACTCTAGCATAGTAAATTCGGCTATAAAAGGAAAAGAGAGGCCATTCAGCATTATTTTCTTCTCCTTTTTCTCTCTGCCGAATTCTTTCTGTCATTGTTCTTCTTTCTCTTTTCAATTCTTCACAAAGCCGAAAGCAGAATCCCCCTAGTCTTGCCGAATTTTCCTAAGTTTTATATCTTCCTCTTCTTTCTTTGAAAAACCAAAAATCCTCTACTGTTCATCAAGAAGCCGAAATTTTAATCCACATCAAGGCCATAGCCGAATATTGTTAAAGGCTCAAGCAAGGATTGTCGATTCCTAAAGTAAGGGTAAGATCTCATTCGGTTTCATCCTTTTCTTCTAAGATTTGCCGAAATCTAGGACTAACCCCATTAATATCTTGTTGCCAAAACCTTGAAGAGATCTTTCGGGATTTATTAAGTGTCGGCTACAAGGAAGGAGAAGTTCTTTTCCCAAAGGTACACCATAGGCCGCGTGTTCCCTAGTTATTCGGTGAATTTCAGGATTTAAAAATCTAAGGTAAGTCATATTTAACATTCGGCTAAGGGTTATTTGTTGTGAATAAATGTTAGAAATTGATCTAACATGCAGTTATAGGGATTTCGACAGAGGGATACAAGGATTTCGAGATTTGAGAATTTCAAGGTAAGTTTTAGTGTACTAATCCTACTAGGATTTGGATTTATGGCCGAATGGCTCTTTACTAAGTATTAAATGATTGATTAAATGTAGAGATCTAAGGTCTAAGGCATTAGATCAAGCTTTTCGGGATTTGGATTGGAAACCTTAAGCGAATCAGGTGTGTACCCTACCCTAAGTATTGATATGTTCATGGCTATGTTTTAATTAAATGTAATATTAAGAATGTGAAAATATGGCTAAGTACCATGCTATGGTACAAAGTACTCAGGTACGTTTCCTACTTCCAATAGGATTATGAAATATGTTATAAGTAACATGAGAATAATGATAAGAATGTGAACTTTGGCATGTTAATGCATAAATATGATATGGGAATATGGGTTATTAAAAAGGGGAAGTGAATGTGGTGACCTAAGACCACGAAATCTGAATGCGGTGACCTAAGACCGCGATATCTGAATGTGGTGACCTAAGACCACGAAATCTGAATGTGGTGACCTAAGACCACGAATTTTATAAGGGCGATGAGCACGTCGACTGCAGCGACTGCCTTCGATGGAGTGTAGCGGAAGGAGGGTTGACTTAGTAGTCCCCACGGTGTACAAGTTGGTACGGGGAAGTGTAGCGGATGGCTAACTAGGTTTGGGTTTGGGTTGCATCATTATTTTTACCTGTTATATGAATATGTATGTGATATGATAATGCATGCCTGAAATGTTAAGACTTAGTGTTTGTGTACACATTGAGTCTGTTTGACTCACCCCGTTGGGGAACTTTTTCTTCCAGGTGATGATCAGTAATGGACCGGGTCGGCAGGAGCTTAAAGGTGACCATGCACAGCAAGGAAAATTTTATTATTTAGACTTTTTTTTTGTTTAAGCACTTAAATTCATTTTTGGGAATTATTTGATGTAATAAGGCCATAGTGAACTATTTTATTTTCTGTTTAATTTACTATGTTACGACATTTTTAAAGATTAAGTCAATTTAATTTAAAATAAACTCTAAATATTTTGTCAATTCAAATAAACTCGTTTTCAACTCAAGCCCAACCCAAAACAAACTTTCTTTCAAAACACACAAGTTTTTCCTAAGTCACAAAAGAATTTGAAACGGTTTACACCGGGAACATACCAGATCCGGTCAAGGCTCGTGGGCCGGGTTTGGGGTGTTTCAACACGTCATGTATCTGCTCCAACTCTGAAGGCAACTCCAATCGATCTGCCACTAGACCCACACGTTCTAGTACCTGATATGGCCCAATAAACTGAGGACTTAGCTTACCCTTCCGCCCAAACCTCATTACCTTCTTCTATGGAGACACTTTCAAAAAGACTTGGTCTCCTACGACAAATTCCATCCCCTTTCGTTTAAGATCTACATACGACTTCTACCGATCAGACGCTTCCTTCAATCGAGCCTAAATTAACCTAACTTTCTCTTCCGTTTCTGACACTAGTTCTGGACCCAACACCTAACG
The DNA here is from genome assembly GCA_005393395.2 of Gossypium australe. Taxonomy (NCBI): domain Eukaryota; kingdom Viridiplantae; phylum Streptophyta; class Magnoliopsida; order Malvales; family Malvaceae; genus Gossypium; species Gossypium australe. The sequence continues at coordinate 94,874,874 of CM016624.1, forward strand.
TTCACCCAATTCTGTCCAACAAGTAGGAGTACAACATCTCCATCCGTATAACGCTTCATAAGGCGCCATCTGAATACTAGATTGATAACTATTATTGTACGCAAATTTTGCCAAAGGCAAATACTCCTCCCAACTACCCCTGAAATCAATGATGCAACCTCTTAACATATCCTCCAAGATCTGGATTACCCTTTCAGACTAACCATCAGTCTATGGATGAAAAGTGGTACTAAAGTCTAACTTCGTTCCCATTGCCTGAGGTAGAGCCTTCTAGAATCGTGACGTGAATCTAAGGTCTTTATCTGATATGATCGACACAGGTACACTATGCAGTCTCACAACTTCAGCCACGTACAACTTGGCCAACCTTTGCAGAGAATAATCCACACGAACTGGTATGAAGTGAGCAGACTTCGTCAACCAATCCACAATCACCCAAGTCGAATCCTTCTTAGTGGGCGTAAGAGGTAACCCACTAACAAAATCCATCGTGATTCTTTCCCATTTCCACTGCGGAATCTTCACCGGCTACAACAACCTCGAAGGCAGCTGGTGTTCCACCTTCACCTGCTGACACGTCAAACATTTACCCACGAATTTCGTTACTTCTCGCTTCAGACCTGGCCACCAGAATTGCTCTCACAAATCCCGATACATCTTAACTCCTCCAGGATGCATAGCGTATGGGCTACTATGCGCCTCCTGCAGAATCATCTGCCTTAACTCAACATCCTTTGGCATACAGATTCTCTTACAGAAACACAAAACCCCATCACCATTCAAACTATAGTCCTCTCTTTCACCACTTTGCACTTGTCGGAGTCGAGCACTCAAAACAGCGTCTAGAAGTTGCTTGTCTTTGATCTGACTTGTCCACATAGGTCTTACTTGGAGCTCAGCTACCAAACTTCCATCCTCATATAGACTAAGATGAGCGAACATCACCCTCAAATTCGCTATCGCCTTCCTACTCAGCGCGTCTGCCACCACGTTAGCCTTACCCGGATGATATTCGATCAAGCAATCATAGTCCTTCAAGAGCTCAATCCACCTACGTTGTCTTAGATTTAACTCCTTCTAGGTAAGGAGCTACTTCAGGCTCTTATGGTCAGTGTAAATAACCGACTTCTCCCTATATAGATAGTGTCTCCAGATCTTCAGAGCGAACATTATTGCCGCCAATTCTAGATCATGCGTAGGGTAGTTCAACTCATGCGGTCTTAACTGTTGGGACGCATATGCAACAACCTTCCCATCTTGCATCAACACATATCCTAAACCCATGTGTGACGCATCATAGTAGATGGTAAACTCTTTTCCCGCCTCTGGCTGAATTAACACCGGTGCTTCTGTCAAAATCTTCTTCAGCTTCTCAAAGCTCTCCTGCTGTTTGTCAGTCCAAACGAACGGTACTCCCTTCCTCAACAGCTTAGTTAGAGGTGCCGCAATTAACGAGAACCCCTCAACAAACCTCCTATAGTACCCTGGAAATCCCAAGAAACTTCTAATTCCTGCCACAGACTTCGGCGGTTTCCACTCCAATACAGCTTCTATCTTCTGAGGGTCAACCATAATTCCCTCTACGGAAACTACATGCCCTAAGAAGGTCACTTCCTTCAGCCAGAACTCACACTTACTGAACTTTGCGTACAACTGCTTCTCCCTCAGAATTTGTACCACTATACGAAGATGTGCATCATGCTCCTTCTCAGACTTGGAGTAAACCAGGATATCGTCGATGAACACCACGACGAACTGATCAAGATACGGTTGAAATACCCGGTTCATCATATCTATAAATGCTGCTGGCACATTCGTCAACCCGAACGGTATCACCTAGAACTCATAATGACCGTACCGAGTCCGAAATGCCGTCTTATGAATGTCTCCTTCCTTTACCCTTAAGTGATGATATCTCGACCTTAAGTTAATTTTAGAAAAGACCGAAGCTCCTTTGAGCTGATCGAACAGGTCGTCGATTCTTGGCAGTGGGTACTTATTCTTAACCGCTAACTTATTTAGTTGATTGTTGTCCATGCACATACGCATGGATCCGTCCTTCTTCTTCACAAATAGGACCGGCGCTCCCCACAGAAACACATTTGGTCGAATAAAACCATGATCCAACAGTTCCTGGATCTGAGCTTTGAGTTCCACCAACTCCTTCGGCGCCATTCAGTAAGGAGCAATGGACACCGGAGCTGTACCCAGAAGTAGCTCTATTCCAAACTCCACTTCGCAATCCGGAGGTAATCTTGGCAGCTCCTCAAGGAAGACATCCACGAAATCCTTTACTGTTCTTACCTCATCGATCGTCACCTCCTTAGCATCCAAAGCACTGATAAAAGTTAGAAATGCGTTGCATCCTTTCCAAATCATCTTAACAGCCTTCAATGTAGATACCACGTTGGACAAATAATTCCTTCCTTTTCCTAACACAACCACCTCCCCGCCTTCCGGGGTACTCAACACCATACGCTTAGTCTCACAATCCAACTTAGCATGATGTTTAGTCAACCAATCCATTCCTAGGATAAGATCAAACTCTCCAAATGGTAATTCCATTAAGTCTGACAGAAACACTACCCCTTGAGTCTCTAAAGGTACATCCTTAAATAGTTTGTCCACTACCCTAGATTGCCCTAGGGGACTAACCACAGTCATCTTCCTAGTAGTTGTTTCAGAGTCTATACTTAGGGTCTCAGATACCGAACATGCAACATAGGAGTGGGTTGACCCAATATGAATCAAGGTAAGAAAAGGATTATTAGCAATAAGAAACGTACCGGTTATGACGTCCGGTGCGTCACCATCCTCCCGTCGATGAGCTGCATAAACTAGACTCGATTGTCTTACATCTACATTACCTGCACCCCTACCAGGTGCTCCACGACCCCGACCAAATCCATTTCCTCCTCTGGCTGCACCACGACCCCTCGGTACTGGATGACCCCTTCTCCCAGCCTAATCAGAACCTCGTCCAGCTGGCTGCACCTGATCCTTCTGTAGACATAATGTACCTTTCCACATGAAGGACATGATCAATTCTGACCCGTCGGAGCATGAGCTGACCATCAGACCTGGGCTTTTTCTGAAAATTTCCAGATGATCCCGACGACCCAAAATTCCTCTTATTCCTATTCCTATCCTTATCCTTATTCTGTTTCTCAGTCCGTTTAACCTCCTCAGATATCTTAGCTTTTTCAACCAGAACCGCAAAGTCTCTTTCTCGGTGCGGCGTTATCAATACCTTTAACTCATTCCGCGGTCCATCCTCGAAACGCACGCAACGTTCATAGTCGGTCGCTACCATTCCTTGAGCATAGCGGCTCAAGCACAGAAACTCTACCTCATATTCGGCCACAGATTTACTTCCCTGTACCGAATTCAAAAATGCCCTCCTCTGTGCATCCACATAGCTGGCCCCAATGTACTTTCCCTGAAATGACTCCTTAAAGAAATCGCAGCTAATCCGATCTGCGGCAGTACCCTCCTTTACTGTGAGCCACCACTGGTAAGCCTCGTCTCGAAGAAGAGACACGACCCCTTCCAACTTCTCCTCCGTCGTGAAGTCTAGGTCATCCATTATGCGCTCAACTGCCTTCAACCAATACTCAGCTGAACTCAGGGCTACACCAAAGATTCCCTTAAACACTTCTGCCCCGTTGTTTCTAAGTCACTCCGGCACAGATTTCTGGGCTCCTGTGCCCATAACATCCTCAGCAACTCTCTCTAAAACCCTTAACACCGCCTGAGACACCACATCATCTCTGGGCGTCTGGTTCCGAAATTCTCCTTCCACAGCTGGCAGATCTGGCATCTCATTTCCTGACCCGTGGCCAGACCCTACTAGTTCTGACACGGTCATCCTACCCCTACCGCGTCCACACGACGGACGTCCTCGACCCTTGTACTCATCCTTCCGATTGGCGTTTATCTGATTAAGAACTTTATGTATCATTAATTCTTTCCACTCATTAACCACGAACAGTCTTATGAATAGTAATTTTAAGAGTAGTTCTTTCGAATTCGTAATTATATCTACCATTCAGTCTCAAGTTCGCATCTCCTAATTCTAGAAACTACATACATTCAACAATTAACATACAGGCAACATCCATGCACCCACATTCAACACATAAGGGTATTTTCGTTATTCCACTACCCAGGGGTATTTTCGTAATTTTCAAAATAGAGTTCCTTGTTGATTTCATGAAATAAGGGTATTTTGGTAATTTTTGCAATCCAGGGTATTTCAATAATTCTATAACCCAGGGTATTTTGGTCATCTTACAAATCAGGGTATTTTAAAAAATTTTACAAAACTAAGGGGGTATTGTTTTTTTAAAAATAGGCGTATCTTGGAGAATTTGATTTCAAAAGAATAATAGTAGTGTTCAGGTGTTTGTGGGTTTTTGTTTGTTTTCTTGTGTTGTGTGTATTTTTTTTAAGGAAAAATTCCGTTGACTTTGTAAATCGGGGTATATTGGCAAATCATGGGTATCTTGGTATTTTTTTTCAAAATAAGGGTATTTTAGCAATTTTGTAAAAATAAGGCGGCTGGTCCCTTTCGGGTTTTAATTATAGATTTTGGCCCGTCCACAAATCCTTGTGGCTAGGGTGAAAAGTCGCTAAGCACCAGGTAGGATTCCAGCGAAGAGGAGGTGAGTCACTAGGACTGCTTAAGTACAAGGCTTTTCCGGATCCAATCTTAGACATGCACATGCCTGTTGCCACACCCTAGTCTTGCGACTCGTTCACGAGTTTGTTTAGTGAAATTAAGTCTTATGAGAGTTAAGGAGTTGTTTCAGCTAAGCCTAGAGTCCATCAAGTTCTAATCTAAATATTCTACATCCCATAAAGCCCATCAAGCCCACATACATATATAACACACAGTGAGTTCCGAATACTTACCTGGCGGACTTGGGCCGGAGACGTAGGTGCCATGCCGAGAAAACTATCTTGTATCATTTATAAATATACATGTTTTCAAAACCCATTTCTAGAAAACATTTTGACTCCAAAAACCCCAAAGTCAATTTTTGAATCAGGCTCTGATACCAATTTGTAACACACACAAACTCGGCCCAAACACCATGACCGGATCTGGCATGTCACTGAGAAGATTTTATAATACAAGTCGAGTGTTTGGAAAAAAAACATTTGTTGAGTTTATACATTTTAACCAGAAAAGCTTTGTGATTTAATAATGTATACAAGATATAAATTTTATACAAAGCCTTTATGAATTAAAAACTGAAATTTAGTATATGCTTTAGTCTCAATATTTATCGAATAATTTAAGTGTCTAGGAATAAAGCCTAAAACCCAAAAATATAAAATGAATAGCCTATGGCCCTATTACAATAAAATATAACCCAAACTTAATCCAAAATATTAAGTGTAAATAAACAAAATAAAGTCTTTTGCAGTATCCAAAATGAGCTCGTGTATGGCCACCTTGCGTTCCTCTCCAGCCCGGTCCGATGCTTTAAGTGTCTCCTGTAAAATGTTAAATAATAGGGTGAGTCACGAGACTCAGTGTGCAACCCTCATGCACCATCAGATTGGGCCTTAGCCCTACAAAACAGATATCAAAACATGAAATAATAGAAATTATGCAAAGCCCAACCCAATCCTAGGTTTCCATCCGCTACACACCACCCTTACCTGCCAGTCTCACCATTGGGGATTTCTACAATCAACCCACATCGCTACACACCATCGATGGCAGTCATGCTATAGTTAGCTGCTCATCGTCAGATCATGGCAATAGCCACTACAACAGATCATGGCAAAAAGCCACTACAACAGATCATGGAAAAAGCCATTACAACAGAACACTTCCCCTTTCGTCAATCACCCAACCCCATGCAATCACAAAAACATATCATCAGTAGAAACATTCACTTATGAATGACAGAGATCACTAACCTGGTGATTCGCTTTTACCCTCCTCGGGTTTTCAACCATTATGCCGGGATTTCAGCATTTAACAGAGTATAAGCAGATTTAATAACACATATTAGCAGGCAATCTAAATGGTGTGAGAAGTTATAGACCTGATTAATGCGTAGGACTACTCTCTATGTTGATATCCTCACGAATCAGATCTACTGCCGTTTGTCTACAACTTTGCTCAAAAGTCAGAAGAATGCGAAGATAGGGCCTCTCCTATATTCGTCCAAGGGTTAGTGTTTTACCCAAATTATACGTTTAATTTAACCGATCTTCTTACCTTGAAATCCCGAAAGTGATACGATCCAAGTGCTACTGAACTCTGGCTTAGAAATCTAAGCGATTGAATCTCCTTCAAATCCTGAAATGCCGCAAACGAGAGAAAACACGAGATTAACCAACTATTTAGCCATTCGGCTATGGCCTCCAAAAGCCGAAAGGGATTGAAAGAAAACCCAAATTGATACTTACCTCTACAGAAGGTTTCGGCTATCCCTTGTAGAAAGATTTAGCAATCACAGAAGAAGATCGAAGCGTAGAAGATTAGAGATCTAGGAGTTTCGGCTTTTTAAGGAAATCCCAGAAAGATGAACTAGATGTGTTTTTCGGCTTTTAGAAGAATTGAATGGAGTTTTGGTTTTGGCTTAGGAAAAGTAAACAAAAGAGAGCCTTAGAAATTTCGGCTAGGAAGTAATTTCAACGGAAGAAGAAAAAGAAAAGAGAAGTTTCGGCAACAGAGAAAACTGAAAGAAAGTTCTCAGAAAAACTAATGAAATTTCGGCACACCCTCTAGCCTATACTGAATCGATTTCCTCCCTCTCCTGTGTTTGATTTTCGGCCAAATATGCAACTATGAGATCACTCTTATCATTCTATCCCTTATCCTTATCAAAACACCCATCCAAAAGAGGCTTAAATATCTCCAACTCTTCCCTCCTTTATCAGCTTTAATTATCCATATATTAAAACAATAAAAATCCCTAAATAATAGCCTTGTTACCGTCCCCCTTATTTCCCTTTAAGTGCCGAATTTGGCCCAATTACTTGGGCTTCAAGCGGCCAAAACTGGGCCTCCTCCCTTCCTTGCTACTGATGCCACCCTCTGCTCCATGGTAGCGCCACCTACCTTTGGGCCACAAGCCCATTTTGTCCTTTAAAACACATGTAACTACCTTTAAAATGCTAGAGTGTCTACACAGAAATTTAGTCAAGGCCTCAGCCCACTTGTGAGCCCAATTTGGACCCCTAACCCTTGATTTAATATTTTAAGCATACATCACATAAAATGCACAGGCCCAATAATTCGGGATGTTGCACATCACATATGGTCGAATATACTAGTTTAATGCATTATCTTATATATAACTGAATATCCAAAGTTAATTAAATTATCACATGTACTATAGATAGTTACTGGGCTTACTTTAGAAGATAGACTATATTAAGGCTCTTAGTTGGAGTAAGACTGAGGCCCGTAAGAGACTAAAACTGTAGTGAGCTTGCGATTTCGAAAACAACTCTTAACTACCACTTCCATAAAACATTTGTTTAATTACTGGAACTATGGGCTTATTCATAAAATTTCTAATTCAGATAATACGCGAAGTGATAATGTGCTATTTATCTAGGTTGCAATTAGGACTATAGTGTGCAGCAGAAGCGTAGTGGCATAACCGGTAGTGTGCGTCTATTAGATAGTTGGAAATTTTAAGGACGAAATTTCTTTAAGGAGGTAGATTTGTAACGCCCCGAATTTGGGCCTAGGAGAATTGGGCCTATTGGGCCCCGAGCGTAAAAGCCTTTTAAAATTTTTGGGAATAAGAGAACGGCCCTAATGCAAGTTGGACCTATTAGGTGAGTGATTTTGGAAGGTTAGGGGGCTTCTATGAAGTCCCAGGATCAAACTTGGCTTTAGGAAAATTTTGGTTTTAGGTGAGTAAAACCCTGGGAGTTAATAGGTAGGCTTTAAGAATAAAATGTGGAGAAAAATGACACACAAGGGGTTGTGGTCTAGTGGCAAATGATGCCACATAAGAGACAAGGGAGTAACGCCAGACAATGAAGTAAGAGGGTCCAAGGTTCAAGTCTTGGCGCTGGCATTTCTCTTTGTTTTATTTTTAGGTGAACTTGGACTTTGGCCCATAGGTTTATATTTAGTTGCGTGTGATGTTAGACACAAAAGGGGCCTGTGTTGTGGTGGCATGTAGCGTCTGGAGCATAAGAAAGGGCAAGGGTTCGAATCTCATGACAAGCAAGGAAGTATTTATTTTGCAAATTGGACGGCCAGAGTTTGTGTTGGATTTAAACTCTACTGAAGAGGGGATCCCACATCGGAAAGCCAGCTAAATGGAAGGTGAGTATATATAACTGTCTAGGAGGAAAGGAAGCATACCTTGGTGGGTGTTTGGGCATAGGAGCATTCGAAGCGTGGATTAGCTTCAGATTCCTATCAGGTGTGTATTTCGCTCTACTCTAGCTGTAGAGCGGCAAATGCCGAATTGTCGGTCACACGGCAATGGTAGCCACACCAGCGTGTGAACGCACGTGTGGGGGCTTCGACGCAATAGTTGAGGCCACCATGAGTATTCTTGTATGTTGATGTTGTTTGGGCCACGATGGGTCGAAAGAGGCCAAGTGGGCCCAATAGGCCCGTGGGCCCGTATGAATAAGTTGTATGATTGTGTACTAGATAGTGAATTGGTCTAGGTGAATCTCATATCTGTGGCTAGATTTGGGCTGAATGGGCCACACGAGCGTGTGGGTCCATTTGGGCCGAGAATGGACCTTAGGCCCATTTGCATCGTTATCTTTGTTTAGAATACCTTGGTTTACAAAATTACCGAAATACCCCCAATTTGTGAAATTACTAAAATACCCCCGATTTGCAAAATTACCAAAATACCCCCATTTGCAAAATTACTGAAATACCCTTGGTTTGTGAAATTACCAAAATACCCCTAGTTTGTAAAATTATTGAAATACCCATAGTTTACAAAATTACCGAAATACCCCTTATTTGTAAAATTACCAAAATACCCCCGTTTCGCAAAATTACCAAAATACCCCCGATTTGCAAAATTATTGAAATACCCCTGATTTTTAAAATTACAGAAATACCCTCGATGGGTAAAATGACCGGTATGCCTATAGGAGTGCAGGGTTGGACGAGAGACGGAGTGTAGGGTTGGTATGGGCATTACTGCATTGCATATATAGATTTTAATATTGAGATGGGCTTAGGCCCAGATAAATATGATATGTGACATTTGATATGGGTTAAGGCCCAACTGAGGCTTTTATGGGCTAAGGCATAATTGCCACCGTTACTAAAATGGGCTTTGGCCCGGATAGTTGTGATTCATGTTCTTACTGATGAGGGTTGTACATATTGAGTTTTCGTAAACTCACCCCCTCTTTTTAATTTTTCTCAGGTAATCCTCAGTAGGCGGTTCGACGTACTAGAGGACTCGGAGGGGGCCACACTATGAGCAGTTTCGGATTTTCGTATTCCATTTATTTTTATTTTATTTTGGGTTCATATTTTGTAATAAGGCCTCTCTTAAATTCTAGTTTTTAGCTTTAGGTTTTTAGTTTATTATGTTTTAAATCTGCTCAACATTTGATCGCGATTTTCCAAAACAATATCTGTTTTCAGAACACCTTGCTTTCGCAACTAAGTTGTAAATATCACGTTTTCATAAGTCTATTGTTTTAAATTAAGCTTCTGCATCGAACAAGGTTTTGAAGGTTATGACTTCTTAATAAATGTCGATTATTAATAACAATTGCAAATTGGGACTTTAGTTTTTAAATGTCAAGAAGGGTTTTCAATGAAAACGCGGTTTTCGAAAAACACCTCAATGTGACACGCCAGATTCAAGCCTAACTTCTAGGCCGGGTTTGGGGTGCTACAAAAAAACTTATGAAAATTGGTTTTTTTTCTTAATTGACAAACTACACCTTAAATTGCACCTTCTTTTTCAACTGGGTACCTAAAATTTTTCTATCGAACATAATTTTTTTTTAAATAAATCATTGTAAATGTTAGGGTTTCAAAATATAAAACCTATTTTTTGTTTTTTGTTTTTAATGAAAACAGACTAGAGGTTATTAACTTAGTAAAGAAAGTCCAAAGAAAGACGATTAGGGAAATCAGAACCGTAAAAAAAACCCCTAAACAAAGTTATTGTTCACAAACAAAAAAATTAACATCCACTCTCCAGCTTACAAAAGCGTCACGTGCTGTGGCTACCTAGAAGCATGCATGTCTAAACAAACGATTTTGGAAAAACTATTTTGAAAAGTGATTTTAACTGCAAGTAGACAGTGTCAGTTGTAGTATTTGTAGTGTCAATGGGACACTTGAGTATCCCATGGTTCGAACCCAAAGGATTGCCAAGTGGGTAAATGATAAACCGTAATTGTAACATATTTTAACCCACATTTAATATGCTTTTCGATGATTTATTCCTTGATTTTATAAAAGGGTGCTTGTAATCCTTTCTTTTCATGTCTTATACCTATGAAAACACTCGAGGATGAAAAGAACACAAATTGGGCCCAAAACAGAGTAAATGGGCCTTAGTACGAAATTGACACGACTTAGCCCAAGGTCCACACGACCGTGCCTCGACGGTCACCAAGAGCACGGCCTCAACTCTGCCCCACAAGGCCGTGCCTCAAGTTAGAAATCCAAACACGGTCTGAACTCGATCCACACAGACGTGTGCCATGGCCGTGCCTCTGTCGCTGGAAAGAGAAATTTCAGTCGGAAAAGGATACTTAGGGAGAAAGAATCGCATTCCAAGAGCCTATATATATCCCCTAAGTGCCACCTTGAAAAGGCGTCAAAGCTAGGCCAAGGAGCCAAGATGAGAAGGTCAGAGTTAGGAAATAACGCTAGGATAGCCAATTGATCCATCCCAAGAAGCCGGAGTTATACTCAAGACGGTGGAATTCTTCTTCAATTCCTTCAGGGGGTTTTAGGGATTTCTTATGTTTTGTTTTATCTTTTCTCTTGCGATGTTTTCTTTATTCATTATGAACTGAACCCCTCAGATACTTGAAGGGGATGAAACCTAGACGAATCTTGTTATTTATTTTTTAAGTTATATGATGAATTACTTAGTTTGTTCTTAATTATGTTGCTTAATCCAAATCAAATGTGCTTAGGTGGAGGAGGAATAGACCCTGCCTAAGAGTAGATCTAACATAATTAAGCGGAGTTGATCGAACGCCTAGAGATAGGGTTACGAGATTTTACCAGATTAGGGTGAAACCTACTATGGGAGTCCATTGATCGATTTACTACTATCCAATGGGGGTTATTATAAGTGAACGAGAGTTCCACTAATTAACCTAGGGTTAGACGTTATTTGCCTCGAGAGAGGGTTTAATATAGGTTAGGGAGTCCTACATATCAAGCTAAATAAAGAAACCGTATAATTCAGGGTTAGATAACAAGTTAAGTTTAGGTGGATTCTTCCTAAGGGTATCGTCGTGATCAATTGAGTTTTTCTTCAAGTTATTTTCCAAATCGTTCTTTTTGTCTTTGTGTCCTTAGCTTAGTCGTCGTCAATTTAGTTTAAAAGCAACTTCACTCTGTTTTTAAGGCTAAAAAATAAAAAGACAATTAGTATTAGTACTTTTAATTCCTTTGGGTTCGATAATCCGGTCTTACCTAAGCTATACTACTGTTCGATAGGTATACTTGCCTTTAATCGTTGTCAGAGTTAGTCTCTAGGTTCGATCATTCTTTTATAAATTTTTAAAGCTCTGATTTCAGCGATCAAGTTTTTGGCGCCGTTGCCGGGGAACTAAAATATTAAGAAAACTCTATTTTTATTACTTTAGCCATAATTTTTATTTTTTAAAATTTATTTTTGCTTTTATTTGTATTTTTACTTTTTGCTGAAATTTTCTTTCTCTCTTTTTCTAGCAGGTACCTCTAGTTTATGACTAGATGGAACCCGAGAGGACTTTTGGTATACGACAGTGATATTGAAGCGACTGCTTGAAGGAATCGTCAGGAAACCAGGCGCGCCCTAAATTACATAGAAAGAGAGGAAGAAGATAGATCCAATCCTACTGAAGGGATGGACGAAAATAACCCACCACCACTAGATGTGGGGGAAAATAATGCTCCACGTACAATGTTTGATTATGCGAAACCACATTTAACAGGAGCAGAATCGAGTATTGTTAGGCCTGCTATAGCTGCTAACAAATTTGAATTAAAGCCTAACACAATACAAATGATTCAACAGTTTGTTCAATTTGATGGTTTGCAGCACGAAGATCCAAACACGGATATAGCTAACTTTTTAGAGTTTTGTGATACTTTCAAAATAAATGGCGTTTCTGATGATGCCATACGTCTTCGGTTATTTCCTTTTTCATTGAGAAATAAAGCTAAACAGTGGTTAAACTCGTTACAATGAGGGTCAATCACTACATTGGATCAAATGACCGAAAAGTTTTTAATGAAATATTTTCCACCGGCCAAAACTGCCAAATTACGGAATGATATCTCTTCTTTTATGCAGATGGATTGAGAGACACTATACGATGCAATGAGAGCTGAATCAGGGAAATTACTAAGTCAGTCAAAGAAGTCACTAATGCAGTCGAACAACCCGCAAAGCTGATGTTAGAACGGCAGTAAGGACGGCTACCGAGTAACACCGAGATTAACCCTATAGAGCAAATTCAAGCCATCACCGTTCAGGACAGTAAGGGGTCAGGTGAACCTAATCCAAAGCCAGAAAATAAGGTAGACGAAGGCAAAACAGAGGTAACACAAGAAAAGCCAAAATTGGTAATCAAAGAGTACCAACCTCGCATACCTTATCCAGAAGCCATAAAAAGAGATGATTCAGAAGATCAGTTCGGTAAGTTTCTTAAACTTTTAAAGAAATTACATATTAACTTACCTCTTCTCAAAGCTCTTTTTTAGATGCCAGACTCGAGGAAATTTCTAAAACAGCTCTTGACAAACAAATGCAAACTAGACGAATAGCCACATGTGGAATTGAACGCAGCATGCTCGGCAATGCTACAGAATAAACTACCACGGAAACAAAAAGATCCAGGGAGTTTTACTATTCCTTGTTTAATTGGTAGACTAAGTGTTGATAACGCGTTTGCTAATTTAAGGGCAATCATCAATGTCATGCCTTATACATTGTTTAAACGGCTAGGTCTAGGGAATCCCAAACAAACTAGGATGAGCATTCAATTAGCTGATAAAACTGTTAGAATTCCTAGGGGCATTATCGAAGATGTTTTGGTCAAAATCGATAAATTTGTTTTCCCAGTAGACTTTGTTGTTTTAGACATGGATGAGGGTAATTCAATCCCCCTAATTCTAGGAAGACCCTTCTTAGCAACTGCCAAGACAAAAATTGATGTCGCCACAGGAGAACTTATACTTTGTGTAGGTGACGAATCAATCAGTCTTCAAGCTCTTGACTCGGCCAAGACAACAGTTGATGAAGGTAAGAAAGTCACTTCAATTGATAATCAAATTATTCAACCTTCATCGCAGGAAACATCGCAAGGCCTAAACCCTGAGTCAACTCATAGACCCCAATTCAACAAAGAAACATTACACGAGGAACAAAGCCTTAGGGTCGACAAATTAGAAGAGCAACAGACACACACCAAAGAAGAGTCAGATCCACACGAAGTAAAACACGAGGAACCACTAGAAGAGCTCGTAGGGACATCAAATCACTTTAAAATAGGAGATCAGGTACTATTAGACAAAGCTGATCCTCACATCATTTCAACAAACTTGAGGGCAAAGGGAGAAATTCTTCTTAAGGTACACGATATCTTCCCACACGGAATAGTCGAGGTAAGCAATTCAATATTCGGTAATTTCAAGGTAAACGCTTCTCAACTTCAACTCTATAACAAAAATAAAAATGTTGGCATGAGGGAAGATACTCAAACCTTTAAACCTCCCTAAAATCAAATACGAAGACAATCTAGCTTAAGACTATAAACGAGCGCTTCTCGGGAGGCAACCAGAGCACTAATCCTATTTATTTTTACATTTTATTTGCATTTTATTTTATTCCCTTTAAAAACTAACCAAAAGTACAGAATTCCAGGTCACACGACCTTACACACGGCCGTGTCCGTGGCCATGTGGACTACCGAAACCGCCACATTGACAGAGCAGGGGCCGTGCAAGTCAGTCCAACCACCCCCTAATGTCACGGATCCAACCACCCTTCCCACGGGCACCGAAAGAAAGGCACGGCCGTGCCCCTAAACCGTGTGAAGCTACTGACTTGCACACCATGGGCAGAGTACGCCCGTGCGGTCCAACCCTGCCCACATACTGACTTTACAAACATGGGCATGGTGGGCTGAAAACACTGGCATGGGCTACCAAACACGGTCGTGCGAGACGGTCATGTAAATCGAAACGGCCTTACACCACGGGCATGTGAACATGCCAGAATTCAAATACTATTTAAACCCCACAGCTCTTCCCCTTCCCCTCATCTGGTTTCATCTTCACTTTCTTTTCTTTTTACTTTTCTCCTTCTCAGATTTTTCACTTCATAAATCTCTAACACCATTGAGCCACACAAAATCATGTCGAAGAAGCGCAAGAAGCTAAGAATAGGCTCCTCAATGGAGAATAGTCATCATGAGTTCATGCCAGCAACTTCGACTAATCACCGAGCCAAGGGTCTTTGGGACCAATTTATTTTCTCTTTTTGTCTCTCTTCTCCTTTATTCTCCTTTTCTAAACTTCTCTTCTGCTGCATTTGTTTAATTTTCTTTTAGTTTCTTAGTGTCAGGTTTACCAGGCTGCTAGGGAATCACGCCGACCACCACGATAACCACACCACTCTCACCACCGCCACCACCTCCGCAACCATAGAAGTCGCACCCACCTTGCGAACCACCCTTCAATAAAAACTCTTCGGTCCATTCTTCTTTTCTTTTATTTTCATTTTCCTTCTTAGTCTCCTTTCCTTTTTCTTTTAATTATTTCTTAATAACCCCTGGCCAATCGTTCATGAGTTCCCCAATTTCTTCATCTAGCACAGAGCTCAGGAACCAACACCACCACCATACCGACGCCTTCGCCGTATCTATCACAACCTCCACGAAACTCACACAAGAATTCAGGAAGTGACACTCTATCCCCTTCTCTTTTGATTTATCCCATTAATGATATTATTTATCTTTGTACATTGAGGGCAATGTACATCTTAAGTGTGGGGGGTAAAAGTGTCAAACTTTTTTCATTATTCTCAAATCCCTGATTTAGTCTTGTTTTTATGCAAAGTTGTCATATTACTAATTAGGATGAAATTTCTGATGATTTGTGATTTTTATTGACATGTTTTAGAATAAGTAGTTAATTCTGCATTGATGATTGAATTTAAAGAATACTAGAGAATTAAGCATTATAAGTCTATTTTTCAAGAATTAAAATTTTGCTAGGTTGTTGACCTAAATTTGAATACTACTTTGAAATTTACAAGGATAATGTCCAAACACCCATAATTTTTTTTTGAGAATTTGAAACCTTACAGAGCATATATTCTTTTTCGTGCTCATTCGTTGATTATGAGTGTGTCTACCATGAACTGTTATTCTAGAACTTGCCTCATTTATGCATGTTTAGACCACACTTTATGATTTGATATACAGAGATGATAAAGGCACCTAGGTTTTAACCCACTTACAACACTAAATAGCCTACCTTTACAATTAACCCCTAGTGAACCCTGTTGAGCCTAACAAACCCTTTTATTGACTCACCTACTAATATTAACCCAAAGCCTCTTTGAAATTGTTATCACTCTTTCTTTTGACTACCCCTTAATCGAGATTTGATTTGATCAGTTGCCAAAGTATATTATTCTGGTAGTTAAAGATATCTTAAATTACTTAGTTTGTTCTTAAAAAAAAATTAAAGTACTCAATATCAGTAATATGAAAAGTGAGCTTATACAAATCAAAGTTTATTTTCAAAAGAAAACTTCGTATTAGCAGGTTCATTATTATTTTCAGTTGAATTAAATATTATTTCAGTATTCTTAGGTAGGTACTTGCCAATTCGATCTCAATTCTAACCTTATAATTTTAGCCTTTATCCACACCTTTAACCCTAGCCCCGTTACAACCCTAACAAAGACTTTTTGATCCGTTTACCATCTCATATTACAGTGGTAGAGATTTGATTTTTAGGCAAGCCTATGGGATTAACTTTTCAGGTACGACTTATGAGCGATCTTTTCCTGAACCTTAAACACTTTAAGAGTAATTTGAGTGAATCCTTAGTGAGGACATCAATCCTTGTCGGTTTTGAATTAAAAATGTAGTTACTTAAATAAAGGGAGACACCTACGTTTTCAAAGTACAAACTCATGACTTATCTCGGTTAACTCTTTAGGACTCTTTGAATTGAATTATCCATGTATGAATTATCTATGAATCATGATGAGGCATTGTTGACAAGAATTGTAGATCATGGAAAGTTCGTTTTAATTGTGAGTTGAGAATTTTGCTTGAGGACAAGCAAAAGCTTAAGTGTGGGGGTATTTGATAAACCGTAATTGTAACATATTTTAACCCACATTTAATATGCTTTTCGATGATTTATTCCTTGATTTTTATAAAAAGGTTCTTGTAATCCTTTCTTTTCATGTCTTATACCCAGGAAAACACCTGAGGATGAAGAGAACAGAAATTGGGCCCAAAATGGAGTAAATGGGCCTTAGTACAAAATTGACACGCCTGGCCCAAAGTCCACATGGCCGTGCCTCGACAATCACCAGGATCACGGCCTCAACTCTACCTCACACGGCTGTGCCTCAAGTTAGAAATTTGAACACAGTCTGAACTCGATCCACACGGGCGTGTGCCATGGCCGTGCCTCTGTCACTGGAAAGAGCAATTTCAGTCGAAAAAGGATACTTAGGGAGAAAGAATCACATTCCAAAAGCCTATATATATCCCCTAAGTGCCACCTTTGAAAAGGCATCAAAGCTAGGCCAAAGAGCCAAGCCGAGAAGGTCAGAGTTAGGGAATAACGCGAGGATAGCCAGTTGATCCATCCCAAGAAGCCGGAGTTATACTCAAGACGGCGGAATTCTTCTTCAATTCCTTCAGGGGGTTTTAGAGATTTCTTATATTTTGTTTTATCTTTTCTCTTGCGATGTTTTCTTTATTCATTATGAACTAAACCCCTCAGATACCTAAGGGGATGAAACCTAGACGAATCTTGTTATTTAGTTTTTAAGTTATATGATGAATTACTTAGTTTGTTCTTAATTATGTTGCTTAATACAAATCTAATGTGCTTAGGATGAGGAGGAATAGACCTTGCCTAAGAGTAGATCTAACATAATTAAGCGGAGTTGATCGAACGCCTAGAGATAGGGTTACAGGATTTTGCCGGATTAGGGTGGAACCTAATATGGGAGTCCATTGATCGATTTACTGCTATCCTAGGGGGTTATTATAAGCGAACGAGAGTTCCACTAATTAACCTAGGGTTAGACGTTATTCACCTCGAGAGGGGGTTTAATATAGGTTAGGGAGTCCTACGGATCAAGCTAAATAAAGAAATCGTATAATTCAAGGTTAGATAACAAGTGAAGTCTAGGTGAATTCTTCTTGAGGGTATCGTCGTGATCAATTGAGTTTTTCTTCAAGTTATTTTCCAAATCGTTCTTTTTGTCTTTGTGTCCTTAGCTTAGTCATCGCCAATTTAGTTTAAAAGCAACTTCACTCTGTTTTTAAGGCTAAATAATAAAAAGAAAGTTAATATTAGTACTTTTAGTTCCTTTGGGTTCGATAATCCGATCTTGCCTAAGCTATACTACTGTTCGATAGGTACACTTGCCTTTAATCGTTGTCAGAGTTAGTCTCCAGGTTCGATCATTCTTTTATAAATTTTTAAAGCTCTGATTTCAATGATCAGTAAATATGTTTATCAAGTTAATTACAAGTTAAGCAATTACTAATCTAATCGAGTCGAAAATTGTTAGTGCAAGTTCAAATAAAATTGTTTATAAACTAAAATTAGACTATTAATTAAATCAACTAAGCAAAACTTTCTTCCTAACGTTTTAGTTAATGTAAATGATTAAACAATGCTCGATTGATTAGTTGAATGCTAATTAAACTAATGAACCTATATTGATTATATTGGTTGTCACTCTTAGTTAGGAATCTTCTCTCTGTCTCATCCTAGATTAAAAGATACCACTTAAGGTTACCTCTCGGTCTCACCTAGGCATATCGATTACCTCTTAGTCTCACTACTCGACACAATTATATCGAACTATCTAAGGTTAAACTCTCATATTGATCTCGTTTATTTAGGTTTTTCACTAGAGGCGCCAATTTTAATGTATTAAGCATTTCAATATAACCGAACAACCAATCAATCAAGAATAGACATCAGCTTAAGCTAACAACCAACCAAACAATCAATAATTTAACAAATTTAGCACATACTCAAACTCAAATTTCACACAAACATTTTATCAAACATATTGTAAGCATAAAATGAAAGTAAAGGGTTTAAGAAAATGATCATTCACTTGACGAAGATCCATTGAAGCCCAAGGGGTTGTTCATCATTGTTTACAAAATCTTTAACAATAAGGAAGAAAGAAAATTGTCACACTAAGATCTAACCTAAAAAGAAACAAAGAAAACCTAAACTAAAAATGAAAAGAAAAAGAAAAAGAAAAGAGAAGGAAAACCTAATCTAAGAACTATAAACCCTAAAGAAACTATTCAATCACCAAAAATTTGGAACGAAAGGCTTATAGAGTATTTATAGCCTACTAACATTTAACCTGACATTGACTATTTTGCCATTAAGTAAAAAGAAGACATAAGCTTGTTTGGACACAAAATATTTTTGGTCAACTCATATTAGAATGAGCCTGCTAGTTCAAATGATATGGTGTTAGCTAGCTTTAGGGTTTTGTGTTCGAACCCCGTGTTTCTATGAGTGTGTGTCGGTTGTGTAGTAGAAGTTCAGTGGGATTGAAAGTCTGTGGTAGTTGGATGAGGTTAGTGGTCGATTTTGGTGGGACTTGGTAGTTAGTGGGGTTGTGGTGAGTTGGGATTTTAGTTTGAATTAATTTTTTATTTTAATTTTTTCCCAAAAAATCCCCATTTCTGTCTTTCTGATGTTATTTTTTTCTCCTTTTATTTACAACTTTTTATTTTGTTTTCTCTCTATTCTGTTCAACAAATCAATCGTTCTAATCATTGGGGTTCGGTGTTCCGGTTGTTCTTCGTTCGTCTTGGTAAGTCTGTAATTAGTTTGGTTTGGATTTCTTTCATTTTGAATTGGCGTATTGGTGTTGTGGTTAGGGAGTTTAATTTCTGTGAGTGTGTTGCGTAGGAGAAGACTGTAAAGCAGTGGACTTTGCTCCAACGGCCTAATCCGTCATAGTAGTTGTTTTTGTCGTCGGTAATGTAATAGCCCATTTTCGATAAAAATCAAAACAGTGGTTTTGGGACCACAACTACGATTCCAAAAATAAGATTTATTTTAATAATACTTTATGATCTATAGCACGACAATAATGTCATGTCAAAATTTCGTGAAGAAATTTTACCGATTATGTGTATAATTCAATAAAGGACCAAATTGCACAAGTGCAAAAGTTAAGTTCTATTAGCTAAAAGGGATTAAATAGATATATAACTTTAAATTGAAAGTCCTCATATGGTAAATATACCATTAAAATATGCTTAGTCGTTAATGATGATGATTCATCAATGGAAAAAGAAATAAAGAATAGCATGAAATTGAAAAAATGGAAAAATAAAAGATGATATCATAATTAAATAGAAAATATCATCATTTTATGTCATCTTCTTCACCAAAATGCATGGAAACCATATGAAAGAGAAAGCAAGCTTTCATGGCTAAATTAGATAGGGATAAACCAAATGCGAAGTTAGAACGAGAAAAGGAGAAAATGTTGGATAAATAGATTTTATGTACACGAACAATTATCGAGGTAAGTTCGTGTAACTTAACTATGTATATTATTATTATGCTTGAATTGAATTGTATGAATGTGATGGTATATATATGTGTGTGATGGTATATAAATCATATAAATATATTTTATGAAATTAAAGATGTTCAATAAAGCCCAATAAATGATGATATCCCATAAATGGCAAGTCCCAGTTGAATAATGAATATCGATGGATAGAGATAATTTCCCGTATGAAATGAGGTCTTGTATTTGCTGCAAACGGGATTTAGCTCGGACAAGTAATCCCATTATAGCCCTCTCGAGCATCTTGATATTTAGTTCAGCGAGAATTCAAATCGGTAGTGGATTTGCATGTGTTGCCCACTACCACAGCTCTTTGTGAGCGTCCCGTTATGTGATCGGTTGTGATTTGGCATATGATGTGGACAGAAACATAGCTCTTTGTGAGCGTCCCGTTATGCGATCGATTGTGATCCAACATATGTTACGGGCACAAACGCAGCTTTGTATGAGCATCCCGATATGGCTCGCTCTAATTCCCTGCTACCTTATCCGGTGCTCCGATATTATCTCTTCAGATATAGCTCTATGAGCTTTTTAAGTACAACTCTTGTGATTTTTCTAATTAGCCGAGATAAGTGTCCTGTTACATGATTACATAGCTCATATATGCATTCAGATATATGGCTCGAGAGTGTGCTCCTGGTAACGTGCCCTAAAGGGTACTACTGAACAGGAATTGGCTGATTGTGATTATGTACACTTTGAGTGTTCTATATGAGTATCCATCGATAATTCAAATAAATTCAACGGGCAAGGTTTTGACATAAGTAAATATGAATTTGAGATAACTGGTTATAGGTTGAGGTATGATAGTGGAAATATGAAATGATGTTACATGAAATGAAATATGGAAGTATGAGATAATTATATATGAACATAGAATGGTTTGATAAATACAATCATATATGAGAATAGATTTGTACACCTTAAGTGTACTACCTGAGTGATTATTAATTCTATAATTGATTATTGAGTAAAGTCCTGACATGAAATATACTGGAACTCGAGAGGAATTAATATGAAATATATCTGAAATACATGGAAATAAATTGTATATATATTATGTGAACACGTGTTGTGGAAAATCATGTGTGGAAGAGAATCCAAATATGGATGAACTCATATATGTGTTTCTTGAAGTTTAAATGAAATATGTGACTAACAAGGGTGATGATAATGTGTGATAAGGCTTGTGAGATTAAATGGTTTAATTTTACCCTATATATTTATTTTGATGATGAATAGGTGGTAAGTATATTACTAAGTTATACGGACTTACTAAGCATTATATGCTTACTCCATTTTATTTTTCTCTGTATTATAGTAAATCGTAAGCTTGTTGGATTGGAAGCTTAACGGAGATCACTCACACTGTCCATCAATTCAATTCGGTATATAAGGTAAGACAAATATGGTTATAATGGCATGTATAGGTTAAATTGCCCGAGGAATGGAATGAAAATATTTGATAATGGCTAGCTATTGGAATGGCTAGTTATGGACATGTTTTAATGTTTAGTATAAAAGATTGTATCATAGTAAATGAGTGAAAATGGTTAATTAATAGAAATCACATTAACATAAGGATGAATGATTTAAATTAGCATATTTAATACAAAATGCACAAATGTGAACTTTGTATTTTGGTAAATATGAGATCAAGATTGATATGGAAATAATTGTAGTATTTAAAGTCACACTGGTTGAATGTTTATATAGCCTTAAGAATATGTTTAAGTTTTAATGCAGGTATAAGGCAAAAAGGGTGAGGAATGTGGCTTGGAAAATAGCCTATTTTCGTCTACATGGGTAGACAAATGGGAGTGTGTCTTGACCGTGTGACACACACGGCCTGGCATATGGGCATCTGGTCCGGCCGTGTGTCCTCTGCATCCTAAAATTGAGAAACAAAATGCTTAGAATTGAGCACACAGGCAGAAACACGGGCGTGTATCTTGGCCGTGTTAAAACTGTAATAGTTCAGTTTAGACCCTAGTCGGAATTGTGGTTTCGGGACCACAAATCTGAGTTAGAAAAATATTTTAATATTATTTTCTGCGCTTGTAGCATGTGATTAAGCATATGTGAAAGTTTCGTGAATTAATTTCATAGTTTGTGTGCTTAATTCGAGAAAAAGACTTAATAGCAGAAAATATAAAAGTGGCATTCTATTTGTTAATGTGTAAAATTGCTATGATTTGATTTGTTATAAGTCCTTAAAAAGTTATTATGCCCTTATGAAGTTAGTGGACAATTATGTTCATGACTTAAATGTTTTACATTAATGTTTCATTAAGGGTAAAAACTGAAATAGATAATTATTATGATTATTAATAAAACAAACATGAAAATAGATGATTATCATCTTTGTTTGCACCGAAAATTGAAAAAAAAGGAAGGGTTTAAAGCTTTGTTACATTCGACACTTGAAAGTCTTGATTAAGATAAAAACCAAAGAAAACGAATTTAGATCGAGGGAAGTCGAAAGTGGTCGAGTAGTCGTATTTGTCCATTCATATCCTTACGAGGTAAGTCGATATACATATAAATGTGTTTAGAATCAGTTGTGTTATATGATTATTTGAGCTGAATATGTGAAATCCATCAAGGCTCTGATAATGTGACAATATCCGAAAAGTCCCGTGCGAACCTTAGGAATAGTTAGGATGCATATGTCATGACATATGGTTTCGATATGTGATATCGTGTAAGACCACGTCTAGGAAATTGGCATCGATTTAAGAATTACATGTAAGACCATGTCTGGGACATTGGCACCGTATATGTTTTTGTGTAAGACCCTGTCTGAAACAGTGGCATCGATATTTGATTACATGTAAGACCACGTTTGGGACGTTGGCTTTGTACGAGCATTCTGAGCTATCCAAGTATCCTATTTGATTCCAAATGGTTTAACGGGCATTTCGAGAACTGACTATGTGAAATGTGTATTTGATACAGATATGGTTGAAGTGTATGCCAAGTTTGAGTATGAAAAGTAAGCATATATGAGATTGTGGGACTAAGATATATGTATACGGACTTAATGAAATGATATATGTTATATACAAATGTATTATGATTTAATGAAATACATAGAGATATGATTTGTTGGTAAGCAATTGGTTAGAAGCAAATGAGCCTTAGAAGAATTATGAATTTGCTATTGTGTTATGCTATAGATTATGAGAATGAAATGGTTATAAATGTTTCATATGATAAGTTTATTTGTATATGGCTTACTATGCTTTTGAAAGCTTACTCTGTGTGTGTTTGCATTGTTTTATAGAGTATCAAAGCTACGGAAAGCTCGAGGATCATTGAGGATCATCACCACACTATCAAACTATATTTTGGTACCTTTTGAATGTGTACATATTTAAATATGGCATCTATAGACTAGTTGTAATAGATAATGATGTTTTGAGATGTATATATAAGCCATGTGATATGGTTTGATAATGGTTATGAATTTGATAACTTCAAATCTATGTTTTGTGATGCAAAATTGATATGTTTGTTATACTTATGAATGGTTAGAAAAGATGTTCATTATTGGTATGATTTGGTTGCTTTTGAGAGTATAAAATGTGCTTGTTTGTGCTTGTAGGTGTGACCCAAAGTTTGGGTGTTAATTTGGCCTTACAAGTGGGCTATGTTTGCCCACACGGTTGAGTACACGGGCGTGTGTCTCGACCGTGTCTTTTAAGTTTGTAATTCGAAACAAGTCAGTCTCGTACACGGGCAAGACACACGAGCGTGTGACAAGCCGTGTGAATCAAGTCAGTGTTGCCCACGGGCAAAGCACACGGGCATGTCCTCGACCATGTGGACAAGTCAGTATTTATGCCTTGTTTTGCCATGGCTTGGACACACGGGTGTGTCTGATGCCATGTGAGGCACACGGCCTACCCACACAGGCATGTGACCTCCATAATTTTGAAAAAATGTTTGACTTTTGGAAAAAAAAATTGTATGAGCTCGATTTAGTCCCGACTCTTTCCCAATGCATGTTTAAGGTCTCGTAGACCTGTAAAGGGACTCTATGTATATGATTTGTCATGATATGATGAAGATGCATTTTGTGTTTTGAAATAATTGTAAATGTTCCAATATGTTCGGTAATGCCTCTTAACCCTATTCTGGCGATGGATACGGGTTAGGGGTGTTACATTTTACTGGTATCAGAGTTACGGTTTAGTTGATTCTAGGACTAACATAGTGTAATGCCCCAAATTTGGGCCTAGTAGAATTGGGCCCATTGGGCCTTAGGCATGGGAGCGTTTAGAATTTTTGAGAACATGAGAATGACATTAATGCAAGTTGGACCTATTAGGTGAGTGATTTTGGAAGGATAGAGGGCTTCGATGAAGTTCCGGGATCAAACCTGGGCTTAGGAAAATTTTTGGTTTTAGGTGAATAAAACCCTGGGACTTGGTAGGTAGGCTTTAAGAATAAAATATGGAGAAAAAAGACACATGTGGAGTGTGTGGTGTAGTGGCAAAGTGACGCCACATAAGAGACAAGGGGGCGACGCCACAAGGGAGGCAGGAGGTCCAAGGTTCAAGTTGTAGCACTTGCATTTCTTTTAGATTATTTTTTTAAGTGGATTTAAACATTGGCCATAGACTTAGCTTTAGTTGGCCATGATTTCAGACACAAGAGGAGCTTGTGGCTTGGTAGTAAGTGGCGTGTTGAGCTATTGAAGAGAGCAATGGTTCGAATCTCATGACCAGCAAGGGAGTATTTATTTTGAGGACTGGACGGCAAGAGTTTGAGTTGGATTTAAACTCTGCTTATGGAAGGATCCCACATTGGAAAGACACAAAGAAGGAAGGTGAGAAGCTAGCTATATATAGAGCATTCTATGAGCAGAGTTAATATACCTTGGTGGGCGTTTGGGTGCATATCTAGAGGATAATCGCCAATAGTAGCGAAGGAAGGGCTGCTAGAACGTGAGGTACACGGTAAGGGTACGGTGAGGTTTCGGTTTTTGATAAGTATGCGTTAAATCTTGGTTAATCGCTAGTAATGTCGATTGTAGGGTCGTGACTAAGGGATTTGCAGCGCACGTGGTTACCAGGTGTGTACAAACACTACACACACGATATCGGCAATGTCGAAAAGCCGAAAAGCCAAAAGTGGCTAAATGGGATCGGTGGGCCTGAGACTAAGAACTCATGAAATGGTTTGGTTGGTTATACGAATTGAATCAGTCATGCATGATACATGAATTGGATTTGTTTTGGGCCTAATGGGCCGTAAGGGTGTGATCTAGGCTTGATAGGCTTATGGGGATGTAGACATGTATGTTAGGGTTTATGAACCTTAGGTCTAGTTTGAACAACTCTTCAATTCGATAAGACTTAATCCAATTAAACATGTCTGTGAACAAGTCGCTGGGTTGGAGTGTGGCAACGGGCCTACGCATGTCTAGGATTGGATCTAGGAAGAGCTTGCTATTTAAGCGGCCCTAGTGGCCCACCTCCTCTTTTTTGGAATCCTACCTGGTGCGTAGTGTCGGTTCACTTTAGCCGCGAGGACTTGTTGATGGACCAAAGTTCATAGCTAAAACCCGAAAGGGACCAAATACCCCTAGATTTGTGAAAATTACTAGAACACCCTTGTTTTGCAAATTATCAAAACACCCTTGATTTGCAAAATTACCGAAATACCCTTGGTTTGTGAAATTACCGAAATACCCTTGGTTTGCAAAATTATCGAAATATCCCCAGTTTCCAAAATTACCAAAATACCCCTTATTTGCAAAATTACTGAAATGCCCTTAGTGGGCCGATTTATTAAAATGCCCTTTACGGGCTAATTTACCGAAATACCCTTGTTGAGTTGATTTACCAAAATGCCTTTATTGGGCCAATTTATCGAAATGCCCTTATTAGGTTAATTTACTGAAATACCCTTGTTGGGCCGATTTACTGAGTGTTTGATGAAATGTCTTGTACTCTTGAGGAATATGTGAAATGTGTCGTTTCTTTGTTAAGAGATGCAACTTATCAGTGGTAGAAAACTTTGACTTCTGTTGTTCCAAAAGAACGAATTACCTGGGATTTCTTTCAATCTGAATTTTGAAAGAAATATATTAGTCAGAGATTTATAGATCAAAAATGAAAAGAGTTTCTTGAATTGAAACAAGGTTGTATGTCTGTCACAGAATACGAGCGTGAATTTGTGAGATTAAGTCAATATGCACGGGAATGTGTTTCAACTGGAGCAATAATGTGTAAAAGGTTTGAAGACGGCCTGAATGGAGATATCCATTTGCTAGTTGGAATTCTGGAAATAAAAGAGTTTGTTGTGCTTGTTGACTTAGCATGTAAAACTGAAGCACTGGGGAAAGATGAAAGAAAAGCTGAGTCAAAAGCCAGAGATGTGAGAAAGAGATTCTCAAGTAAAACATTTCGGTTTGCATCAAAGAAAATCATAGATGAGTATAGCCATTCAAAATCTAATGTGGGACATTTAAACAAAGAGCGTGCTAGATCGCATTCGAACTTCAAAGCTCCAGTTACTTCGGTAGCTAGTCCTGGAAATGTCAGATCTGAGTAACTAGAATGTAGACATTGTGGTAAAAGACATCTGGGTAATTGTAGATTGAATGACCGAGCTTGTTTTAAATGTGGATCATTAAACCATTTTATTCGAGATTGTCCTGGGTTTGTTGAACAAGAGATTGTACAAAATCTGAAGTCAGATAATGCTTCAGCTAGGGGTAGACCTTCTAGAAACATAAGAAATGTGGGTGGTAGCTAGAGAGCTACGAAAGATACAGTTGCGAGATCTGAAGCTAGTGCACCTGCTAGAGCATACACCATTCGACCTCGTGAGGAAGCTTCGTCTCCAGATGTTATCACGGGTACATCTACTCTTTATGTGATTGCTTTGATAGATCCAGTGTCTACTCATTCGTATGTATGTGTAACAACCCGATTTTGACCCTAATTAGAATGGCGATTTTGGGACCACGAATTTGAGCCAGAAAAATATTTGAATATGATTTTCTATGTATATTATGTGTGAAGGTGTGTTTGAAATTTTCGTATTAAAATTTGATCGTTTTGGTGCTTAATTGTGAAAAAAGGGTTTAATCGCGTAAAATGAAAAATTGATGGTTAAATGAGATAGTGCCTAATTGATGTTGTTTTAATAAATTGGAGGCTTTAAAAAGCAAATTTACCCTAAATAAATGTGTAGTGGCCGGTTGGTAATGCATGTAATAGTGATTGATTTTGTTTGTTTTATTTTATATTATAATGTAATAATTTAATATATGATAATGGATTATAAGTGAATAAATAAATAAAAGAATGAAAAGCTTGCATGTTCAACTTTCTATTACTGAAACTAAGAGCAAATATAAAAGAAGAAAAGATTTATAAGGTTCGACACTTTGGAGGCTCAATTGGGTAAGTGATTTTGTTCGGATAATTTTTACGTTTTTGAGATCGTTGCTATGTGATTTAGCTAACCCATGCTTGAATTTTTGAATTGGTTGTGTATTTTATGAATTGCCATGGAAGAAATCTTGTTGCTTTTGTAGGTTGATGATGAAATATTGATTTTATGTGTTAGATTAACAAGTTTTGTCTTTGAATTTTTTATGAAATTGGGTAGTTAGGATTAAATTGCAAAAATAAATTATTGAGGGACTAAAATGTGAAATAAATGAATTGTATGAGCTTGTAATAGGATGATGAAGATTCGGCCCTAAAGAAGAGTGGTCAAATTTTGAGTATTTTGTGTTTTGTACAATAGGGATTAAATTGTAAAAATTGTAAATGTCAAGGGTAAAATAGTAATTTCCCCATTTATGTGTTTTTGGATTAAATTGAATGAAAATATGTTTGAATGAGATAAATTTGAAATTTATTAGATCAAGAACAAAAAGGATTGGGATTAGATCGGGGAAAGTAGAAGTTAATTGAATAGCCGGAAAATGAAGTCCGTCGATACTCGAGGTAAGTTTTAAGCAATTGAGTTGAGTTAAGTTTATTATAATAATGCATATGTATTTTATTAGAGGTAAATATGTACAGTGTTAATATTGCCGAATGTAATATTGGTTGAGAGACGCATATAGCCAATGTGATGTATATATATTTATATATGTTAATGATATAGTCATGTGCGATATTGATTGAGAGATGAACATAACTGAATGTGACTTAATTTTATATGTCAATGACATAGCCGAATGTTATGTTGATATGGGAATGATATGAGTTAAGTTGTATATATATGTGTGTGAAATTGGGGTTTAAATTTTACACATGTATTTATTTAAATGAATAACAGGTTCAAGTAATGCACTAAGTGTGCAAATTTTAAATACCGAGCACTAAGTGTGCGAAATTGGTAAATTAGCACTAAGTGTGCGAGAGGCTAAATGTGACAGCACTAATGTGCGATACGTTATGAGAATTTGGCATTAATTGTGCGAAATGTTAAATGTAACAGCACTAAGTGTGCGATATGTTACAGGTTTGGGCACTAAGTTTGCGGAAATATTAATGAAACACCCAAAACCCGGCCCACAAGCCCCGACCGAATCTGGCATGTTCCCTGAGTAAAACTTTAATTAAATCTCATTTTGTCGTCTTGGAAAATATTGTGGTTTTGAGGCAAATAAATTTGTGTTATGATTAAGTTGAAAACCGTGTTGTTATTAAAGTTTGTAATTAAAGTTTGTATTTTATTAAAACGTTACCTTCATGTTTCAAAAATTATATGTTGAAAGGAATGCCGAACTATGGAGCTTATTATTAAGTTGAAAACCGTAGGTGTTTAGGTGTCAAAACAATTGAAGTTGTTTTACGAAAAATGTTTAATCATTTGTTTGATGTTGATCGTATCAGAATAAAAATTAAAACGCACAAATAAAACAGTTAAATAGTGGCCTTATTACAACAAAACAAAACCCGAAATAAATCCCGAAAACATATAAGAAAAACGTGATCAGTTTAATTATAAGAAAACCCAAAAATGCTGAGATGAGCATGGCCACCACAAAGTCCCCGCTGACCCGATCCATATCGCTAAGTATCACCTGCAAAAAGTTATCCCACGAAGGGTGAGTCAACAGACTCAATGTGTAACGGCTACACCAAAACCCAACCGATTATAGCCTTAATCATAACATTTCGACAAGGCCCATAACATAGCATATCGAGTCATAACATATTTAATCACATTTATGAACAAAATGAAATGCAATCCCGAGCCCCACCTAGATATCCGTCCTCTACACACCACTCGTACCTGCCAATCACACCATGGGGATTACTAAATCGACCCTCCATCCGCTACACACCCTCGAAGGCAGTCGCTGCAGTCAACTACACATCGCCCTTATAATCGTGGCATGGCCACCAGATAATGCGACAGAGTCACCGGATTCATAATATGTGACATAAGTCACCGGATACATAATATGTGACATAAGTCACCGGATAATGTGGTAAAAACCACCAGAACACTTCCCCTTTATCATTATCACCCATATGCCCATGCAACATACATATTATTCAGATATCATGCAATGTACCTTACCCCAAAGTCATAACGAAATCACACATATTTCATATCAATATTCATAACATTATTAACTGAGTATTAAAGGGTAACGTACTTGAATGCACTTTACCATTGAATGGTACCCTTAGCCATGTTACTCGAATTTTCATAATCACATATTTAATATTAATACTATTAATCTATCGGGAAATTAATGTAGGGTTACACACCTGATAACAGTGAGAACGACGCTCTTGATACCGACACTCTCGCTAGCAGGGATAACAACGATCTGCTTAACCCTTTTCGATGCTGGCCCACAACCCGGTGGCCAATCACGTATCGTAGAAACCGAGCGTTTCTTGAATCTAGGGGTAGGAACTACCCCTTTTTCTCCTTGACTGGTACCCGCATCCATTGAATAACACTTAATCAGAATATTTAGTTAATCGATAACGTTACATTCTAAACATAACAAATCTAGAACTCACTGAGTACCCTTACCGAAATGAACTTGAATCCCGAAGGCTTCTACTTAACTTTTCCAACTTGTCGAAATCCCTATACAACCCAAGTCAGATTCGGCTTCAACACTTAAATACTTATGGAAGTGGCCTTTGGCGGAATATTAACACTTACCTTAAGTAGTCAAACCCAAAAGATCCTTAACGCTCCCTTACTCTGGCTACACACGAAAGAAGCACAAGATTATGGCCTTATCAAGATTCGGCCATCCCTAAAAACCAAGGCTAACCATTTGGTTTCGGCACACCAAAAGAAAAAGAGATGAAACCGATTGCTAAGAGAAAGATACTTACCCCCAAATCACGTTTGAAGAGACTAAGAGAAGATAGTCGATGACACTACCCTTAGAGATTCGGCTCTTGAGAAATGACAGAAAAAGAGAAAGATTTCGAGAAAGGTGATAGTACGAAAGAGCAAAGAAAAGAAGAAGAATAGAATCAAAGTTATCACTTTCGGCTTTTGAATCCAAAGAGAAAGATTTCGGCTAATGACAAGGGGTGTTTCAACTTTTGAAGGCAGTGAAATCGATGGAAGAGAAAGATGAGAGTAGAGGGTTGCGGCTATGGTGTTTCGACTTTAGGGACTTATGAAAAGAAAAGGGAAGGAGGCGTTACACGATTCAGCTATGGCTCTCAATGAAGATGGAATATTCGGCCACAAGAGAAAAAGGTATAGGATTGAGGTTGAGAGAAAGAAAAGAAGAGTAGAAGGTGATTAGGAGATTTCGGCAACACTCCTTAAGTGCACTAAATGAACAAGTGACTCACATATGACACTGTCGACAGAGAACTTGGAGAAAACGAGCAGAATAACCCGAAAAGAAAGTCTACCAACTAAGAATTTCGGCACACACCCCCTACTACAACCCCAACACCGATTATGCATCTCCTAGAGTCCCACATTCGGCCACCTCTTCCCCTCTCTCCCAATCCCACGTTTTCCTCCTATTTTTCCTCTTCACCTCTCATTCAAAGAGTTTGAATGAGTCCATCTCTCATCCACTTTCTTAGCCGCCCATTCAAATGAATTTGACCAAGTCTTTCCCTCATCCGTTCAGAGTCCTTGTGCCGTCCAACTCTCCTCTTGCCTGACGCAAAAAGCAACTCCAAAATGCTCCCCTTGCCTACGCCCCATCACAACCCCCTGAGGCGTCACTCTCCTGTGCTCTATGTGGCGCCTCCCTTGCCACTTTTCCAGCTGGTTTCTTGTGTCTTAGACCACACACTAAACTCCTTAAGGCCTAGCTCCCTTAGCTTTCCTTTAAGGCTAAAACCCAATATTTTTTCTTAGGCTCTTACCTACATCCCAAGGTTCCCGAAGCCCCCAAAACACATACAAACCACACAAAACATGCCACCACATACATTTAAGTTAAAACGCATAACCCCTAAATCCTAGATATTACAATTAACCCTTCAAGGATATTGGTTATTAAAAGTGTTAAGCAACTTAAAAAGATCAGGTATGTGATGATAGATTATATAAGGTTAGTAAAGTGAGTATTGATGTTTGAAATGGAGTTATGTAATTTGCATGTCAGTATATGTTTAATGAAGGTTTGAAATATAAGTAGAAATTCAATCAATGATATATGCTTATGAAATTAAGAAATATATAAACGTATTTTTCTTGAGATGAGCAAGTGAACTATAATTAATATGGAATTTATTTTTGTATATGTGTAATTTCAGCCTTAAGATAAAAATGTACAAATTAACTTTTATATTGGTATAAGGTACGGTAGTTTTGTAATTGCTTATAACTTACTTAGATGTTAAAGCTTATTCAGTTCTTGGTTGTTCTCGTGTTTTAGATTTCTTTTGAGTGATCGTCACATGCTCAGGGATCGTCGTTGAAGCTCGTCACACTATCGTAAATATTTTGGTACCTTTTGGAGAATGAACTCAAAGTCTATGGCATGTATAGGCTATGTTACTTTTCGAAGTCATTGTAAATGGTGTGTGTATATATATTTTTTATGCCATGCGAAAATGGCTAATTTGTGGTATTTTGGTCTTATATGAAATTGGTCATAGTATCGACTTACTATGAAAGTATATTTCGTAGTGTAATTATGTTTGCATTTGGTCGTATGGTCTGCAAATGAAATTATTCATAATATGTTTTTGATCACGTATCCATCTCATTTTAGAAGTATATCATATAGTATATTATGTTAGCTGATGTACTTGGTTTGATTGAAATTTGAGTTAGTTAATAGTTGAGGAATTTTGACCATGATACTTTACGTAACTGGGTAACTAATATCATTATATGTATGATTGATAATTTGGGTTTTATAACTAGATTTTGAAAAGATATGCATAACTTATAAATAGCTCTTTTATTAAGTTTAAAACATGTTCGATTAGAAGTTGTAAATGACTATGAAATTTGGTTTTTAGTTTATGTGTTGAATTGACAACTATGAAATGTGTTTTAGTAGGTATAATGGGATATGAGTGAATGTGTAAATGCCGTGAGAAGTTGAGTATAGTATTGACAAAATGTTCATTAGATTTAGATTATTGAATAGGTAATACCTTGGGCATATTCGGCTTTATGATATGCTTTACTAAATTGGGCATAATGTGCTCATGTATTTGGTTATGAGATGTATCAAATTGGTTAGGTAAATGGTTTGTCCAACTACATGTATGTGAGATAGTTGCTATGATAATGTTTTAAAATGTTCTATGAATGAGATGGTATTTGTTGAATTTTATATGTATATGCGAAAGTAAGTATGTCATAATTATCAATTAAATTTTGATTAGTTATGATGTAATATTATATAATTGAAGCATATTTTGTAGTATATTCATAATTTGATAGCCATGCAAGCGTAGCTCTTTTGATTCAAACTTGTGATAATGAAGCGTGATTTATGTATATAAATGCTTGTTCTGAGTTGGGTTGTATTTTTAAAAGGTAATGCCCCGTAACCCTAGTTTGGTAACGAATACAGGTTGGGGGTGTTACATTTTATTGGTAGCAGAGCTATGGTTTAGTCGGTTCTCAGAGTAACGTAGCGCGTGTGAGTCTAGCTATACATGCCATAATTTGTATTATGATATTGTGATGACTCCTGACAATGAAATATGTCTTTCTTCTTTCGTATAGTAAATGGGTCCTGATCCCGAACGAGCCATGGCCGATGATTTCGAGAGTGTGGCGCCTGCTCCCATGCAAGGGATTCAGCCAGTTGAATCTCGACTAGCTACGAGTAACCAAGATGAGAGGGCTAAGCAAGCCTTCTTTAGCGTAATGAATGATTGGTTTAATCAATATATCCGGACAAATCTGGCTATTCAACAACCCCCGAACCCTAATAATCCACCTGTAGTACCTATGGTACCTTCGATCATTAATGCTGAGAGGTTAAATAAGCCTCCTGTTGATAAAATCAAAAAGTATGGAGCTGAAGAGTTTAGAGCCACAGCTACTGGTGATGCTGAGTGGGCTGAATTTAGCTCGATAATACTATTCATGTCTTTGATGAACTATCTTGTACACCCGAAGAGTGCTTGAAATGTGCTATATCTTTATTACGAGATTTTGCCTACTATTGGTGGAAGACTTTGGTTTCGGTTGTTCTGAAGGAACGGGTCACTTGGGATTTCTTTCAGATGGAGTTTTGCAAAAAGTGTATCAGTCAGCGATTCATTGATCAGAAACACAAAGAGTTTCTCGAGTTAAAACAAGGTCGTATGGCTGTATCTGATTATGAGCGTGAGTTTGTGAGACTCGGCCGTTATGCCTGAGAGTGTGTTGCAACCGAGGATGCTATGTGTAAAGATTCGAGGAGGGATTGAACGAAGACATAAAATTGCTTGTCGGCATACTTGAAATAAAAGAGTTCGTAGTACTTGTCGAGCGAGCTTGCAAAGCCGAAGAGCTCCAAAAAGAGAAAAGAAAAGCTGAATTCGAAGCTAGAGATTTTCGTAAGAGATCAACAAGTAAAACTTCTCAGATGGCATCAAAGAAGATCCAAAATGAAAGTAATCGATCTAAGACTAATGCTGGGATTTCCATATGAGAGCGACCACCAGTGAGTTCACGAGCTACCTCGATTGCTAGTGTTGGCAATACTCGACCGGATAAACCCGAGTGTCAATAGTGTGGTAGGTGACATTTTGGTGAATGTTGGGGCAAGTCCAACAACCGAGCTTGCTACAAGTGTGGTTCGCAAGATCACTTCATTCGGGATTGTCCGGAGTTAACTAAGAACGATAATGCTCAGAGTGCAAGACCGAGCAGTACTGCAGCTAAAGGTAGACCACCCCGAAATGTGAGAGGTAGGAGCAGCACACAAAGAGGGACTTCAGATATAGCTATTCGATCAGAGGCTCGTGTGCCTACTAGAGCCTATGCCATTTGTGCCCGAAAGGAGGCTTCATCTTCAGATGTCATCACCGGTATATTTACTCTCTTTAATACTAGTGTAATTGCTCTGATTGACCCCGGTTCAACTCATTCCTATGTGTGTGAAACATTAGTATTCAGTAAGACTTTACCTGTTGAGTCTACTGAATTTGTGATTCGGGTTTCAAACCCCCTAGGCCGGGTGTGTGTTAGTTAATAAGATGTGCAAGAATTTCCCTTTGATGATTCGAGATTCATGTTTTCCGGCTGATTTGATGTTACTACCATTTGATGAGTTCGATATCATCCTCGGTATGGATTGGTTAACTGTGCACGATGCCGTAGTGAATTGTAGACGAAAGACTATTGATCTGCGGTGCCAAAATAATGAGATAATTTGGATTGAATCTGCAGATTTAAATGGGCTACCAGCAGTGATACCTTCGATGTTGGCTCGAAAGTATATGAGAAAGGGTTGCGAAGCTTACTTTGCTTATGTGATTGATAATAATGTGACCAAAAAGAAGATTGAATCTGTACCTATTGTATGTGAGTATCCGGATGTGTTTCCTAAAGAATTGCCGGGATTGCCACTTGTTCGAAAGGTAGAGTTTGGTATTGATTAGTACCAGGGACGACCCCGATCTCGATAGCTCCGTATAGAATGGCACCGGTTGAATTAAAAGAGTTGAAAGCCCAATTGCAAGAGTTGACAGATAGAGGTTTTGTTCGACCACGTTTTTCTCCCTGGGGTGCGCCAATGTTATTTGTAAAGAAGAAAGATGGAACTTTGAGGATATGCATTGACTACCAACAGCTTAATAAAGTGACCCTAAAGAATAAATACCCGTTGCCGCGCATCGATGATCTATTCAATCAGTTAAAGGGAGCCTCAGTATTTTTGAAGATTGATTTAAAATCGGGTTATTATCAGTTGCGAGTTAGAGATTCTGATATGCCTAAGACTGCTTTCCGAACGAGATACGACCATTACGAGTTTTGGTGATGCCGTTTAGACTCACTAACGCCCCTTCTATTTTCATGGATTTGATGAGTCGGGTATTCAGACAATATCTGGATCAGTTTGCAGTTATGTTCATAGATGACATTCTGATCTATTCGTGTGACAAAACCGAACATGCTGAACACTTGAGACTTGTGTTACAGATTTTGCGTGATAAGAACTTGTATGCGAAATTCAGCAAATGTGAGTTCTGGTTAAGCGAAGTTAGTTTCTTGGGGCATGTTATTTCAACATCAGGTATTCGGGTTGACCCAATTAAGATTTTAGCTATACTTGGTTGGGAACCTCCGTGGAATATTTCTGAAGTTCGGAGTTTTCTGGGACTTGCCGATTATTATAGATGCTTCGTGAAAGGTTTCTCAATGATTGCAACTCTGATGACAAAGCTACTTCAATAAGATGTTAGATTCGAGTGGACGGAGTGGTGCCAAAAGGGTTTCGATCAATTGAAAACCTTGTTAACTTAAGCCCCAGTGCTTATTTAGCCAAAGTCGGGTAAAGAGTTCGTTATTTTTAGTGATGCATCCTTTAATGGTTTGGATTGTGTTTTGATACAGGGGGTAAGGTTATAGCTTACGCCTTGAGACAGTTAAAGCCACACAAAAAGAACTATCCGATGCACGATCTTGAATTGGCCGCTATAGTTTTTACTCTAAAGATTTGGCGCCACTATCTGTTTAGTGAAAAATGCCATGTCTTTTTTTATCATAAAAGCCTAAAGTACTTAATGAATCATAAGGATCTGAATCTAAGACAACGATGATGGTTGGAATTATTAAAAGACTACGAATGTAACACCCCATACCCAAGTCCGATGCTAGGACTGGATACGAGACATTACCATGCTTGACTCACTTAAACATACACTTACTGGCTGTAAAATTTTATTCTGACTTAAAAGCTTCTCTTTCTTAGTCTAGCCATACATTTCATGGGCCTACGAGGCCTTAAGCACTTATCTGAAAACTTTCGAGACTTAACTGAAAACTTTTCTTTGAAGTAGGGTTCACACGCCCATGCGACTTGGAACACTCACGTGTACCCTTAGACACGCCAATGTCTTCCAACCGTGGGGAGTTACTGACTATATTCGCACGGCCTTGACACGCCCGTGGGCTTGGACCGTGTGCTTTTCCTTGATATACTGACTTGATCACATGGTCTAGGGCACACGCCCATGTTCTAACCGTGTGTCATACACGGCTCATACAAACAACCGTGGCATACGACCGTGGTCTATCCTGACTTAAAACATTAAGATGCAGGGTATGCACTGCCCAGACACACGCTCGTGTGTCTAACCGTGTGGGCACTTAGAGGCTATTTACCAAGCCATTTGCCACCCTGAAAACAAGACCAAGTCAAGCTCAATTCAAAACATTCATAAGCAATACTACATGCTACATTGAACTCAATAAACATACATACTTAGTCAATTTTGGCCAATCATTTTGTCGTATACAAAAGAATAATAAACTTAATAGCCTATACAATGGCCCTTCTTAAAACATATTCTCAAAATGAATGCTCCCTATACATGCCATACTTAGTAAAATAACTTAGCTATACCAAAATAGAGATTGATAGTGTGCTACGAGCTCCGACTCCAACGATCCACAAGTTAGCTTGGCGGGACTACATAGAAAGAAGGAATTAAAGATGTAAGCATTTAGCTTAGTAAGTTTGCATGCAAAGCATATATCAATATTTACTTGCTTAATATAAACCATTTGACATAAACTATAGAGCTTACTTACTCATACTGATTCTTACATGTCTCATGATACTTGCTATTCTCATACTTATAAGGTAAACAAGGTACATGTATCACTTGATCAAATTGATCAGCATACTTTAATATAATAATCATGATCTCTAATTCATCATTCATAGCATAGATAATACTCAATTTCAACTTGATAATAACTTTGCTCACTTAGCTTTCTTGTTATCTCATTTTAACTTTACTCATTTGCCCGATGAATTTCTACGAATAACCGAGGATACTAAATCTCATCCCATGTAACTTGATAACAAAGCTATATCCTAGATACGGTCTTACATGGAATGTCTCATCTTGGTTTCGAGGCCATGTCTTGACATGGACTTGTACAAAGTCTTTACTCGTGAACTGGTCAATGCCGAGCCTTGGCTGGGATTTACATGAAATATCTTTCTCTTGATAGCTTTTCAATGCCAAGACTTGTCTTGGACTTACATGATATCTGTTCAATGCCAAGCTTGCCTTGGACTTACATGAAATCCGTTCAATGCCAAGCTTGCCTTGGACTTGCATGAAATCTGTTTAATGCCAAGCTTGCCTTGGACTTACATGATATCTATTCAATGCCAAGCTTGCCTTGGACTTACATGATAATTGTGCTTGATTGTCAATGCCATGCCTTGGCTTGGTCTTATACGGACTTTCTTATCTCATGTTGTAATATCCTAGAATTAGGGGTTATGCATTTGGTGCATAACTCAAGTGTTAGTGGGCTTAGTATGTGCTTGGAGGTGTTTTAGGGGTTTTGAGAACCCTAAAATGTAGGAGAATACCTTAGGAAATTGTGGATTTTTAAGTGTAGTAGAGGGAGCTGGGCTAAGGAGACCTTAAGAGGAATTGTGAGGGAGTTATGGCACAAAGATAGCCTTGGGAAAAGTGGCAAGGGACGCCACCTAGGGTGCTTGAAGTTTGCGTCAATGGGAGCTTTAGGAAGGAGGAGGTTCGAGTTGCAGAGTGAACGCATGGAAGCTTTTATTTTTGCGTCAAGGTGGAGGAACAGTTGGACGGTATAAGGACTTCAAGGGATAAGGATTAAGACTTGGTCTTTTTCTTTTGGATATTCGGCTAGGGAGGAGTGATAAGGGTGGACTAATTCAAATTGTTTGAATGGGTGGTAAAGAGGAAAAATAGGAGAAAAAGAAGGGATTTGGATGAGGGGGAAGGTGTTGGCCGAATATGGGGTTGTAGGAGGGGGCATTTTCGGTTTTGGAGTGTGTAGAAAGTGTGGGTGCCAAAATTTTATAGTATATATAGGAGTGCCCATCTTTTTGGTATTCTTTTCTTCATTTATTCTTCTTTTAGCCAAAAGCTAGTTCTCTCATCTCTTTCCCCTCTTGTGTGCCAAAATTCTTCTAACCCTTTTCCTTTTCTTCTTTGTTTTCTTTCAACCCCAAATTCATTTCTATTTCTTTGAAGCCGAATGCCCCATCACCCTTTGAAAGGCTTAGCCGAAACCTCTCCATCATCATTCACCATTACCGATTTCATTTGATGAGCCATAGCCGAATCTTTAATTGAATCTCCTTATCACTTCTTTTCTTCTTTTGTTCTCTTTAGTTCTATTTCTTGGTTGTGGCAGAACCTAGGATGGTTATTCGGGAAGTTGATCATTAGGGGTAAGCAACGTATAGTGGTGAGTGTTCTTTCATTATCAATCGGTTTCCCTTCTCTTTCTTTTAGTGTGTGTCGAATCAAGTGTTTGGTCTTGGTTTTTATGTATGGCCGAATGTGCTCAGGGTCATAACCTTGTGTTTCTTTTGTATGTGCCAACGTTAAGAAGCATCAAAGGAGGTTCTTGGATTTGATTCATCAAGGTAAGTGATATGTAGTTTCGGCTAAGGGCCATGTTTACGGATTTATGTGTTAGGCCGATTCTAACAGTTGGTTATAGGGATTTCGAGTAGTCAAGGAACAAGTAACAGTTTTCGGGATTTCGATTTAGCAAGGTAAGTGGTTGGTGATATTCGGCCATAGGCCATAATTGGTTTAAGTAATGACCGATTTTTTAACTTTGGTTCTTAGGAGCAAATCGACAGGAATAAGGAGAGTTTCAGGGTTTAGTCGATTATGCCAAACAGGTGTGTAGTTATCGCATTGTTCTCCTGTTATCTATGTATGTTACTATATGCTTATGTGTGTATGTTTATGATGTGTATTGTAGCCAAAACAAGGGCTATGATGGTGGATACACGTAGTGGGTAATCGATTAAACAGGTCAGTGCTTAATGACGTTAATTTGCCTATGGTATATGTATAAAATTGTGGTAGCATGTAATGTATGCTTATTTAAATGAAATTTCATCATGATACATATATACATGCATAGGGATCGGGACATGACTATCGAAGGAAAGGGTGTACATTATGTACGTGGTCTGATGTTAGCCTTGTGCTACATTGGCGCTTGATGTTAGCTATGTGCTTCGTCAAGGTGGGGTGTTGGCTATGTGCCACCTCCTGGCGGATGATAGCTGTGTGCATCACCGTGGACTGAGGATGACCTCGAGTCACCTCGTGGATACAGATATGTGGGATCACTTAGGTGATCGGTGGATTAGCCACGGCCTTGGGCAGCAGGTCTGCCAAGGTAGGATATGTGGGATCACTTAGGTGATCGGTGGATTAGCCACGGCCTTGGGCAGCAGGACTTCCAAGGTAGGTGTAACGGATGGACACTAGGTTGGGTTGGGCTTCATAATTGCATAATTTTATATGTGTGGACTGTGTGGATATGGGCCAAGCCCATATGTGGGGACATGTGAAATGATTGCACACTGAGTCTGTATGACTCACCCAAATTTTTACCAACATCGCAGGTGATTCATGAAGCTTGGACCGGGTTAGAGTGGATACGAGGTGGCCCATGCAAAAGATAAATTTATTTGTTTTACACATTTTACTTATGAAAGGTTATTTATTGTAATAAGGACCATTTAAAGTATTTACGGATTATTATTATATTTTAAGTTGGATTGTCAATTATATTATTATCTGGAAATGTTTATTTTTAGCAACTTACATTTTAAAGTATATATACTAAATTTTTTAATCCGGGAATTTGTAACAACTTAATTTATTTCAGAATTTTAAATACCCAATGTTTTGCAAAGACAATAAATTTTTATTTTTTTTACTATTAAGACAAATTTTGTTCAAACGTTTTCCGCAGTGGCATTTTGAATTCGGCCGTGGGTCTTAGGCCGGGTTTAGGGTGTTACAATTTGGTATCAGAGCCCGGTTCAAAACTCAGCTTTGAGGGTTTTGGGTCCAAAAAAATATGGACTTTGATGAACTATTTTTCAGGTTACTCTGGCATGGCACCTGTATCTCCGATCCGAAGTCCACTAGGTAAGTACCCCTGACTATTGAAGTGATTTGTATATGTG
Organism: Gossypium australe; assembly: GCA_005393395.2. NCBI lineage: Eukaryota > Viridiplantae > Streptophyta > Magnoliopsida > Malvales > Malvaceae > Gossypium > Gossypium australe. The sequence continues at coordinate 94,915,521 of CM016624.1, forward strand.
AATGTTATAGGCATAATTGGGCTCGTAGATTAGAAGATTAGGGCTATTGAACCCTAGGGCTAGTGCACTCAAACACATGCATAAGACTTAAGAACAACCGAACAAACCTGTGAAGTAAGTCACCGAGTTAAGGTGTGGCGACCATTGTGCGCATGTCTAGGAGTGGATTCGGTAAGAGTTTGGTATTTAAGCAGTCCTAGAGACTCACCTCCTCTTTAATCGAATCCTACCTGGTGCGTAGTGACGGTTCACCCTAACCAAGAGGACTTATTCACGGGCTAAACCCGATAATTAAAACCCGAAAGGGACTAGCCATACTGTTTTATAAAAACCTTAGTTTTAAATCACCAAATTACCACTTTGACTTGTAGGAAGATTATTTCTGAAAATTTTTCCAAAATATTCCCGATTTACAAATTTACCTAAATACCCCTGGTTGTGAAAATTACCAAAATGTCCTTGGTTTATAAAATTACCGTACTACCCTCGACTTTTGCAAATATACTTTTGTTTTACAAAATACCAGGAATCCAAATTATGCAAATTATTAAGATACCCTGATTTGAAAAATTTACGAAAATACCCCTGACTTCCAAAATTACTGAAATAACCGCGATTTGGAAAGCAAATTTTCACGATAACCTCTAGTTTTTGTAAATTTTGAAATAATTTTGATTTGTAAAGATTTTCGAGTTGACTCCAATTTATTACTAAAATACCCCTGTAGGACAAATGACGAAAATACCCTTGGGTTGGGAATGGTCAAGAATGCCCATGATAGTGTGTTGAATGTGGTGAATGTATGAATGTGAATCTCTAAATTGGAATAGTGAACTTGAGATGACACTTTGATTGATCGAAAGAATTACCTCTAAACACTTCTTATCATAAAACTGTTCGCGGGATAATCAGTGGAAAGTACTAATGCATAAAACTTCTTAATCAGATTAAATCGCGACGTTAAAAATGATTCTAGGGGACGTAGTCGTCGTGGACGCGGTAGAGGCAGAATGACCGTATCGGTACCCGTTAGGTCGGGTCAAGGGTCTGAGAATGAGGTACCACCGCCACCACCACCACCAGTTGTTGGTGTTGAGCAGCAAGATCAGACGGGGGATGATGCTGTATCGCAGACAGTGCTGCGAGTTCTTGAGATGGTGGCTGGAGCAGGTGGAAATATGAGAGCTACGAAGTCCGTACCTGTAGCATCCCAAACCCGGTCAATACGCCATGACCGAATCTGGCATGCCACAGAGGAAAACGTTTTGAAGAAAATCGAGTTAACGATTAAATTTTATTGAAAAACTCTTTGTTATTCTATGTTTGTAGAAATCAGGTGTATAATAAGTTAAAATCGATAGTTTACTTTGAAAACCGTTTTCATCTGAGTGTCGAAACTTAAATTTGGAAATCATTTAAGTTGTCGAAAACGTTTGAGTTGTCATTATTACCAATTGATTTGTATTACCCGATGGTAACGTTTTGAAAACCATTGCGTTTTGTAGTTTAGAAAACTTTGTGCTCAAATTATCATATCAACCATGTAATTTATAAGCCATATTTAAAACAAGTCCAAAGCATATAAATAATCCAAAAACATAATTAAAGAGGCCTTATTACAAATCCAAATAAAGATGAAAAATCGAATTCAAATAAAATATAGTACCCAAACCAAAATCCGTGTAAAATCAAATTTTTATTGCATGGCCTTCTTGAGTTCATCCGGCTCCTCATCCGCGATCTACGAATCACCTAAAAAGATAAGGGAGAAGGTGAGTCACCAAGACTCAGTGCATAAATCCTTCCCCCGATTAATGCAACATACTTACACAATTCATAACCGAGTAATGTAAATAATGCACCCAACGTGGCCATCCATAACTCCTTTTCTACCCTGTGTGGTACCAAACCACTGGTGGTGCCAAACCACTGGTGACCCAAAGTCATGATATCCAATAATAATGTGGTGCCAAACCACTGGTGACCCAAAGTCACGAATAATCCATCTGTGGGGCCAACCTACGTGTGATACCAAATCACTGGCGACGATCCCGTAATATCAAATGTGGGGCCAACCCACTGTGGTACTAAGCCACTGGGACGAGTCGCTATGAGGTGCCAAACCTCTGGTGTCCCAAAGACACAAAATATCAACAATCCAGGTGTGGAGCCAACCCACGTGTGATACCAAATCACTGGCGACAATCCCGTAATATCAAATGTGAGGCCAACCCACTGTGGTGCTAAGCCACTGGGACAAGTCGCTATGAGGTGCCAAACTTCTGGTGACCCAAAGTCACAAAATAAACTGTGGTACAAACCACTGGAGGTGCCAAACCTCTGGTGTCCCAAAGACACGGATATCAAATCTTCCCCCTCCTCTCATATCACCCATAACCATGCAATTATTATGCAAATCATGCCATCATGCTCTAATATGAACATATAACAAATATATCGTAGATCATGATATTAAACAACATATATCAACATCATATCGAAATGGACTTACCCGAATCCTTGCTCATATCCATCAAAGTATCATATCAAGATTTCACAATTTTCGACTTTAAAATCATGATTAGGTTATTTATAAATATATATATTACCAAGTTATAAAGTGTGTAAGGTACACACCTGTCACTAACGCAAGCACTAATCCCGAAGACCCGATCTACAGTACTAGATTTCCTTGTCCTACATTCGGCCAAACCACAAAACCATTAACAAGGCCATTCGACCACACCAACAAACCTTAGTCACAAAAGCCTTCGACTTTTCAACCACTTAAGGAATGATGAACCAACATAAATCCTTACCACTTGACTTACCAACTTCGATTGCTAGAGAAATAGAGGCTTAGATTGACTGCTTCCAAAGTCTCGAAGAACCTAGGAGAAATCGATTCCTATGAATGGTTAAAATCTTGCTAACAATTGCCTAAAATTTGGCTTTTGCTCACAAGAAAATCGATAGAGAGAAGAGAAAAGGAATAAAGAAATTCGGCCAATACTGCTTACCCTTCTCTAAATCGATTGAAGAAGAACCCAAAAGATATTTATCCTTGTTGATATTTGGTCAAAACAAAACTAGAAGAAAGAGGGAGATTTCGGCAAAATGGTTGAGTGATGAAGGGAGTTTCGGCTATGGTTGATTAAAGACAACAAATAAAATTCGACTAGAGTGGAAAAGAGGAAGAAAAAGAAAGTAAAATGGAAGAGGGAATTCGGCAAAGGAAGGTGGAGAGGATTTCGGCACAAGAGTTTGAGAGAAAAAAGAAAAAGATGAAAGGGAAGAGATGGTACTTTCGGCTTTGAGTAAAAGAAAATGGAAAAGGCAAGGAGAGAGATGGGAGAATAGTAGGTTCGATCAAACACTTTGAGAAGAAGAAAAGAAATGAAATAAAATAAAATTCAAGAACTTAGAGGGACATTCGACTAGGTACCAAAAAATACAAAAAGGAAAACGCACAAAAACGCCCAACACTACCTTATGCACAAACGGCTTCTCCCCCCATCAACATAACCGAAATGGTCACCCAAAACATCCCTTGGCCGGCCAACATACATTCCCATAACAAATCACACCTTTTTCCTCCTAAATTCCTCCTAATCACATTCAAAATTAAGCCAACCCCCCTAGCCCACTAAATCGTCTACATTCATGGTCAAATGGCCGTAGAAAAATTTCCAAAACATCATCCCATACTTCAAGCCTTATGTCCCATTATCTTACCAAAACTCCTTGATTCCCTACCTTAAATAAGCACTTGCCTTTTTCCTTAGTCTACTATCCATAAATGAAAAGTCCATCTTTACCATAATTAAAATTTGACCAACACATGCCATACAAAAGCAAAAATAAAAGTATCCTTAATGCCATCCATGGGACTCGAACCTAAGCCCCCTCACACTACTTGTGGCGTCACCTTCAAGGCTCTAAGTGGTGCCTCCTTGCCACTTTACCAAACCAATTCTTGTGCTAAAATTCCCCACGAATTACTCTTAACCCCTAGCTCCTTCAACTCCCTTTAACTAAAGCTTAAAAATAAAAAAAAATTCCTACAGCTCGAGCCTACCCTTGGCTTATTCCTAAGCCCTAGAACATCTCACTTAACAACACGGCAGTCCGAACTCATGCAAAACAATACAATCACAAATAACCCCTAATTCAGGATATTACAGTACCCGAGCGACTCCGAGCCAATAGAGCTGAGGTGTTCCGTGGTGTTTCTGGTGTGGCACCCAATACGGCTGAGTATTGGTTGGAGGCGACCGAGCGGATTATGGATGAGCTGGATCTGACCACTGAGGAGAAAGTGAAAGGAATGGTGGCGCTGCTTCGCGATGAGGCATATCAATGGTGGCTCACAGTTCGGGATGGTGCTACAGCTGAGGAACTCACTTGGGAAATGTTAAGGCGGCGTATCAAAAGAAATATGTTAGGACTGGTTATATAGATGCGCAGAGGAAGGCATTTCTGGGGCTGGTTCAAGGGAACAAGTCCGTAGCAGAGTACGAGGCCGAATTCCTAAGGTTAAGTCGATATGCTCGAGGAGTAGTGGCTACGGAGCATGAGCGATGTGTCCGATTTGAGGACGGACTAAGGGATGATCTGAGGTTATTGATAGCTTCACAGCAGGAGCGAGAGTTCGCCATATTAGTAGAAAAGGCTAAGGTAGCTGAGGGGATTAAGGACTCTGTGAGACAGAACAGAGATAAGGATAGGAACCAGGATAAGAGGAGTTATGGACCGTCAGAATCGTCTGGAAGTCTTCAGAAAAGGCCGAGGGTTGAGAATTCTGCTCGTGTTTCTAAGCCAGCTACTGGAAATCCGGACCGTCCGTGTGCTCGCTGTGGAAGGTATCATGTTGGCGAGTGCTAGAATCGGGTCCGAAAGTATTTTAGGTGTAAGTCTAAGTCTCATTTGATTAAAAACTGTCCTTAGGATCCGAATAGGGCTCGGACAGTAGGCCAAGGTTTTGTGCAGTCTGGCAGAGGTGGTCAGCAAGCGACAAGGGGTCGTGGTCCGAATTATGGAGGAAATGGTTCCAGCCGAGGTCGTGGAGCACCAGGCAGAAGTGCTGAGGGTGTAGATGCAAGACAGCCAGGTCTGGTGTATGCAGTTCGCCGAAGCGAGGATAGTGATGTGCCAGATGTGACAACGGGTAAGTTTCTTACGTCTGGAATATCCTTTATTGTCTGTTCGTTATAGAATCAGCTTGTTCTTATGTTGCTGGTAAGTATCTGGAATTTTGAATGTGAACTTAGAGAATGTGCCTAGAAAGTATGATAGTTTTGTTAAGATCAGAGTGCGCAGCAGCAGAGTAAGTGCAGTAAGTTAGGATGTACGATTGTTCGTTAGTAAGTAATTTCGAGGACGAAATTATTTTTAAGGAGGGTAGAGCTGTAATATCCTAGAATTAGGGGTTATGCATTTGGTGCATAACTCAAGTGTTAGTGGGCTTAGTATGTGCTTGGAGGTGTTTTAGGGGTTTTGAGAACCCTAGGATGTAGGAGAATACCTTAGGAAATTGTGGATTTTTATATGTAGTAGAGGGAGATGGGCTAAGGAGGCCTTAAAAGGAATTGTGAGGGAGTTATGACACAAAGATAGCCTTGGGAAAAGTGGCAAGGAACGCCACCTAGGGTGCTTGAAGTTTGCGTCAAGGGGAGCTTTAGGAAGGAGTAGGTTCGAGTTGCAGAGGGAACGCATGGGAGCTTTTATTTTTGAGTCAAGGTGGAGGAATAGTTGGACGGTATAAGGACTTCAAGGGATAAGGATTAAGACTTGGTCTTTTTCTTTTGGATATTCGGCTAGGGAGGAGTGATAAGGGTGGACTAATTCAAATTGTTTGAATGGGTGGTAAAGAGGAAAAATAGGAGAAAAAGAAGGGATTTGGATGAGGGGGAAGGTGTTGGCCGAATATGGGGTTGTAGGAGGGGGCATTTTCGGTTTTGGAGTGTGTAGAAAGTGTGGACATTCATAAGCAATACTACATGCTACATTGAACTCAATAAACATACATACTTAGTCAATTTTGGCCAATCATTTTGTCGTATACAAAAGAATAATAAACTTAATAGCCTATACAATGGCCCTTCTTAAAACATATTCTCAAAATGAATGCTCCCCATACATGCCATACTTAGTAAAATAACTTGGCTATACCAAAATAGAGATTGATAGTGTGCTACGAGCTCCGACTCCAACGATCCACAAGTTAGCTTGGCGGGACTACATAAAAAGAAGGAATTAAAGATGTAAGCATTTAGCTTAGTAAGTTTGCATGCAAAGCATATATCAATATTTACTTGCTTAATATAAACCATTTGACATAAAAATGGTATCATAAATTTCAACTATAGAGCTTACTTACTCATACTGATTCTTACATGTCTCATGATACTTGCTATTCTCATACTTATAAGGTAAACAAGGTACATGTATCACTTGATCAAATTGATCAGCATACTTTAATATAATAATCATGATCTCTAATTCATCATTCATAGCATAGATAATACTCAATTTCAACTTGATAATAACTTTGCTCACTTAGCTTTCTTGTTATCTCATTTTAACTTTACTCATTTGCCCGATGAATTTCTACGAATAACCGAGGATACTAAATCTCATCCCATGTAACTTGATAACAAAGCTATATCCTAGATACGGTCTTACATGGAATGTCTCATCTTGGTTTCGAGGCCATGTCTTGACATGGACTTGTACAAAGTCTTTACTCGTGAACTGGTCAATGCCGAGCCTTAGCTAGGATTTACATGAAATATCTTTCTCTTGATAGCTTTTCAATGCCAAGACTTGTCTTGGACTTACATGATATCTGTTCAATGCCAAGCTTGCCTTGGACTTACATGAAATCCGTTCAATGCCAAGCTTGCCTTGGACTTGCATGAAATCTGTTTAATGCCAAGCTTGCCTTGGACTTACATGATATCTATTCAATGCCAAGCTTGTCTTGGACTTACATGATAATTGTGCTTGATTGTCAATGCCATGCCTTGGCTTGGTCTTATACGGACTTTCTTATCTCATGTTGTAATATCCTAGAATTAGGGGTTATGCATTTGGTGCATAACTCAAGTGTTAGTGGGCTTAGTATGTGCTTGGAGGTGTTTTAGGGGTTTTGAGAACCCTAAAATGTAGGAGAATACCTTAGGAAATTGTGGATTTTTAAGTGTAGTAGAGGGAGCTGGGCTAAGGAGACCTTAAGAGGAATTGTGAGGGAGTTATGGCACAAAGATAGCCTTGGGAAAAGTGGCAAGGGACGCCACCTAGGGTGCTTGAAGTTTGCGTCATTGGGAGCTTTAGGAAGGAGGAGGTTCGAGTTGCAGAGTGAACACATGGAAGCTTTTATTTTTGCGTCAAGGTGGAGGAACAGTTGGACGGTATAAGGACTTCAAGGGATAAGGATTAAGACTTGGTCTTTTTCTTTTGGATATTCGGCTAGGGAGGAGTGATAAGGGTGGACTAATTCAAATTGTTTGAATGGGTGGTAAAGAGGAAAAATAGGAGAAAAAGAAGGGATTTGGATGAGGGGGAAGGTGTTGGCCGAATATGGGGTTGTAGGAGGGGGCATTTTCGGTTTTGGAGTGTGTAGAAAGTGTGGGTGCCAAAATTTTATAGTATATATAGGAGTGCCCATCTTTTTGGTATTCTTTTCTTCATTTATTCTTCTTTTAGCCAAAAGCTAGTTCTCTCATCTCTTTCCCCTCTTGTGTGCCGAAATTCTTCTAACCCTTTTCCTTTTCTTCTTTGTTTTCTTTCAACCCCAAATTCATTTCTATTTCTTTGAAGCCGAATGCCCCATCACCCTTTGAAAGGCTTAGCCGAAACCTCTCCATCATCATTCACCATTGCCGATTTCATTTGATGAGCCATAGCCGAATCTTTAATTGAATCTCCTTATCACTTCTTTTCTTCTTTTGTTTTCTTTAAAGCCGAAAGTTGGAGATCTAGTTCTATTTCTTAGTTGTAGCCGAACCTAGGAGGGTTATTCGGGAAGTTGATCATTAGGGGTAAGCAACATATAGTGGTGAGTGTTCTTTCATTATCAATCTGTTTCCCTTCTCTTTCTTTTAGTGTGTGTCGAATCAAGTGTTTGGTCTTGGTTTTTATGTATGGCCGAATGTGCTCAGGGTCATAACCTTGTGTTTCTTTTGTATGCCAACGTTAAGAAGCATCAAAGGAGGTTCTTGGATTCGATTCATCAAGGTAAGTGATATGTAGTTTTGGCCAAGGGCCATGTTTATGGATTTATGTGTTAGGCCGATTCTAACAGTTGGTTATAGGGATTTCGAGTACTCAAGGAACAAGTAACAGTTTTCGGGATTTCAATTTAGCAAGGTAAGTGGTTGGTGATATTCGGCCATAGGCCATAATTGGTTTAAGTAATGACCGATTTTTTGACTTTGGTTGTTAGGAGCAAATCGACAGGAATAAGGAGAGTTTCGGGATTTAGTCGATTGTGCCAAACAGGTGTGTAGTTATCGCACTGTTCTCCTGTTATCTGTGTATGTTACTATATGCCTATGTGTGTATGTTTATGATGTGTATGGTAGCCGAAACAAGGGCTATGATGGTGGATACCCATAGTGGGTAATCGATTAAACAGGTCAGTGCTTAATGACGTTAATTTGCCTATGGTATATGTATAAAATTGTGGTAGCATGTAATGTATGCTTATTTAAATGAAATTTCATCATGATACATATATACATGCATGAGGATCGGGACATGACTATCGAAGGAAAGGGTGTACATTATGTACGAGGTCTGATGTTAGCCTTGTGCTACATTGGCGCTTGATGTTAGCTATGTGCTTCGTCAAGGTGGGGTGTTGGCTATGTGCCACCTCCTGGCGGATGATAGCTGTGTTCATCACCGTGGACTTAGGATGACCTTGAGTCACCTCGTGGATACAGATATGTGGGATCACTTAGGTGATCGGTGGATTAGCCACGGCCTTGGGTAGCAGGTCTGCCAAGGTAGGATATGTGGGAACACTTAGGTGATCGGTGGATTAGCCGCGGCCTTGGGCAGCAGGACTTCCAAGGTAGGTGTAACGGATGGGCACTAGGTTGGGTTGGGCTTCATAATTGCATAATTTTATATGTGTGGAATGTGTGGATATGGGCCAAGCCCATATGTGGGGACATGTGAAATGATTGCACACTGAGTCTGTATGATTCACCCAAATTTTTACCAACATTGCAGGTGATTCATGAAGCTTGGACCGGGTTGGAGTGGATATGAGGTGGCCCATGCAGAAGATAAATTTATTTGTTTTACACATTTTACTTATGAAAGGTTATTTATTGTAATAAGGACCATTTAAAGTATTTACGGATTATTATTATGTTTTAAGTTGGATTGTCAACTATATTATTATCTGGAAATGTTTATTTTTAGCAACTTACATTTTAAAGTATATATACTAAAGTTTTTAATCCGGGAATTTGTAACAACTTAATTTATTTCGGAATTTTAAATACCCAATGTTTTGTAAAGACAATAATTTTTATGTTTTTACTATTAAGACAAATTCTGCTCAAACGTTTTCCGCAGTGGCATTCCGAATTCAGCCGTGGCTCGTGGGCCGGGTTTGGGGTGTTACACATGTGGTGGATTGAGTATCCTGGGAAATTCATCTTCAATTGGGTATTGCTCATACTTAATCTCATTGATTTCTTTGTTTAACATCGCATTAAGCATTCCATGATAATAATGTACATTCTACTAAGTAACTCAATAATAGATATCATATAGCATAGAAATCATACAAACTTACCTCAATATACAAAATGTATGTAGATATGCAATTTAGTCCTCAACTTTGTTCTTGCCTTGGTTTCGATTCGGGCTTCGTTTTTCTTGATTAGCAAGCTTGAAAAAAATGAAGAACCCTAGCTATGGAGTCTCCAAATTTTCGGCACAATGGGGAAGAAGATGAATAGATTTTTGTCATCTTTTTCCCATTTTAATCATTTAATAGATAAATGACCAAACTGCCCTTCTCTTTCAAAATTTCTATTTTACTAACTCATGTCCAATTTTGTCCAAAAATTATAATTTGGGAAAATTGCTATTTAAGGACTTCTAATTGATATTCTAAAGCTATTTCACACAAAAAGCTTCTAGAAACTAATATTTTGCAACTTCTGCAATCTAGTCCTTTTGGTCCATTAAATCACAATTTAGCAAAATTGCTTCATGAAACTTTCATACTAGCATGAAAACATGGCATAAACCTTAAAAACTCATAAGTTCTCCTCGGATTCGTGGCCTCGCACCACTATTCTGACTAGGCCCTAAATTGGGCTGTTACAATGAACTTGTGATTGATTATCACCGAGGAAAAGCTAATATGGTTGCTAATGCCTTAAGCAGGAAATCACTTTTTGCTTTGCGTGCTATGAATGCTCGTATGGCTATATCTGATGATGGTGCGATTATAGCAGAGTTAAAAGTGAGACCGCTATTTGTTAAGCAGATTTATGAAGCTCAAAAAGTGGATAATGATTTGACAGCAAAAATGAATCAATGTGAGTCAAATGTTAACTCGAAATTTCAAGTTGATGCTGATGGATGTCTGCAGTTTAGAAACCGAATGTGTGTACCAAAGGATCCTCAATTGATTTGGATGATATGTAATGAAGCTCATAATAGTAGATTGTCTGTTCACCCGAGTAGCACAAAGATGTATAATGATCTGAAACAGTACTATTGGTGGCACGGTATAAAAAGGAATATTTCAAATTTTGTGTCGAAATGCTTAGTATGTCAACAAGTAAAAGCTGAGCATTAGGTACCGTCAGGATTACTTCAACCGATTATGATACCGGAATGGAAATGGGATCGAGTCACGATGGATTTCGTATCTGGGTAACCATTGACACCGAGCAAGAAAGATGCAATCTGGGTTATTTTTGATAGATTGAAGAAGCGGGCTCACTTTATTCCGGTCCGTACAGATTACTCGCTTGATAAGCTAGCTGATTTGTACATTTCCTAAATTGTACGATTACATGGAGTACCTATTTCTATTATTTTGGATAGAGATCCGAGGTTTATATCGCGATTTTGGAAGAAACTGCAAGATGCATTAGGTACGAAATTGCATTTTAGCACCGCATTCCACCCTAAAATGGATGGTCAATTCGAGAGAATTATTCAAATACTTGAGGATATGTTGATATGTTGTGTTCTCGAGTTCGAGGGTATGTAGGAACGATACTTATCTTTGATTGAATTTGCATACAATAATAGTTTTCAATGGAGTATCAAAATGGCACCTTACGAGGCTTTGTACGGTCATATATGTCGTACACCTTTGTATTGGATCGAGCTAAGTGAAAGCAAGATACACGGGGTTGATCTAATCAACGAGATTGAACAGAAAGTAAAAGTGATCCGCGAAAGTTTGAAAGTAGCATCAGACCATCAGAAATCTTATGCGGATTTGAAATGTAAAGAATAGAGTTTCAGATTGGTGACCGAGTATTTTTGAAAGTCTCGCCGTGGAAGAAAATACTTAGATTTGGTCACAAGGGAAAGCTGAGTCCGAGATTTATTGGGCCGTACGAGATTATTGAGCGTATTGGGCCGGTTGCGTACAGATTGATATTTCACGCGAGTTAGAAAAGATCCACAATGTTTTCCATGTTTCGATGCTTTGAAGATAGATCCAATCCTTTTCATGTGATTAATACGTCAGAGATGGAGATTCAGTCTGATTTGACCTATAAGGAAGAACCGATTCGTATTTTGGCTCGCGAAGTGAAAGAGTTGCATAATAAGAAAATTTTTTTGGTGAAAGTGTTGTGGCATAAGCACGGGGTCGAGGAAGCAACTTGGGAACTTGAGGATTTAATGAAAGAACATTATCGTAACCTATTCACCTGTAAGATTTTCGAGGACGAAAATCCTTAAGGGGGAGAGCTGTAACAGCCCGATTTTGACCCTAATCAGAGCGGTGGTTTCGGGACCATGAATTCGAGCCAGAAAAAATATTTTAATATGATTTTCTATGTTTATTATGTGTGAATTGGTGTGTGAAATTTTTGTATTAAAATTTGATCGTTTTAGTGCTTAATTGTGAAAAAAGGGCTTAATCGCGTAAAATGAAAATTTGATGGTTAAATGAGATAGTGCTTAATTGATGTTGTTTTAATAAATTGGAGGTTTTAAATAGAAAATTTACCCTAAATAAATGTGTAGTGGCCAGTTGGTAATGCATGTAATAGTGATTGATTTTGTTTGTTTTATTTTATATTATAATGTAATAATTTAATATATGATAATGGATTATAAGTGAATAAATAAATAAAAGAATGAAAAGCTTGCATGTTCAACTTTCTATTGCTGAAACTAAGAGCAAAAATAAAAGAAGAAAAGCTTTATAACTTTATACTGGGTAAGTGATTTTGTTCGATTTTTGATAATTTTTCCGGTTTTGAGATCGTTGCGATTTAGCTAACCCATGCTTGAATTTTTTTAATTGGTTGTGTATTTTGTGAATTGCCAGGGAAGAAAGCTTGTTCTTTTTATAGGTTGATGATTAAATATTGATTATATGTGTTAAATTAACAAGTTTTGTCTTTGAATTTTTTATGAAGTTGAGTAGTTAGGATTAAATTGCAAAAATAAATTATTGAGGGACTAAAATGTGAAATAAATGAATTGTATGAGCTTGTAATAAGATGATGAAGATTCGGCCCTAAAGAAGAGTGGTCAAATTTTGAGTATTTTGTGTTTTGTGCAATAGGGATTAAATTGTAAAAATTGTAAATGTCAGGGGTAAAATAGTAAATTGCCCATTTATGTGTTTTTGGATTAAATTGAATGAAAATATGTTTGAATGAGCTAAATTTGAAATTTATTAGATCAAGAACAAAAAGGATCGGGAATGGATTAGGGAAAGGAGAAGTTAATTGAATAGCTGGTAAATGAAGTCCGTCGATACTCGAGGTAAGTTTTAAGCAATTGAGTTGAGTTAAGTTTATTATAACAATGCATATGTATTTTATTAGAGGTAAATATGTACAGTGTTAATATTGCCGAATGTAATATCGGTTGAGAGACTAATATAGCCAATGTGATGTATATATATTTATATATGTTAATGATATAGTCATGTGTGATATTGATTGAGAGATGAACATAACCGAATGTGACTTAATTTTATATGTCAATGACATAGCTGAATGTTATGTTGATATGGGAATGATATGAGTTAAGTTGTATATATATATGTGTGAAATTGGGGTTTAAATTTTACATATGTATTTATTTAAACGAATAACAGGTTCAAGTAATGCACTAAGTGTGTGAATTTTAAATACCGAGCACTAAGTGTGCGAAATCGGTCAATTAGCAGTAAGTGTGCGAGAGGCTAAATGTGACGGCACTAAGTGTGCGATACGTTATGAGAATTTGACAATGATTGTGCGAGATGTTAAATGTAAGGGCACTAAGTGTGCGATACGTTACAGGTTTGGGCAACAAGTGTGCGGAAATATTAACCCTTCAAGGATATTGGTTATTAAAAGTGTTAAGCAACTTAAAAAGATCAGGTATGTTATGATAGATTATATAAGGTAAGTAAAGTGAGTATTGATGTTTGAAACGGAGCTATGTAATTTGCATGTTAGTATGTGTTTAATGAAGGTTTGAAATATAAGTAGAAATTCAATCAATGATATGTGCTTATGAAATTAAGAAATATAAATATGTATTTGCCTTAAGATGAGGAAGTGAACTATAATTAATATGGAATTTATTTTTGTATATGTGTAATTTCGGCCTTAAGATAAAAATGTTCAAATTTACTTTTATATTGGTATAAGGTACGCTAGTTTTGTAATTGCTTATAACTTACTAAGCTGTTCTCGTGTTTTAGATTTCTTTTGAGTGATCGCCACATGCTCGGGGATCATCGTTGAAGCTCGTCACACTATCGTCAATATTTTGGTACCTTTCTGAGAATGAACTCAAAGTCTATGGCATGTATAGGCTATGTTACTTTTTGAAGTCATTTTGAATGGTGTGTGTATATATTTTTTTATGCCATGCGAAAATGGTTAATTTGTGGTATTTTGGTCTTATATGAAATTGGTCATAGTATCGACTTATTATGAAAGTATATTTCGTAGTGTAATTATGTTTGCGTTTGGTCGTATGGTCTGCAAATGAAATTATTCATAATATGTTTTTGATCACGTATCCATCTCATTTTAGAAGTATATCATATAGTATATTATGTGTAACTGATGTACTTGGTTTGATTGAAATTTGAGTTAGTTAATAGTTGAGGAATTTTGACCATGATACTTTACGTAATTGGGTAACTAATATCATTATATGTATGATTGATAATTTGGGTTTATAACTAGATTTTGAAAAGATATGCATAACTTATAAATAGATCTTTTATTAAGTTTAAAACATGTTCGATTAGAAATTGTAAAGGATTATGAAATTCGGTTTTTAGTTTATGTGTTGAATTGACAACTATGAAATGTGTTTTAGTAGGTATAATGGGATATGAGTGAAGGTGTAAATGCCGTGAGAAGTTGAGTATAGTATTGATGAAATGTTCATTAGATTTAGATTATTAAATACGTAATACCTTGGGCATATTCGGCTTTATGATATGCTTTACTAAATTGGGCATAATGTGCTCATGTATTTGGCTATGAGATATATCAAATTGGTTAGGTAAATGGTTTGTCCAACTACAAGTATGTGAGATAGTTGCTATGATATTGTTTTAAAATGTTTTATGAATGAGATGGTATTTGTTAAATTTTATATGTATATGCGAAAGTGAGTATGTCATAATTATCAATAAAATTTTGATTAGTTATGATGTAATATTATATAATTGAAGCATATTTGGTAGTATATTCATAATTTGATAGCCATGCAAGCGTAGCTCTTTTGATTCAAACCTGTGATAAGGAAGTGTGATTTATGTATATAAATGCCTGTTCTGAGGTGGGTTGTATTTTTAAAAGGTAATGCCCCGTAACCCTAGTTCGGCGATGAATACGGGTTAGGGGTGTTACAGTATGCATGAACTTAGTATCCAGTAAGACTCTGCCTGTAGAGTCTACTGAATTTGTAATTAGAGTATCGAACCCCTTAGGTAAAAGTGTCTTGGTTGACAATGTGTGCAAGAATTGTCTACTGATGTTTCAAGATATTTACTTTCCGGCTAATCTGATGTTAGTACCTTTTGATGAGTTTGATATAATTTTGGGTATGGATTGGTTTTCATGATGCTGTTGTGAACTACAAGCGAAAGACTATTGATTTGAGATGTCAGAATGATGAAATAGTTCAGATTGAATCTAATGATTTGAATGGGTTACCGGTTGTGATATTAGTGATGAAAGCTCAGAATTATGTGAAAAAGGGTTATGAATATTATTTTGCCTATGTGATTGATTCGAAAGTGATTGAAAAGAAAGTTGAATCTGTGCCAATTGTTTGTGAGTTCCCTGATGTGTTTCCTGAAGAACTACCGGGATTACCTTCGATACGAGAAGTTGAGTTTTGTATTACCTTAGTTCCGGTGATGACTCCTATCTCAATAGCTCCATGTAGAATGGCACCGAAAAATTGAAAGAATTAAAGTCCCAGTTGCAAGAGTTGACCGGTAGAGGATTTGCACGACCGAGTTTCTCACCTTGGGGTGCTCCCGTTCTGTTTGTGAAAAAGAAAGATGGTACGATGAGAATGTGTATTGATTACCGTCAGTTAAACAAAGTGACTATTAAGAACAAATATCCTCTACCCAGAATTGATATTTGTTTGATCAGCTGAAAGGAGCTATGTGTTTTCAAAGATAGATTTGAGATCGAGATATTATCAGTTACGAGTTAAAGATTCAGACATTCCGAAAACTACTTTCAGAACGAGGTACGGGCATTATGAGTTTTTAGTTATGCCTTTCAGACTAACAAATGCTCCTGCTGTCTTTATGGAATTGATGAACAGAATTTTCAGATCGTATTTAGATGATTTGTTGTTGTATTCATTGACGACATTTTGATTTATTCGTGTGATGAAGTTGAGCATGCTAAACATTTGAGAATTGTGCTACAAACTCTGCGAGATAAGTAATTGTATGCAAAGTTTAATAAATGTAAGTTCTGGTTGCGTGAAGTTGGCTTTTTGGGGCATATTGTGTCAACATCTAGTAGACGAGTTGATCCGAGCAAGATTTCAACTATTTTAGAGTGGAAGTCTCCAAAAAGTGTGTCTGAAGTTCGTAGTTTTCTTAGACTTGCTGGTTATTATCGATGATTCGTAAAAGGCTTTTCAATGATTGCAATTCCATTGACGAGATTTGTAACATCCTGGATTTTGGGGTTCTGCATTTAATGTGTGTTGTGTGTGTATGCTATGCTCTATGTGTTAATTTGGTATGTTTGAGGGTCTCGGGAAGGCTATGGGTTAAGCCTGAGCCTTGAAGAAATTTTACTTTTAGGCATCTTGGAGGAGTGTGAGCTGGGGCAGGCTTTAAGGGTATGCATTTGTGTTTTGTTAACACAAGTAAAGAGGTGGTAAAGTGGCAAGGAGGCGCCACTTAGAGTGCTTGAATTGGCGTCACAAGGGAAAAGCTGCAGGGAGAAGGGGTTCGAGTCGTGTCGTCAGCAATGTGGAGTTTTATTTTTTTCGTCTAAGGAGTTTGGGTGGTGGATTCGGCAAGGGCACTGTATGAATGGGTGTTGAAGAAGTCAAATAATTTGAAAGTATTGCCATGAGTGAACAAGAGGGAAAGTAGGAGCTGAACAAGGGGAGTTGGTGGTTAGTTGAGTTGTAGGCCGATAGTGGGGTGTGTGAAGGGGGGGAGGACTACGGTTTTGTGCTAGGAGGGAGGTGCCGAAAATCATTTGGGGTATTAGGCTTTCCTTTTGAGTTCTTTTAGAGTGTATTCGGTCATTAAGGGGAGGGAGTGTGGAGTGCCGATTTTGGTAGGTTCTTTTGAGCTCTTTTGTTTTCTTTGAGTTCTTAATCCCTATATGCCGAAATTGCTAGCCAACTTTTATTTCTCTTCTCCTTTTTACTTTTAGCCGAAATCTGTGAGATCATTTGTGCATCCTTTCTCTTCATCTTGTCACTTAAGACTCTCTTGCCTACATTAGCCGAACCCTCTCTTTTACTTGGTGGCCGAACCTTAGCTTCATCTTACTCATCATTTCCACCATACTTTATCTTCTTTTTCTTTTTCCCTCTAAGCTAAAACCTCTTGAGCCTCTTTGCCGAACCTTTTCTTTCCCTTCCACTCTTTCTCTTTAATCTCACAATCGAAAGCACCATACCACTTCCTTGCAATCCATCTTTCTTCTCTACATTTCTCCTTAGCCGAAACTTTATTTCATCTTCTCTGACACCTTGTTTTTCTCTCCATAGCCGAATAGCCTTAGTCAAGTGGATCGGCTCCATCTTATTACAGGACTACTTAAGGCCATTGAGTAGCATAGGGTGTGAAGGGGTGTATTTTGCTGGAACTTTTGAGTGCCAATCGATTTCTCTATTAGGGGTAAGCATTTTCTTTTCTAATAGACATCCTTAGATTATATTTTCCCTTTCTTTATGAAGCTGAATCTATTCTGGTAAGCATCTAAATACGTTTCTTTCTTTTTGGGGTTTCATAGCCGAATATCAAGAAGGAGTGCGAGGAAATCTTAGGTTGTTGAGAGCCTTTGCAATCGGGTTTTGTGGTTGAAGGTAAGAAGTGATTCTTTTGCCTCTTCGTTTCTTTCTTTCGATTTGGGTGGCCAAAGCCGAATGGCTAGTTAGCATGGCTTTAGTATTTTGGTTAACCCTTTTGTCTTTTTCTTTTCTCTCGATTGGGATGTTTTCTTCGAGAAATCTTAGTTGTCGAGCAGTTATAGTCGAATCCTGAAGGCATGTTTGTTGCCGAACTTTACCTTCTATCCGGGGTTCCTGAGGTAAGAGACTTTCCCGATTTCAATTATCTATTTCTCACATTCCTTTTTGTTTCCTTAACCACGCGTCTCCTTCTTTAAGTACTGATTTCATCTCTTCATGGATCCAACTGCTAGTCAACCTAAGGAAGGGAGTGAACCCATAGTTTCAGTTCCAAAGTTTAAGAAACGTGCTGTGTCGGCGGTTCAGGATTTTCCGTCGGGCTGTGGTACAGAGCCGACGTCTGCGTGGGATAGCCAGATAGCAGTCATCCCTGCTAACGAGAGCTTCGACGTAGAGAGTATAGTCTTACGCGTTATCAGGTGTGTAAAATTTCATACTCTGCTATTAGTTTGTGTTATTTACTGTTTGGGCTGAAAAGCCGAAGTGACTGGAAAGACAGTCGCAATACCCTTGTGGGTAAAGCTGGGGATACCAGTAAGTGACTTTAATGTTCCATTTATGAGTATATAAACGTATGCTGTAACCAGTTACTTTGCTTGATAGCATGTGGCATTCATTTGATATGTATGTTATGCATGGGTTTGGAATATGATGCGAAAGGGGAAGTGTTATTAAAGACCGTCACAGTGGTTTGGTACCACAGTGGGTTGGCCCCACATATTTGATTTAGTGACTCAGTCTCAGTGGTTTGGTACCACGGTGGTTTGACACCACGTATATATATATATATATATATATATATATATATATATATGTTGATTTTGTGACTTGTCCCAGTGATTTGGTTCCACAGTGGGTTGGCCCCACATATACGATTATCAGGGATTGTCACCAGCGGTTTGGTACCACAAGTGGGTTGGCCCCATGTGTTAGAAATAGTGACTCTGTCACCAGTGGCTTGGCGTAACATCCCAAAATTAGGCCTAGTAGGAGTGTTTAAAATTTTGGGAACAAGAGAATGGCATTATTGCAAATTGGACTTATTAGTTAAGTGAATTTGGAAGGTTACGAGGTTTCTATGAAGTCTCAGGTTTAATTGGGCCCTAGGAAAAAGTTGGTTTTTTAGCACTTTAAGGAGAGATAGTAAGTGGCATCAAGGCTTATGGAAATAAAAGAGTAAATTGCTAGCATAAATGAGCAATTGGTAAAGAGGATATGATGCCACATGAAGCACCTTGAGGGAAGAGGTTCAAATCCCATTTTGTGCAAATTTTTTACTAATATTTTTGCACTCTTTCCTTAAGTGTCGGCCAAGAGGTATATATGGCAAGTTGGACTTCTTTAGTTTTGGTAAGGTGGCTAAGGAAATAAGGAAAGTTTGAGGTTGGGGGAAGGAATCAAAAGAAAAAGGCAAGTACGATTACCGAAATACCCCTGGGTTGCAAGATTACTGAAATACCCTTAGTGGGTATGATTGTCGAATTACGAAAATGCCCTTACGGGCCGAGTTACGAAAATGCCTTTATGGGTCGAATTATGGAAATGCCCCTAATGGGCCGATTTACAAAGTGTTAATGGGCCGAATTGTTATATTACCTTAATGGGTCGATTTTGTTATATTGATTAATGGGTCGAATAGTTATAATACCTTAATGGGCCGATTTGTTATATTGCTTAATGGGCCAAGTTGATGAATTACCTTAAAGGGCCGAATTGAAATGTGTTAATGGGCCGATTTGATAATTTGCTATATGGACCGATTTGATAATTTGTTATATAGGCCAAACTTTTGTCTCAATTAATTAATGATTGTGGTTTATATTATTGAATATCGTGATTTACTATGTATGTTGCATATACATAATCTTGCATGGGATGGGGAAAATGTTGAAGAGAAGTTATTCTGGTGGCTCTGCCACAAATTCTGATTCTGGTGGCTCTGCCACAAATTTGTATAGTGGCTATGCCACGTATATTCTGTTATTCTGGTGGCTCTGCCACAAATATTATAAATGGCCACTGACTTACGAATTATTGAATTAAATGGCTTAATGCCTCTGTTTGGTGTGTTGGCAGGATGGGTTGACTGATGATCACCCACAGGTGTGTTGGTTGGTACGGGTGGTGTGTAGCGGATGGATTATTAGGATTGGTTTGGGAAATGCATTTCATACACATGTTATATTTGACACATTATTGTTAATGTAAATGGGCTTCGGCCCAAGTTATTGTTTTATGGGCTTAGGCCGAAATTTTTGCTAAAAGGGTTTAGACCCAGTGGATGACGGTAAGGGGATTTCACACTGAGTTCTTGTAACTCACCCCCTTTCTTTCTTAATCCTTGTAGGTAATGCTCAGTGACGAGGACTTGGGGCCATGGATGACTCGGTGGAGGCCATACTTCAAAAATGGTGTTTCTAACTTATTTCGTTTTTCATTTATTTCGTTGCTTTTACTATTCAGGTTTGAAAGTTGTAATAAGGCCTCTGAGATATTTTATTTGGTTTTATGTTTAGCTGTACTTATTATTTTTCTGCATTATTTTAAATGGGGATTTTCTAAAATCATAAATAATGGTTTTCCAAAAATTGATTAACAAATGATTTTCATAACAAACTTTTACAAATGATTTAACTCGGAAATTCTCTTTCAAATTATCGACGACATTTTCAAAAGTCACGGTTAAAGTTCACTACCTCGATTTTCGACTCATCAATCAACCTCTCAAAAATATTTGTATTTTATCTACGTTTCCGCAATGTTTTCAAAATGCTTCTGCAACTCTATTTCCAAACGTCATATTTTTCCGAATTGTTTATTTCAAATATGTTTTCGCAACCAAAAAGTTTTTTAAAGATAATTACGTTTTCAAGTAGATAACAATTGCTTAAGTGTTTTGGGTTTTAACAAAGAGGTTGTAATTCTCAAACAAGTTTTTAACAATAGCAAAGATGGTTTTTTTTAAAAAAAAAAACACTTCCATGTGACACGCCAGATTCGGGCCTAGCTTCTAGGCAGGGTTTGGGGTGTTACATTTTATGGTATCAGAGCCCGATTGCAAAACTCGGTTGTGGTTTAGGTTCAAAAGTGTTTTCCAAAGTGGTTTGAACAATTTTTATAAATGCGTGGTTTGGTTTCAAAAGCGTTTTCCAAAGCTGTTTGAAAATTTTTATAAATGCATGTTCTAAAGGAAGTATGGCACCACGGGTATCTGGCACCAAGTCAAGTAAGTATCTGTTTTCATTTTATGATTATTGTGTTATTACTGTGGTAAGAAAATTTCCAAGAAATAGAAATACTTTAGAGCTTTTAGCTTTAGGACCTGAAACTATAGAGATTGAGACTATAGGATGTGTTTTGCGAAAACAACCTTACTTTCTATACTCCATAAAACATTGTTTAGTAAACACCAAAATAGCATAATGATTCATAAAGCTCTTAATCAGATTATATCGACTTAGTGAACATAAGCGCTAGAAGACGTAGACGCGGTAGACGTGGACGTGCTAGAGCCTGAGGTGCTAGGACTAGATCTTCAGCATCGGGGCCTGTTTCCAAAAGGGAGGTGTTGGCATCGCTAGTGGCTGAGACAGGATCTCATGATCGAGCTGGGGGTGATGAGCTGACTCAGATAGTTAAGGAGGTATTGAAGGAGGTTAAAGGAATAGCTGAAGCACTTCGAGTTGGGAGTGTGGACTGTAAGAAGAAAGGAGATCGTGGTTCTTTTGGATCGCAGTCTTGTTCCGTAAAGCGTGTTAAGGCACGTCCAAACTTTCCGACTTGCGATTATTGTAGAAGGCGTCATCCGGAAGAATGCTGGAGAAGGTCAAGAGCATGCTTGAGATGCGAGTCTAAGGAGAATAAGGCTCGGGATTGTTTCATCACCATCAAGTCAGGTATGTTTTGGTTGGACATGATGATTGAATGTAGAAAATTCTAAGTATAAATGGTAGATAACTGTTTGCTTCTGTGGTTAGATGTTTGGTTGGTGAAAGAGGATTCAAGATTATGTTAAAAGTACATTAATGTTATTAAGATCAGAGTGCGCAGCGAAAGCTTAGTGGTGTGATTTGAGCGATGCATTTAGTAGTTTGTTGGAAATTTCGAGGAAGAAATTTCTTTAAGGAAGGTAGAATTGTAACATCCCAAAATTGGGGCTAGTAGGATTGGACCCAATGAGCCTTGGGCGTAGGAGTGTTTAAAATTTTGAGAACAAGAGAATGGCATTATTGCAAATTGGACTTATTAGTTAAGTGAATTTGGAAGGTTACGAGGTTTCTATGAAGTCTCGGGTTTAATTGGGCCTTAGGAAAAATTTGGTATTTTAGCACTTTAAGGAGAGATAGTAAGTGGCATCAAGGCTTATGGAAATAAAAGAGTAAGTTGCTAGCATAAATAAGCAATGGTAAAGAGGATATGATGCCACATGAAGCACCTTGAGGGAAGAGGTTCAAATCCCATTGTGTGCAAATTTTTGACTAATATTTCTGCACTCTTTCCTTAATTGTCGGCCAAGAGGTATATATGGCAAGTTGGACTTCTTTATTTTTGGTAAGGTGGATAAGGAAATAAGGAAAGGTTGAGGTTGGGGAAAGGAATCAAAAGAAAAAGGCAAGTAAGGGGAACATATGGCTTATTTCATGGAGATTGTTTTGGAAAGTTTGGGTGGCCAAACTTTGACCATTTGGGGCATGAATGTGGACGGTTTTGTGTGTTAGGAGGGATAGCCGAATTTTTCTTGGTGTTTTGGTAAAGTTTTAGTGTTGTTTTGGCCAAGATTTCCTTTATGCAACTTTTGTGACATTTTTCTCTTCTCTCCAAATTTCCTTTTTACCGAATCTTCAACTTTGAGTGTGCATATTCTCTTCTTTTCTTTCTTTTTGTTGCCGAATGTACACCAACCATTGACATCAAAATTTGTTCTTTCATCTTTCTTGAAAACCAAGCTAGTCAAACATATTTCTTCTTATTTCTTTTCTTTTTCAAGAAATCCTTCAAGCATCTCTTTTGTCCTAAATTTGTTTCACCATAGCCAAATATCAACATACAATTTCCTCCATAATCGAACTTTCATCTTTTCTCTATTTCTTCTTCTCATCCATATTAACATCTATTTCTTGATCAATCGGTAAGTATTCTTCTCAATATTTTATTTTCTTTCTCTTAATGCCGAATCTATGTTTTGGTTCAGGATGGTCATTTTGACCGAGACCATCACCTTATTCTCTCTCAACAAGATCTTTTTCTTCTTCGTAGTGATATAGTGGGAGGCCGAGCATCATTCTAGCCTTAAGTTGAACGGAAAAATCAGATCCAATATTAATAAGGTAAGGAGTTCTTATGGATTATTTATATTATTCAATATTCGATTTGTTGCTAACGGAGTAATAATTTGAAATAATTGACTATATGTTTTAGGGAAAAATCACTCGATATATTCTACCTTCGGACATAGTGGTAAGTGATTCAAGTGTAAGTGATACGAAATCTTTTGGAAATCCGAGGCTAACTTTTGGTTGGTATTGTTCTAGGTCAACGACGAGTGGTTCTTTAGGAAATCAAAATCAGGTGTGTAATCTCGTACCTTTCGTATACATATTTGAAATGGTGTGTAATCTCACCCTTCTCTGAAAGTTTGAATGAAATATTCTATGAATCGGTTGAAATACCAAAGAAAACCAAAAACCGGCATCCGTGATCTCTCGGGCGTACGCATGATCGTAGTGGTAATCGTATTTTGTAATAAAACAGTTTCGGTTAGAAGCGTGACGTGTTTTTGAAAAATCATGAAAACTAGGAGAAAGGGAATTAGAAAGTGAATAAGATATCAAATTAAAGCTTACTGTGTCTATTTTAACATGGAAGAAACAGAGAAGGAAAAGGATTTTTATATTCTGAGATCTTAATTTTTGTGAGACTGGTTCTGAATGACTTCGTGGTCCCCTGATCTGTCTTGGAAAAATCATATAAAATTTTACAAAGTGAATTATGAGTTATAGTTTATATGTACAGATTTCTTAGTGAGTCTATTTTCAAAACAAACAAGTGAGAACAACATATGAAAACTGTACAGTGAGATATTTGAATTTTGGGTAAGAGAGGTTAGAATTGTTGGACAGTGAAACAAGAGAAAATTTAAGAAATAAACTGTAATGAATGATTAAACCAAAAATTCTGGAAAAATTGTAGTAAGAAGACATATGAGTCTAGTTTCGAGGAAAATTTACAGATCTAGATTTTGGGTTTTGTAACCAAAGTTATGGTCAATTTCGTCAGTATGACGCAGATGGACAGTTTCAAATTTTATGCCCCAAATTAGTAGTTAAGACTAGGTTGCGAAATTACCATAATACCCTTAGAGGGTAAATTACCGAAATACCCCTGGGTTGCGAGCTTACTGAATTACCCTTAGTGGGTACGATTGCCGAATTATGAAAATGCCCTTACGGGCCGAGTTACGAAAAGGCCCTTATGGGCCGAATTATAGAAATGCCCCTAATGGGCCGATTTGCAAAGTGTTAATGGGCCGAATTGTTATATTGCCTTAATGGGCTGATTTTGTTATATTTATTAATGGGTCAAATAGTTATAATGACTTAATGGGCCGATTTGTTATATTACTTAATGGGTCGATTTGATAAATTACCTTAAAGGGCTGAAATGAAATGTGTTAATGGGCCGATTTGATAAGATTGCTATATGGACCGATTTGATAAGATTGCTATATGGGCCGATTTGATAAGATTGCTATATGGGCCGATTTGATAATTTTCTATATGGGTCGATTTGATAATTTGTTATATGGGCCAAACTTCTGTCTGAATTAATTAATGATTGTGGTTTATATTTGTGAATATCGTGATTTACTATGTATGTTGCATATACATAATTTTGCATAATATGGGAAAAATGTTGAAGAGAAGTTCTTCTGATGGCTCTACCACAAATTCTGATTCTGGTGGCTCTGCCACAAATTTGTATAGTGGCTATGCCACGTATATTTTGTTATTCTGGTGGCTCTGCCACAAATATTATAAATGGCCACTGGCCTGCGAATTATTAAATTAAATGGCTTAATGCCTGCGTTTGGTGTGTTGGCTGTAACATCCTGAAATTGGGCCTAGTAGGATTGATCCCAATGGGCCTTAGGAGTAGCAGCGTTTAAAATTTTAGAGAACGGTATTAATGCAAGTTAGACTTATTAGGTAAGTGATTTTGGAAGGTTAAAGGGCTTCTATGAAGTTCCGGGATCAAACTTTGGATTCAGGGAAATTTTGGTTTTAGGCGAAAAAAACCATGAAAGTTGGCAAGTTGGCCTTAAGAATAAAAAGTGGATGAAAATGATTCAAGTGGAGTATGTGGTGTAGTGGCAAAATGACGCCACATAAGAGACAAGGGGGTGACACCATAAGGAAGGAAGGAGGTCCAAGGTTCAAGTCTTGGCTCTTACATTTTGGTTTTCTTTTTACATGGACTTTAGAATTTGGCTATAATTTATATTTAGTTGCGCATGGTTTAAGGTACAAAAGGAGCTTGTGGCCAAGTGGTTAGCGGCGTGGATTATGTTGCAAGGGAGCCTGGGTTCGAATCTCATGAGAAGCAAGGGAGTATTTATTTTGCGGATTGGACGGCAAGAGTTTCAGTTGAATTTAAACTCTACTGACGAAGGGATCCCACATCGGAAAGACACAAAGAAGGAAGGTGAAGAGCTAGCTATATAAAGAGCATTCCAGGAGGAGAGTTATCATACCTGGTTGGCGATGGGCAAAGGAGTGCTCGGAGCGCGGTTTAGCAGCTTCAGATTCCTATCAAGTGTGTAACTCTCTCTACTCTAGTTGTAGAGCGGCAAATGCCGAAGTGCTGGTCACGGCAATAGTAGCCACACGAGTGTGCGAGCGCACGTGTGGGGCTTCGACGCGATAGTTGAGGCCATCAGTAGTATTCTTGTGGGTTGGGGCTGCTTGAGCCGCGATAGGCCGAAGTGGGCCCAATTGAATAAATTGTATGATGTTATAGTATATAGTGAACTAGACTAGGTGGAACTTATATACGTGGCTAGATTTGTGTTAGGTGGGCCACACGAGCGTGTGGGCCCGAATTGGCCAAAATTGGGTTTTAGGCCCAAAAGTCCGGTACAACCGAAAATGGTAGCTGAGTCGTTCGGGGCGACATTAAGCCTTCGGAAAGGCCATTGTAGGTGTGAAATTACTGATATACCCTTGGAAGGGTAAAGTACCAAAATACCCTTAAAAGGTAAATTACAAAAATGCCCTTGGTAGGTAAAATTACGGTTATACCCTTAGAGGTTGATTAACGTGACTATGTTGTTTTATGTGTATTTGATTATAAGGGTAATTCATGTTATACTTATATTTGATATATGTCTAGCATACATGACATATTGCATACACGAATTATTATGTCATATTGCATGGGTATGATGAGAGGAGGGGGAAGATATGATTATCTGTGACTTTGGGTCACCAGTGGTTTGGCACCACCAGTGGTTTGGTACCACATATGATTATTTGTGACTTTGGGTCACAAGTTGTTTGGCACCACCAGTGGTTTGGCACCACATATGTTATCTTCGTGACTCGTCCCAGTGGTCTGGCACCACAGTTGGTTGGCCCCACATATTATATTAAAAGGGATTGTCACCAGTGGTTTGGCACCACAGTGGGTTAGCCCCACATATGATTATCTGTGACTTTAGGTCACCAATGGTTTGGCACCACCAGTGGTTTGGTACCACACATGTTTATTTGTGACTTTGGGTCACCAGTGGTTTGGCACCACCAGTGGTTTGGTACCACACGGGGTAGATTTGGGAGTTTCGGATGGATAGGATAGATGGGTTGCATGACATGCATATTTGCACATGGATCTGTGTATGAGCTTAACATACTTTGGATGGGGATTTACACACTGAGTCTCGATGACTCACCCCTTAGTTAATTTTGCAGGTAATCGTTAGATCACGGATTTGGGAGCTGAGGCGGACTCGTGAAGGCCATACATTATTTTCTCGTAAACTTGTTCTCTTATTTCAACTTATTTTTAATTCGGGATTTTAAGTTGTAATAAGGCTGCTTTAACTGTATATTTGGTATTTTTTTCTGGTTTAGCTTTTAATATGATTGATGCCTATTGTTATCAAATGTTCAATACGGGAATGTCCTAAACCCTTAATAACCGTTTTCCAAAATGTTAACAAAAGGATATCAAGCGAATAAATATTTAAACTCAAAATTTTTAACAAACGCGCAGTTTTTAAACAACCCTTTTATGTGACATGCCAGATCCGGTCGTAATGTTTAGGCCGGGTTTGGGGTTTACATTGGCGGGGTGGGTTGACTGATGATCACCCACAGGTGTGTTGGTTGGTACGGGTAGTGTGTAGCGGATGGATTATTAGGATTGGTTTGGGAAATACATTTCATACACATGTTATATTTGATACATTATTGTTAATGTAAATGAGCTTCGGCCCAAGTTATTATTTTATGGGCTTAGGCCCAAGTTTTTGCTAAAAGGGTTCAGACTCAGTGGATGACGGTAAGGGGATTTCACACTGAGTTCTTGTAACTCACCCCCTTTCTTTCTTAATCCTTGTAGGTAATGCTCAGTGACGAGGACTTGGGGCCATGGATGACTCGGTGGAGGCCATACTTCAGAAATGGTGTTTCTAACTTTATTAAATTTCCTTTTTTTGTTTATTTCGTTGCTTTTACTATTCGGGTTTTAAAGTTGTAATAAGGCCTCTGGGATATTTTATTTGGTTTTATGTTTAGCTGTACTTATTATTTTTCTGCATTATCTTAAATGGGGATTTTCTAAAATCATAAATAATGGTTTTCCAAAAATTGATTAACAAATGATTTTCATAACAAACTTTTACAAATGATTTAACTCAAAAATTCTCTTTCAAATTATCGACGACATTTTCAAAAGTCACGGTTAAAGTTCACTACCTCGATTTTCGACTCATCAATCAACCTCTCAAAAATATTTGTATTTTATCTACGTTTCCGCAATGTTTTCAAAATGCTTCTGCAACTCTATTTCCAAACGACATATTTTCGTGAATTGTTTATTTCAAATATGTTTTCGCAACCAAAAAGTTTTTTAAAGATAATTACGTTTTCAAGTAGATAACATTTGCTTAAGTGTTTTGGGTTTTAACAAAGAGGCTGTAATTCTCAAACAAGTTTTTAACAATCGCAAAGATGGTTTTTTTAAAAAAACACTTCCATGTGACACGTCAGATTCGGGCCTAACTCTTAGGCTGGGTTTGGGGTGTTACACTTGGTGCCACATATATGGCGTGTAGTGGATGAAGGGTTGATTGTAGAAATCCCCACGGTGTGTTGGGCTGGTACGGGTAGCGTATAGAGGACAGAAAAAATTAGGTTGGGCTGGGACACATTACATTCATATTTTGTGTATGTTATATTGAGTGGGCTAAGGCCCAATCTGCGGTTGTAGGCTTGAAGCCGTTTATGTGATATAAGGGAAATTACACACTGAGTCTTGGTGACTCACCCCTCTACTTAACTTGCAGGCAATCAGTAGATCGTGGATCTAGGAACCGAGGCGGACTCGTGGAGGCCATAAAATGTTTCTTTTCGTAAACTCATTTTCTTTCTATAAATTATTTTAATTGGGGATATTGTCATGAAATAAGGCCTTCTAAAATTAATATCTGTCTTTTTTATTATCATTCATTTATGATATGACATTATTTTATATGTTAACATGAAAGCCAAATTGGAGTTTTCAAAACATACGTAGCATAAACAACTGTTTTCTCACAAATGCCAACAAAGATAACAAACCATCGATTAACTTAACTAGAAATTTTTTCTTAAAACTACAAATCTCTATTTTTGTAATATCACCTAAAACGATAAATTTCAAATTCACGATTTTTCTTTAAATTCCAAAGTCCCTTTTTATAACCTTTCCTTGTGACATACCAAATCTGGTCGTAACAGCTAGACCGGGTTTGGGGTGTTACAATTATGGTATCAGAGCCCGGTTGCAAAACTCAACTGTGAAATGGGTTCAATAACATTTTATAAAGTCAATTAAAAATGTTATTTAAGGAAATGTTTTAGTTTGGAGTATGGCACCCGAGTCTACCGGCACCCAAGAGTCTACCGGCATCCAATCCACGTGGTAAGTGTTCTAATCGTTGGTTGTTTTTGCATGAAATAATTATGTTGTGTGATGATTACCAGTATTAAGAGATCCAAACTTTAGAGACTGAAACCTCTAGGTATAGATATGAATCTGCGAGGATTACTTCTTAATGCTATTTTTCATAAGACTACTCGGTATTAAATAGTGAAAGAAAGTACTAACTCATAAAATTCTTAATCAGATTAAGTCATATCAGTAGCCATGAGTACTAAGGGACGTGGACGTGTTGTGTGCGGCCGTGGTAGAGGCCAGGGTGTTGGGTCTGAGCCCTTGGAATCAGGACATGGGTCGAAAAATGATGTGCTAGCACCTCCAGTTACAGAAGCGGATTTTTAGGATCAAACAGGCGGAGACGATGCTGTGTCTCAGGCGATGTTACGTGTGTTGGAGAGAGTTGCTGGAGCGAGCACGGGAGCAGGGGCTCGAAAATCTGTGTCTGAACGACTCCGAGCTAATGGAGCGGAAATGTTTAGGGCCGTTTCTGGTGTAGCTCCTAATGTAGCTGAGTATTGGCTAGAAGCAGTTGAGCGCATTATCGATACCTTGATTTTACGGTGGAAGAGAAGCTGAAGGGAGTTGTGTCTCTTCTTCGAGACGAGGCATATCAGTGGTGGCTTACAGTCAGGGATGGTGCAGTGGCTGATCGTATCACCTGGGATTTCTTCAAATCAGCGTTCGAGGGGAAATATATTGGGTCAAGTTATGTGGATGCTCAGTGTAAGGCATTTCTAAATTTGGTTCAGGGGAATAAGTCGGTGGCCGAGTACGAGGAGGAATTCTTACATCTAAGCCGTTATGCTCGGGGTATTGTTGTCACAGACCATGAGCATTGTGTTCGGTTTGAAGATGGTCTGAGGGATGAGTTGCGGGTGCTGATAGCTCCGCAGCGGGAAAGAGAATTTGTTGTTCTAGTGGAAAAGGCTAAGATAGCCGAGGAGGTGAAGCGGTCTGAAAAGCAGAATCAAGATAGGGATAGAGGTAAGAATAAAAGGAATTTTGGATCGTCGGGTTTAGCTGGGGGTTTTCAGAAAAGGCCTAGGTTGGATGGGCCGAGTCGTGTTGCGAGACCTGTTGTTGATGGTCGGCCTCAGAGGTGTGCTCGATGTGGTAAATTTTATTCGGATAAGTGTTGGACGAGTAATAGAGGATGTTTCAGGTGTGGGTCTACTGATCATTGTATAAGAGACTGTCCACAGGAGCCGGGCAGAATGCGACCGGTAGGTCAGAACTATGTTCAGTCTGGTAGAGGTGGACAGTAGCCACAGAGAGGTCGTGGTCCGGCCAGAGGAGGTAATGGTTTTGGTCGTGGGCGTGGAGCACCGGGCAGAGGTACTGGGAACACAGATGCAAGACAGCCTGGGTTGGTCTATGCAGCTAGACGTCGAGAGGAGGGCAATGCATCGGACGTCATAACAGGTATGTTTCTTATTTATGGGTTGCCTTATACTGCATTGATTGATATTGGATCAACACATTCTTATGTTGCTAGTACTGTATCGGGAACTCTGAACATAGACTCTGAGATTGCTTCTAGGGAGATGACTGTACTTAGCCCTTTAGGACAATCAATAGTGGTGAATAAACTCTTTAGAAAGGTGCCTTTAGAGGTTCAAGGGATGGTTTTCCCGGCTGATCTGATGGAACTGCTATTCGGGGAGTTCGATTTAGTCTTAGGTATGGACTGGCTAGTGAAGTATCGAGCAAATTTGGATTGTGCTGCCAAGCGCATGGTGTTAAGGACTCCTAAGGATGATGAGGTGGTGGTGATAGGTGAAAGGAGGAACTACTTGTCTAATGTAGTGTCCGCTTTAAAGGTTGAAAGAATGGTGAGAAAAGGATGTGAGGCATTCATAACTTTTGTTTGTGCTCTGGAGGCTAAGGAGTTAACTGCAGGGGATGTGAGAACAGTGAAAGAGTTCTCTGATGTTTTCCCAGAAGAGCTTCTAGGATTACCTCCGGATCGCGAGGTGGAATTCAGTATTGATCTTCTTCTGGGAACAGCGCCAGTGTCTATTGCCCCATATAGAATGGCGCCAAAGGAGTTGGTGGAATTGAAAGCTCAAATTCAGGAACTGTTGGATCGGGGTTTTATCCGACCCAGTGTGTCACCTTGGGGAGCACCGGTGCTATTCGTTAAGAAGAAGGACGGGTCGATGCGTATGTGCATTGACTACCGTCAATTGAATAAGTTGACCATCAAGAATAAATACCCGCTACCGAGGATTGACGATTTGTTCGATCAACTGAAGGGGGCTTCAGTCTTCTCGAAAATAGACTTGAGGTCGGGTTATCATCAGCTTAGGTTCAAGGAGTCAGATATTCATAAGACAACTTTACAGACTCGTTATGGTCATTACGAATTCCTGGTGTTACCGTTTGGGTTGACCAATGCACCAGCAGTGTTTATGGACATGATGAACCAGGTATTCCAACTCTATCTGGATCGGTTTGTCATGGTATTTATAGACGATATCCTGGTTTATTCAAGATCGGAAGAGGAGCATGGTTCGCATCTTTGGGTGGTTTTACAAATTCTGAGGGAGAAACAACTGTACGCCAAATTCAGTAAGTGTGAATTTTGGTTAAGAGAAGTTACCTTTCTGGGCCATGTGGTGTTTGCTGAGGGGATTAGGGTTGACCCCCAGAAAATTGAAGCTGTGTTGGATTGGAAACCGCTTAAGTCTGTGGCAGAAATTTGAAGTTTTTTGGGTCTGGCTGGGTATTACAGAAGGTTTGTTGAGGGGTTCTCATTGATTGCAGCACCATTAACCAAGTTTTTGCAGAAAGGGGTATCATTTGTCTGGTTTGATAAGCAACAAGAAAGTTTTGAGAAGCTAAAGAGGATCTTGACGAAGGCTCCAGTGTTGATTCAGCCTGAGGCCGGAAAGGAGTTTGTTATTTGCTGCGATGCGTCGCACATAGGATTGGGATGTGTGTTGATGCAGGAAGGGAAGGTGGTAGCATATGCGTTTCGGCAATTAAGACCACATGAGGTGAACTATCCCACGCATGATCTGGAATTGGTTGCAGTAGTGTTCGCTTTGAAGATCTGGAGGCATTATCTGTATGGGGAGAAGTCCATTATTTATACAGATCACAGAGCCTAAAATATCTTCTTACCCAGAAGGAGTTGAATTTAAGGCAGGGGAGATGGATCAAATTGTTAAAAGATTATGATTGTTCGATCGAGTACCACCCGGGTAAAGCAAACATGGTGGCAGATGCATTGAGTCGTAGGGTGATCTCCGACTTGAGAGCAATGCTTGCTCATCTCAACTTATATGATGATGGAAGTTTATTAGCCGAACTTCAAGTGAAACCTACTTGGGTCAGTCAGATTAAAGAGAAGCAGTTGGCTGATGAGTCGTTAAGTTTAAAGTTTTAGTTAGTGACAGGCGATGGGATAATAGATTTCATTATGAATAGTGATGGGGTATTAAGTTTTTTAGGAAAGACTTGTATGCCAAAAGATCTTGAGTTGAGGCGAAAGATCCTACAGGAAGCGTATAGTAGCCCATACGCTATGCACCCTGGAGGAAGTAAGATGTATCAGGATCTGCGAGAACAATTTTGGTGGCCGGGTCTAAAGCGGGAGGTAACTGAATTTGTGAGTAAATGCTTGACGTGTCAACAGGTGAAAGCAGAACATCAGTTGCCTTCGGGGTTATTACAGCCGGTGAAGATTCCCCAGTGGAAGTGGGAGAGGATAACGATGGATTTTGTGAGTGGGCTACCTCTTACGCCTACTAAGAAGGATTCAGTATGGGTAATTATTGATCGATTGATGAAGTCTGCTCACTTCATACCGTTTCGTGTTGACTACTCTCTACAGAAGTTAGTCAAGCTGTATGTAGCAGAGGTTGTGAGGTTGCATGGGGTACTAGTGTCTATCATATCAGACATAGACCCCAGGTTTACGTCGAGGTTCTGGAATGTGTTACATCAAGTGTTGGATCCAAGATTGGATTTCAGCATCGCGTTTCATCCACAGACTGATGGACAATCTAAGAAGGTAATTCAGATCTTGGAAGATATGTTGAGGGGCTGTGTCATTGAATTCAGGGGTAGTTGGGAGGAGTTTCTACCATTGGCGGAATTCGCATACAACAACAGCTACCAGTCTAGTATTCAGATGGCACCCTATGAAGCGTTGTATGGTCAAAAGTGTCGCACTCCTACTTGTTGGACAGAGTTGGGTGAGCGACAGTTATTGGGTCCAGAATTGGTTTCTGAAACAGAGGACAAGGTTAAGTTGGTTCGAACACGGTTGAAGGAAGCTTCTGACAGGCATAAATCTTATGCAGACCTGAAACGTAAAGACATAGAATTTGTAGTAGGTGACCAGGTTTTCTTAAAGGTTTCACCGTTGAAGAAACTTCTAAGGTTTGGACGGAAGGGCAAGCTGAGCCCCAGGTTCATCAGGCCTTATCGTGTGTTGAAACGTGTGGGACCAGTAGCTTATCAGCTCGAGCTACCTTCAGAATTGAGTCAGATTCATGATGTGTTTCATGTTTCGATGTTAAGGCGCTACCGTTCGGATCCATCTCATATTGTGCCAGTGGAAGAAATCGAAGTAAGGCCTGATTTATCCTTTGAAGAGGAACCAGTTCAGATCTTGGATCGTGATGTTAAGGTGTTGCAGAGAAAGGCGGTTCCGTTGGTTAAAGTGTTGTGGCAAAATCACGGTTCAGAGGAAGCCACGTGGGAGCCAGAGGATGTGATACGACAGTAATACCCCCACCTTTTTTGACCAGGTAAAATTTCGAGGCTGAAATTTCTTTAAGGGGGTAGAATTGTAACATCATGGATTTTGGGGTTCTGCATTTAATGTGTGTTGTTGTGTATGCTATGCTCTGTGTGTTAATTTGGTGTGTCTGGGGGTCCTGGGAAGGCTCAGGGTTAAGCCTGAGCCTTGAAGAAAATTTTACTTTTAGGCATCTTGGGTGAAAGCGAGCTGGGGCAGGCTTTAAGGGTATTCATTTGTGTTTTGTTAACACAAGTAAAGAGGTGGTAAAGTGGCAAGAAGGCACCACTTAGAGTGCTTGAATTGGCGTCACAAGGGAAGAGCTACAGGGAGAAGGGGTTCGAGTCGCATCTTCAGTAATGTGGAGTTTTATTTTTACGCCTAAGGAGTTTGGGTGGTGGATTCGGCAAGGGCACTGCATGGATGGGTGTTGAAGAAGTCAAATAATTTGAAAGTGTGGTCATGAGAGAACAAGAGGGAAAGTAGGAGCTGAACATGGGGAGTTGGTGGTTTGTTGAGTTGTTGGTCGATAGTGGGGTGTGTGAAGGGGGAGGACTACGGTTTTGTGCTAGGATGGGGGGTACCGAAAATCATTTGGGGTCTTAGGCTTTCCTTTTGTGTTGTTTTAGAGTGTATTCGATCATTAAGGGGAGGGAGTGTGGAGTGCCGATTTTGGTTGGTTCTTTTGAGCTCTTTTGTTCTCTTTGAGTTCTTAATCCCTATATGCCGAAATTGCTAGCCAACTTTTATTTCTCTTCTCCTTTTTACCTTTTGCCAAAATCTGTGAGACCATTAGTGCATCCCTTCTCTTCATCTTGTCACTTAAAACTCTCTTGCCTACATTAGTCGAACCCTCTCTTTTACTTGGTGGCCGAACCTTAGCTTCATCTTACTCATCATTTCCACCATCCTTACTCATTATTTCCACCATCCTTTCTCTTTTTTTTTTTCTTTTTCCCTCTAAGCCGAAACCTCTTGAGCCTCTTTGTCGAACCTTTTCTTTCCCTTCCACTCTTTCTCTTTAATCTCACAATCGAAAGCACCATACCACTTCCTTGCAATACATCTTTCTTCTCTACTTTTCTTCTTAAGTTGAAACTTTATTTCATCTTCTCTGATGCCTTGTTTTTCTCTCCATAGCCGAATAGCCTTAGTCAAGGGGATCGACTCCATCCTATTGCAGGACTACTGAAGGCCGTTGAGTAGCCTAGGGTGTGAAGGGGGTGCGTTTTGCCGGAACTTTTGAGTGCTAACCGATTTCTCTGTTGGGGGTAAGCGTTTTCTTTTCTTATAGACATCCTTATATTATATTTTCCCTTTCTTTATGAAGCCAAATCTATTCTGGTAAGCATCTAAGTACGTTTCTTTCTTTTTGGGGTTTCATAGTCGAATATCAAGAAGGAGTGCGGGGAAATCTTAGGTTGTTGAGAGCCTTTGCAATCGGGTTTTGTGGTTGAAGGTAAGAAGTGATTCTTTTGCCTTTTTGTTTCTTTCTTTCGATTTGGGTGGCCAAAGCCGAATGGCTAGTTAGCATGGCGTTAGTATTTTGGTTAACCCTTCTGTCTTTTTCTCTTCTCTCGATTGGGATGTTTTCTTTGGGAAATCTCAGTTGTCGAGCAGTTGTAGTCGAATCCTGAAGGCCTGTTTGTTGCCAAACTTTACCTTTCATCCGGGCTTCCTGAGGTAAGAGACTTTCCCGATTTCAATTTATAGATTTCTCGTATTCCTTTTCGTTGTCTTAACCATGCATCTCCTTCCTTAAGTACTAATTTCATCTCTTCGTGGATCCAACTGCTAGTCAACCTAAGGAAGGGAGTGAACCCATAGTTTCGATTCCAAAGTTTAAGAAATATGCTGTGTCGGCGGTTCAGGATTTTTCGCCGGGCTATGGTAGAGAGTTGACATCTGCGTGGGATAGGCAGATAGCAGTCATCCCTGCTAACGAGAGCGTCGACGTAGAGAGTATAGTCTTACGTGTTATCAGGTGTGTAAAATTTCATACTCTGCTATTTACTGTTTAGGCTGAAAAGCCGAAATGACTGAAAAGACAGTCGCAATACCCTTGTGGGTAAAGCTGGGGATACCAGGTAAGTGACTTTAACATTCCATTTATGAGTATATAAATGTATGCTGCAATCTGTACCTTTGCTTGATAGCATGTGGCATTCATTTGATATGTATGTTATGCATGGGTTTAGAATATGATGCTAAAGGGGAAGTGTTATTAAAGACTGCCACAGTGGTTTGGTAGCACAGTGGGTTGGCCCCACATATTAGATTCAGTGACTAAGTCTCAGTGGTTTGGTACCACGGTGGTCCACGCATATATATATGTTGATTTTGTGACTTGTCCTAGTGGTTTGGTACCACAGTGGGTTGGCCCCACATATACGATTATCAGGGATTGTCACCAGTGGTTTGGTACCACAAGTGGGTTGGCCCCACGTGTTAGAAATAGTGACTCTGTCACTAGTGGCTTGGTGCCACATATATGGCGTGTAGCGGATGGAGGGTTGATTGTAGAAATCCCCACGGTGTGTTGGGCTGGTACGGGTGGCGTGTAAAGGACGTAAAAAATAAGGTTGGGCTGGGACACATTACATTCATATTTTGTGTATGTCATATTAAGTGGGCTAAGGCCCAATGTATGGTTGTCGGCTTGGTGACTCACCCCTCTGCTTAACTTGCAGGTAATCAGTAGATCGTGGATCTGGGAACCAAGGCGGACTCGTGGAGGCCATAAAATGTTTCTTTTCGTAAACTCGTTTTCTTTATATAAATTATTTTAATTGGGGAGATTGTCATGTAATAAGGCCTTCTAAAATTAATATCTGTTTTTCTATTATCATTTATTTATGATATGACATTATTTTATATGTTAAGATGAAAGTTAAATTGGAGTTTTCAAAACATACGTAGCATAAACAATCGTTTTCTCACAAATGCCAACAAAGATAACAAACAATTGATTAACTCAACTCGGAAATTTTTCTTAAAACTACAAATCTTTGTTTTTATAATATCACCTAAAATGTTAAATTTTGAAATTCATGATTTTTATTTAAATTCCAAAGTCCCTTTTTATAACCTTTCCCTGTGACATACGAGATCTGGTCGTAATGGCTAGACCGTTTGGGGTGTTACAAGATTGCTTCAAAAAGATGTGAAATTTGAGTGGTTTGAAAAGTGTCAGAAAAGCTTTGATCAATTGATAACTCTATTGACTGAAGCTCCAGTGTTAGTACAGCCAGAATCCGGTAAAGAATTTGTGATATACAGTGATGCTTGTAACGGTGGAAATGTGCAAATGTACACAATCGAGTAAATATCGAGAAATAAATTGACAAGTAAATATCGAGTTATCGTACCCACAAGGACTGTAAAAGAATTATTTATGAAAATGATTTCAAACACTTTGGTGACGGAAAAATATTTGGATTTGAGAGATATTTAAAAACTAAAAGAAAAACAAAGAAAAATAAAATAAAACAAAGTTCTAATGCACGATTTCAAAAACTGATTTTAATCAAGATGACATAATTGTGTTGGATTAATCACATTTCTTACCTTAGAATTATTAAGCTCGTGTTTATACTTATTAAATCATGGCAACTCGGTAATTTGCTAACTTATTAACATGCTTACAATTAAAAATCCATTCATCTCTTGTACATATTCCTATGTCAATTCGACTGATAAAATAGATTTATAAAAGTAAACATGTTATTGCTCAAACATACTTACTAAGATAAACAATCTCTCGCATATTCCTATGTCAATTCAAACGATCAATTCAACCTAATAAGCATATAAAAGATCATGTGAAGTAACAAAGTACTTTTACCTTGAAACAATTTAATCACAAAAATCCTACAAGTTATGCAAGGCATATGTATCGTCAAATACAATGCTAATTTAATCTTTAGCTACCTTAGAAGAATTAAACATGCACAGATTAAGTATTGTGTCCATTAATTATAATTTCAATGCGTTTAAATAATTAATTCATTAGCTATCTAAACAATTATAATGCTAGTTAACTTAACATGATTTTACTTAACCAAACATTTTACTGAGGCCTTTAACAGCATAAACACAATTTTAACAATTTAAGAAATCAAAATGCAATCAACCCAACACGAATTAAATTCAAGCTAAATTGATTAAATTAATCATTCCAATAGCATAAATATCCATAAACATGTTCGTCAAAACAACAACGAAATTTAAAGAGATAAGGAACAAGAAGCAAATCCGGTGTTTCTTCGTGGCTTGTCTGATTGCTCCTTTCTTCGTTCTTCGTGGGCGTCGGCTATCAAGGTGACTTATAAACACTCCAATTGTTGCTCTGAATGGTTGGGAAAAAACCTCTTTTCCAAGAGGGGAAATCGGCACAAGAACACACAAAGGGAAATGGGAAAAATGGGAATTGAGAGAAAGTAAGAGAGGAGAATGTTGGATGCTTGAGGTGTGTCTTGAATGAGCAGCTAAGGGGTGTATTTATAGCTGATCAAGGCCGGTAAAAATAGGAAATAGCAGCAGCAAAAGAGGCCTCCCTTGGCCGGCCATCCCGTGTGGCAAAGTTGAAGAATTCAACTTTGCTAAATATAGCATGGGCAAATCTTTAAAGCCATAATATTTGGAGGGGTTTGAATGCAATTTTGAAAGGTCTTCAAGGGCTTCTTTGCAAGATTAATTAATCAGATAATAAGCTGATTTGGTCCATCATTGTGGATGGTTTGGGCTGCCCAATTGGTGGCTGGTTCGGTTCAATCGTTTCGGTTCAACCAGTGCGGTTTAACTGGACCATTCTTCCATAATTAATTAATAATAATTTATTTAGCCCAAATTAAATTCGGAATAAATAAAATTAATTATATTATGATTAAATCTTCATAATTGGACCATCTTGGGCTGGAAATAAATTCACCTTGATACTTCAAATTGCTTCTCGGGTTTATTCTTCGAGCAGTGTCTGCCGAGCCGATTTTCACCCTTTGTGCGAATCTGTCGAAAATAGTCAAAATTAAGCAAAATTAACTATAAAATTAATTAAAATTCATCATGTTCATATTTTTAGCACAATTTAATTATTTTATAATATTTAATTATTTTTTGACAAGAATTTACTCGAAACCACATGAATTTGGGTCAAAAAATGGCATGAAAAAGTATATAAATTTTTGTGTTTCAACACCCCCAAACTTAATTCATTTCTCGTCTCGAGTAATGCACAAATTTGAAAAGAACTTTCTCGGAAACACCTTTGAAAAACTCCTTCAGAACAACTTTCTTCTCAAAATTATGAATTGAATATACTTAGGCTCAAAGATAAGAAATTTGATAGTTATGCTACTTAAGCATTCACGTTGTTCAAATTACCTCCAACAATTATTATACAAGCAATAATTAGACTAAATGTTTCTTAATAAAGACATGTTGCTCGCTACCAATTTGATTTTAATTCCCTATTCAAAAAGTAAACTGCAATCATTAAGCTTAACTAATGTCTTCATATGTTGAACAGAGCAATTTCTCTCCACTAATGTAGGTAACATTGGAATTTTGAATCAATAGGTCTTTAATAAGGTTGTAACATGGCTGGGCTTAGGGGTAGGTAAAAGATAGACAAATTTTTGGCTTAAAAACCCTAGACTCAGCTTAAAATCGAACCTTCGGAATTTTCACCCTTGATACACCTACTTTTGCTCTTTCTACTACTTATTTCATTTTGAGTACATGTTTTTTTTTTTTCAAAATCAAGCTCAAACTCGAGCTCTTGCTTCATGTACAATTTTTCGAGCCATTGATACTTCTTTTCAGCTTCCCTAAACTTATTTTCAAACAATCTTCTGAATAGTACTGAGTCTAGTATTTGGGACAATTTTAGATGTAATGAAGAGAAAATTGATGGCTAAATATTGCATAGGTCCAAATAAAATTAGGCCATATAGTCTCAAGATTGGGTTTCAAAGGATAATTTTATCAGGGTTGGCTTGAAAGGCTCAAAAGGTCCAAACAACAGTTGCCTAAATCATTTTCAATATCCATGTTTCCTAGGATTTCACCTCATGAAATTACTAAGTCAATTCTAAAGACTTAAGCTTTCATGCATGCCTAATTTTTTCGTAGGAAACTAAAAATTTTATGGTACGAACTTGCATGCTTTATTAAAAATACACTTATATCATTATTAAGCTAACATAATACTTATTGAAATAATAGAACCTTATTAATACTGAAGTTCAACATAATTAACAAAATTTTAGATTATTGAACAAAAATATATCCTAATCATAACTAAAAGAAAATTTTATTGTGAGTGGAATCAATTCAAATTTTTGATCCCCCTACTTAAAGTGAACAATGTCCTCATTGTTTAAAGTGAATAAATACTATACAACAGGTAGGACAATTAGAAAAGAGGAGGTGAGTCAAAATTGACTGCTTAAGTACCAGGCACTTTTTAAAATCCAATCCTAGACATGTATATATCTATTGCCACACTTTAGCCTTTGTGACTTGTTCAGATTTTATTCATGATTCCTATCTCTTATTTTATTGTGCAAAAATAAAAATTCCTAATTAACCTAATCCTAAAATACTTAAGAAAGAAATAAACGAAAGTTGAAGTCCTCCCCTTTTTTATTTGTTCATCGATCCTTCCGAATTTTACTCATCTTTTGCTCCATTAGTATTATCATTGCATGAATCACCTTGCTCCATCTTCGATGATGACACCCATGGTTCAAATATGAAAACAGGAAACTCAGACACAAAAATAAATGGGCCATTATAAATTTTCTTGAGGGCACTCCTCATCGAGTCATCTCTTATTTTTGAGTATCGCCAGTAGGCTTGTTGTTGCCTTTGCATGTGTTGCATTAAGTCCATCAGCTTCAACAGCTCACCACGATGATCTGGGCGAGGCGGTGGAGCTCTAAACATTGAGGGTTCTATATTAGGCTATGCTTCTGGTTCCATTGCTTCTGCCTCACTAGGGACTTCGGTTGATTGCTCTAGCGTGATTTCTATGGGTTCATCTTCTGCTTCTTCGGGGTCCTCGCTTTCTTTAATTGGTTAATGAAGAACAGAATCTCCGGCCACTCGTTAAAGATCCCAATCGGTGATTGTGCCTTGACTATACTCTATCTTCTTTACGTTCGCAAGGAGTTTTGCTTTTAAGCAAAAAATTATGATCGTAAAGGGGAAATAGGCAGGGCCAGACCGTCTAACGGCACAATTTTGCAGTTCTCTCAGGATGATTTTGCCCACATCAATGGTCTTTGCAGTTAGAATCAAGTATAATAGGACCATTCCCTCTAATGAGATTGTAGTCCCATGTGAACTAGGCATAAGGCTGAAACGGATGAAATAAAACCATACCTTCACAAGTGGTGTCAAATACTCTCTTCGGCACGTGTGGATTCCTTGCTTTGACACAGTCCACTTAGAACCTGGAATTGTGAGTTCTTCGAGGATTTCTTACAGATTTTCAGGCTAAATATTGCTCAACAAAGAGGAATATTCATCGTTATCAAAATTAGGTAATTCAAAGAACAAATTAGTTGTAACATCCTAAAATTTGAGTATTATTTGTGTTGGCTTGGGTATGAATTTTGTGTGTTAGCATAGTCTTGTGAAGGCTTGATTTTATTTAGAAAGCTAGAACAAATTTTTAGTATGGTTTATTTAATGAAGTGGATTAAGTGAGTTTGACACTTAAGTTAATTTAAGTGTTCAATTAAAGCACAAGATGAATAAGTGGCATGATGGTTAAGGCTCTTGAAAGGTTGGTTGAGGTTAGTGGTTCGAGTATCAAGGAAAGCATTTTGAGGATTTTTATTTCATCATAGCATTTATGGACGGTCAACTTATGTTTATGATAGGTTGGACTTTCATCTTTTGGTAAGTTGAATATATGTTTAAGGAAAGCTTGATAGTAGAGATAAGAATCTTGAAGTTATGGAAGGTTGGGGAGACATAAGGCATGGAATATGGGGGATGTTTTGGAAACTTTATTCAAGGCTTTAGAGCATGTATGTGGATGGCATGGGTGTCTAGGGGGGTGGCCGAATGTTGTTAGGTGGTTTGGGGGGGAATAGTTGGCCAATTTTTCCTTTTGAACATCTTTTTGCATTTTGTTTTCCCTCTCCAAAAACCCTTTCTTTGGCCGAATGTTATTGTGCATTTTGTGCAAATTTAGCTTTTGTTTAACTCTTGTTTTATTGAACCAAAAATGCTATTTCCTTTCTTTCATCTTTGCTTTTGAAACCAAAACTTCATTTTGGTATTTTTGCACTTTTCTTTTAGGCAAAATAGGTGTTGGCCGAATCTCATCTCTCCCACATCTCTCTTTTCTTTTCTTTTTGACATTGGTTCATAAACACTTTTCTTTTACACTCTCTTGGCCAAATATTTCTCCATCTCAAATACCATTTCTTTTTCTTTTGTTCAAAGATAAAACATTTACTTCCATTCTATTTCTTTTTTTCTTTTGTTTTTTCCTTCACCATAGCCGAATCTTCTACTTCCTTTTAGTAATATTTTGGCCGAAAATTCAAGGGTAGACTCTCCTTGGTTTTCTTCTATCGATTTTGGATAAAAAGGGGTAAGTGTTCATGGACGTTTTTCTTTCTTTTCTTTCTCGTTTCTATGA
Organism: Gossypium australe; assembly: GCA_005393395.2. Classification (NCBI taxonomy): domain Eukaryota; kingdom Viridiplantae; phylum Streptophyta; class Magnoliopsida; order Malvales; family Malvaceae; genus Gossypium; species Gossypium australe. Next base: position 94,957,997 of record CM016624.1, read on the forward strand.
TGATTTCTTGTGGGCAAAGGCCGAACCTTTGGGCTTTGTTTTGCAAGGTTCTAACCATTTTTAGGATTCGATTATTCTTTTAGGCTCTTTGGGATTTCGGAAGCAATCGATTTAAGTCATTCCTTTAGCGAATCGGAGTTGGTAAGTCAAGTGGTAAGGATTCTATACTTTTAAAGTTGGTTGAGGAAGCCTAAGGTTTTATTGGATTAAGATATGTTGTTGGCCGAATGGTTTTTATTAAAATATTGTGATATGGCCGATTGTAGGACAAGGATCTAGTGCGGTAGATCGGATCTTCGGAAGTTAGTTTTGCTTTGGTGAAAGGTGTGTATCTTACACACTTTATAACTTGGGTTATATATGTATTCATGTGTGTTTTATAACTAATCATATTATGAAAGTGGGAAAAACGATGAGTTTTGGATATGATACCTTGATGGTATGAATGAGGATTCGGGTAAGTCCATTTCGATATGTTGTTAATACATGTGGATTCAAATCATGATCTATGATTTATGGTATTATTATATGATTCATATTAAAGTGTATTAACATGATTTGGTTATCTATTGCATTGGTATGGGCAATATGAGAGGAGGGGGAAGATTAATATCATGTCGACGGACACCAGAGATTTGGTATCTCCAGTGATTTGGTATCACATTTGTGTCTTCGGACACCAGAGGTTTAGCACCTCATAGCGACTTGTCCCTGTGGTTAACACCACCGTGGGTTGGCCCCACTTTTGAGATATGGGATCGTCTGCCAGTGATTTGGTATCACACGTGGGTTGGCCCCACAGATGGATTATTCGTGACTTCGGTCACCAGTGATTTGGTATCACATTTGTGTCTTTGGACACCAATGGTTTGGCACCACCAGTGGTTTGGTACCACACGGGGTAGAAATGGAGTTATGGATGGTTAGGTTGGGTGCATTATACATATATATTGCTTTGTTATAATCTGTGTAAGTATGTGGTAATTACCCGGGAGAGGGAATATGCACTGAGTCTTGGTGACTCACCTTCTCCCTTATCATTTCAGGTGATTCATGAGATCGCGGATATGGAGCCAGATGAACTCGAGGAGGCCATGCAATAAAAGTTGGTTTTATATGAACTTCCATTTGGGTACTTTACTTTAATTTGGTTTTCATATTTTATGGGTTTGTAATAAGGCCTCTTTAAATTATGTTTTGGATTATTTTTATGTTTTGATTATGTTTTAAATATGGTTATAAATTTTTGATTATTACAATAAATTGAGCACCAAGTTTTCTAAACTACACAACGCGATAGTTTTTAAAACGTTACATCGGGTAACATAAATCATTTGATAATTTTAACAACTTAAGTGTTTTCAATAATTTAAATGATTTTCAAATATCTAGGTTCTACATTCAAATGCAATTGGTTTTCAAAGTAATAATTCGAGTTTTCTTAAAATGATATAAATGTTTTCTAACCTCTGATTTATTCACTTATTTTAAAGTTTTACGTAATTTCAAAGTAAATTATTAGTTTTAACTTATTATACACCTGATTTCTACAAATATAGAATTTCAAAAGGTTTTTCACAAAAATTTAATCGTTGACTCGTTTTTCTTCAAAATATTTTCCTCAGTGACATACCAGATTCGGTCGTGGCGTATCGACCGGGTTTGGGGTGTTACATTAGTAGTATTAGAATTTATTGGTACCTTGATTCCGCGGACTGGAACTTCAGTCAATTCGCTTGAAGTTAGGTTCGCGTAGAATTCACGAACTAACTCCCCATCCACGCTTGGTCTCTTTTCACAAAACAATTCCAAATTGAGGGCTTCAGCAACTTGACGAATACGCGCAATAAAATCTTTGTAGTTGCTTTCCTTCAATGTGAAGCCTTTCTCTGGATGCATCTGTTGTAACACCCCAAACCCGGCCTAGAAGTTAGGCCCGAATCTGGCATGCAATATGGAAGTGTTTTTCAAAACCATCTTTGCAATTGTTAAAAACTTGTTTGAGAATTACAGCCTCTTTGTTAAAACCCAAAACACTTAAGCAATTGTGTCTACGTGAAAACATAATTATCTTTAATAAACCTGCGAAAGCATATTTGTAATAAACGATTTACGAAAATGTGACGTTTGAAATAGAGTTGCAAAAGCATCTTGAAACATTGCGGAACATTGATAAAATACAAGTATTTTTTGAGACATTGATTGATGATTCACAAATCAAGGAATTGAACTTTAAATCCGTGATTTTTGAAAATGTCGTTAATAACTAGAAAGAAAGTTCGAGTTAAATCATATTTGTAAAAGTTTATTTTGAAATCTATTTGTTAATCTATTTTGGAAAGCCTTTATTTACGTTTTTAGAAAATTCTCGTTTTAAACAATTTAAGCAAAATAATAAGTATCACAACCATAAAGCAAATAATAAAATACTCCAGAGGCCCTATAACAACTTAAACCAAAATAGCAAAATAATAAAATAAACGGAAATAGAAAATTTAAAATTCGATAACACCATTTCGGAAGTATGGCCTCCACTAAGTCATCCATGGCCCAAGTCCACCTCACGGAGCATTACCTACAGGGATTAAGAAAAGAAGGGGGTGAGTTACAAGAACTCCGTGTACAATCCCCTTACCATCATCCACTGGGTCGGAACACACATAGCAATATTTTGGGCCTAAGCCCATTTACAATAACAATAATGTATCAAATATAACATGTGTATGAAATGCAATTCCCAAACCAAACCTAGTTTTCCATCCGCTACACACCACCGGTACCAACCAACAGACCTGTGGGGAGCTTTAGTCACCCACCCCGCAACATACCAAACTGGCCATGAAGCCATATATCAAACTGGGCATTAAGCCATATATCAAACTGGGCATTAAGCCATATATCAAACTGGGCATGAAGCCGTATATCAACTGGGCATTAAGCCATATATCAATTTGTGGACAAGCCACCAGATTTTTGTAGCAAAACTACCAGAACTTCTCTTCATCATTATCCCATCCCATGCAAATCATGTATATAATGCATAACAAATCACAATAATTTATTCGGATATTTATTACAAGATTATGACCCATTATCACAATTAATCAAACGGCCCATCAAGCAAAATATCAAATTTGGCCCATAAAGGGTATTTTCGTAATTCGGTCCATAGGGACATTTCGTAATTCGGCCCATTAGGGGCATTTTTGTAACTCGGCCCGTAAGGGCATTTTCATAATTCAGAAATCGTACTCACTAAGGGTAATTTGGTAATTTGCCCTCTAAGGGTATGATGGTAATTTCGCAACCTAGGCTTAATTACTAATTTGGGGCATAAAACTGAAACCATCCATCTGCGTCATACTGACTAAACAGACTATAACTCGAGTTAGTAACTCAAAATCTAAATCCGTAAATTTTCCTTGAAACTAGACTCCTATATCTTTCTACTAAAATTTTTCCATAATTTTTAGCTTAACCATTTAGTACAGTTTATTCCTTAAAGTTTCCCTTGTTTCACTATCTAATGATTCTGACCTCTCTTATCTTACTCACCAATATCTTACTGTACGCTTTTCATCTACTGCTCCCACTTGTTTCTATTGAAAATAAGTTCACTAAGGAATCCATACATATCAATTATAACTCTTAATTCACTTTGTAAAATTTTATACGATCTTTCCAAGACAGAACAGAATACCACGAAGTCATTCAGAACCAGTCTCACTAAAATTAATATATCTTAGAATATAATATTCCTTTTCCTCTTCCGTTTCTTCCATATTAAAATAGACACAGTAAGCTTTAATCTGATATCTTATTCACTTAGTAATTTCTTTTATCCTATTTTTCGTGATTTTTCAAATACACGTCACTGTTTCTGACCGAAACTGTTTTATTACAAAACATGATTACCACTACGAACATACGCACGGTCGAGTGATCACGGATGCCGGTTATCAGTTTTCTTCGATATTTCTACCGAATCACAGAATATTTCATGTAAAATTTCAGAGATATGTGAGATTTACTGACCATTTCAGCATATATTCGGAAGGGTACGTGATTACACACCTTATTCGGAATCCGTAATATGATACTCTCTACGGCACCTAAAGGTACAATCGGTCAACTATTAGTCGAAAACCCAATTTACAACTTCAATCAAATATTGCGATTGATTAACAATCTATCACTTACCAACAATCTGAGTCTCTTATTACGAGGGATAGGTGTTTGATTGGCCCTCTGATAAAGTACTTCGAGTCCTTAGAAGTGATGAACACAAAAACAATGTTAGCCACACCTTATTCAGCTTGAGAAAGAATCACCACAATACACCCCCTTTGTAACACCGCAAACCCAGCCCATGCATTTCGACCAGATCCAGCATGTTATTGAACACATAACACTTTATCACATTTTGAAAACACAAGTTAAATTAATTAAATTTGAATAAAAGAGAGACTTTTTTGAAAATAAACCTCTTTGTATGTTTATTAATAAATGTAAATAAACCTTGTGGTATATTCATAAGTTGCATAACATAGAAAACTCATAAGTTGAATAAAAACTAAGGGTCTTATTACATAACTGTTCCTCTAATAACAATAAAACAAACTTAAAGAAGTCCTAAAGAAAATATAATTTGTAGAAATAGAACTTGATGGCCCCTCGAGTCCGTCTCGGCTCCCATGTCCACGATCTACTGCTCATCTGGAGAGTAGAGAAAAGGAAAGCGTGAGTCACCAAGACTCAGTGTATAAATCTCAAAACATACAACGACCTGAGCCCACAAACACATTATGGGCCCTGGCCCATAAGGCATCAATCATAATCATACATCAAAATAATAAATGATTAATAACCCATCCCATCCTAGTGTTCCATCCTCTACACACCAACCCGTACCAACCATCACACCGTGGGGATTTCTACAATCAACCCTCCATTCGCTACACACCATAACGACAGCCGAACTATCTATCCCTGTTATTCAAGAATCATTAAACGTGGCATAGCCACCGATCACAATGTGACCTAGCATTTATATTTGTGGGATTTCTACCACCGATCACTGCATGACCTATCATGCACTTCCCCTTCATCATATCAACATCCCATCCCATGCATACACACATAAAGAAAACATCATGCGGACATATATATTTTTCGATACACATAGGGAGTTCTATGTTTACGTACCTGGGCATCCTTGCCTAACCCTTTTAGGGTTGCATTCGACTGTCTATAAAGTCTTATTCCAACTTTTTAGCCCATAACATATATAAATAGATATACATACAGGTTTATTAGTAGTGTGTTAGAGATCTACACACTTGGTTATCGATAAAACGATGCTTTCTATGTCGATGCTATCCTTAGTCGACACTACTGCTATCTGCCTAAGGGGTTGTTCAGGAGCCGGTCCACAACCAAGTGGCCAATCTCAAATGGCAGATACTACTCTTTTCTTAAACTTAGGGATTTTTTCCTTTGCCTGATCCATATTTAATTCCATCACAAGTCCTTATCAGAACTACTATCACAATATTTAATCGTTAATCCTCATTATAACATTAAGATCTTATATATAATGATGAAATCTAATAGAAATCTAGGAAAATCTTCTTACCTTAAAAATCCCGAAAGTGGAGACTAGCTATTTTCGGCTTTTAGATCTAATTGACCAAGCTTCCTTCAAATCCCAAATTGCCACCCATCATAAAACCATTAAACGCTTTTGCCTTTCAAGAACCGAGAATAGATCATGAGAACTAATCAAAATCGACACTTACCTTTGCATAGGAGATTCGACTAGCACTAGAGAGAGGATTCGGCAATGCCAATGGAAGATTTAAATGCAGGAAGTATAGAACTAATTCTCAAATAGGATGAATAGAAGAAAAGACTATAGATGCTTCGGCTTTTTAGAGAAATCAGCACAAGGAGGAAAAAGTGGAGAAGAGTTTCGGCTTTTGAAGAAATTGGAGAAAAGAAATTGGAGAGGGAGAGGCTAGGGAATTTCGGCACAATGGGAGAGGAATTTAGGGTTTTCAGTGTTAGAATCAAGGAGCTAGCCCCCCTATTTATAGATATTTCGGCACCTACTGCTAAAAATTGAAAATGCCCTTAAAATTCAAGCTAAAAGAGAGGGGAAATTCGGCACCCTCTTTGCCATGCAGTAGCCGAATTTTACACTCCTCTAGGTGGTGGATTTTCGGCCAATACTTCCCTTGAAGATAAGCTCCTAACTTTTCCCCTTTTTATCTATGATATTATCACTTATAAAATCCACATAATTTCTCTTATTTTTGAGCCTTGTAGCCGTCCACCTCTACTAAACCTAGTGCCGAAATTTAACTCACTTAAATTAAAAGACTTGGGCCTCATTAAACTTAATATTTGGGCCCCTAATTCCCTTGTGTGTGGCGTCACTTTATCTTCATTTAAAGTGTCGAAATTGGCCTAAAAACATGGGCTCCTTGCGACCCAAAACTTGTTCCTTTTTAATTGTTAATGATGCCCCCTTAAAATAATTTAATCTGGGCCTTTGCCTGATTCTAAGCCCAAATTTAGACCCCTTTCACCTAAGTTAACATATTAAACATATTCCTATACTAAATGCAGAGGCCCATAAATTTAGGATGTTACAGTTCTACCCTCTTAAAGAAATTTCGTCCTCGAAATTGCCTAATCAGAAAAGATAAGGGTATTGCTGCCTTATTGCTTCCTTGGGTTCCCACGTAGCCTCCTCCGAACCATGATTCCGCCATAACACCTTAACCAATATAACCATTTTCCTTTGCAACACCTTAACATCACGATCCAGAATTTCCACCGGTTCCTCTTCGAAGGTTAGATCAGGTCTTACCTCAGTTTCCTCTACAGGTACGATATGAGATGGATCATGGAAACGTGAAATACATCGTGAATTTGACTTAACTCCGGAGGTAACTCTAGCTGATAGGCTACTGGTCCTACTCGCTTCAACACTCGATATGGTCCGATAAATCTGGGACTTAATTTACCCTTTCGACCAAACCTTAGTACCTTTTTCCACGGCGATAACTTTAGAAATACTTTATCCCCCACTGTAAACTCTATGTTCTTACGCTTTAAATCAGCATAGGACTTTTGTATGTTCGACATCTCCTTCAATCGAACCCGAATCGATTCAACCTTCTTTTCTGTCTCAGTCACCAACTCCGGACCCAAAATTTGACGTTCTCCTAATTTCGTCCAACAAGTAGGAGTACGACACCTCTGCCCGTACAGAGCTTCGTAGGGCGCCATCTGAATACTTGACTGGTAACTGTTGTTGTAAGCAAATTCTGCTAACGGTAAGAACTCTTCCCTACTACCTCTAAAATCAATGACACATCCTCTCTCTAAGATCTGAATCACTCGCTCAGACTGTCTATCGGTCTGAGGATGAAACGCTGTACTAAAATCCAACTTTGTACCCAACGTTTGATGCAACGCCATCCAAAATCGTGAGGTGAACCTAGGGTCCCTATCTGATATGATCGAGACCGGTACTCCATGCAACCTCACTACCTCCGCTATGTACAACTTAGCTAACTTTTGCAAGGAATAGTCAACACGTATGGGTATGAAGTGTGTAGACTTCGTCAAACAATCAACAACTACCCAAGTCGCATCTTTCTTAATGGGTGTAAGGGGAAGCCCACTAACAAAGTCCATGGTAATTCTTTCCCACTTCCATTGTGGAATCTTTACTGGTAGTAATAATCTTGATGGTAACTGATGTTCTGCCTTGACCTGCTGACAGGTCAAACACTTACCCACCAATTCAGTTACCTCTTGCTTCAAACCCGGCCACCAGAACTGATCTCTCAAATCCCGAAACATCTTACTTCCACTGGGGTGCATAGCGTATGCACTACCATATGCCTCATTCAAAATCCTTTGCCTTAACTCCGGATCTTTTGGCATGCAAACCTTCCCTCAAAAGCATAACAATCCTTCCTCATTCATACTGAATTCTGCTGGCCCATCCTTTGAGATTAGCTGCAATTTCCCCTTTAGCAACTCATCGGTCTGTTGTCTCTCCTTCACCTGACTGATCCAAGAAGGTTTCACTTGAAGTTCAGCTAATAAGCTTCTATCTTCATACAAACTATCTCTTAGGTCAGAAACTACTTTACAACTTAGAGCATCCGCTACTACATTAGCCTTACCCGAGTGATATTCAATCGAGCAATCGTAATCCTTTAGCAACTCGATCCACCTTCTCTGCCTTAGGTTCAACTCCTTCTGTGTCAAAAGATACTTCAAGCTCTTATGATCTGTGTAAATGACAGATTTCTCCCCGTACAGGTAGTGCCTCCAAAATTTTGAAGCAAACACCATTACTGCCAATTCCAAATCATGGTTGGGATAATTCAATTCATGCGGTCTTAACTGCCGAGATGCATATGCAACCACCTTTCCATCTTGCATCAACACACATCCTAATCCTGCGTGTGTCGCATCACAGTAAATTACAAACTCCTTTACCACCACCGGCTGAATCAACACCAGAGCCACCTCTTTAACCTTTCAAAACTCTCCTCCTGCTTATCAGACCAAACAAACGGAACTCCTTTCCATAGCGACATAGTCAATGGTGCCGCTACTGAAGAAAATCCTTCAACAAACCTTCGGTAGTACCCAGCTAAACCAAGAAAACTCCTAATCTTAGCCACAGACTTGGGTGGCTTCCAATCTAACACTGCTTCAATCTTTCGAGGGTCAACCCTAATCCTTTCTGCTGACACAACGTGCCCTAAAAACATTAGTTCCCTCAGCCGAAATTCACTCTTACTGAATTTGGCATACAACTGCTTCTCCCTTAGAATCTGCAAAACTATTCGCAGATGAGCATCATGCTCCTCCTCTCACTTCGAATAAACTAAGATATCATCGATAAACACCACGACACACCGGTCTAAGTAGGGTTGGAACACTCGGTTTATCATATCCATGAATGCTGTTGGCGCGTTGGTCAATCCAAACGGCATCACCATAAACTCATAGTGACCGTAGCGAGTCCTAAAAGCTCTCTTATGAATATCTGCCTCCAACCATTACTCAGCTGAACTTAGGGCTACACCAAAAATTCCTCTAAACCCTTCTGCCCCATTGGCCCTAAGCCGCTCCGGCACAGATTTCCGGGCTCCTGTGCCCATACCTGCCCCAGCAACCCTCTTTAAAACCCTTAACATTGCCTGAGATACCGCGTCATCTCTTGCAGTCTGATCCTGAAATTCCTCTTCCGCGGCTAGCATCTCGTTTCCAGATCCATGACCAGATCCTACTGGTTCCGACACCATCATCCTACCCCTACCACGACAACGTGGCAGACGTCTTTGACCCCTTGTACTCATTCTACCGATTCGCGTTTATCTGATTAGAAATTTTATGAATTATTAGTTTTCTTCCACTATTTTAACCACGAACAGTCTTATGAATAAAAGCTTTAAGAGTAGTTCTTTTGAATTCGCATTCACCATTCAGTCTCAAGTTCATATCCTCTAAGAAACACATACATTCAATCATCAACATCCATGAACTCACGTTCATTATAGAAAAGTGTTGTTGTTGTTTTCATTACCCATGGGCATTTTCGTAATTTTATCCTACAGGGGTATTTTCATAATTTTTCAAAATAAGGTTCCTTAGTGATTTTGTAAAATAAGGGTATTTTGGTAATTTTACAATCTAGGGGTATTTCGATAATTTTAAAATCTGGGGGTATTTCAGTAATTTTGACATCCAGAGGTATTTTGGTAATTTTAAAATTCGGGGGCATTTCGGTAATTTTAAAATCTGGGGGTATTTTGGTAATTTTAAAATTCGAGGGTATTTTGGTAATTTTGCAATCTGGGGGTATTTCGGTAATTTTGTAATCCGAGGGTGTTTTGTTAATTTTGAAATTCAGGGGTATTTTGGTAATTTTATAATTTGGGGGTATTTCAGAAGTTTTGAAATCCAGGGGTATTTCAGTAATTTTAAAATTCGGGGGTATTTCAGTAATTTTGAAATATGGGGGTATTTCGGTAATTTTGTAATTCGGGGGTATTTCAAAAATTTTGAAATCCGGGGTATTTCAGTAATTCTGAAAAACAAGGGTAATTTGGTAATTTTATAAACTAGGGATATTTTGGTCATTTTGCAAAATAAGGGTAATTTGGTAATTTTACAAACCAAGAATATTTTCATGTTGTTGTTGCTGTTGCTTCTTTTTTAAATAGGGGTACTTTTAGAAAATCTAGTTTCATAATCCGGGTTACTCTTGTAAACATGAGATTTTTGGGTAAATTTTCAAAGCATAGGTATTTTATAAATTCATGGTTGATTAAAAATTTCCACAAATCAAGTGTATTTTGAAAATTTTACAAAACTTGGGGTTTTTTTTTTTCATATGGTGTGGCTGGTCTCTTTCGAGTTTTAATTATAAGGTTTAGCCCATCAACAAGTCCTTGTTGCTAAGGTGAATGGTCACTACGCACCAGGTAAGATTCCAGCGAAGAGGAGGTGAGTCACTAGGACTGCTTAAATACCAAGCTCTCCCTAAATCCACTCCTGGACATGCGTATGCCTATTGCCACACCCTGTTATGGCTAAAGTGAACAGTCACTATGCACCAGGTAAGATTCCAGCGAAGAGGAGGTGAGTCACTTGGACTGCTTAAATACCAAGCTCTTCCGGATCTACTCCTAGACATGCATATGCCTGTTGCCACACCTTAGTCTTGCGACTCGTTTACAGGTTTTGTTTAGTGAAATTAAGTCTTATGGAATTGAAGAGTTGTTTGTCTAAGCATAGAGTCCATCAATTTCTAATCTAGATAGTCTACGTCCCATAAAGCCCATTAAGCCCACATTTATATCATAATCAGGAGTTCAAAATACTTGGGTGAATTGGGTGCCGATAGACTCGAAGGCCATGTCTTCAAACCAAAAATTTTTCTTAAATTCAATTTTTTTTCTAAAACACTTCTAGACCCATTTCACATCCCGAGTTTTGAACAGGGCTCTGATACCAAAATGTAACACCCTAAATTCGACCCATGCGTTTCGACCAGATCTGGCATGTTATCGAACACATAACACTTTATCGCATTTTGAAAACACAAGTTAAATTAATTAAATTTGAATAAAGGAGAGACTGTTTTGGAAATAAACCTCTTTGTATTTTTATTAATAAATGTAAATAAACCTTGTGGTATATTCATAAGTTGCATAACATAGAAAACTCCTAAGTTGAATAAAAACTAGGGGCCTTATTACATAACTGTTCCTCTAATAACAATAAAACAAACTTAAAGAAGTCCTAAAGAAAATATAATTTTCAGAAATAGAACTTGATGGCCCCTCGAGTCCATCTCGGCTCCCATGTCCATGATCTACTGCTCATCTGGAGAGTAGAGAAAAGGAAAGCGTGAGTCACCAAGACTCAGTGTATAAATCTCAAAGCACACAACGACCTGAGCCCACAAACACATTATGGGCCCTGGCCCATATGGCATCAATCATAATCATACATCAAAATAATAAATGATTAATAACTCATCCCATCCTAGGGTTCCATCCTTTACACACCAACCCGTACCAACCATCACACCGTGGGGATTTCTACAATCAACCCTCCATCCGCTACACACCATAACGACAGCCGAACTGCCTATCCCTATTATTCAGGAATCATTAAATGTGGCATAGCCACCGATCACAATGTGACCTAGCATTTATATTTGTGGGATTTCTACCACCGATAACTGCATGACCTATCATGCACTTCCCCTTCATCATATCAATATCCCATCCCATGCATACACACATAAAGAAAACATCATGCAAACATATATATTTTTCGATACACATAGGGAGTTCTATGTTTACGTACCTGGCATCCTTGCCTAACCCTTTTAGGGTTCCATTCGACTGTCTATACAGCCTTATTCCGGCTTTTTAGCCCATAACATACATAAATAGATATACATACAGGTTTATTAGAAGTGTGTTACAGATCTACACACCTTGTTACCGATAAAATGATGCTTTCTATGTCGAAGCTATCCTTAGTCGACACTACTGCTATCTGCCTAAGGGGTTGTTCAGGAGCCGGTCCACAACCAAGTGGCCAATCTCGAATGGCAGATACTGCTCTTTTCTTAAACTTAGGGATTTTCTCCTTTGCCTGATCCATATTTAATTCCATCACAAGTCCTTATCAGAACTACTACCACAATATTTAATCGTTAATCCTCATTATAACATTAAGATCTTGTATATAATGATGAAATCTAATAGAAATCTAGGAAATTCTTCTTACCTTAAAAATCCTAAAAGTAGAGACTAGCTATTTTCGACTTTTAGATCTAATTGACCAAGCTTCCTTCAAATCCTGAATTGCCGCCCATCATAAAACCATTAAACTATTAGCTTTCGGCTTTTGCCTTTCAAGAACCAGGAATAGATCATGAGAACTAATCAAAAATCGACACTTACCTTAGCATAGGAGATTCGGCTAGCACTAGAGAGAGGATTCGGCAATGCCAATGGAAGATTTAAATGTAGGAAATATAGAACTAATTCTCAAATAGATGAATAGAAGAAAAGACTATAGATGCATCGGCTTTTTAGAGAAATCGGCACAAGGAGGAAAAAGTGGAGAAGAGTTTCGGCTTTTGAAGAAATTGGAGAAAAAAATTGGAGAGGGAGAGGCTAGGGAATTTCGGCACAATGGGAGAGGAATTTAGGGTTTTCAGTGTCAGAATCAAGGAGCTAGCCCCCTATTTATAGATATTTCGGCACCTACTGCTAAAAATCGAAAACGCCCTTAAAATTCAAGCTAAAAGATAGGGGAAATTCGGCACCCTCTTTGCCATGCAGTAGCCGAATTTTACACTCCTCTAGGTGGTGGATTTTCGGCCAACACTTCCCTTGAAGATAAGCTCCTAACTTTTCTCCATTTTATCTATGATATTATCACTTATAAAATCCACATAATTTCTCCTATTTTTGAGCCTTGTAGCCGTCCACCTCTACTAACCCTAGTGCCAAAATTTAACTCACTTAAATTAAAAGATTTGGGCCTCATTAAACTTAATATTTGGGCCCCTAATTCCCTTATGTGTGGCGTCACTTTATCTTCATTTAAAGTGCTGAAATTGGCCAAAAAACATAGGCTCCTTGCGACCCAAAACTTTTTTCCTTTTTAATTGTTAAAGATGCCCCCTTAAAATAATTTAATCTGGGCCTTTGCCTAATTCTAAGCCCAAATTTATACCCCTTTCACCTAAGTTAACATATTAAACATATTCCTATACTAAATGCATAGGCCCATAAATTTAGGATGTTACACCCTTCACCTATATACAGCTTGGAAGAAAAAGAAAAAGAAATGAAAAGAGGAATATACGATCACTTAACGATTTGATTAAGAAGAGATTGTCCAACACAAAAGGAAAATAAATGGTGTAGAAGTAGGGTGGTAATAGGTTTGGCTATGGAGAGAATCGAACAATGATATTCGGCTATTAAGGAAGGTAGAAAGAAAATGAGTATGTGACCAAACAAAAGAGAAAAGTAATGCACTATTGTGCTAATATGTTTCGGCAAGGAGGGTTGCAAAATTGGGAGAAATGACACAAGGTTGCCAAAGGGAATTTTTGCCAAAACACTACTAAGTCTTAATCAAATGCCAAAATAAAAAAATTCAGCTACCTATTCTCCCCAAAACCGTCCACATGCATCCCCCCAGGATAAGAGTTTGGCCACCCAAGCTTTCCAAAACATCACCCACGAAATAAGCCTCATGTCCCCCTTACTTACCTATTACTCTTGATTCCTTTCCCAAACTTCAACCTTGCCTTATTCTTTTAACCACCTTACCAAAATAATGAAGTCCATCCTTGCCATAAATACTCCTTGACCGACATTATAAGGAAGGCAAGCAAAAATAAAAGCCAAAATGCACACAAAGGGATTCGAACCTCTTCCCTCAAGGTCCATCACTTCATGCCATAACCTTTTTACTAATTGCTCATTTATGCAAGCTATTTACTCATAAATTTCCATATGTTTTAAGGTCACTTACTCCATCTCTTTTAGAGTGCTAAATGCCAAAAATTTTACTAAGGCCCAACTTGAATTCGGGACTTCTTAGGACCCCGTAACTTTCCAAAATTACCTTCTTAACAAGTCCAACATGAATTAATGTCATTCTCTTGTTCTCAATAATTCTAAACACACCTACGCCCAAGGCCCAATGGGCCCAATCCTACTAGGCCCAATTTTAGGATGTTACAATTCTACCCTCCTTAAAGAAATTTCATCCTCGAAATGTCCAACCAACTACTAAACTCACCGTTCAAATCACGCCACTATGCTTTCGCTGCGCACTCTGATCTTAATAACACTAGTGTACTTTTCAACATAATCTTGAATCCTTTTTCACACAACCAAACATCTAACCACAGTAGCAAACCGTTATCTATCATTATACGAAAAATTTTCTTACATCCAATCATCACGTCCAACCAAAACATACCTGACTTGATGGTGATGAAACAATCTCGAGCCTTATGCTCCTAGACCCGCATCTCAAGGATGCTCTTGACCTCCTCTAGCATTCTCTCGGATGATGCCTTCTACAATAATCGCAAGCTAGAAAGTTTGGACGTGCCTTAACACGCTTTACGGAACGAGACTGTGACCCAAAAGAACCGCGATCTATTTTCTTCTTACAATCCACATCCCAACTCGAAGTGCTTCACCGATTCCTTTAACCTTCTCCAATATTTCCTTAACTATCTGAGTCAGCTCGACAACCCCAGCCTGATCATGAGATTCCGTCTCAACCACTGGCGATGCTAACGCCTCCCTTTTGGAAACATGCCTTGGTGCCGAAGATCTGGCCCTAGCACCTCGACCTCTACCATGTCTACGTCTTCTAGCGCTCATGTTCACTAAGTTGATTTAATCTTGATTATGAGTTTTATGAATCAATATACTATTCGATGTTTATTAAATGATGTTTTATGGAATATAAGAGTAGAAGTTGTTTTCGCAAATCGTATCTTAAAGTCTCAATCTCTATAGTTTCAACTCCTAAAGCTAACAGTTCTAGAGTATTCTATATTGTAGAATTTTCTTAACACAGCCATAACACAATAATCATAATCATATAATGATAAAACATACTTACTTGACTTGGTGCCGGATACCTGTGGTGCCATACTTCCTTTCAAACATGTATTATAAATTAAAAAATTTAAACATCTTTGAAAACGTTTTTGAACCCAAACCACAGTTGAATTTTGAAACTAGGCTCTGATACCATTAAATGTAACACCCAAACCCGGCCTAGAAGTTAGGCCCGAATCTGGCATGCCACATGGAAGTGTTTTTCAAAACCATCTTTGCAATTGTTAAAAACTTGTTTGAGAATTATACCCTCTTTGTTAAAACCCAAAACACTTAAGCAATTATGTCTACGTGAAAACATAATTATCTTTAATAAACCTTTTTGGTTGCGAAAGCATATTTGTAATAAACGATTTAGGAAAATGTGATGTTTGGAATAGAGTTGCAAAAGCATCTTGAAACATTGCGAAAACATTGATAAAATAGTAGTATTTTTGAGAGATTGATTGATGAATCACAAATCAAGGAATTGAACTTTAAATCCGTGACTTTTGAAAATGTCGTTAATAACTAGAAAGAAAGTTCGAGTTAAATCATATTTGTAAAAGTTTATTTTGAAATCTATTTGTTAATCGATTTTGGAAAGCCTTTATTTACGTTTTTAGAAAAATTCTCGTTTTAAACAATTTAAGCAAAATAATAAGTTTAACAACCATAAAGCAAATAATAAAATACTCCAGAGGCCCTATTACAACTTAAACCAAAATAGAAAAATAATAAAATAAACGGAAATAGAAAATTTAAAATTCGATAACACCATTTCAGAAGTATGGCCTCCACCAAGTCATCCATAGCCCAAGTCCACCTCACGGAGCATTACCTACAGGGATTAAGAAAAGAAGGGGGTGAGTTACAAGAACTCCGTGTATAATCCCCTTACCATCATCCACTGGGTAGGAACACACATATCAATATTTTGGGCCTAAGCCCATTTACAATAACAATAATGTATCAAATATAACATGTGTATGAAATGCAATTCCCAAACCAAACCTAGTTTTCCATCCGCTACACACCACCCGTACCAACCAACACACCTGTGGGGAGCTTTAGTCACCCACCCCGCCAACACACCAAACTGGCCATTAAGCCATATATCAAACTAGGCATGAAGCCATATATCAAACTGGGCATTAAGCCATATATCAAAATGGGCATTAAGCCATATATCAAACTGGGCATGAAGCCATATATCAAACTAGGCATGAAGCCATATATCAACTGGGCATTAAGCCATATATCAATTTGTGGACAAGCCACCAGATTTTTGTAGCAAAGCTACCAGAACTTCACTTCATCTTTATCCCATCCCATGCAAATCATGTATATAATGCATAACAAACCACAATAATTTATTCGGATATTTATTACAAGATTATGGCCCATTATCACAATTAATCAAAAGGCCCATCAAGCAAAATATCAAATTTGGCCCATAAAGGGTATTTTCGTAATTCGGTCTATAGGGACATTTCGTAATTCGGCCCATTAGGGGCATTTTCGTAACTCGGCCCGTAAGGGAATTTTCATAATTCGGTAATCGTACTCACTAAGGGTAGTTCGATAATTTACCCTCTAAAGGTATGTTGGTAATTTCGTAACCTAGGCTTAATTACTAATTTGGGGCATAAAATCGAAACTGTCCATCTGTGTCATACTAACTAAACTGACTATAACTCAAGTTAGGAAACTCGAAATCTAAATCCATAAATTTTCCTTGAAACTAGGCTCATATATCTTTCTACTATAATTTTTCCAGAATTTTTAGCTTAACTATTTTGTACAGTTTATTCCTTAAATTTTCCCTTGTTTCACTGTCCAATGGTTCTAGCCTCTCTTACCTTACTTACAAACATCTTACTGTACGCTTTTCATCTACTGCTCCCACTTGTTTCTATTGAAAATAGGTTCACTAAGGAATCCATACATATCAACTATAACTCTTAATTCACTTTGTAAAATTTTATACGATTTTTCAAAGACAGAACAGAATACCTCGAAGTCATTCAGAACCAGCCTCATTAAAATTAACATATCTTAGAATATAATATTCCTTTTTCTTCTCTGTTTCTTCCATATTAAAATAGACACAGTATGCTTTAATCTGATATCTTATTCACTTTGTAATTCCCTTTATCCTATATTTGGTGATTTTTCAAATACACGTCACTGTTTCTGACCGAAACTGTTTTATTACAAAACATGATTACCACTACGAGCATACGCACGTCCGAGTGATCACGGATGTCAGTTATCAGTTTTCTTCGGTATTTCTACCGAATCACAGAATATTTCATGTATACTTTCAGAGACATGTGAGATTTACTCACCATTTAAACATATATTTGGAAGGGTACGGGATTACACACCTTATTCGGAATCCATAACACGATACTCTCTGCGGCACCTAAAGGTACAATCGGTCAACTATTAGTCCAAAACCCAATTTACAACTTCAACCAAATATTGCGATTGATTAACAATCTATCACTTGCCAACAATTCGAGTCTCTTATTACGAGGGATAGGTGTTCGATTGGCCCTCCGATAAAGTACTTCGAGTCTTTAGAAGTGATTAACACAAAAACAATGTTAGCCACACCTTATTCGGCTTGAGAAAGAATCACCACAATACACCCCTTCACCTATATACGGCTTGGAAGAACAAGAAAAAGAAATGAAAAGAGGAATATACAATCACTTACCGATTCGATTAAGAAGAGATTGTCCAACACAAAAGGAAAAGAAATGGTCAAGAAGTAGGGTGCTAATAGGTTTGGCTATGGAGAGAATCGAACAATGATATTCGACTATCAAGGAAGGTGGAAATAAAATGAGTATGTGACCAAACAAAAGAGAAAAGTAATGCACTATTGTGCTAATATGTTTCGGCAAAGAGGGTTGCAAAATTGGGAGAAATGACACAAGGTTGCCAAAGGGAATTTTTGCCAAAACACTACGAAGTCTTAACCAAATGCCAAAATAAAAAAATTCAGCTACCTATTCTCCCCAAAACCATCCACATGCATCCCCCTTAGGATAAGAGTTTGGCCACCCAAGCTTTCCAAAACATCACCCACAAAATAAGCCTCATGTCCCCCTTACTTACCTATTTCTCTTGATTCCTTTCCCAAACTTCAACCTTGCCTTATTCTTTTAGCCACCTTACCAAAATAATGAAGTCTATCTTTGCAATAAATACTCCTTGACCGACACTATAAGGAAGGGAAGCAAAAATAAAAGCCAAAATGCACACAAAGGGATTCGAACCTCTTCCCTCAAGGTCCATCACTTGATGCCATAACCTCTTTACTAATTGCTCATTATGCAAGCTATTTACTCGTAAATTTCCTTATGTTTTAAGGTCACTTACTCCATCTCCTTTAGAGTGCTAAATGCCAAAAATTTTACTAAGGCCCAACTTGAATCTAGGACTTCTTAGGACCCCGTAACTTTCCAAAATTAGCTTCTTAACAAGTCCAACATGAATTAATGTCATTCTCTTGTTCTCAATAATTCTAAACACACCTATGCCCAAGGCCCAATGGGCCCAGTCCTACTAGGCCCAATTTTGGGATGTTACATCTGTTGATTCTTGAAGATACTTTCGTATCTTACTTTAGCTTCTTCACAGTGAAGTTTGCTTTGTGCTTTGTCAATTTGAGCGGAGGCACGAGTTCTCTTGCGAGTCATAATTAACCTGAATATCAGACGGAAAAATAAAAATTAGCTTCTTAAAATTCTAATAACAATTACTAAAATTTCAATAAATTGAAAAATTAAGTAATTTGAATAAAAATTAAATTTAATAAAGAAAATTATTCTTACCACCTTCCTTGTAGAATTTTAAAACTCCTAAAGTAAAACTATACTAATGAATCAAAAGATGGAGAATTTAAGAAGGATTGGCTTAGGTTGGATGAAGGAGGAGGGTGCGCCTAGGCGCACAAAGCAGCAAGGTGCGATGGGGCTGAGCAGGTGGCGCGCAAGGTGCAACGCAAGGCAGGCCCCGGGCTGGTAGGCGTGGGGCGTTGGTGTGCAGCAAGCGCACGAGGCAGAGGCAGCAGGCGTGAGGCCCCGACCTAGGCAGGAGCTGGTGCTGGCGTGCGGCGTGTGCTGGAGCAGCTACTGGCCAAATGGTGGCTTAGGGATTTGCGGCACTTGGTGTTTGGTGGTTGGGAGTTTTGGGTGATGAATAAATGGGGAGAACAAGGGTGCAATTTATAGAGGGAGTAATATGAATTAGAGTAGAACTCTTAGAATAATTAAAGAATTAAAAATAAGAGTTCAACTCTAATTTTCCTTATGATAAACAACAATTAATAATTAAATAAACACATGTAAATTATCAATTGCTATTTAATTGCCAAGATAGATATAAAATAAAATTAATTCTAATCCTAAGCTAAGTTGATAAAAGTTAATATATAAATTATAATGAATATAATTATATATTAAAGTTTATCAACAATTTATAAGTATAAAAAATTTTTTATTTTAGATGCCTCTTAAAAATATTTACAAGAAGAGGCACCTAGTTTTTATTATTTACGAAAATAGCAACCAAACTTTGGAAATAATACAATTAAGTCCTTAAACTTAATGAAAATGTGAAATTGAGTTGTAATTTAAGACTTGGGTTAAAATTGACCTTTTTATTTGAAGAACTAAAAATTTATTTTGTCATTTAGGGGCTAATTTCTCGGAAAATTATGTAAAAATCAATTCTCAGGGAATATTGGAGGGGTTATAAGCGGTTCCGCTTAAGTTCCAATCTCCTAGACAAAATTCATTTAAACATAATGAACTCGAAAATATACCCTAAATAATTTATTGAAAATAATAAAATTTTAAAAGCAAATAAACTGAACAAGATTTGATCTCGTTCAGGTTTTTCTTTGTAATAGTGTTTCAAATGCTGAGCATTGACCTGAAAATTACCTCTCTTACCTTGGAGTTCAATAACTCCGTATGGATAGACGCGATGAATTGTAAAGGGACCGGACCAACGTGACTTTAATTTACCTGGAAAGAACTTCAATCTGGATTAAATAACAAGACTTGCTGACTTGCTTCAAACTCTCGAACTCGAATATGCTTGTCATGACATTTCTTGAGTCTTTCTTTGAGCAATTTGGCATTTTCATATGAGAACATTCGAAATTCCTCTAGCTCGTTGAGTTGGAGCATTCGTTTCTCTTTAGCAAGCTTGAGATCCAAATTGAGTTGTTGAAGAGCCTAGTAAGCTCTATGCTCTAACTCCAGACGTACAAGACATGCTTTCCCAAAGACCAACCTGTAGGGTGACATTCCTAAGGGTGTCTTGTATGCTGTTCTGTAAGCCCATAAAGCATAATCTAGTCTCTTGGACCAATCTCGCCGGTTCGGGCAAACTACCTTCTCAAGTATGCCTTTGATCTCCTTATTTGTTAGCTCAGCTTGCCCATTTGTCTGCGGATGGTAAGCTGTAGCAACCTTGTGTTTCACTCCATGTTTATCTAGCAACCATTTTAACCACTTGTTCACAAAGTGGGTCCCTTCATCGCTGATAATAGCTCTTGGGGTTTCGAACCTTGTGAACACATGTTTCTGCAAGAATTTCATCACAACCTTGGCATCGTTCGTCGGATAAGGTTCAGCTTCGACCCATTTGGACACATAGTCTACTGCTACCAATATATACTTGTGACCAAAAGACGGGGGAAAAGGGCCAAGAAAGTCAATACCCCAAACATCGAACAATTCTACCTCAATGATATTTGTTCGAGGCATCTCATTTCTGTTGGTGACATTTCCAACCTTCTGACATCGATCACAACTCTTCACGTAAGCGTATGCATCCTTGAATAGTGTTGGCCAAAAGAATCCAGCTTGTAATACTTTGGCTACTGTACGAGTACCTCCAAAGTGTCCCCCACTCGGAGCTGGATGACAGTGGTATAAAATCTTTGGTACTTCATCTTCTGTCACACACCTCCTAATCATCTAATCTGCATACTTTTTAAACAAATATGGCTCTTCCCAGAAATAATACTTCATATCGTGAAGAAATATTTTTCTTTGTTGATACGTTTTATCAATCGGCATCAAACCACAAGCTAAATAGTTAGCAAAATCAGCAAACCAAGGAGTATTATGGACATGATTTACCTGTAGTATATGTTCATCTGGAAATGTCTTATGGATCGGTAAAAGTGGAGAATTTTCCTCTTGCGGCTCCAATTTGGATAAGTGATCAGCTACTTGGTTTTCTACTCCCCTTCGATCTTGAATTTCTAGATTGAACTCTTGAAGTAGAAGCACCCACCGGATCAATCTCAGCTTAGCTTCTTTCTTGGCTAATAAGTACTTAATTGTGGAGTGGTCCGTATAGACAATCACTTTGGTACTTACAAGATAAGATCGAAACTTGTCGAAAGCAAACACAATAGAAATTAACTCTTTTTCTGTTACCATATAGTTCAGTTGAGCTCCGGTTAGAGTTCTACTTGCATAGTAGATAGGATGAAAAACTTTGCTCCTTCGCTGACCCATGACAGCTCCAATGGCGAAGTCACTTGCATCACACATCAATATGAATGGCAAATCCTAGTCTGGTGTGACGATTATAGGTGCCGTGACTAATCGACTCTTCAGATCATTGAAGGCCTTTAAGCATTCCTCATCAAACTTGAATATTGAGTCTTTCTCCAATAGCTTGGATAAGGGTTTAGCCACTTTGGAGAAGTCCTTGATAAATCTTCGATAGAAACCGGCGTGGCCCAAAAAGCTCCCAACACCTTTTATAGATGTTGAGGTGGGAGTTTCTCAATAACATCTACTTTTGCTTTGTCCACCTTGATCCCATGTCTCATTATCTGATGACATAGAACAATTCCTTCTCGTACCATGAAATGGCACTTTTCCCAGTTGAGTACGAGATTTGTTTCTTCACATCGCCTCAGTACCTTAGCTAGATTGGCTAAGCAATCATCGTAAGTATCTCCAAATACTGAGAAATCGTCCAAGAAAACTTCCAAATACCTCTCAACCATGTCAGTAAAAATAGACATCATACATTTTTGAAATGAAGCTGGTGCATTACATAAACCAAATGGCATGCGTCTAAATGCAAATGTACCGTACGGGCAGGTGAATGTCGTTTTGTGTTGATCTTCTAGTGCTACTGTAATCTGATTATACCCTGAGTATCCGTCGAGAAAATAGTAATAGTCTCGTCCTGCAAGTCTATCCAGCATCTGGTCCAAAAACGGCAGAGGAAAGTGATCTTTCCTAGTCACCTTGTTCAGCTTCCGATAATCGATGCAGATTCTCCATCCCGTAACTGTTCTCTTTGGTATCAACTCATTGTTCTCGTTCTCCGCAACTGTGATACCTCCTTTCTTCGGCATGCACTGGACTGGACTCACCCATGAACTGTCTGAGATGGGGTAAATTATACTCGCATCCAACCACTTGATAATTTCCTTTTTCACTACATCTTTCATGATGGGGTTCAGTCTCCGTTGTCCGTCAATCGTTCCTTTCTCGCCATCTTCTAATATGATCTTGTGCATGCATACAGATGGGCTAATACCGCGAATATCAGCTATGGTCCATCCGATAGCCTTCTTGAATTGTTTCAAAACTATGATAATTTTCTCTTCTTGTTCAGTAGTTAATTCTGCTGAAACAATCACAGGCAGAGTAGAGGCGTTACCTAAATAAACATATTTCAAGTGTGAAGGTAATACCTTGAGTTCTAACTTAGGTGGCTTCTCGATTGATGCTTTTGGCTGCATGTAATCTCTTTTCTCTAATTCCAAAGATCCAAAACAGGATTGCGGATTAAATCCCTTTTGATTAGCTTCTAGTAAAGCTAAGTATTGATCCTCCTCTTCATCGTTTGGGGGATTCGATGTCAAAATTCTTTCCAATGGGTCATCAACACAGTTAAGTTCCTTCTCTACTATTAATTCCTCTAAATCAGCTACTGTAGAACAATCATCCATTGTCTCAAGAAATCGCATTGACTTAAAAATATTGAATGTTACCTGATCATCCTGAACACGAATAGTCAGCTCGCCCTTTTGCACATCAATAAGGGTCCTTCCAGTTGCTAAGAATGGTCTTCCTAGGATAATTGGCACATCTTTGTCTGCTTCAAAGTCTAGAATTACAAAGTCAACAAGAAAGATAAATTTATCTACACGTACCAATACGTCCTCGATTTTTCCTTCTGGATGCGCTAAGGATCGATCTGCTAGTTGAAGTGTAACCATAGTTGGTCTAACTTCTCCTATCCCCAACTTCCTAAATATTGACATAGGCATCAGATTGATACTTGCACCTAAGTCACATAATGCTTTACCACAATATGCTGATACAATATTGCATGGTATGGTGAAACATCCAGGATCCTTCAATTTTGGGGGTAGTTTGTTCTGGAGATATGCACTACATTCCTTCATCAGAGCTACCGTCTCAAATTCTCCAAGTCTTTGTTTCTTTGAAAAGATATCCTTCATGAACTTGACGTAGTTCGACATTTGCTCAAGTGCTTCGACCAACGAGATGTTGATGTGAAGTTGCTTGAGTACATCAAGGAACTTCTTGAATTGAATCTCCTGCTTTGGCTTTTGAAGTCTTTGAGGGTAGGGTGGTGGTGGTTTCATCACTGGAACTGATTCTAGTTGATTCGCCTTTGGCGGTAATTCTGTTTCTAATGAAGTTGTTTGTTGATCAGAATTAACTGGTCCTGAGGTTTCTTTGCATGGTTTTGTAGATTTTCGGTTCTGGTGAAACTGGGGTTTCAACACTTTGTTGAACTTCTTCTAAGTCTTGAGCATCAGCTTGCTCCTTTTCTATGTTGACAGTGTTGGGCTCTACTATCTTGCCACTCCTCAATTGCAATGCTTTGCAATGTTCTTTCCCCAGATTCCTCAAATTTTTCGTGTCACTAGGTAAAGCACCTTATGGTCAATTCCTAAGTTCGGTTGCAAGCTGGCCCACTTGATTCTCCAAATTCTTCAATGTAGCTACTTGGCCCTGGATTAAAGCATCATTCATTGCTAGGTATGTCTTTAGCAAACTCTCCAGGCTATTGGATGCTTCAGCTTGAACTGGTTTCTAAACTTGTTGCGGAAAATTAGGCGGCTGGGTTGGTATGGGTTGCATGTAAGTGGTACTGGTTCCAGTCCCATGGTTACTCCAGGAAAAATTCGGGTGGTTTCTCCATGATGGGTTATAAAAGTTCGATTGCAGCCATTGCCTTCCTCGATTTTGGTTCTGATTACCCATGTAGTATACAGATTCTGGGTTCGACGAACATTCTTCAAACAAATGTCCCTCCCTACAATAGACACAGGCTATATTTTTGAATTGATTAGGCGGTTGTGCTGCAAAACTATTAGACCCATTAGTAGTAAGATTTTTAAGCATTGAGGATATTGATGATACCTGAGATGCGAGTGAAGTAAGAGCGTCTACTTCATGTATTCTAGCGACTCTTCTTCCTGACGCTGCATGGTTGGTTGGCCACTGATAGTTGCTGCTGGCAATCCTCTCAATAATGTCATAAGCCTCGTTATAAGACTTAGAAAGGAGAGCACCATTAGCAGAGGCGTCCACTACCATCCTTGTGTGAGCGTTGAGACCATTATAGAATGTCTCAAGTTGAATGCAATGTGGGATTCCATGATGAGGGAATTTTCATAATAAGTCTTTAAATCATTCCCATGCCTCATACAAGGACTCGTCATCCATTTGGTGGAAAACAGTGATCATGTTCCTCAGCTTAGCATTCTTGCTTGGTGGAAAATACTTCATAAGGAATCTCTCGGCTAACTCTTGCCATGTAGAAATGGAGTTGGGTGGCAATGAATTCAACCAGGCACGAGCTCTATCCCTTAACGAATATGGGAACAACTTCAATCGTAAGGCATCTTCGAAAACTCCAGCTAACTTGGAAGAATCGCTCACTTCCATGAATAGTATTAAGTGAAGCTAAGGATCTTCAGTAGGCATTCCACTGAATTGGCCCACAGTCTGAAGCATCTGGAACATGACTTGCTTCAGCTCGAATTGTTGTGCCTCGATTTCGGGTCTCCTAATACTTGGATTAAGATCGTTAAACACTGGCACGACATATTGTCTTCAAGCTCTATCCCTATCATCAGCAATAAGGATAGGATTTTGAGTAGGGTTTGCTCCGTTTCCTTGGTTCATATTCTCGAAGTTCATTCCTTCGGTCCTTCTCTAGTTCGCTTGTCTTCTTCGTTGTCGAAAGATTCGTTCTATTTCAGGGTCCACAGGGAGTAAGTCAATAATCTGGTCAATACTCATAAACACCTAAAATATTCACAGAAAAATTAATTAAGTTAAAATTTCAATATGAAAATAAATAAACCAAAATGTAAAACAGATTCACAAATAATGACTTTGAATAACAGTCCCCCGCAACGGCGCCAAAAACTTGGAACGGTGGAAATGTGCAAGTGTACACAATCGTAACAAGTAATAAAGTGACATGTAAATGTCGAGTTATTGTACCCATGGGGACTGTAAAAGAATTATTTATGAAAATGATTTCAAACCTTTGGTGACGAAAACATATTTGGATTTGAGAGATATTTAAAAACTAAAAGAAAAACAAAGAAAATTAAAATAAAACAAAGTTCTAATGCACGATTTCAAAAACTGATTTTAATCAAGATGACATAATTGTGTTGGATTAATCACATTTCTTACCTTAGAATTATTAAGCTCGTGTTTATATTTACTAAATCATGGTAACTCGGTAATTTGCTAACTTATGAACATGCTTACAATTAAAAATCCATTCATCTCTTGTACATATTCCTATGTTAGTTCGACTGATAAAACATATTTATAAAAGTAAACATGTTATTGCACATACACACTTACTAAGATAAAAAATCTCTCGCATATTCTTATGTCAATTGAAACGATCAATTCAACCTAATAAGCATATAAAAGATCATGTGAAGTAACAAAATATTTTTACCTTGAAACAATTTAATCACAAAAATCCTGCAAGTTATGCAAGGCATATGTATCGTCAAATACAATGCTAATTTAATCTTCAGCTACCTTAGAAGAATTAAACATGCACAAATTAAGTATTGTGTCCATTAATTATAATTTCAATGCGTTTAAATAATTAATTCATTAGCTATCTAAACAATTATAATGCCAGATAACTTAACATGATTTTACTTAACCAAGCATTTTACTGAGGCCTTTAACAGCATAAACACAATTTTAACAATTTAAGAAATTGAAATGCAATCAACCCAACACAAATTAAATTCAAGCTAAATTGATTAAATTAATCATTCCAATAGGATAAATATTCATAAACATGTTCGTCAAAACAACAACGAAATTTAAAGAGATAAGGAATAAGAAGCAAATTTGGTGTTTCTCTATGGCTTGTCTGATTGCTCCGTTCTTCGTTCTTCGTTGGCCTCGGCTATCAAGGTGACTTATGAACACTCCAATTGCTGCTCTGAATGGCTGGGAAAACACATCTTTTCCAAGAGGGGAAATCGGCATAAGAACACACAAAGGGAAATGGGAAAAATGGGAATTGAGAGAAAGTGAGAGAGGAGAATGTTGGATGCTTGAGGCGTGTCTTGAATGAGCAGCTAAGGGGTGTATTTATAGCTGATCAAGGCTACTAAAAATAGCAAATATCAGCAGCAAAAGAGGCCTCCCTTGGCCAGCCATCCCATGTGGCAAAGTTGAAGAATTCAACTTTGCTAAATATAGCATGGGCAAATCTTTAAAGCCATAATATTTGGAGGGGTTTGAATGCAATTTTGAAAGGTATTCAAGGGCTTCTTTGCAAGCTCAATTAATCAGCTAATAAGATGATTTGGGCCATCATTGTGGACGCTTTGGGCTGCCCAATTGGTGGCTGGTTCGGTTCAACCACTGCGATTTAACTGGACCCTTCTTCCATAATTAATTAATAATAATTTATTTAGCCCAAATTAAATTGGGAATAAATTAAAATTAATTATATTATGATTAAATCTTCATAATTGGACCGTCTTGGGCTAGAAATAAATTCGCCTTGGTACTTCAAATTACTTCTCGGGTTTATTCTTCAAGCAGTGTCTGCCGAGCCGATTTTTGCCCTTTGTGCGAATCTGTCGAAAATAGTCAAAATTAAGCAAAATTAACTATAAAATTAATTAAAATTCATCATGTTCATATTTTTAGCACAATTTAATTATTTTATGATATTTAATTATTTTTCGACAAGAATTTACTCGAAACCACATGAATTTGGGTCAAAAAGGGCATGAAAAAGTATATAAATTTTTGTGTTTCGAATGCTTCTTTAAACGGTCTTGGATGTGTTTTGATGCAGGAAGGAAAAGTTATAGCTTCTGCCTCAATACAATTGAAACAGCATGAAATGAATTATCCGACGCATGATCTTGAGCTGGCAGCAATTATGTTTGCTTTAAAGATTTAGCGCCACTAACTCTTCAGTGAAAAATGCCATGTGTTTTCAGATCATGAAAGTCTGAAATATTTGATTACTTAGAAAGACTTGAATTTGTGACAGACAAGATCGTTAGATCTGTTAAAATACTACGAACTTGTAATAGATTATCATTTGGGTAAAGCAAATGTTGTTGCTGATGCATTGAGTCGGAAATCATTGTTTGCACTACATTTAATGAATGTTTATTTGATCTATTTGATGATGGTTCAATTTTGGCTGAATTGAAAATGAAATCGTTGTTCTTACAACAAATATGTGATGCTTAGAAAATTGATAATGAAATGTTAGGGAAACGAGCTCAATGTAATCTGAACTCTGGTTCTGAATTTCGAATTGATATTGATGATTGTTTGAGATTTCGAGATCGAATATGTGTTCCAAGAAACCCAGAATTGATTCAGTTGATTTTGAAAGAAGTGCATAGTAGTCGCCTATCTGTTCATCTAGGGAGTACAAAGATGTACAATGATTTGAAACAACTTTATTGGTGGCCTGGTATGAAGCGGGATATCTCAAAGTTCGTTTCAAAATGTTTAATCTGTCAGCAAGTTAAAGCTGAACATCAGGTACCGTCCAGTTTGTTACAATCGATTATGATTCCTGAGTGGAAATGGGATAGAGTGACGATGGATTTTGTTTCAAGGTTGCCTATGAATCCAAAAAAGAAAGATGCAATTTGGGTTGTAGTTGATAGACTGACGAAATCAGCTCATTTTATTCCAGTACGATCTGATTACTCACTTGATAAGTTAGTTGAGCTATATATTTCCGATAGTGTGAGATTGCACGGGGTGCCACTATCTATTATGTCTGACAGAGATCCGAGGTTTACTTCACAATTCTAGAAGAAATTGCAAGAGGCTTTAGGTACTAAATTGCATTTCAATATAGCTTTTCACCCACAGACGTATGGCCAATACGAGCGGATTATTCAGATTCTCGAGGATATGTTAAGATGTTGCATTCTTGAGTTTAAAGGTATGTAGGAACAGTATTTACCATTGATTGAGTTTGCGTATAATAATAGTTTTCAATCAAGTATCAAAATGACACCTTTCGAGGCTTTGTATGGTTGCAAATGTCGAACACCTCTGTTTTGGATAGAACTCAGCGAGAATAAGATTCACGGGGTTGACGTGATAAATGAAATTGAGCAAAAAGTAAAAGTGATTCGTAATAGTTTGGAAGCAGCGTCTGATCGTCATAAATCTTATGCAGATTTGAAGCAAAAAGATATTGAAATTGAGATTGGAGATAAAGTGCTTTTGAAAGTCTCACCGTGGAAGAAAATACTCCGATTTGATCGTAAAGACAAACTGAGTCCGAGATTCATCGGGCCGTACGAAATTATTGAGCGTATTGGGCCTGTTGCGTACAAATTGTTGCTACCACCTGTGCTATAAAAGATTCATAATGTGTTTCACGTATAAATGCTTTGACGATACAAATCTGATCCTTCGCATGTAATTTCTCTATCTGAATAGAAATTCAATCTGATATGACTTATGAAGAAGAATCGATTTGTATAAAGAACCGATTCGTATCTTAGCTCATGAGATTAAAGAATTGTAAAATAAGAAAATTCCATTAGTAAAAGTATTGTGGCATCAACACGGGGTTGAAGAAGCTACGTGGGAACCCGAAGATGCTATAAGAGAGCAATATCCGAATCTATTCAACGGTAAGATTTTCGGGGACAAAAATCCCTAAGTGGGGAGAATTACAATAGTCTGGTTTAAACCCTAGTCGAAAATGTGGTTTCAGGACCACAAATCCGAGTTAGAAAAATATTTTTATATTATTTTCTGTGCTTGCAGTATATGATTAAGCATATGTGAAAGTTTCGTGAATCACTTTCATAGTTTGTGTGCTTAATTTGAGAAAAAGACTTAATCGTATAAAATATAAAAGTGGCATTCTATTTGTTAATGTGTTAAATTGCTATGATTTAATTTGTTATAAGTCCTTAAAATGTTATTATGCCATTATGAAGTTAGTGGACAATTATGTCCATGACTTAAACGTTTTTCATTAATGTTTCATTAAGGGTAAAAATTAAAATAGATAATTATTATGATTATTAATAAAACAAACATGAAAATAAATGATTATCATATTTGTTTGCACCGAAAATTGAAAGAAAAAGAGGGGTTTAAAGCTTTGTTACATTTGGCACTTGCAAGTCTTGATTAAGATCAAGAACCAAAGAAAACGGATTTAGATCGAGGGAAATCGAAAGTGGTCGAGTAGTCGTATCTGTCCATTCATATCCTTACGAGGTAAGTCGATATACAAATAAATGTGTTTATATTGAATTAATATTGCTTACATGTGAAGGAATTGTGTTATATGATTATTTGAGTTGAATATGTGACATCCGTCAAGGCTCCGATAATGTGACAATATCTGAAAAGTCTCATACGAACCTTAGGAATAGTTAGGATGCATATGTAATGACATAAGGTTCCAATATGTGATATCGTGTAAGAGCACGTCTAGGATGTTGGCATCGATTTGAGAATTACGTGTAAGACCATTTCTTGGACATTGGCATCGTATATGTTTTCTGTAAGACCCTGTGATAAACCGTAAAAGCAACATATTTTAATCCCACATTTAGTATGCTTTTGGATGAATTAAGCCTCGATTGATATAAAAAGGTGCTCTTAATCCTTTCTTTTTATGTCTTATACCCAGGAAAGCACCCGAGGATGAAAAGAACATAAAATGGGCCCAAAACGGAGTAAATAGGCCATATCACGAAATCCACACAGCCTGGACTTAAGTCCACACGGTCGTGCCACATTGATCATCTAGAACACGGCCTTACCCCCAAGTCACACGGTCGTGCCTCATTAAAGAAGTCCGAACACGGCTTGAAGACAGTCATACGGGCGTGTGACATGGCCATGTCCCTATCGTGGTAAAAAGCAATTTTATTCAGATTTGGATACTTTGGGGCGAAGAAACACATTCCAAGAGCCTATATAAACCTCCTAAGTGTTACCTGAAATGGAGCGATTAGCTAGGCCATGTAGCCAAGCCAAAAAGGTCGGAGTTGTGGGAATCACTCGAAGATAGTCAGTTGATCCATCTCTAGAAGCCGGAATTCTACTCAAGATGGCGGATCTCTCCTTCACTTCCTTCAGGGAGTTTTAGGGATTTCTTATGTTTTGTTTTATTTTTTCTTCTGAAATGTTTTCTTTATTTGTTATGAATTAAACCCCTCAGATACCTGAAGGGATGAAACCTAGATGAATCTTGTTATTGTTTTCTGAACTATAAGATAAATACTTGATTTGTTCTTAATTATGTGTGCTTAATTCTTGTGTTAATGTTTCCGAGATATTAATCCAAGTATGATGTGTTTAGGTGGTGGAGCAAAAGTCCCTGCCTATTCATAGATCTAGCATAATTAAAGCGGAGTCGTTCGCGCGCCTAGAGATAGGGTGACGAGATTTTGCTGGATTAGGGTGAAACCTAATATGGGAATCCATAGATTGATTTACTGCTATTCTGGGGGGTTATTAAGTGAGAAAGAGATTTCCGTTAATTAACCTAGGGTTTGACGTTATTCGCCTCGAGAGAGGGTTTAATATACGTTAGGGAGTCCTACGGATCAAGTCATGTAACACCCCGAACCCGGTCAAAACGCTATGACCGAATCTGGCATGTTACAAAGTGAAAACGTTTTGCAGAATACAAGTTCCCGTTTAATCTTGATTGAAAACTTCTTAAATCCTTGGTTTCTAGAGAAAACTTATGCATGTAAAGTTGAAAACATTATGTTGCCTTTGGAAAACCCGGAAATAATTCTCTTTTAAAACATTTTGCCATTCATTACTTAAAACACTCACGTTTACTAAAACCCGAGTAAAATGAACTTGATAAATTTGAAACCGTTTGCGTTTGAGTAATGGAAAAACTTAGATTTGGAAATCTTTTAAGTTAACTTAATTATCGTCTTATATGTTTTGTTACCTGATGGTAACGTTTAGAAAACCCATTGCGTAGGACAGTTTCGAAAAACTTGATTATCAGGTATTTAAGAACATATTAAACAGTTCACTTAGCAGCATTTTGAAAGTTTAAAGCAGATATAATAAAACCCAACATAAAGAAAAACTAATGGCCTTATTACAAACCCAAATGAAACCAAAATTTAAAATAAGTACCCAAGTTGAAAGTCAATATGAAACCAAGACAATTTCGCATGACCACCTCGAGTCCACCCGGCTCCTCATCCGCGATCTACGAGTCACCTGAAAAAGATAAGGGAGAAGGTGAGTCACCAAGACTCAGTGCATAATCCCCCTCCTGATTACAGCAACATGCTTACACAAATCATAATCAAATAAACATAGCATGCATCCAAACCTAGCCATCCACAACTCCATTTTCTACCCCGTGAGGTACCAAACCACTGGTGGTGCCAAACCGCTGGTGACCCAAAGTCACTGATATCAATAGTAATGTGGTGCCAAACCACTGGTGACCGAAAGTCACGAATAATCCATTTCTGGGGCCAACCCACGTTGTGATACCAAATCACTGGCGACAATCCCGTTATATTAAATGTGGGGCCAACCCACTGTGGTGCTAAGCTACTGGGACGAGTCGCTATGAGGTACCAAACCTCTGGTGACCCAAAGTCACGAAATCAACTGTGGTACCAAACCACTGGAGGTGCCAAACTTCTGGAGGTGCCAAACCTCTGGTGACCCAAAGTCACAGATATCAATCTTCCCCCTCCTCTCATATCACCCACCATAATGCTCATGTACATGCAAATCATGCCACCGTGCTTAATCATTAACATACAGTGAACATAACACATGTAATTTCATTAAAATCAAATATCACAGTCTTACCAAACGGACTTACCCGAAGCCTTGCTCATACTCATAAGGGTACCAATTGAAATCTACACAGTTTCGGCTTTTAACACAGTTTAGGTTATTAACAAGTTTACACGATTAAGAAGTGTGTAAGTACACACCTGGTTATTAACGCGACTATTGAAACCCGAAGACCCCGATCTAACGCACTAGATCCCCTTTCCTACATTCAGCCACTACTTAGATCATTAGGAAAGGCCATTCGGCCATATTAACAAATCCTGAAGGGTTAACGCATGGAACCCCAATCCTTACCTTACTACCTTTCGAGCGCTAACCACAACCCGAGATGTGCGACACTGATCTTTCCCCTGCAATCGGCCAACATTAACCCTTAGTCTTAATAGCCTTCAGCTTTTCAATTAACTATTAGAAAGATTGGATCCTCAAGAAACCTTACCACTGACTTACTGAAATCGATTGACAGGGAATAGATGACTTTGATCTACTGCTTCAAAATCCCAGAGATCCTACAAGAAACCAATTGCATGGTTGATTAAAAGCCAAGACAAATGCCGAAATTTAGCTTTTGTCTACACATGTTGACAGAGAAAAAGAGGAAGTGAGAATAGAGTTTCGGCCAAGATTACTTGCCCTCTTCAAATCCGATTAGAGAAGAACCAAGAGAGATCTATGCTTGGGTTGATATTCGGCCAAAACAAAATAAGAAGAGAGAATGGGAGAAAGATGAATGGTATTCGGCTTTGGCTTAAAGAAAAAGGGATTAAGAGAGTTTCGGCAATAAAGGAGGAAAAAGAAGAAGATTTAGCACAAGAGAAATGAAGAGAAAGAAAAGTTGTTGATTTGAGAAGAAGATATGGTTTTGAGCAATTATGAGAGAAAGAAAAAGAGAGATGGGAGAGAAGGAGATTCGGCCAAGCCCTTGAAAAGAAGGAAAGAAATAAAACTAAGGAAATTTAGATGGCATTCGGCTAGGTGCTTCCAAGAAAATTTGACAGGTGCAAAAGAAAGGATTTCGGCTTTTGCTTCAACAAAATACACTAGGGAGAAATCGGTAAATGCACAAAGGGTTTCGGTTTTGCCTCTCAACCGAATGCATCAAGGCTTTGCTAGCCGAAAATGACCCCCTAAGCTAACTATGGAAGGACGGCACACCTAACATGTTCCCCAACCGAACACTCCTCTTCCACTATTCAAAATTCGGCAAACACCTCAAATTTCTCCTGGCCACAAATTTAAATGAGTTTGAATTTCACAAGTTCCCAAATTTTCTCTTCTCCATCAGTTTAAATTAATTTGACTCAATCAACAATTATCTGACAGAGTTTGAGCTGAGCACAACTCCTCCCTTATTGGCGTCAAAATGGTAAGCAGAAAATGGGATTTCTGCTGCTCGAAGCTGAGCTCCCCCTTCCCTGCATGTGGCGTCAATCTCAAGGCCCTAAGTGGCGCCTCCTTACCACTTTACCAAGCCAATTCTTGTGCTTAAATTCACCACGAAATATTCTTAACCCCTAGCTCCTTCAGCTCCCCTTAACCAAAGCTTAAAAACAGAAATTTTTCCTATAGCTCGGGCCTACCCTTGGCTTATACCTAGACCCTAGAACACCTCAATTAATAACACCATCAAGCCATACACATGCAAACAGTTCAAACATAATAGCCCTTATTTAAGGATGTTACAGTTCTACCCCCCTTAAAAATAATTTCGGCCTCGAAATTACCTGGTCAAAAGAGTTGAGGGTATTGCTGCCTCATCACATCCTCTGGTTCCCACGTAGCTTCTTCCACACCATGGTTTCACCACAACACCTTTACGAAATGAACTGACTTCCTGTGGAAAACCTTCACATCACGATCTAGAATCTGCACTGGTTCCTCTTCCATGGTCAAATCTGGGCTCACCTCTATCTCCTCCATCGATACAACATGCGATGGATCTGAACGGTAGCGTCTAAGCATGGAGACGTGGAACACATCATGTATCTGACTCAGCTCTGCTGGCAACTCGAGCTGATAAGCTACCGATCCCACTCGTCTCAACACCTTATACGGCCCAATGAACCTCGGACTTAGCTTGCCTTTTCTTCCAAATCTCAGCACTTTCTTCCATGGCGAGACCTTCAGGAAAACCCTATCATCCACTGCGAACTCTATATCCCTCCGCTTAAGATCGGCATATGACTTCTGCCTGTCCGAAGCTTCCTTCAAACGAGCCTGAATCAGCTTGACCTTGCCCTCAGTTTCCGTAACCAACTCTGGACCCAACATCTGACGTTCACCTAACTCTGTCCAACATGTAGGTGTACGACACTTCCTACCATACAACGCCTCATATGGTGCCATCTTAATGCTTGCCTGGTAGCTATTGTTGTACGCAAATTCAGCTAACGGTAGAAATTCTTCCCAGCTGCCTCTGAAGTCCAAAACACAGCCCCTCAGCATATCTTCCAAGATCTGGATAACCCTTTCCGACTGTCTGTCTGTCTGTGGATGAAACGCTGTACTAAAATCCAATTGCGTACCCAATGCTTGATGCAACGCTTTCCAGAACCTTGACATAAATCTGGGATCCCTATCCAAGATAATCGGTACTGGCACACCGTGCAACCTCACTATCTCTGCCACATATAGTTTAGCTAACTTCTGAAGCGAGTAATCAACCCTTACCGGTATGAAATGAGCTGACTTAGTCAAACGGTCCACAATCACCCAGACTGAGTCTTTCTTACTAGGCGTAAGGGGTAGCCCACTGACAAAGTCCATAGTGATTCTCTCCCACTTCCACTGTGGAATCTTCACCGGCTGAAGTAAACCTGACGGCAACTGATGTTTAGCCTTGACCTGCTGACACGTCAGACATTTACCCACAAACTCAGTTACTTCCCGTTTCAGTCCTGGCCACCAAAACTGCTCTCGCAGATCCCGATACATTTTGCTACCTCCAGGATGCATAGCGTATGGGCTGCTATGTGCGTCCTGAAGGATCCTCTACCTTAACTCGACGTCCTTCGGCATACAAGCTTTCCCTTGAAAACACAGTACTCCCTCACTGGACAAGCTGTCACCTTCCAACCCACCATTCTGAACTTGCAACCTCCGAGCATTCAAACCCTCATCCGCTAACTGTTTCTCTTTAAACTGCTGTACCCAAGTCGGCTTAACCTGCAACTCCACTAACAAGCTCCCGTCTTCATACAAGCTAAGATGAGCAAACATCGCTCTCAGGTCTGACACTACCTTACGGCTCAACGCGTCTGCCACCATGTTAGCCTTGCCCGGATGATACTCAATCGAGCAGTCGTAGTACTTCAACAGCTCAATCCATCTGCGCTGTCTCAAATTCAAATCCTTCTAAGTCAACAGATACTTCAGACTCTTGTGATCCGTGTAGACTATCGACTTCTCTCCGTATAAATAATGTCTCCATATTTTCAGGGTGAAAACCACTACAGCTAATTCCAAGTCATGCGTCGGACAGTTACCCTCATGCGGTCTCAGCTGTCGAGACGCATATGCTACTACCTTCCGTTCCTGCATCAGCACACATCCCAAGCCAGTATGTGATACATCACAGTAGACCGTGAACTCCTTTCCTGCCTCAGGCTGAATCAAAACCGGAGCTTCAGTTAGAATCTTCTTTAACTTGTCGAAACTTTCTTGTTGCTTCTCAGACCATACAAATGGAACTCCTTTCCTCAGCAATTTAGTTAACGGTGCTGCGATCAGAGAAAATCCCTCTACAAATCTTCGATAATAACCTGCCAAACCTAGAAAACTCCAAATCTCTGCCACCGACTTAGGCGATTTCCAGTCCAACACTGCCTCAATCTTACGAGGATCCACCCTAATCCCTTCTGCTGACACCACGTGACCCAAGAAAGTCACCTCCTTAAGCCAGAACTCGCACTTACTAAATTTGGCAAATAACTGCTTCTCCCTCAAAATCTGCAAAACTACCCTCAAATGCGCATCATGCTCCTCCTCAAACCTTGAGTACACCAATATGTCGTCTATAAACACCACGACAAACTGGTCCAAATACTGTTGGAACACCCGATTCATCATGTCCATAAATGCTGCCGGCGCGTTGGTCAACCCAAACGGCATTACCAGAAACTCGTAGTGCCCATACCGAGTGCAAAACGTCATCTTACACCCTTAAGCTGATGATACCCTGACCTTAGATCGATCTTTGAGAAAACCGATGCACCCTTAAGTTGATCAAACAAGTCATCTATCCTGGACAACGGATACTTGTTTTTGATCGTCAGCTTATACAACTAGCGGTAGTCTATACACATCCGCATTGTACCATCTTTCTTCTTGACAAAGAGCACTGGTGCTCCCCAAGGCGAAACACTTGACCGGATAAACCCCCAGTCCAATAACTCCTAAATCTGAGCCTTCAGCTCTACCAATTCCTTCGGCGCCATCCTATACGGGGCAAAACAGATCTATACCAAATTCAACTTCCCGATTCGAAGGCAGACCTGGAAGTTCTTCTGGAAATACGTCAGCAAATTCCTTCACAGTTCGGACATTCTCTACGGCTGACTCCTCAGCCTCCAAAGCACACACATGAACCATAAACGCCTCACAGCCTTTTCTGACCATCTTCTCAGCTTTCAAAGCAAACACCATGTTGGATAGATAGTCCCTTCTATTACCTATCATCACCACTTCTTCCCCCTCAAAAGTTTTCAAAACCATGCGCTTAGTCGTGCAATCCAAACTCGCTTGGTACTTCACCAGCCAGTCCATCCCAAGAATCAGATCGAACTCCCCAAACGGCATTTCCATCAGATTAGCCACAAACACTACCCCTTGGAGTTTTAGGGGTACATCCCTATATAGCTTACTTACTTCTACAGAGTGACCTAGAGGGCTTATTACTGTCATCTTCCTAGAAGTAATCTCAGAGTCTAAGTTCATGGTCTCAACTATGCTACTAGCAACATACGAGTGCATCGAACCCATATCAATTAAAGCAGTATATGGAAATCCAAAGATTAAGAACGTACCGGTTATGACATCCGGTGCGTCACCCTCCTGTCGACACCTCGCTGCATATACCAATCCCGGCTGTCTGGCCTCAGCGTTGCCTGCACCTATGCCCGGTGCTCCACGGCCCCGACCAGAACCATTACCTCCTCTACCAGAACCACGACCCCACTGCGATTGCGGTCCCTCATTCCTGAACTGAGCACGGCCCTGACCCTCTGATTGAATCCTGGCTAACTTACGTGGACAGTCCCTCACACGATGATCCAGCGAGCCACATTCAAAACATCCTTTTCCACCGGTCCAGCATTCTCCCCAATGAGATTTTCCACACCGATTACACTGCTCTGGTCCCTGATTAGCAGCAACCGACCTCCCAGATTAATTTGGCCCACCATGCCTAGCCCTCTTCTGAGAATTACCAACCGACCCAGCTGATCCAAAACCTCTCTTATGTCTATTCCTGTCATGATTATGCCTCACAGATTCCTTTATCCTTTCTACTATCTTAGCCTTTTCTACCAACACGGCAAACTCTCACTCCTGCTGTGGAGCAATCAGCAATCTCAGCTCATCCCTCAATCCGTCCTCGAACCTGACACATCGCTCGTGCTCCATAGCCACTATACCTCGAGCATACCAGCTCAACCTTAAGAATTCTGCCTCATACTCTGATACGGACTTACTCCCCTGAACCAGTCTCAGAAACGCCTTCCACTGCGCATCAATGTAGCTAGATCCAACATATTTCTTCTGATAAGTTGCCTTAAAATAATCCCAAGTGAGATCCTCCGCTGCAGCACTATCCCGAATCGTGAGCCACCACTGGTATGACTCATCCCGAAGAAGCGACACTATCCCTTTCAGTTTCTCTTCAGCAGACAAATCCAAGTCGTCCATGATTCACTTCGTCGCCTCCAACCAATACTCAGCCGTATTGGGAGCCACACCAGAAACACCTCGGAATACCTTATCCATTGGCTCGGAGTCACTCAGCTACAGATTTTCGAGCTCCTGGACCTTCACCTGCTCCAGCCACTCTCTCAAGAACTCACAGCATTGCTTGCGACACTGCGTCATCCCCCGTCTGATCCTGAAACTCCACACCTGCACCTGCTGGTGGTGGTGGTGGCATCTCATTTTCCGACCCTTGACCAGAACCCACTAGTTCAGACACAGTCATCCTGCCCCGACCGCGTCCACGCGTATTACGACCACGACCTCGAGAGCTCATGTCTAAAATCTTGACTTATCTGATTTAAAAGTTTTATGCGTCAGTCTTTATTCCACTATCATTAAGGCACAGTCTTATGAACAGTTTTTATTAAAGAGTTTTGTTTTTCGTGAGTTCATAGAATCCTATAGGTTTTAGTCTCTAAGTAGTCCACTATCGCTAGCCGTTCAAAGCTCATATCATTATAATCATATGTATACAACAGTTAGGGGTACTTACCTGGGCGGATTGGTGTCGGAGGCTTGGTGCCATGCATTTCAAACCATGTACAACAAAACTTTTTAAAACCATACTTTAAAACATTTTGGGCCTCAGGCCCACAGCTGAGCTTTTGAAACTGGGCTCTGATACCATAATTGAAACACCTCGAACCCGATCAAAACGCTACGACTGAATCTGGCATGTTACAGAGTGAAAACATTTTGCAGAATACAAGTTCTCGTTTAATCTTATTGGAAACTTCTTAAATCCTTGGTTTCTAGAGAAAACTTATGCATGTAAAGTTGAAAACGTTATGTTGCCTTTGGAAAACCTAGAAATAATTCTCTTTTAAAACATTTTGCCATTCATTACTTAAAACACTCACGTTTACTAAAGGAGGAAAAAGAAGAAGATTCGACGCAAGAGAAAATGAAGAGAAAGAAAAGTTGTTGATTTGAGAAGAAGATGTGGTTTTGAGCAATTATGAGAGAAAGAAAAAGAGAGATAGGAGAGAAGGAGATTCGGCCAAGCCCTTGAAAAGAAGGAAAGAAATAAAACTAAGGAAATTTAGATGGCATTCGACTAGGTGCTTCCAAGAAAATTCGACAGGTGCAAAAGAAAGGATTTCGGCTTTTGCTTCAACAAAATACACTAGGGAGAAATCGGCAAATGCACAAAGGGTTTCGGTTTTGCCTCTCAACCAAATGCATCAAGGCTTTGCTAGCAGAAAATGACCCCCTAAGCTAACTATGAAGGGACGGTACACCTAACATGTTCCCCAACCGAACACTCCTCTTCCATATTCAAAATTCGGCAAACACATCAAATTTCTCCTGGCCACAAATTCAAATGAGTTTGAATTTCACAAGTTCCTAAATTTTCTCTTCTCCATTAGTTTAAATTAATTTGACTCAATCAACAATTATCTGACAGAGTTTGAGCTGAGCACAACTCCTCCCTCATTGGCGTCAAAATGGTAAGCAGAAAATGGGATTTTTGCTGCTCGAACCTGAGCTCCCCCTTCCCTGCATGTGGCGTCAATCTCAAGGCCCTAAGTGGCGCCTCCTTGCCACTTTACCAAGCCAATTCTTGTGCTTAAATTCACCACGAAATATTCCTAACCCCTAGCTCCTTCAGCTCCCCTTAACCAAAGCTTAAAAACAGAAATTTTTCCTATAGCTCGGGCCTACCCTTGGCTTATACCTAGACCCTAGAACACCTCAATTAATAACACCATCAAGCCATACACATGCAAACAGTTCAAACATAATAGCCCTTATTTAAGGATGTTACAAGTCAAGTGAATAAATCGTATGGTTCGGTGTTAGATAACAAGTGAAGTCTAGGTAGATTCTTCCCGAGGGTATCGTCTTAAATCAATTGAGTTTTCTCTCAAGTTATTTCCTAATTCATTCTTTTTGTCTTTTCTTCTTGAGCTTAGTAGTCGTTAGATCTAAACAACTTCACTTATTTTAGGCTAGATAATAAAAAGAAGGTTAGTATTAGTACTTTTAGTTCCTTTGGGTTCGACAATCCGGTCTTACCTAAGCTATACTACTGTTCGATAGGTACACTTGCCTTTAATTGTTGTCAGAGTTAGTTTGCAGGTTCGATCATTCTCTTTATAAATTTTAAGACTCTGATCACAACAATCAAGTTTTTGACGTCGTTGCCGGGGAACTAAAATATTAAGAAAGCTCTATTTTTATTACTTTAGCCATTATTTTTATTTTTCGCAATTTACTTTTATTTTTATTTTTTAGGTTAAATTTTGATTTTGCTAAATTTTCTTTCTTTCTGCTCTTAGCAGGTATCTCCAGTTTATGACTGGAAGGAACAAGGACCACTAGTATACGACAGGGAAATTGAAGCTACCGTTCGCAGGACTCGCAGAGAAATCAGGTGAGCCCTAAATTACACAGAGGAAGACCAAGAAGGCAGATCCAATCCTATTGAAGGGATGGACGAAAATAATCCACAACCACATGATGTGGGAGAACATAATTCTCTACGTACTATGTTTGATTATGCTAAACTGCATTTAACAGGAGCAGAATCGAGTATTGTTAGGCCTGCTATAGTTGCTAATAATTTTAAATTAAAACCTAACACAATACAAATGATTCAACAATTTTTTCAATTTCATAGATTACAGGACGAAGAACTAAACACTCATATAGCTAATTTTTTAGAGTTCTGTGATACTTTCAAAATAAATGGCGTTTCTGATGATGCCATACGTCTTCGATTATTTTCCTTTTCATTAAGAAATAAAGCCAAATAATGGTTGAACTTGTTACCACGAGAATCAATCACTATATGGGAACAAATGACCGAAAATTTTCTTTTAAAATATTTCCCACCAGCCAAAACGGCCAAATTACGGAATGATATCACTTCTTTTGTGTAGATGGATTTGGAGACATTATATAATGCATGGGAGAGATACAAAGATCTCTTGAGAAGGTGTCCACACCATGGTTTACCCTTATGACTACAAGTCTAAACCTTCTACAACGGTGTAAACCCCTCAACGAGGAAACTAATTGATTCAACCACCGGTGGAACTCTGAACAACAGAACTCCTGAAGCAGCCTACGAGTTTATTGAAGAGATGTCACTGAATAACTATCAGTGGCAAGTTACAAGGACTAAACCGACAAAATCAGCCGGAGTTTACAACCTCGATGCAGTGACCACACTATCAACACAGATAGAGATGATAAATAAAAATCTTGATTGTTTGTGTTCTTCGCAGGTACACTTAGTCATGTAGTGCAACGCAAGTGGAACTGTGGCGAATCCTGAGTACCCACCCTACTAACCAGACGTAGAGAGCGAACAGATGAACTAT
Organism: Gossypium australe; assembly: GCA_005393395.2. Taxonomy (NCBI): domain Eukaryota; kingdom Viridiplantae; phylum Streptophyta; class Magnoliopsida; order Malvales; family Malvaceae; genus Gossypium; species Gossypium australe. The sequence continues at coordinate 94,999,886 of CM016624.1, forward strand.
ATAGGTAATAATTTTAGATCCAGTAATAATCCTTATAGTAATACTTACAATCCAGGTTGGAGGAACCACCCAAATTTTTCATGGGGAGGTCAAGGAAATTAAGGAAATCAAGGAAATCAAAGATAACAACTTCCTCAAAATTTCCAAAATCAACCATATCCACAAGAGAAAAAGCCAAACCTCGAAGAGATGCTGACAAAATTCGTGGCAAGCATAGAAAATCGTATCCAAGATACCGAGAAAACATTTAAAAGTCAACAAACATCGACTGAGGAGACAAAGAACCAGTTGGGAAACTCACTGAGTCAATTGGGGAACTCACCAAGTCAGTTGGACTACTTACTGAGATGATTTGTGAAATACAGGCAGAGATTCTTTCTAAAGAAATAGAACAGGTAAAGGCAGTCACACTAAGAAGTGGAAAGGAGTTAGTTAAACCAAAAAGACCACACGAAGATAACAAAACAAAGGATAAGGGAGTTGAGGATGTAAATCTAGTACGCAAAGAAAGTAAACCACCAATCCCATATCCAGAAAAGTTGAAGAAAGAATGATTAGATGCCCAATATGGTAAGTTTCTCGAACTTTTCAAACAAATACATATTAACTTACCTTTTGTTGAAGCTATTTCACAGATGCCAAAATACGCAAAATTCTTAAAGGAACTCTTGACGAATAAAAGGAAGCTTTAAGAAGTATCGACGGTGGAACTTAATAAAGAATGCTCAGCCATCCTCCAAAACAAGTTACCAACCAAATTAAAAGACCCAGGAAGTTTTACTATTCCTTGTTTAATTAGTAGCTTAAATATTAAGAAGGCATTAGCTGATCTAGGTGCCAGTATTAATTTAATGCCTTACAAAATGTTTAAACAACTAAATCTTGGGGAACCAAAACCCACTAGGATGAGTATTCAGTTAGCTGATAGATCTATTTAATATCCTAGAGGAGTTATCGAAGACATCTTGGTGAAAATTGATAAATTTATTTTTCCTGTTGATTTTTGTTGTGTTAGACATGGATGAAGACATTGATGTTCCCTTAATTTTAGTGCGTCCTTTTTTAGCTACTGCTAGGGCTGCTATTGATGTAGGTAACGGTAAACTTGCATTAAGGATAGGCGATGAGGAAATTATTTTTCAAATTTATGATTCCAAGCGATATTCTAGAGAATAAGATGATGCCTATTATTTTGTTGATACTACTGATCATATCATTCAAAACTCATTACAGGAAATCCTACATGATGACACGATGGAACTATGCCTGACTCAAGACGATGGGGAAAAAGATGAAGCTAATAAGCTGAATATGTCTTCACCTCGATAAACGCAAGAAGAAAGCATTAAAATCAATGATGAACTAAGACAAAAACCCTCCATCGACGAGCCACCCAAATTGGAATTAAAACAGTTGCCAAAACACTTAGAGTATGCATTCCTCGGGGACAATTCTACGCTACCGGTTATTATCTCTTCAGAACTAAAACCCAAGGAAAAAGAGGAGTTAATACAGGTACTAAGAGAACATAAAAAAGACATAGCTTGGAAAATCTCCGACATTAAGGGCATAAACCCATCGTTCTGTACCCACAAAATTTTAATGGAAGAGGAATACAAACCGCGTGTGCAGCCTCTAAGACGCTTAAACCCCAACATGAAAGAAGTAGTCAAGGCTGAGGTAATTAAACTTCTAGATGCATGAATAATTTATCCTATTTCTAATAGTACTTGGGTAAGTCCTGTACATGTGGTTCCAAAGAAAGGAGGCATTACTGTAGTGCCCAATGAAAAGAATGAGTTAATCCCTACAAGAACAGTTATAGGTTAGAGAGTTTGTATAGACTATAGAAAGCTGAACGATGCCACCAGAAAAGATCACTTCCCTCTGCCCTTCATAGATAAAATGTTAGAAAGACTATCCAGGCATATGTACTACTGTTTCTTGGATGGACTCTCCGGCTACTTCCAAATCCCAATAGCTATTAAAGATCAAGAGAAGACAACATTTACATGCCCATATGGTACGTTTGCTTATCATAGAATGCCTTTTGGATTATGTAATGCTCCTACTACATTTCAGCGTTGCATGTTGGCAATCTTTGACGAACTTGTGAAGACATTATGGAGGTATTTATGGATGATTTCTTGGTATTCGGTAATTCTTTCCATCTTTGCCTTAAAAATTTGAAACGAGTTCTAATGAGATGTGAGGAAACAAACCTTGTTTTGAATTGAGAAAAATGTCACTTTATGGTTAGAGAAGGGATTGTATTAGGACATAAGATTTCTAGTAAAAGGATTGAGATAGATAAAGCAAAAGTTGAAACCATAAAAATTTACCTCCCCCTAGTTCAGTTAAGGCTATTAGAAGCTTTTTAGGACATGCAGGGTTCTATAGAAGATTTATTAAAGATTTTTCTAAAATAGCCAAGCCCTTAACAAAATTACTAGAAAAAGATGTTCCTTTCAATTTCAATCAGGAGGAATGTTTAGATGCATTCAATGTCCTTAAGGATAAATTAATAAATGCTCTGATTATAATTGCACCTGATTGGAATTTACCCTTTGAACCAATGTGTGATGCAAGTGATTTTGCAGTAGGTGCAATTTTGGAACAACGAAGCCAATTTACTACGCTAGCAAAACATTAACACCCGCACAAGAAAACTACACCACCACGGAGAAAGAATTGCTAGCTGTAGTTTTTGCTTTTGACAAATTTAGGCAGTATCTAATATTGTCTAAAGTTGTCGTTTACACTGACCATTCAGCTCTCTGTTATCTTTTAACCAAACCTGATGCAAAACCTCGACTCATACGATGGATTTTACTTTTACAGGAGTTTGATTTGGAAATACAAGATAAGAAAGGAGCTGAGAATCTTGCGATAGATCACCTCTCCAGACTTGAGAATCAACATATCGAAGAGCTCGATGAAAGTGAGATAAACGACTCGTTTCCTGAAGAACAACTCTTTCTATAACACATTCTGAGGTACCATGGTTTGCAAACATCGCAAATTATTTAGCTACTAACATCTTGCCAAAAAAACTAACACATCACCAAAAGAAGCGATTCTATGCTGATGCGAAGAACTATTTTTGGGAAGATCCCTTTCTTTTCTGCATATGTGTAGATCAGATAATTCGAAGATACGTTACAAAGGCAGAAGCAAGCAAAATCCTAGAGCATTGCCATTCAGGACCTTCAGGAGGACACTACACTGGCATCAAGACAGCAAAAAAAAAATACTCGAATCAGGTTTTTATTGGCCCACTCTATATAAAGATGCCAACAGGTATGTTACCTCGTGTGATAAATGCCAAAGAACAGGTAATATTTCTAAACGTGATGAAATGCCTCAAACATATATGTTATCATGTGAAATATTTGATGTATGGGGTATTGATTTTATTTGACCATTCCCTAGTTCATTTGGAAATAAATACATCCTAGTGGCAGTTGATTACATGACAAAATGGGTGGAAGCTGAAGCTTTACCTACCAATGATGCTAGGGTAGTAGTTAAGTTTCTCAAGAAACTGTTCTCTCGTTTTGGAACACCTAGAGCTATCATTAGTGATAGGGGCACTCATTTCTGTAAAACTCAATTTGACAAAGTCTTAAAAAAATATGGAGTACACCACAGGATATCTACCCCATATCACCCTCAAACCAGTGGGCAAGTTGAAGTAGCAAACCAGGAACTTAAACGCATCCTAGAAAAAATGGTTGAGTCAAACAGGAAAGATTGGGCATTAAAAGTAGATGATGCCTTATGGGCCTATAGAACAGCATTTAAAACCCCTCTGGGAATGTTCCCATACAAACTTGTATACAAGAAAATTTGTCATCTACCATTCGAGTTAGAACACAAGGCTTTTTGGGCCATAAAATTTTTAAATTTTGATCTTAAAACTGCAAAAAAGAAACGAATGATGCAAATGAACTAGCTTGCCGAATTGAGAGCTGAGGCATACGAGAACTCAAAATCATACAAGGAGGAAACAAAACGACGCCATGATGCTCGTCTCAAGAAATCAAAACAATTTGAAGTAGGGGACATGGTCCTGCTTTACAACTCAAGACTTCAACTATTCCCTGGGAAGCTGAAATCAAGATGGTCAGGCCCATTCATGATCAAAATAATTTTTCCATATTGCACAATCTAGGTAACTCACCCCATTAAAGGCACATTCAAGGTAAATGGTTACCGACTCAAAATTTACAATGGTACATATTTTAGGGATATGAGAGAGGAGCTTCAGCTCCATGAACCTTCTTTTAGAAATGAAAACAGGGTAAGTCTAGCTTAAGACTATAAACGAGCGCTTCTCGGGAGGCAACCCGAGCACTAATTTACTAACATTTTACTTTTAAGCATCTAACTCCATATCAATGAAGTATAGGTTCAGGGCCACACGGCCTTGCACACGGGCGTGCCCGTGGCCGTGTGGAAGTAAGGGGATGACACACGGGCGTACCTATAATCGTGCACAACAAGAGATAAAATTTTCCTAAACACAAGTAGAACACGACTGTGCCCGGCGACCGCGTGAGGTACTGACTTGCCAACCACGGGCTGGACACGCCCGTGCCTGACGACCGTGTGAAGATATTGACTTGCCACAAATGGGTTGCACACGCCCGTGGTACCTCACCGTGCCGACATACTGACTTGTCGAACACGGGTAGAACATGCCCTTTCTACATGACTGTGTGAGTAAGAACACGGGCGTGCCACAAATACCCATGACCGTGGCCAAACACCTGAATGCGCCTAAAATTCAAAATCACGAAAAACATGGGCACATAAAAATCGAGCACGGGGGTGGCCCCTTCCCATGCTCTCACCCTGTTTAAGTAACTAAACCGCTCATCTCCCCCAAATCAACCCTAAAGTAAATTTTAAAACTTCTTTTCTCTCAAATCCAGACACACCCACACCCTTCACCGTCCCAACAAAACCTCAATCTTCCTTTCTTCCAAAAACCACCCTAAAACTGAGAACACGCCCGCACCACCACCGTGCTACAAGAAGAACACGCCCACACGACCGCCGTGCTGCAGCAGTCCACGCCCACGCCACAGTCGTGTACCTGCAGAAAACCTCACAACACCACCGTGCTCCGCCCGTGTCCAGCCGATTTTCACCATCACAACCCCTGGTTCCCTTCGTTACTTCATCTTTTTGACTTAAAGATTGTTAAATTTCATATTATTTTACTTTGTTTTTGTTTTTGCTTTAAGCATGATTTATTTTCTTAGAACTTGTCTCAATGTTTCATTTCCCATGAATATTTATAGTGAAAATTTTGATTGTTAACTATCCGTTGCTATTTATCGATTGTTAGATAGATTTCATAATTTCTATTGATTACATTCTTATACAAATTTTCCTATGTAAAATTAGAATAGGCTGCTTATAGGATTTAATATCTGGGGTCTAGATGACAATTTCGTACAAACATTACTTGAATATCTATTATTTCAGGTACAATGTCATCATCATGAGGGAAACGAACTACAGCCGCCCCTACCAAGAAAAGAAAGGGACCCAGCTCGTCCTCAGCTAGTGCCTCTTTCGAAATAAGACACCGCCTCCTTCAATTCTCTCAAGAAGCTCAGGAAAAACTATATAAGGCATTCTGGGAAAGACCTCTCGGCACCGGAAGGTGCATTGACTGGGACGCCGTGAAACAGGTCGGACTAGCAGCTGATATTCGAGCCCTCATATCGACCGAGCCATGGGAGCAATTTTTCTCTATCGTCGATCCCACATATTTAGAACTCACACTCGAGTTCTGCACCACTTTCACCTTACAGACAGTGATGAACCAATATGAAGACACAGGCACAGTCTAATTCTGTTTAGGGGGCACAGTACTTCGCCTAAGCGTACCATAATTCGGCACAGCACTCGGACTCTACACGGAGGAGTTTATAGCAAAAAATGCACTCTCCGAGTTAAACCGTCAGCTCCACTACACTCCCCTCAACTGTTGGCGCAGCTTAGCGCCCACCACATCACTCGGTTAGAGCGACACTTTAGCCTCCTCCAAACCAAGGCTCAGATTTCTTCGCTCACACTGATTGGCCAGATGATACCTCAGGGCATTCAGACGATGCTACACATGAGGATGATTAAACATCATCGAGGGACCGACCCTCCCCAATACTGATTAACCACAGATGAAACGGAGCCCGAGGACATTACTGATGATGTCCCACCACCACCACAGAAGGCACCAGCTCTGAGCTAGCGGCCATCCCATGCAACAACTTCATTGTTGGATATCTCTGCACGCCTCAACCAGTTCGAGCAATATTTCACTGACAACGCTTAATGTCTTGACGGAATCGAGGCCACCCTCCAGCAGATATGCCATCACTTCCATATCTCATCACCAACACCACCACAGGACCCGACCGATGATGAGGACCTCTGAGTCCTTTTCTTTATCTAGTTTTTCTTTTCTTATTTTAAGCTTTAACTTTTAATTTTTCTATTTTCCTTATATTCCATTTATTTTAATTTGTCTTAGTTTGAACTTTTTCTTTGTACATTGCAAATTTTTATCATGATTATCATTCACCTCTAACCTTCGAGTATTCCTAACATATATTTATACGCCTCCGAGATTTCTAACTAGTGACTTCGCAGTACCAAATGAACACTCCATAGAAACGAACAAATCACTAGGAGTAATTCACTACTACATAAGTCATCTGTAACCACGACTTCTGCCAATCCAAGGGATCTCATCTGTAATTTAGGAAGTGTCACTCTCTCCCTTCTCTTTTGATATTATATAAGTGTCATTATCTATCTTTGTACATTGAGGGCAATGTACGTCTTAAGTGTGAGGGATAAAAGTGCCTAATTTTTTTGTATTATTCTCAAATCCCTGAGGATAAAAGTGCCTAACTTTCTTCATTATTCTAAAATCCCTGAGTTTAGTCTTATTTTGAAGTAATTTTCTCATATTACTAATTTGAATGAAATTTCTGATGATTTATGATTTTAATTAATATGTTTTAGAATAAGTCATCGATAATTGTGTATTGATGATTAAATTAGAAGAATATTAGAGAATCAAGCATGATAAGTCTATTTTTCAGAATTAAAATGTTTGCTAGGTTGTTGAGCTGAATCTGAATATTATCTTAAAGTTTGAAATTTACAAGGTTGATGTCAAAACACCCATAATTTTTGTGAGATTTTGAGCCTATCAGAGCATATATTCTTTTCCATGCTCACTTATTGATTATGAGTGTGTCAACTATGAACTGTTATTCTAGAACTTGCCTCGATTATACATGTTGAGACCACATCTATGATTTGATATACAGATATGATAAAGGCACCTAGGATTTAACCCACTCACTCCACTAAAAAGCCTACATCTATAAATTAACCCCTAGTGAACCCCATTGATCCTAACAACACTTTTTATTGACTTACCAGCTAATATTAACCCAAAACCCCTTTGTATTTGTTATCACCAATCCTTTTGACTACCCTCATATCGAGATTTGATTTGATATGTTGCCTGGCTGTTATCTTTATTTTAAGTAATAGATACATTCCTTATTATGTAAGTCTCGTGTTCTTAAAAAAACGAAGTATATTTATTATTAGTTCTATAATTAAATGAGCTTACATATTGAAATTTCAAATCTTGAAGAAAAAACTCGTATTATTAGTTTTCAATTGATGTAATTATTTAGGATTAGTTTAAATTTTTTAATCAAGCAATTTGTCAGGTCAGTCTCGATTCTAACCTTCTAATTCAGTCTTTATCCACACCTTTAACCCTAGCCCCATTACAACACTGTTAAAGACCTTTTTGATTTGTGTATCATCTCATATTATAGTGGTGGAGATTTGATTTTCAAGCAACCCTATGGGATTAACTTTTCAGGTTCGACTTTTGATAGCTTAATTTTGAACCTTAAACACCTCGAGTGATTTGAGTGAATCTTTAGTGAGGATATCAATCCTTGTCGATTTTGAATCAAAGGTAATTATTTAGATAAGGGGAAACACCTACGTTTTTATGCTACAAATATGTGACTTTGACTGTTTGAATCTTTAGGACTCCTCGAGTTAACTCATCCATGTATAAATTATCTACGAATTATGATGAGACATTATTGATAGAAATTATGAATCATGGAAATTTTGTTCTAGTTGTAAGTTGAGAATTTTGCTTTAGGACAAGCAAAAGCTTAAGTGTGGGGGTATTTGATAAACAATAAAAGAAACATATTTTAATCCCATATTTAGTATGCTTTTGGATGATTTAAGCCTCGATTGATATAAAAAGGTGCTCTTAATCCTTTCCTTTTATGTCTTATACCCAGGAAAGCACCCGAGGACGAAAAGAACATAAACGGGCCCAAAACGGAGTAAATGGGCCATATCACGAAATCCACACGGCCTGGACTTAAGCCCACACGGCCGTGCCATATTTATCATCTAGAACACGGCCTTACCATCGAGTCACACAATCGTGCCTCATTAAAGAAGTCCGAACACGGCTTGAAGACTAGTCACACGGGCGTGTGACATGGCCGTGTCCCTATCGTGGTGAAAAGCAATTTCATTCAGATTTGGATACTTTGGGGTGAAGAATCACATTCTAAGAGCCTATATAAACCCCCTAAGTGTTACCTGAAAGGGAGGCGGTTAGCTAGGCCAAGTAGCCAAGCCGAAAAGGTTAGAGTTGTGGGAATCACTCGATGATAGTCAGTTGATCCATCTCTAGAAGCCGGAATTCTACTCAAGACGGCAGATCTCTCATTCACTTCTTTCAGGGAGTTTTAGGGATTTCTTATGTTTTGTTTTATTTTTTCTTCTGAGATGATTTCTTTATTTGGTATGAACTAAACCCCTTAGATACCTAAAGGGGATGAAACCTAGATGGATCTTGTTATTATTTTCTAAACTATAAGATAAATACTTGATTTGTTCTTAATTATGTGTGCTTAATTCTTGTGTTAATGTTTCCAGGATATTAATCCAAGTATGATGTGTTTAGGTGGTGGAGCAAAAGTCCCTGCCTATTCATAGATCTAGCATAATTAAAGCGAAGTCGTTCGCGCTCCTAGAGATAGGATGACGAGATTTTTTCGGATTAGGGTGAAACCTAATATGGGAATCCATAGATCGATTTACTGCTATTCTAGGGGGTTATTAAGTGAGAAAGAGATTTCTGTTAATTAACCTAGGGTTAGACGTTATTCGCCTCGAGAGAGGGTTTAATATACGTTAGGGAGTCCTACGGATCAAGTCAAGTGAATAAATCGTATGGTTCGGTGTTAGATAACAAGTGAAGTCTAGGTAGATTCTTCCTGAGGGTATCGTCTTAATCAAATGAGTTTTCTCTCAAGTTATTTCCCAATTCATTCTTTTTGTCTTTGTGTCTTTAGCTTAGTAGTCGTTAGATCTAAACAACTTCACTTATTTTAGGTTAGATAATAAAAAGAAGGTTAGTATTAGTACTTTTAGTTCCTTTGGGTTCGACAATCTGGTCTTACCTAAGCTATACTACAGTTCGATAGGTACACTTGCCTTTAATCGTTGTCAGAGTTAGTTTGCAGGTTTGATCATTCTCTTTATAAATTTTAAGACTCTGATCACAACGATCATCCTGTCTGGGACAATAGCATCGATATTTAATTACATGTTAGACTACGTCTGGAACGTTGGCTTTGTACGAGCATTCTGAGCTATCCGAGTATCCTATTTGATTCTGAATGGTTCAACGGGCATTCTGAGAACTGAATGACTGAGAAATGTGTATCCGATACAGGTACGTTTGAAGTGTATGCCAAGTTTGAGAATGAAAAGTAAGCATATATGAGATTGTGGGATTGAGGTATATGTATACGGACTTAGTGAAATGAGATATGTTATATACAAATGTATTATGATTTAATGATATACATGGAGATATAATTTGTTGGTAAGCAAGTGGTTAGAAGCAAATGAGCCCTAGAAGAATTATGAATTTGCTATTGTGTTATGCTATAGATTATGAGAATGAAATGGTTATAAATGTTTTATATGATAAGTTTATTTGTATATGGCCTACTAAGCTTTTGAAAGCTTACTCTGTGTGTGTTTGCATTGTTTTATAGATTATCAAAGCTACGAAAAGCTCGGGGATCATTGAGGATCATCACCACAGTATCAAACAATATTTTGGTACCTTTTGAATGTGTACATATTTAAATATGGCATGTATAGATTAGTTGTAATAGATGATGTTTTGAGATGTATATATAAGCCATGTGATATGGTTTGATAATGGTAATGAATTTGGTAACTTTAAATCTATGTTTTGTGATGAAAAGTTGATATGTTTGTTATACTTATGAATGGTTAGAAAAGATGGCCATTATTGGTATGGTTTGGTTGCTTTTGAGAGTATGAAAAGTGCTTGTTTGTGCTTGTAGGTGAGACTTTAAGTTTGGGTGGCAATTTGGCCTTGCAAGTGGCCTATGTTTGCCCACGCAGTTGAGCCCACGGGCGTGTGTCTTGATCGTGTTCCTGAAGTTTGAATTTCGAAACAAGTCAGTCTCGGCGTATGACAAGCCATGTGCATCAAGTCAGTGTTGCCCACCTGCAAAGCGCACGGGCATGTCCTCAGCCGTGTGGACAAGTCAGTATATATGCCTTGTTTTGCCACGGCTTGGACACACGGGTGTGTCTGATGCCGTGTGAGGCACATGGTTTGCCCACACGGGTGTGTGACCTCCGTAACTTTGAAAAAATGTTTGATTTTCAGAAAATTTTTTGTATGAGCTCTGTTTAGTCTCGACTTTTTCCCAATTCATGTTTAAGATATCGTAGAACTTTTAAAGGGACTCTATGTATATGATTTGTCATGTTATGATGAAGATGTATCTTGTGTTGTGAAATGATCCTAAATGTTCTAATATGTCTGGTAATGCCTCTTAACCCTATTCTTGCGATGGTTACGGGTTAGGGTGTTCAAAAACTACACTTATTTTTATGAAAATTAAATTAACCACATGGCCTATCACACGGGCATGTGACATGGCCGTGTGCACAAGTTAGAGAGTTACACATGGTAAGACAGGACCTGTAGCACGGGCATGTCTAAGGGTCACACAGGCGTGTCCCAAGACCACGCGGGCGTGAAAGCCCTGTACTTGAGAAAAAAATTGGAATTATGCGAAAAATTCTTGGTTATCCTGATTTAGTCCCGATTCAATTCTAATGTTCATAGTGGACCTCGAGGGTCCATTTAAGGGACAATACGAGTGTTCTCGGAAAATGAATAGTAACTTACTTGAATTAACTGAAAATGTTCTGTAATCACAGATAATGCTCCGTAACCCTGTTCCAGCGACAGATATGGGTTAGTGGTGTTACAGGTAAGTTCATGTACGTTTTTCGAGTTATTATTGTCAAAATGTAAACCATTTGCTAAATAATTGTTGGGATACTGTTTTTCTAGGTTTCGGAGGTCTCGGGATTGCTTTCACATTAAAAATGAACTAGGTGTGTAACGAAAACACGAGAAAGCATTAATTAGTGAAAGCCAAAAATCTGGCATGTCGTGTGGTAGGCCGTGTGGGCCAATATGGGCAAGCCACAGAGGGGTGTGGGCCACACGGGCAAGGCCATTCTGAGTGTGCGGGCCCACACGGGTAAGCCACATGGGCATGTAGGCCTAAATTTTAGAAATTTTCCCTAGGATTGTACATGTCATTCCTATCAATTATGGGCCTTCCGTAGGGTCGATATTAATGGTATAAGCATTAAAGCGTGAAATCTCATACCTTGTTAGACTGAAAATGACTTAAATAATGCTTTTATGAGTACTATGAGACATGGTATGTACGATCTATTCTGTCATGCTTAGGCATGTGTAATATCTATTTTATGAGCATGCATGATGTATTAATTTTGATATATGTTATTATTGTCTGTATTTGGTTATGGGATGGGGTATTTGATATGTAGAGAAAGTATTATGTGAGATGATGTTTCGCCAATATACTAGCAGCACGGCTGTGATTATTCTGAAAAGTGTCGTATAGACACTATGTGGTGTGTAAGGCTGGGTGAATGTTTTATACCCCACGTGGTGTGTTGGGATGGCCGGAGTTGGTGTGTAGAGGATGGGGATAGGACTTTGTATATCTTTATCTATATGATTCTGTTGATAATATGATTCTGTAAAGGATTTATGTATGTATCTGTTCTGTTATGCGATAAAACCTGAATTTATGTTTTCGTAGAGTTACACACTGAGTTTTTAAACCCACTTTCTTTCTGTCTACTTTTTTCAGGTAACCCTTAGACTTAGGCGGGTCGGTGCGACGGAGACTCGGTTGTGACCACTTGTCCATAAATTTCATTTACTTTAAAAGTTTACTTAATTTTATGATTTTGAGAGTTTTGTAATTTTGGGACTCTCTGGAATTTGGGGTTTTATTTTTGGATTTGGATTTGATTTGAAATTTTTTGCGACACTTGACAAAACAATTTACAAAAACAATTGTTTTATGCGGTCAAACGCTTTAGAGAAAATAAACTCTGTTTTCAAAATATAACTACTTTAAAACTTCTGTTGCAAATTATTACTTTATTTGAAAGAGTATACAACCGATGGTTTTCACTAATGAGTATAACGACATCTTTTTTACAACGAAGAGCTACGATGTTTTTAAAGGAAAGGACCGATTTTTTCTTTGTAACATCTCTAGATTCGGCTATAATGTCTAGGCTGAGTTTGGGGTGTTACCGTTTTTTCACTTGTCGGGCTTGAGTATTGCGATACCCACAATAGTCTTGAGATTAAGAGTCTTGGGGGTATCAATATGCTATATCCATGGTCTGGTATCACGATACCACTATAGATGACCTCTATTCTCCTCATTTCAGCACTATTAGGGGTATCACGACTTTCATGCTTCGATATCATGATACCCCCTTTCTAGGAGATATTTTCTTTATGTTCGGGTTACTGTCGACTCCCTACAACACCTAACCAACTTGTTAAGTTTCCCATGGAACGATTGACCAATTTGGGTATAAAAAATGGCTTAAATTAATAAAAATGATTTATTAACAACAAAACTAAAAATCAACAAAAACATATCAAAGACACTTAAATTACTTGAGAATAAGCTCCTTAAGTGTAATGGAAAACCTAATTTGACGTATCAAATTACGATATATCACATTGATCTGTTTAAAGCATCTAAAACTATGAGCCACTGGTACACGACTTCTCACAACACCATATCTCATTGTCGTGTTGCTCTTCACATTGTCCTCTCGATTGTGATTGTCAACTAGGCCTCACCATCCTCATTCAATCTAATTCTGTCACATCTATTGTAAAAGAAGGAGCTCACTAATCAGACAAGCTTTTGATTCCCTCTGCTAGCCTTTTGTAGATATCGTATGAGCCACTGCGTTGGCTTGGCGCTATGCATGTTGTGATACGGCCACGCCCCGAGCACATTCTTGGACCAGCTCCCTAAGCATTGCTTGCAATCCCTTGCGAGCTGAACTAGTTTGCTTCCAGCTTGTTGAGCTCAATTCAGCTCGTTTCCATCTTTTTATTTTATGCATTAAGTTGTTGGAATTAAAATAAATTAGTTAATTTAGTTAGTTAATTTAGTTAGTTCAGCTCAAATAATTAAAGTTGATTTTAAATTGTTAAAAATCTGGACATTTTAATTGTGTTTAATGTGTCTTAGTTTTATGCACATTTATTAGCTAGCTTAGGATGAATTAATTTTTTGTTAAATTGTCCAGCAGGTTTTTAATTTGTATTAGGTTGCTACCAACTTAATTATGTCTTAATTAAAACATGTCATAAATTTGTCTAAGTTTACTACATATTTAAATTGTGTTTTTAGCTCCAGCCGAATTAATACAAATAACTAATTTGTCTTAGTTCATGCATGAAATTAAATGTGTCCTAAGTAGCTGCCGAATTTAATTTGTCTTGTGGCCTAAATTTGTTTTTTTCCTAAAACATGATTTAATGGCTGTTTTAAATAGGTGCAGGTACTTGGCATTGGACAGCAATAAAAGGGCTGCTGCTATTTGCTCTCCTCTATGCAGCCCTTCGTGAACAGCAAGGGACTTTGGGGGCTGCTGTTTCACTCTTCAAGGCAGCTCTTTCAGCTCACCGAAGCACCTTGGGAAACTCCACCAGCTACTATGTTCCTTCCACACTCATTTGGCTTTTCGATTTCATGTGTTCACACACTTGGCTGCTCTTATTCTTTTGTTCACACCATGCAACTATTGGAGACCCCAAAACGTCCTTAAATGAGGTACAAACTATTCAGCTCATCAAGGAGTCATCATAAAGGCCTTTCCAAGCTTCTAGGTCGTACCTTTATGCATCACTAGCTCCCAAGCTCCATCATTCAATTCAGCTGAATTTCTAAGGCATCTAGAAGGGACTTTCGGCATCCTCAAAGAACATAGAGAAATTCTGGAAAAATCAAGATCAACCAGCTCTTTAATTTTGAATTAAAAGCTGAACTTGCATACTAAGTTATGACCATTCGGCTAGCTTAAGGAGTAACTATAAATACTTAGCCATTTTCATGTATCTTAGAACTTTTTGCACTTCGAATGAATTTCTGTTACTTTGTGAGTTTATTCAACTCTCAAGTTTCGTTTTAAACTTGAGTTGGCTTATCTAGTTCTCTAGTGGCGTCAACCTTGTTTTCCTTCGAACTTATTCATCGAGTGTGGCGTTCACCCGATATACTTCCGGTTCCTATCTCGTTATAGATAACGGGTCGAAGTTCTTTTAACAACTTCTAGCAACCTTAAGCGACGTATAAGTCCCGAGTCAATACTTACAAAGTATTGGTTTGATCTTGTCCTTAAGTTTCTTACATACGCCCTAACCATCTACTCACCTTATTTTCTTTATTTCCAAATCAAGCCTCATTCATTTGACACACAAATTCCCTTAAACTAAATTGCAAGCTTTCATTTAGCCTACAAATAGCCGAACACCTTTTAACTCTGAATTACAACGATACTTTATCGATTAACGATCAGGCACAACTACGACTCGGATTACTTCCGTAACTCGGGATCATATCATGTTGAACGAGGCACTCTTAGAAGCCCACACTAATAGCAATCTATTCCCTGTGTGATTAATAGCATGTAGGCGGCGTCCAATGGGATGGCACTCGAACTGGTACAAGTAATCTCGCTTGTAGCCCTTCTAACTCTCTAAAATAAGTCTGTATTAAAGTTGCAATAGGATATCATAAAAGCAAACCGAGGCCAATAGAATTACAATGCCACCCAAGTATCCAATGTAATCTGGCAATCACGAAAGACATGCTTCAGTGTTTCCACTGCACCTCCATGCCTGGGGCATAAAGTAGAATGGATTAATCGTCTATAAAGTATAATAGAGTATGTAAGGAGATAATTAAAAAAATTCCTTCAGTTGAGGATCTTGACATTAGAAGGAATATCTAGAAGCCATGATTTTTTGTAAAAGGCAGTTTATGTAGTTTGAGTAACAATGCTTATAGGTGTTTGTAAATCATGTAAAAGAAGTTTGGAGGCACTTCTTACAGAATACTATTTCGAAGCCTTACCCCTCCAAACTAGGCGATTAGCATGAGGGAAACGCTAGAGGAGTTCCCAGGATCCTCACAACATCAAATTCAATGAAGGTATTTCTTATCAAATCTGATTTTCATAATCTTGTACTTGAGTCAATTAAATTAGAGACGAAAATCTATTTCGGTGTAATCGATAGCTTGTATTTATAAGCGTATAAAGGACAAAAATGTGGCCTTCCTTGTTTTTTATATAGATGATATTCTACTTATCAGAAATGATGTAGGAGAATTGTCAGCGGTTAAATTGTGGTAAGCTTAGCAGTTTAGCATGAAGGACTTGGGTGAAGCTGGTTATATTCTTGGAAATCAAATACTTAGGGATCAAAAGAATAAACGATATCTCTATCTCAAGATTCATACATTGATAAGGTACTGGAATATTTTACAATGACCGATGCAAAGCCAGCCGTTCAACCAGCTTCATTAGGTTTTCATCTTTCTTTAAATGACTGTGTTAAGACAGCAAAAGAAAGAGAGCATATGAGTAAGGTTCCATATGCTTCAGCAGTTGGAAGCCTTATGTATGTGATGCTTTGCACACGTCTAGATATTTGTTTCTCAATAGGAATGGTTAGTTGATATCAGATGAATCTAGGTCTTAGGCATTGGCAAGCTGTAAAGCATATATTAAGGTATCTTAAAAGAACTAGGAATTATATGCTTGTGTATTCTGGGTAGAACCTTACTCTTGTTGGATACACAGTCTCAGAATTCCAAACCTGTAAAGATTCGAGGAAATTGACGTCGGAAAATATATTCGTTCTAGGTCATGGAGCCATAGTATGAAGAAGTGTAAAACAAACTTGCATTGCTGACTCTACTATGGAGGCCGAGTATGTGGTTGCTTCTGAGGCAACGGAAGAAGCATTATGGCTTTGATAGTTCTTAATCGATCTTGAAGTAATTCCTGGTATGGAAAAAACTATGATACTATATTGTGATAATAGTGTTGAAATAGGTAATAATGAGGAAATGAGAAGTCACAAGAGGACGAAACACATTGATTGGAAGTATCACTTGATACGAGAGGCAATAGCCGAATGAATTGTAGAGGTGATGAAAGTAGCTTCTAAAGATAACCTTATGGATTCATTTACTAAGACTCATGTAACTAGGAGTTATATCAAACACATCGATGATATGGGAATGCAAAACATGACACATTTAATTCACTAGGCCAAGAGGGAAATTTGTTGAGAAATGTGCCCATATTGTAGTAAACATGTAACTGTTTTCTATTTATTTGAACGATGAATAAATAAATAAAGTTAATTTCACATTTCACTATTATGTATTTTTTATTTCTTTCTTTTATATTTTGCATGCATAGCGAAATTGTTACAATCAAATATTAGCTCATTGATTGTCTAAGTTCAAACTGAAGATAAATGACATTGTAAGAACGCTTACATTGCGAGAAAGACAACTTACTTTAGTAGATAATCTAAATAAGTCTGTAATCTCGTAAAAGAATCGAAGTGGGCATTTGATTCAAATATTAAGAAGGATTATTATGTCGTTTACAATGCCATTGGGCATATGGTTAGTCCTGACTATCGGAGCAACTGACTCTACGAGTAGAGATGTAGATGTATTCATTGGTAAAATGATACATTGGACTAGACCCAAGATGAATTAATTCTGAATTTGTTTGTGAATTAATTCACTTGTGACGTTCATGGTTTGATTTACCTAAATCCTGAGTTAGTCACTGACCATGCGTATGCAACTCATGTACTTTGATATAAGTGGAGGCTTATGCTCTAAAGATGATCGAGCCCATAGCTGGTATGCTGGGTACATGTTGTTTACGGCATAGTCTTATACTTTCATTGGCATTATGTGGATTGATAAATATGGAACATGGCCACAAATTGCTTGTTCTCGAACGAGAAATTTATTATAGTTGACAGTGATCATATTAATCATTAAGAAGATACAATGGTGACCATGAGATAAAATAGGATTGTATTGAGTGAACGAATTTAACTTAAAGGAATTAAGGATATCATATGAGGGTAAAGATTATACCATAAGGAAATTTGAATCATGGTACATCTTGTGGACTGACTCCATGATTATGTAATTGCAAATTATCGGAACGATGTTTCTGGAAATAGTTGCAATTGCTAAAGCCTAATTGTATATGTCCGATTGGTCCTTTAGCTAGCTCAACAAAAGCTCGATTGGACTTCATTTGAATTAGAAGAAAATTCTACGACTTTAGAAATAATTTAACTGAATCGATTTATTCGATGTGGAATTAAATTAGATGGTTGTGAGAATTGTTCAACTAGAGAATTTGATTAAAACATTTTCTTGAAAAATTAAATTATAAAATCTAAGTGATTTTTGGAAAAATTAATTTTGATCAAGTAAAACTAAATTAATCTAATTAATTAAAATTAATATGATACTTATGGAAATTGATTTTCAAGTCAAAAATTGGCATAATGGGTAATTAAACTTGAAAATTGGACCTGAAATCGTAAATTAGGTCCGGTTGCTAAAAAACCAAGATTATGACCCAAAAACTGGTCGAACCAGGCCCGATATGTGAAATTGGGCCGACGGTCCAACCGGTGGCTAGACCGGATATGTCAGGTTGTCACTGACCTGGATTGAACTGGCAGTAGCCAAACTGACTCAAGGTGTCGTAAGGGTGTCGCACCTGTATCACTAGACACGGCAGTGCATATGGCTACAATGACGGCGTCCCGGTGGCTGGCGGCAATTGGTCTTCAGTGGTTGAACAGTGGAGGGGTTACACTCCTACTGGAACTCTACCAGAGAATTTGATTTTGAAATTAACTATTCCAAAAATAATAATTTAATGCTTATATTGTAGATAAACGTTCTATTATTTTACTAAGATTTAATATTAAAGTGATTAAGTTTAATCATAGTTGAACTCTCTAAACTCTCATTATATAAAGAGAGTCTTGGGTCATTATTTTACACATAGTTGAATTGAAGAGAAAGTTGTAGAGAGAAAATTTTCTGAAGAGATTATTTCAGAAAATTTCTAGAGATATTTTTCTAATTTACAATTTTTTCCAAAAGTTTAGAGAAATTGTGAAATTACCCCACTGGTAATTTTTGTGAATTTTTTTATTAGAAGCGAGCCCATACTAGGTAGACGTGAGCTTAAGGATAGAGGAGAAGACTACTCGGTTGAAGCGTCCATCCTAGACGAATCGAAAAGGTAAAATTTTGATTAAGTGTTTATTACTTTAGATATCACAACTAATATCGTTTTTTGGAAAAACTTTTAAAACTCTGGTTTTTCCCTAAATTTATTTTTCGTTGCATTTTCCAAACCCTTTTTTTTCCAACAATTTAACAGGTGTTTATTAAGTTCTTTGAGTATGAAGGGCTTTTAATGATTAGTTTGTGTTCTTTGTGGAGATTAGGAGAAGATTGTGAGACGATTAATCCTCCGGGTAATTAAATTCTTTTCTCAAGTTGTTTCATTCAAGGGTGAGTAATTTTATCATTTTAAGTGTTATTTTATTTTGAAAATAAGTTCATTGGATGCTATGACACCAATTAGTGCAATCGGGTGTTGTAAAAATTGAACAGGGTGATTCTTGTGGATTGTCCATTTAGGTTAATGGATTGCTCCTTCGTAAATCTTCATTGAGACCAAATTCAGTGTGTGTTTCTAACTCGAAACCACCACAAAAAACCCAAAAAATCTGGAAAAAAAATGCAAGGAAAATTTGAAACTGTTGGTAGTCACATGGCCGTGTTATTGGCCGTGTATTAGGCTGTGTGGGTGTACATGAGCGTGTTCGATTGCACGGGTAAATCAGGTAAGTCGTGTGAGGCACACATGCATGTGTGATTACACGAGAAAATCAGGTAAACCGTGTGGGACACATGAGCATGTCGAATCACACGGGCAGATCAGATAGGCTGTGTAGGCCCATTGTTTGAAAATTTTCACTTAGACCCATTTGACTTTGAAATTCGTAATTAGACCTTCAGTGGGATCCATTTGGCTTAAATGTAACACCCCCTAACCTGCATATGTCGTTGGATTAGGGTTAAAGGCGTTACCAAACAAATCAAAAACTTTTACGAACATTTCAAAATACAATTCATCAATCGCAATCAAAGTGTCCCTTTTATAGGTCAACGAGACCTTAATCATGCTTTAGAATAGGGTCGGGACTAAACTGAACACATACTAAAACTCTCGAAAGTTTAAACTTTTTCAAAGTTACAGAGGTCACATGCCCGTGTGGTCAGGCCGTGTGCCTCCCACGACTACTAGACACACCCATATGTCCCCAGCTATGCCAAAACAGAGCATGTATACTAACTTATCCACACGGCCACCAGAGACGCCCGTGTGCCATGTCCGTGTAAAATTAAGCTAGCTACTGACTTGTTCACATGGCCACCAGGCATGTCCGTGTGCCACAACCGTTTATGCAAAATAGGCCATTTGCAAGGCCAAAATGCCACCCACACTTGGGTCATACCTACAAGCATTATACCAATTCATTTCATGCACAATTGACAACCAAAACATGTCAAATATTCAACAAATCTTCACATTCATTCTCATTTCTAAATATGCTAATTCGCATACCAATTTGCACAACTAAACACATGTATATCTAAGCATGATTCATCCACATATTGCCTTTCATATAACCACTTCATTTATCAAACATACCTACTCATATTGCATTCATATGCTTACATTAGCCTTGACCATTTCATTTGATATCAATCCATACCAAACATGCATCATATATCATATTCACACATGCATATTACCAACATTTCTAACCACATCTCACAGCTATTTATACACATTTCAAACATGATCCAAAATAACTAGCCTATACATGCCATATTTGACTATATACACATTTCTAAAGTACCAAAATAAGTTTGAGTAGTGTGATGACGATCCTTAACGATCCTCGAGCCTTTAGTAGCTTTAACGATCTATAAAACAGAATAAACACACACACAAAGTAAGCTTTCAACAGCTTAGTAAGTCATATACAAATAAACTAAGCATAAAATGCACATAACCATATTGATACAATGACATTAATTTTCTCATAGCAAATTCTTCGCATATATTCTTTGGCTCATTTGCTTAGCCATATCTTACCACATTCTTCAACTCAATTATCACATATACACATAGCTCATTCAAGCATATATTCACTTATTATCTCATCATTTCACTACACATGTTCATCTTAGTAAGTTCATATAGACACTTACCTTTCATACACGCCTAGTGTACATATCAAACGTACCTGAAACGGATATACAAATCACATAGTTGTTCGTATCTCGGACTTGCCCGTTGAACCGTTCGGAACTAAATAGGATACTCAGAGTGCTCGTAATAGTAGTACAATGCCAACGTCCCAGACGTGGTCTTACATGTAACCAAATATCGATCCCACTGTCCCAGACAGTGTCTTTGTAACACCCTTAACCTGTACCAGTCGCCGGATTAGAGTTATGAGGCATTACCAAAATAAACACCGTTCCGAATGGACATTCAATTGAATTCGACACAAGTAAAGCGATCCCTATGTATCACATAACAAAATCTAATATTCATTCATAAATCTATAATGCATATACAAGCATATCAAATTACATCCTAACCAAACATACAATTGATATTATGAACCTATATCACATGCATTTACTTATAACAATGTCACATTTATACTTGCACATGATTATTCAAATATCATACACCAAATTCGCATACATTTATTAATGTACCTGAGCCTTGTAATTTATTTATTTAACCATTCAAAGGTTTGGCCATACTATTACCAATATCATAAGCATATCGCAGTGTTTCAAATATTGAGATTAAACCATACCGTTTTCACATAACATTTGAGATTCATGCCTAAACGAAATAATACAAATACCAACTACCTCAAGTATACATCATTTACTATATTGCCGAAGCCTATGTCACAACTCAATCATCATTAGTAATGTATATTAGCAAGTAACTCACGAATAGTCCTTGGACAAGATCATTCATATAGTGCAACAACCATGTTCCGTATATATACATAATTCAAGGCTCGGTATATTGATCCAAACATATAACAAGATTATCACCTAACTACTATAAATATATACCCACATAAATCATCAAGTATCATCACCATCTCTTTACTAGCCAAATGCATAACTAAACACATCACACATATATGCCACGACCAAGTTATATCTACAATATGCACCTAGACTATAGCCGAATATAACCAAATATAATCCATATTATCCATGCATCATAATAACATATCCATATGCACCATTAGATCATTAAGAACCGTATGTCTCCACATTAACTAACATAGAACAAAAGCCATATTCGTATGGATATAATACATATAATAACAAAGTTTCCAACTCAAACAAGGACATTTACCATCTTATACATGCCTTTATCCAAAATAAACCAAACTAAAGGAGTACCAAAAAGATGATAGTGTGGTTGACTTTGTTGACGATTTCCCGAGCCCGTAGCTTGACCAAAATCTATAAAATAGATCATTGAACACACAAAGTAAGCTTACTAGCTTAGTAAGTCTTAAGCAAATTCAATACAACATTGAAACATAAAGGCCCTTTTAATCGTTGAATTCGTAACATAGAATATAAGCATTTCATTATGTAAATAAATCATGACAGAATGCTTTTAGTACTATTAACCTAAGTATTAACACTTTATCACCATAAGCTTGTACATTGTCAAGTCACATAAATATCATATGCATTTGTATATTCCAAGTTGAATGAACATATTTTAAACGTCAATCACATATTCATTCTTGTACGCACATGCGAATACCTTCAAACTGTTTTACCATGAACATCTCCCCTTATAGCCGATTCTTCAAAATAATATACATATAAAACTCAATTTCATATATATAATGTTCATACTCATCATGGATAGCTTAATAGCACATAATAAAATCCTTATTGAATTATCAACTTAATCATATCATACTCAACTCAATGATAGTATACCAACTTACCACATTTCCTACTAATACAATAGACTTACGCTTACCCGAGTTTTTAGCACATTGCATTAAATGTGTCTCACCTTATTTAATTCTCGGATTCTCCGTTTATAGCATATCACCGGCATTAAGCCTGCTAGGCATTATAGTCCGAATTGCACGCCGGCATTGAGCCTGCTAGACCAAAAGTCCGAAGTTTGAGCACCGGCATTGAGCCTGCTAGGCAATAAGCCCGAAATTATTCACCGGCACAAGGCTTGCTAGGCACAAAGCCAGAAGTTGTTGCCTCATTGAATCCTCAGGCTCCCACGTAGCCTCTTCAACTCCGTGACGATTCCATAGTACTTTCACTAACGGAATTTTCTTGTTTCTCAACTCTTTCATTTCCTGGGCTAAAATACGAATCGATTCCTCCTCGTACGTCATATCGAATCAGATTTCAATTTCAGATGGAGAAATCACATGTGATGGATCTAATCTGTATCTACAGAGCATCGAAACATGAAACACATTGTGTATCTTTTCTAATTCAGAAGGAAACTTCAATCTATAAGCAACAGGCCCTATACGTTCGATGATTTCATAGGTCCGATGAATCTCGGACTTAGTTTACACTTTCGACCAAATCGGACTACTTTCTTCCACGGAGAAACCTTCAAAAATACTCAGCCTCTGACTTGAAATTCGATATCTTTACATTTCAAATCAGCATAGGACTTTTGACGATCCGAGGCAGATTCCAAACTATCCTTGATTATAGCCACTTTCTGTTCAGTCTCTTTAATCAAATCAACCCCGTGTATCATATTTTCACTGGGCTCGGTCCAGTACAACGGAGTATGACACTTGCGTCCATATAGGGCTTCCTAAGGTGCCATTTTGATACTAGATTGAAAACTGTTATTATAAGCAAATTCAGTCAAAGGTAAGTATATTTCCCACGTACCTTCAAACTCAAGGACGCAACATCTCAACATGTCCTCAAGTATCTGAATGGTTCGTTCAGACTGACCGTCTGTCTGCGGATAAAAGGCTGTGCTAAAGTGGAGTTTAGTACCTAAAGTATCTTGCAACTTCTTCCAAAACGGTGATGTGAATCTCGGGTCTCTGTCTGAAATAATGGAACTCGGCACACCATGTAATCTCACAATTTGAGATACATACAACTCAGCAAGTTTATCAAGCGAATAGTTCGTACGAACTGGAACAAAGTGAGCTGATTTGGTCAGTCTGTCCACTATAAGCCAGACTGCATCTTTCTTTCTCGGTGTCGTAGGCAAGCCGGATACAAAATCAATAAAAATTCTATCCCATTTCCATTCAGGTCTCATGATCGGCTGAAGTAACCCAGAAGGCACTTGATGCTCGGCTTTTACTTGCTGACAAATTAAACACTTTGAAACAAATTCAGATATATCCCGTTTCATGCATGGCCACCAATAGAACTGTTTCAAATCATTATACATTTTCGTGCTACCCGGATGTACCGACAATCGACTATTATGAGCCTCGTTCAAAATCATCTGAATCAAATCCACATTCCTCGGAACACATATTTGGCCTTTGAATTTCAAACAATCATTTTCATCAATTCGAAACTTTGACTCTACATCATTTTCACACTGAACTCGTCTAGCAATCATATCTTTGTCAATTTTCTGTGCATCACAAATTTGTTGAATAAACAACGGTCTTGCCTTCAACTCGGCTATGATCGAACCATCACCAGACATAACCATATGTGCGTTCAACGCGCGTAGAGCAAACAATGATTTTCGACTTAAGGCATCTGCAATAACGTTGGCTTTCCCCGGATGGTAATCAATCACCAATTCATAATCTTTCAATAGTTCTAACCATCTGCGTTGTCTCAAGTTTAGGTCTTTTTGAGTCATCAAATACTTCAGACTTTTGTGATCCGAATAAACATGACATTTCTCACCGAATAAGAAATAACGCCAAATTTTCAATGCGAAAACAATGGCTACTAACTCCAGATCAAGAGTCATATAACTTCTCGAAGCATAGGCTACTACTTTGCCTTGTTGCACTAATACGCAACCCAAACCATTCAAAGAAGCATCACTATACACAACAAATTCTTTACCCGATTTAGGCTGAATTAACACTGGAGCTTCGGTCAAAAGAGCTTTTAACTGATCAAAACTTTTCTGACATTTTTCCGTCCACTCGAACTTGACATCTTTCTGTAGTAGCTTCGTCAAAGGTGTAGCTATCATAGAAAAACCTTTCACGAATCGTCTGTAGTATCCCGCAAGTCCCAGAAAGCTTCGAATTTTAAAAATATTCTTTGGTGGCTTCCAATCAAGTATAGCTGATATTTTATTCAGATCAACCCGAATACCTGATGCTGAGACAACATGACCCAGAAAACGGACTTCACTCATCCAGAACTCATACTTACTAAACTTTGCATACAATTGCTGATCTCGCAAAGTTTGTAGCACCAATCTCAAATGCTCGGCATGTTCGGTTTCATCTCTAGAGTAGATCAGAATATCATCTATAAACACTACCATAAACCGATCCAAATACTGTCTGAAAACCCGATTCATCAAATCCATAAAAACAGCAGGTGTATTAGTAAGTCCAAAAGGCATAACCAAAAACTCAAAATGTCCGTACCTCGTTCGGAATGCAGTCTTTGGCACATCGGAATCTCTGACTCGCAACTGATAATAACCCGATCTCAGATCTATCTTTGAAAACACTGAAGCCCCTTTCAACTGGTCAAACAAGTTATCAATTCGAGGCAACAGGTATTTATTCTTTATTGTAACTTTATTTAACTACCGGTAATCAATAACATTTACATAGTCCCACCTTTCTTTTTCACAAATAGAACTGGCGTACCCCAAGGATAGAAACTCGGTCGTGCGAAGCCCCTATCTGTCAACTCTTGCAACTGTGCTTTCAACTCTTTCAACTCAGTAGGTGCCATCTGATACGGAGCTATTGAAATTGGAGTCGTCCCCGGTACTAATTCAATACCAAACTCAATCTCTCAAACTGGTGGCAAACCCGGTAATTCTTCAAGAAATACATCTAGGTATTCACACACAACTGATACTGATTCAATCTACCTTTCAGACACTCTATTATCCAACACATAGGCCAAGTAAGCTTCACATCCTTTTCTCACATACTTACGAGCTAACATCGAGGATATTACTATCGGTAACCCATTCAGATCATTAGATTCAACCCGGATAATCTCACCGCCTGACATCTCAAATCAATAGTCTTTCTTTTGCAATTCACCACAGCATCATGCAAAGTTAACCAGTCCATTCCCAAAATTATATCGAACTCATCAAAAGGCAACAACATTAAATCAGCTTGAAAGCAGGAATCTCGAATCATCAACGGGCAACCTTTACACACTTTATCAACAAGTACACATCAACCCAAGGGGTTGGACACACGAATCACAAACTTAGTAGACTGAACAGGTAGAGTCTTATTGGATACTAAAGTTTCACACACATATGAGTGAGTCGAACCAGGATCAATCAATGCAATCACAGTAGTATCATAAAGAGTGAAAGTACCAGTAATAACATCTGAGGAAGAAGCATCCTCTCTGGCACTAATAGCAGATGTTCTGGCTGGTGCACGAGCCTCTGATTGAACCGCAATGTCTTTAGTTCCTTTCTGATTTCCACTGACATTTCCCGAATGCCTAGGTGGTCTGCCTCGCACTGACACATTACTCGATCTAATATTCTGGGCCGTATTTTGCTCGGCTAACATCGGGCACTCTCTGATAAAATGATCTGATGATCCACATTTAAAGCAAGGCCGATCACGAAATCTACAACTCCCAGAATGCCATTTACCACAATGCTTGCATTCAACCCGATTCTGCTGAACATTACCAACACTGGCCTTTGAAGTAGCCTGGGAACCCATAGGTGGTTGATCTCGTCTAGACATGTCTGAAATAGCTTTATGTCGGCCGAAGTCATCTTTGAACTTCTTAGATACATAATGGAAAGTCTTACTCAATGATCTTTCCCAAGCTCTTCAGCTTTGCAAGCTCGCTCAACAAGTACCACGAACTCTTTGATTTCAAGAACGCCAACAAGCAACTTTATGTCTTCATTCAGACCGTCTTCAAATCTTTTGCACATAATGGCTTCAGTTGATACACACTCTCGGGCATATCTGCTTAATCTGACAAATTTCCGCTCATATTCAGTCACAGTCATGCGACCCTGTTTTAGTTCAGAAATTCTTTCCGTTTCTGATCGATGAATCTCTGGCTAATATATTTCTTACGGAACTCGATCTGGAAGAAATCCCAAGTCACTTTTTTCTTTTGGGACCACCGACACTAGTGTATTCCACCAATGATATGCAGTGTCCCGTAGTAAAGATATAGCACACTTCAGGCATTCATCTGGAGTATAGGATAGCTCATCAAATACCCGAATAGTGTTATCAAGCCACATCTCAGCTCGCTCTGCGTCATCATCATCATTAGCTTCAAATTCTTCGGCCCCATATTTTCTAATTTTATCAACGGGAGGCCTATTAGATCTCATCGGATTTATCATCGGAGGTGCGGAAGGTACCGGAGTTGGATTAATTGGGGGTGGAGGTTGTTGTACAGTCGGGTTAGTCTGAATAAACTGGGTAAACCATTCATTCATCATCTGGTAGAAGGCTTGCTTAGCCTCCCCCTCATGGCTACCCGAGAAAGGTCGAGAGTCTACCGGCGATGACCCACGTGCGCGATCAGGCGCTATACTCTCTACATCATCCGCTATGGCTCTGTCAGGATCCATTTACTATAAAGAACACAATTTGAAATGTCAGAAGTCACCACACTATCGTATATATAATAAAGGCATGTATAGCTAGACTCACACACGATACGGTAGTCCTAGAATCGACTAAACCGTAAGCTCTGATACCAATCAAATGTAACACCCCTAACCTCTACCCGTCGCCGAATTAGGGTTATGAGGCATTACCAAACTAAACACCGTTCTGAATGGACATTCAATTGAATTCGACACAAGTAAAGCAATCCCTATGTATCACATAACAAAATCTGATATTCATTCATAAATCTATAATGCATATACAAGCATATCAAATTACATCCGGACCAAACATACAATTGATATTATGAACCTATATCACATGCATTTACTTATAACAATGTCACATTTATACTTGCACATGATTATTCAAATATCATACACCAAATTCGCATACATTTATTAATGTACCTGAGCCTTGCAATTTATTTATTTAACCATTCAAAGGTTCGGCCATACTTTTACCAATATCATAAGCATATCGCAGTGTTTCAAATATTGAGATCAAACCATACCGTTTTCACATACCATTTGAGATTCATGCCTAAACGAAATATTACAAATACCAACTACCTCAAGTATACATCATTTACTATATTGCTGAAGCCTATGTCACAACTCAATCACCATTAGTAATGTATATTAGCAAGTAACTCACGAATAGTCCTTGGACAAGATCATTCATACAATGCAACAACCATGTTCCGTATATATACATAATTCAAGGCTCGGTATATTCATCCAAACATATAACAAGTTTATCACCTAACTGCTATATATATATACCTACATAAATCATCAAGTATCATCACCATCTCTTTACTAGCCAAATGCATAACTAAACACATCACACATATATTCCACGACCAAGTTATATCTACGATATGCACCTAGACTATAGCCGAATATAACCAAATAAAATCCATAGTATCCATGCATCATAATAACATATCCATATGCACCATTAGATCATTAAAAACCGTATGTCTCCACATTAACTAACATAGAACATAAGCCATATTCGTATGGCTATAATACATATAATAACAAAGTTTCCAACTCAAACAAGGACATTTACCATCTTATACATGCCTTTATCCAAAATAAACCAAACTAAAGGAGTACCAAAAAGATGATAGTGTGGTTGACTTTGCTAACAATTTCCTGAGCCCGTAGCTTGACCAAAATCTATAAAATAGATCATTGAACACACAAAGTAAGCTTACTAGCTTAGTAAGTCTTAAGCAAATTCAATACAACATTTAAACATAAAGGCCCTTTTAATCATTGAATTCGTAACATAGAATATAAGCATTTCATTATGTAAATAAATCATGACCGAATGCTTTTAGTACTATTAACCATAAGCTTGTATATTGTCAAGTCACATAAATATCATATGCATTTGTATATTCCAAGTTGAATGAACATATTTTAAAAATCAATCACGTATTCATTCTTGTACACACATGCAAATACCTTCAAATTGTTTTACCATGAACATCTCCCCTTATAGCTGATTCTTCAAAGTAATATACATATAAAACTCAATTTCATATATATAATGTTCATACTCATCATGGATAGCTTAATAGCACATAATAAAATCCTTATTGAATTATCAACTTAATCATATCATACTCAACTCAATGATAGTATACCAACTTACCACATTTCCTACTAATACAATAGACTTACGCTTACTCGAGTTTTTAGCACATTGCATTAAATGTGTCTCACCTTGTTTAATTCTCGGATTCTCTGTTTATAGCATATCACCGGCATTAAGCCTGCTAGGCATTATAGCCTGAATTACACGCCAGCATTGAGCCTGCTAGACCAAAAGTCTGAGGTTTGAACACCGGCATTTAGCCTGCTAGGCAATAAGCCCGAAATAATTCACCGGCACAAGGCCTGCTAGGCATAAAGCCCGATATAGATCACCGGCACAAGGCCTGCTAGGCTCGAAGCCTGAATATCAACATAATTAACCATTCAACACACATTTCTTAATGCTAACATCACAAACAACTCATATAATTCATATTACCTTCACATATCAAACCGAACATACTTATTCACATTACATTAAACAAAATAAAGTCAATCCAATATAATACCCCCACATTCGGCCATCTCATATATTTATGCTTAAAATTTCCAAATTTCATCATTTACTATATTCATAAATAATTATTTGACATATATTTGCTTAAGGACTTACCTCGACTATCGACGGACAACGTAGACCGGCTATTCGATAACCTTCGTCTTTCCCCGATCCAAATCCGTTTTTCTTTGTTCTTGATCTAAACACATTAAAATTCAGCTCATTCAAGTACATTTCATCTCAATTTAGTCCCAAAACACATAAACAGACAAATTACCATTTTACTCCTAATGTTTCACAATTTTACAATTTAGTCCTATTTGCACAAAACACAAAATACACAAAATTTCATTATATCACCTAAGGGCCAAATGTTCATAGGGACCATACTAGTCCATTTATTTCATTTATTTTGTATTTTAGCCCCCCCAAAAAAATTCATTTTTTTCAATTTAGCCCAAAATACTCAAATTCACCAAAATTTCCAATACAAAACATGCTAATCTTTAACATATCTTTAATATAAAATCATCAAACATCAAAAACCACAAGAACATGTCAATGGATGAACATCAAGCATGCTCAACTTTAAAAATTCTAACATGGGTCAACTAATGTTCGAAGCAACGATCTCAAAAACGTAAAAATTAACAAAAACCGACTAAAAACTTACCTTGAATTTGGCTTGAAAGTAACTGAAAATCAAAAGAACCTAGCTCCCTTTTCTTTCTTCAATATTCGGCCAAGAGAAAAATGAAGTAAACATGTTTATTTTTGTGTTTTAATTAACATATATGTTAAATAATTGTTTGATTACTAAATTAACCTTTATACTTTAATATATAAACAAATAATAATAAGGTTATTCTTGGTATATGCCGTCCACTAAGTATATGCCGTCCACTAACTCCTAGGATGGGCTAATTACCCTTTTAATACCCCATATTAAAAAGCCACCATCAATTTAGCACATTTCACTATAGTTTGCAACTTTTATATTTTACGCGATTAAGTCCTTTTGTCAAATTAAACACACAAACGATTAAATTTTCCTACGAAACTTTCACACACATTAATTCACATATAATAAGCACAGAATCTATTATTTAAATATCTCAGACTTAGATTCGTGGTCCCGAAACCACCGTTCCGATTAGGGCCAAATTCGGAGTGTTACAGTCTTACACAAATCAATACGATGCCAATGTCCCCAAACATGGTCTTACACGTAAATCTCATCTCGATGCCAACATCCCAGATGTGGTCTTACAAAAAATCTCGAATCAATGCCAACGTCCCAGACGTGGTCTTACATGATATTACATCACGGACACCTATGTCATGACATACGTAATTCCTCTCTATTCCTAGGTTCACACAGGACTTCTCGGACTTTAACAGGTTGTCGACTTATTAGCCAACTCGAGTTTCACATACATTCCATTTCAATGGATAATCATAGTAATTCAAATATCATATATACTCAAATAATTCAATGTAAATACATTTATTTGTATATTGACTTACCTCGGATTCGGATATTCGTTTGGATTCGATTATTCGACTACTTTCGCTTTCCCGCTATCTAAGTCCATTTTTCTTTGGTTCTTGATCTAACATATTCAAATTTAATCCTTTTATTCACCAACACATTCAATTTAGTCCAAAAACACACATTTAGGGCGATTTACAAATTAGCCCTCACATTTTCACATTTGTACTTTTAGTTCCTATTTCACAAAATCACAAAATACACAAAATTATCATATACCCATGTTTAGCCGAATATTCATGTATCTCATACAAGTCCATACATTTCATTTATTTCAAAATTTAGTCCCTCAAAATACTATTTTCTCAGTTGAGTCCAAAATACTCAAATTCATCAAAACTCCAAAGACAAACTATAATAATCATATACATATCTTTCATATTTCACTACAAGACATCACAAATCATATGAGTTCATCAAAGTCTCATTTCAAAAACATCATTAATTCTCAAAAATAAGACATAGGTTTTGAAGTACACAGAGCAACGATTGCAAAAACATAGAAATTATCAAAAATCGAAGCAAAACATACATTAAATTCGAATCAAAAGCTAGTTGAAACCTAGTTTATTCTTTTTTTTTTCTTTGCTAATTTTCAGCACAAAAGATGATAACTATCCCATTTTCATGCTTTTATTTCCTTTAATTATCTTTGATTTATCAATTTACCCACTTAGCCTTTTAATAAACATATAAGACAAAATAAACATTAAGGTTATCTTGTCATTTACCCATCCACTAACCTTAACATTGGCTTAATTACCACATAAAGCCTCCATACTTATAAAGACATAACAAATAGGTATCTTTTCATAAAGCATGCAAGTTTTGCATCTTTCACGGTTAAATTCTTTTATAAAATTAAGCAATCCAATCGGACAAATTAATTTAAAGAAATTTAACACATGCTTAATCATAAATCATAGGCACAAAAAATAATATTAAAATATTTTACTAATTCAGATTTGTGGTCCCAAAACCCCTGTTCTGACTAAGGTCTAAACTGTACTGTTATAATTCTCCCCCTTAGGGATATTCGTCCCCGAAAATGTTACCGTTAAACATATTCAAATATTGATGTCTCATTGAATCTTTAGGCTCCCACGTAGCCTTTTCTACTCCGTGTCGATGCCACAACACTTTTACTAACGAAATTTTCTTATTTCTCAATTCTTTCACTTCACGAGCTACGATACGGATCGGTTCTTCTTCGTAGGTCATATCAGATCGAATTCCAATTTCAGACGGAGGAATTACATGTGACGGATCGGATCGGTATCTACGGAGCATCGAAACATGGAATACATTATGGATTTTCTCTAGCTCAGGTGGCAACAACAATCTGTACACAACTGGCCCAACACACTCGATAATTTCATACGGCCCAATAACCTCAGACTCAATTTGCCTTTGCGGCCAAATCTCAGTACTTTCTTCTAGGGAGACACTTTCAAAAACACTTTGTCACCAATCTCAAATTCAATATCATTTCGTTTCAAGTCCGCATAGGACTTCTGACGATCAGATGCTGCTTTTAAACTATCTCGGATCACTCTCACTTTCTGTTCTATATCTTTTATGAAATCAACCCCGTATATCTTATTTTCACTGAGCTCAATCCAATATAAAGGTGTACGACATTTACGACCGTACAAAGCTTTATAAGGTGCCATTTTAATGCTCGACTGAAAACTATTATTATATGCAAATTCAATCAATGGCAAGTACGATTCCCACGTACCGTTAGATTCAAGAATGCAGCATCTTAACAAATCCTCGAGAATCTGAATGATCCACTCGGATTGACCATCCGTTTGAGATGAAAAATTGTACAAAAATGCAATTTCAAGCCTAAAGCTTTTTGCAGTTTCTTCCAGAACTGTGAAGTGAACCTCGAATCTCTGTCAGACACAATTGACAATGGCACTCCGTGTAATCTCACAATATCAGAAATGTAAAGCTCGGCTTATCTATCAAGTGAGTAATTAGATCGTACCGGAATAAAATGGGCAAATTTCGTCAACCGATCAACTACAACCCGAATCGCATCTTTCTTTCTCAGAGTCAGAGGCAATCCCGAAACAAAATCCATTGTCACTCTATCCCATTTCTACTCGGGAATCAGAATCGGTTGTAGCAACCCAGATGGAACATGATGTTCAGCTTTAACTTGCTGACAAACATTTCAAAACAAAGTCAAAGATATCCCTTTTCATACCAGACAATGTTGCTTCAAATCATGATACATCTTTGTATTTCTTGGATGAAGAAATAGATGACGGTTATGTGCTTCATTCAAAATCAATTGAATCAACTCTGGTTTCTCGGAACACATACTCGATCTCAAAATCTCAAGCAACCATCAACATCAACTCAAAATTCAGAATCAGAGTTTGAATCACACTGAGCTCGTTTCGCTAACATTTCCTTATCACTCTTCTGAGCATCACATATCTACTGTATAAACAATGGTTTCGCTTTCAATTCAGCTAGCACTGAACCATCATCAGACAGGTCTAAATGAGCATTTATTGCACACAATGTAAATAGTGACTTCCGACTTAATGCATCAGCTACAACATTTTCTTTACCTGGGTGATAATCTATCAAAGGTCGTAGTCTTTCAACAAATCTAACCATCTTCTCTGTCGCAGATTCAAATCTTTCTGAGTCATTAGGTATTTCAAACTTTTATTATCTGAAAATGTATGACATTTTTCACCGAAGAGGTAGTGACTCCAAATCTTTAATGCGAATACAATCGCAGCCAGCTCAAGATCATGTGTCGGATAGTTCTTTTCATGATGCTTCAATTGTCTCGAGGCATAAGCTATAACTTTGCCTTCTTGCATCAGTATGCATCCCAGACCATTCATACTAAGCATCACTTTGAATCACAAATTCTTTGTCTGATTCTGGCCGCACCAAAACTAGAGCTTCAGTCAACAGAGTTTTCAACTGATCAAAGCTTTTTTGACATTTATCAAACCATTCATATCTCACATCTTTCTGAAGCAATCTAGTCAACGGAGTAGCTATCATTGAAAAGCCTTTTACGAACCTTCGACAATAACCAGCAAGTCCCAGAAAACTACGAACTTCAGACACATTCTTCGGAGGTTTCCATTCCAGAATAGTAGAAATCTTGCTCGGATCAACTCGTATTCCAGAGGCCGATACAATATGTCCCAAAAAACTGACTTCACGCAACCAAAATTCATATTTCTGAACTTTGCATACAATTGCTTATCCTGCAAAGTTTGCAACACGATTCTCAGATGTTCAGCATGTTCAGTCTCATCCTGTGAATAAATCAAAATATCGTCAATGAATACAACAACAAATTGATCTAGCTACGATCTAAAAATTCTATTCATCAGATCCATTAAAACAATAGGAGCATTTGTTAGTCCGGAAGGCATAACTAAAAACTCATAATGCCCGTACCTCGTTCTGAAAGTAGTTTTCAGAATGTCTGAGTCTTTTACTCTCAACTGGTAGTATCCCGATCTCAAATCTATCTTTGAAAACAAAGTGGCTCCTTCTAGTCGATCAAACAAATCATCAATCCTGGGAAACGGATATTTGTTCTTTATAGTCACTTTGTTTAACTGGCGATAGTCAATGCACATTCTCATTGTGCCCTCTTTCTTTTTCACAAACAGAATAGGAGCACCCCAAGGTGAGAAACTCAGTCTTGCGAACCCTCTGTCAGTTAACTCTTGCAACTGAGACTTCAACTGTTTCAATTCTGTTTGTGCCATTTTGTACGGAGCTATCGAAATAAGAGTTGTAACAGGCAATAGATCAATGCCAAATTCAACTTCGCGTATCGGAGGCAATCCTAGTAGTTCTTTAGGGAATACATCAGAAAACTCACAAATAACTGGCACTGATTCAACTTTCTTTTCAAACACTTTTGAATCAATCGCATAAGCAAAATATGCCTCGTATCCCCTTTTCACATATCTTTGAGCTTTCAATAAAGATATCACAGCAGACAATCCATTCAAATCATTACACTCAACCCAAACAATTTCATCATTCAGACATCTCAAATCGATAGACTTTCTTTTACAATTCACAACAGTATCATTCAATGTCAACCAGTCCATACCCATAATGATATCAAACTCATCAAATGGTAATAGCATCTGATCAGTAGGATAATAGATATCTCGAAACATTAACGGACATTTCTTGCATACTTTATCAACCAGAACACTTTTACCTAAGGGGTTCGATACTCTAATAATAATTTCGGTAGACTCTACAGGCAAAGTCTTATTGGATACTAAATTAATGCATATATACTAATGTGTAGAACCTAGATCTATCAATGCAATCATAGAAGTATCATAAAGAGTAAATGTACCCGTTATAACATCCGGAGATGAAACTTCCTCAGGAGCTCGAATGGCATATGCTTGAGCAGGTGCTCTAGCTTCAGATCTCACAACAGTATCTTTCGTAGTTCTCTGACTGCCAATGACATTTCTTGCATTTCGGACAGGTCTACCTCTCGCTGAAACATTCTCAGATCTCGAAATCTGGGCAGTCTCTTGCTCAACAGACTCTGGGCAATCAGGGATGAAATAGTCCAATGATCCACATCTGAAACAAGCTCGATCATTCAATCTACAACTTCCCCGATGCCTTTTACCACAATGTTTACATCCAGGTCACTCGTATCAAACATTTCCAACACTTGCCATTGAAGTTGCCAGAGCTTTAGAGCTCAACTGTGATCTAGCTCTATCTCTACTAGAATGTCCCACATTAATTCTCGAACGACTTTGTTCATCTCTGAATTTCTTTGAAGCAGATTGAAATGATTTGCTTGAAAATCTCTTTCTCACATCTCTAGCTTCAAACTCTGCTTTTCTTTTATCTTTCCCGAGTGTTTCAACTTTGCACGCTCGATCAACAAGTACCACAAACTCTTTTATTTCCAGAATTCCTACTAACAAAAAAATGTCTTCATTTAAGCCATCTTCAAATCTCTTACACATTATCGCTTCCGTCGATACACATTCTCGAGCATATTGACTCAGTCTCACAAACTCTCTTTCGTATTTAGTGACAGACATACGACCCTGTTTCAATTCCAGAAATTCCTTCCATTTCTGATCAATAAATCTCTGACTGATATATTTCTTTCTAAATTCAGACTAACAGAAATCCCAAGTGACCCCGTTCCTTTGGAACCACAGAAATCAAAGTCTTCCACCACTGATAGGCTGTATCTCGTAGTAGTGAAACAACACATTTAATACTTTCTTTTGGAGTCAAAGACATCTCATTGAATACTCGGATGGTGTTTTCTACCAAAACTCGGCTCTCTCAGCATCATTATCACTGGTAGCTCTGAACTCTTCAGACCCATACTTGCGGATTTTATCAACTGAAGGCTTATTCAACAGATTTATACCCATTACTGGAGGCACAACTGAGGTATAAGGGGGATTAGACAGGGGCAGAGGTTGTGAAATAGTCAGATTATTTCTCACAAACTGAGTGAACCACTCACTCATCATTTGGAAGAAAACTTGTTTAGATTTTCCCTCTTCACCGCTCGTAGCAGGTCTCGAATCAGATGGCGCTGTCCCTTGAGCGGGAGAAGGTGCATTGGTTTCTACATCGTCAACTACGGCTCTTTCGGGATCCATTACTATACGTTAAACACATTTTAAACGTCAGGATTCATCACACTATCACAATTTAGATATATGGCATGTATAGCTAGACTCTTACATGCTATGTTAGTCCGAGAATTGACTAAACTGTAGCTCGGATACCAATCAAATGTAACACCCCTAACCTGTATTCGTCACCGGATTAGGTTTAAAGGCGTTACCAGACAGATAAAAAACTTTTACGGACATTTCATAATACAATTCATCAATCGCAATCAAAGTGTCCCTTTTATAGGTCAACGAGACCTTAATCATGCTTTAGAACAGGATTGGGATTAAACCAAACACATACTAAAATTCTCAGAAATTTAAAACTTTTTCAAAGTTACAGAGGTCACACGCCCGTGTGGTCAGGCCATGTGCCTCCCATGACTACTAGACACGCCCATGTGTCCCAGCTGTGCCAAAACAGAGCATGTATACTGACTTATCCACACGGCCACCAGACACGCTCGTGTGCCATGGCCGTGTAGAATTAAGCTATCTACTGACTTGTTCACACGGCCACCAGGCACGCCTGTGTGCCACAGCCGTATATGCAAAATAAGCCATTTGTAAGGCCAAAATGCCACCCACACTTGGGTCATACCTACAAGCATTATACCAATTCATTTCATGCACAATTTACAACCAAAACATGTCAAATATTCAACAAATCTTCACATTCAATATCATTTCTAAATATGCTAATTCGCATACCAATTTGCACAACTAAACACATGTATATCTAAGGATGATTCATCCATATATTGCCTTTCCTATAACCACTTCATTTATCAAACATACCTACTCATATTGCATTCATATGCTTAACTTAGCCTTTACCATTTCATTTGATATCAATCCATACCAAACATGCATCATATATCATATTTACACATGCATATTACCAACATTTATCTAAACACATCTCATGGCTATTTATACACATTTCAAACATGATCCAAAATAACTAGCCTATACATGCCATATTTGACTATATACACATTTCTAAAGTACTAAAATGAGTTTGAGTAGTGTGATGTCAATCCTCAATGATCCCCGAGCCTTTCGTAGCTTTAACAATCTATAAAATAGAACAAACACGCACACAAAGTAAGCTTTCAAAAGCTTAGTAAGCCATATACAAATAAACTTAGCATAAAATGCACATAACCATATTGATACAATGACATTAATGGTTCTCATAGCAAATTATCCACATATATTCTTTGGCTCATTTGCTTAGCCATATCTTACGACATTCTTCAACTCAATTATCACATATAAACATAGATCATTCAAGCATATATTCACTTCTTATCTCATCATTTCACTACACATATTCATCTTAGTAAGTTCATATAGACACTTACCTTTCATACACAACTAGCGTACATATCAAACGTACCTAAAACGGATATACAAATCACATAGTCGTTCGTATCTCAGACTTGCCCGTTGAACCGTTTGAAACTAAATAGGATACTCAGAGTGCTTGTAATAGTAGTATAATGCCAACGTCCCAGACGTGGTCTTACATGTAACCAAATATCGATGCCAGTATCCCAGACAGGGTCTTACACAAATCAATATGATGCCAATGTCCCCAGACATGGTCTTACAAGTAAATCTGATCTCGATGCCAACGTCCCAGACGTGGTCTTACACGAAATCTTGAATCAATGCCAACGTCCCAGACATGGTCTTATATGATATTACATAACGGACACCTATGTCATGACATACGTAATTCCTATCTATTCCTAGGTTAACACGGGACTTCTCGGACTTTAACAGCTTGTCCACTTATTAGCCAACTCGAGTTTCACATATATTCTATTTCTATGGATAATCATAGTAATTCAAATATCATATATACTCAAATAATTCAATGTAAATACATTTATTTGTATATTGACTTAACTCAGATTCGAATATTCATTTGGATTCGATTATTCGACTACTTTCGCTTTCCCACGATCTAAGTCTGTTTTTCTTCGGTTCTTGATCTACACATATTCAAATTTAATCCTTTTATTTGCCAACACATTCAATTCAGTCCAAAAACACACATTTAGGGCGATTTACAAATTATCCCTCACATTTTCACATTTAGACATTTTAGTCCTTATTTTACAAAATAACAAAATACACAAAATTATCATATACCCATATTTAGTCGAATATTCATGTATCTCATACAAGTCCATACATTTCATTTATTTCACAATTTAGTCCCTCAAAATACTATTTTCTCAATTGAGTCCAAAATACTCAAATTCAACAAAACTCCAAAGACAAACTATGATAATCATATACATATCTTTCATATTTCACTACAAAACATCACAAATCACATGAGTTCATCAAAGTCTCATTTCGAAAACATCATCAATTCCCAAAACTAAGACATGTGTTTTGAAGTACACAAAGCAACAATTGCAAAAACGTAGAAATTATCAAAAACCGAAGTAAAACATACCTTGAATTTGGATCAAACTAGCCGAAACCTAGCTTATTCTTTCTTCTTTTTCTTTGCTAATTTTTGGCACAAAAGATGATAACTATCCCATTTTCATGCTTTTGTTTCCTTTAATTATCTTTGATTTATCAATTTACCCATATAGCCTTTTAATAAATATATAATACAAAATAAATATTAAGGTTATTTTGTCATTTACCCATCCACTAACCTTAACATTGGCTTAATTGCCACATAAAGCCTCCATACTTATAAAGACATGAAAAATAGGTATCTTTTCATAAAGCATGCAAGTTTTGCATCTTTCACGATTAAATCATTTTATCAAATTAAGCAATCCAGTCGGACAAATTAATTCACAGAAATTTAACACATGCTTA
Source organism: Gossypium australe (assembly GCA_005393395.2). Lineage (NCBI taxonomy): Eukaryota > Viridiplantae > Streptophyta > Magnoliopsida > Malvales > Malvaceae > Gossypium > Gossypium australe. Next base: position 95,039,643 of record CM016624.1, read on the forward strand.
ATCATATATCATAGGCACAGAAAATAATATTAAAATATTTTACTAACTCGGATTTGTGGTCTCAAACCACTGTTCTGACTAAGGTCTAAACCAGACTGTTACATTAAATAAGACTTGAAATGTGACATCTATTGATTTGTGTCTGTATGTGCTACAGGTAAAGTATATGAAAAATATATGTACGATTTGTGTTCTGATAACTCCGAAAGCATGATTACGTATGAAAAGTATGCACGATATTTGTTTATGGAATATATATATATATATTAGTTTATTTATGCATGTACATCGGGATGGGTTTGATATGTGATGAAGGAAGTGTATTTTGGCAGTATTTAGCAATTTTGGAAGTTAAATCGCAATATCTTTCTGGCAGCTCAGTTGCACCTTTATGAGTGGCATATCACCACGACCCGATGTGATTGGATGGATAGACTCTTGCAGTCTTAATTGGTGTGATTGGTTGGACGAAGTTGGTTTGTAGCGGATGTGACTGCATCTGCATCTGAATCTGTGTCTGCATTTGTATCTGAATCTAAATACAACACCCCTAACCCGAATCTGTCACCGAAACAGGGTTACAGAGCATTACCAGAATTTACAGATCAAATAACAAATATTCCACATCATACAGTATTCATATCATAAATCAATCATAAAGTCCTTTATATGAATCTTCGAACTCCAAAACATACATTTGAAACGAGTCAGGACTAAACCTGTAACAGCCCGATTTTGGGGCTAGTCAGAATAGTGGTTTTCAGACCACTAAACCGAGGTCAAAGAAAATTATTTTGATGTAGTTTTATGTGTTTTATCATAATTATATGGATGCATGAACTTTTTGGGGCTTTAATTTTGATGATTTAATGCTTAATTGTGAAAAAGGGCTAAATCGCATAAAGTACGAAAGTTTTATTTTTCAAGGTAGAAGTGTCAAGTAGCCATAGAATGTTAAATTGGAGGTCTTTAAAGTGCAATTAGGCCATTAGGAGGGCATGGTCGGCCATAGGAATGAAAGAGACAATAGCATTAAATGTTGGTCAAATTTGGTAGAGATTAAGTGATAAAAAAATGACTAAAATAAAACAAAAAGATGAGATATCTGCTATTGTGGAGTGGAAACCGCCAAGAAACGTAACTGAAGTTAGAAGCTTTTTGGGTTTAGTGGGGTACTACAGACGGTTCGTGAAGGGTTTTTTAAGATTGCCACCCCGATGACGAAACTATTGCATAAGGATGTTATGTTTGAATAAACTGAAAAGTGCCAATAAAGTTTCGAAAGATTGAAGACATTGTTAACTAAGGCACTGATTTTAGTGCAACCTAAGTTCGGCAAAGAGTTTGTGGTCTACAGTGATGCGTCGTTAAATGGTCTCGGCTGTGTGCTGATGTAAGAGGGTAAGGTTGTCGCTTACGCCTCGAGACAGTTAAAACCGCATGAGAAGAATTATCCAACTCACGACTTGGATTTGGTCGCGATTGTTTTTGCGTTAAAGATTTGGTGACATTACTTATATGGTGAAAAGTGTTGAATCTTCACGGATCATAAGAGTTTGAAGTACTTGATGGATCAAAAGGATTTAAATTTGTGACAACGGTGGTGGCTCGAATTATTGAAGGATTATGAGCTAGCAATCGATTACCATCCGGGCAAGGCTAATGTGGTTGCGGATGCCCTGAGTAGGAAATCCCTGTATGCTTTGAGAGCTATGAGTATGAGCTTAGCGTTGTCTGATGATGGTACTGTATTAGCCAAGTTGAGGGCTAGGCCACTATTTGTTCAACGAATATGTGAGGCTCAAAGGAGTGATAGTTTGATACAAACTAAGAAAGCTAAGTGTGAATCAGGAAATGATTCTGATTTTTGAGTGGGTCCGGGTGATTGTTTGATGTTTCATGATAGGATTTGTGTACCAAGAGATGATGAATTGATTCAAAAGATATTAAATGAAGCACACAGTAGTTATTTGTCAGTACATCCGGGCAGTACGAAGATGTATAATGATATGAAGAAATTTTATTAGTGGCCGAGAGTGAAAAGGGACATCTTTGAGTTTGTGACAAGATGTTTAATTTATCAACAAGTCAAGGCTGAACAGCAAGTGCCTTCGGGATTGTGGTTCCCGAGTGGAAGTGGGATCGGATCACCATGGATTTTGTAACGGGATTGCCTATGACTCCGAAAAAGAAAGATGTTGTGTGGATTGTCATTGATAGACTGATGAAGTCGGCTCACTTTATACCAGTGTGTGTTGATTATTCACTGGATAAGTTGGTTGAGTTGTATATTACAGAGGTGGTGAGATTGCATGGAGTGCCTGTATCTATTATCTCAGATAGAGAACTGATATTTACTTCGAGGTTTTGGAAGATGTTACAAGAGGCCTTAGGTACAAGATTGAATTTTAGTACTGCATTCCATCCTTAAACTGACAGTCAGTCCGAGAGAGTAATCCAAGTTCTTGAGGATATGCTCCGATGTTGTGTGTTAGAGTTCGAAGGTAGTTGGGAAAGATACCTACCTTTGGTCGAATTTGCGTACAACAACATTTATCAGTTGAGTATACAAATGGCACCGTATGAAGCCTTGTATGGCCGTAAGTGTCTGAATCCTTTGTATTGGACCGAGTTTAATGAAAAGAAGATTCATGGTGTCGATATAGTTAAAGAGACTGAAGAAAAGGTGAAAGTGATCCGGGATAGTCTGAAAGTTACTTCAGACCGACAAAAGTCGTATGTAGATTTGAAAAGAAAGGAAATCGAGTTTAAAGTGGGTGACAGGGTATTTCCGAAAGTGTCACTGTGGAAGAAAATATTGAGATTTGGTCAAAAAGGGAATTTGAGTCCGCAGTTCATAGGGATGTATGAGATTACCGAAAAAATTGGGCCAGAGGCATATCGGTTGGCTTTACCGGTAGAGTTACAAAAAAATCACGATGCGTTTCATGTATCAATGTTAAGAGGGTATCACTCTAACCCTTCGCATGTGATTCCTCCAATAGAAATTGAGATACGACCGGATATGGCATATGAGGAGGAGCCAACTAAAATCTTGGCTCGAGAAGTGAAACAGTTGAGGAAGAAGGACATAGCCTCAGTAAAAGTGTTATGGCAAAAACACGGTGTAGAAAAGGCTACGTGGGAACTGCAAGAGGCCATGAGAGAGCAATATCCAAACCTCTTTACTGGTAAGATTTTCGAGGGCTAAAATCTCTAAAGGGAGGAGAGTTGTAACAGCCTGATTTTGGGGATAGTCAGAATAATGGTTTTGATACCACTAAATCGAGGTCGAAGAAAATTATTTTGACGTAGTTTTATGTTTTGTAGCATAATGATATGGATGCATGAAATTTTTGATGCTTTAGTTTTGATGATTTCATGCTTAATTGTGAAAAATGACTAAATCGCATAAGGTGTGAAATTCTATTTTTCAAGGTAAAAGTGTCAAGTAGCCATAGAATGTTAAATTAGAAGCCTTTAAAGTGCAATTAGGCCATTAGGAGGGCATGGCTGGCCATAGGAATGAAGGAGACAATAGCATTAAATGTTGGTTAAATTTGGTAGAGATTAGGTGATAAAAAAATGACTAAAATAAAACAAAAAGATGAGATATCATCTTTTACTATTCCTCCTTCTTCCCACCAAAAATTGGAAGAGAAAACATGGGTTTTGAAGCTCAAACTTTCAGCCAACATATTCCGTAGTAAGTAAGTGATTTTTGAGGTTTTCCTTAATGATTTCTGTACTTTTAGAATCCCCAAAGCTTAAGCTAGCTAATGAGTGGACTAAGTTGTGATTTGGTTGACAGTCTAGGGACTTTCCATGAGAGAGTATATGTGGTTAGCTGAGTTTTTATGGAAGAAAATGAATGTTAGGAAGATAAGAAACAACTTTTGCGAAAGGTGTTAACATTAAAACACCTAAATAGGACTTAAATGCAAATAGTGAATTTGTGTCATAAATGCATGAAATTGTTGGAATGGTGAGTAGTTGTAAGAGAAGTAAATGTTCAGCTAGGCTTGTTTATTGAGAAAATGTGTTGAAAAATGATTTACGAGCCTAGGGGCAAAATCGTAATTTTGCCATAGTATAAGGGCAAAATGGTCATTTTTTCCCAAGTGTAGATTTTGATGCATTATGATCATAGAATGATCTAAATAAATGAATTTCTTTGTTATAGATCAAGAAGAACGCGGAATCAACCTTGACCGTTGACCGTGGAAAGGGCAAGGTGACAGATTAAACCGTTAGTTAACACGTTTCGCACCGAGGTAAGTTTATGTGTAAACAATACATTTTCTTATATATACATTGTTGTCGATAATTAGTGCATAGCTTGATTGAGAACATGAATGGTTCAAGTGGATTGAATGCGGTAGTTATTGAATAATTGTTATACGAATTACGAAATAGATATGTGAATGTATAATGACAATACTTGAAGGTGGGCTAAGTGTGATACCACCATATTACTTAACTACGATGGGCTGGGTGTGATACCATCGTCTATTTATTAATTGGTGGGCTATGTGCGATACCACCGTAATTATCTTTTTGGTGTGTGATACCTCCCTAATAAAGACTGATGGTGGGCTAAGTGTGAACCCACCGAGTAATTTGATTATAATTAGATGATTATGAGATTGTGATGTGTTGTATTATATGACGTTGGGGCGTTAAGTGCAGGAAAGCCTATTGATGAATGTACGCATTAAGCATGATTATGAATGTGGAGTGTTTCTTGTTCAGTATATGATGCTATATAGTTGTTTAGCACATACTATAATGTTATATTGTTTACATGTAAACTTACTATGCTTAAAGCTTACTCCCCTTTTCTTTCCCTTGTTTATAGAGTTTAAGAGCCGAACCGGGATACGTGAATAACCAGAAAACCATCCACATTATCTGTTCATCTCGGTATATCTAGACTTAGTGATTTTTGTATATGGCATGTATAGGGGCTGGACTAGTTAGAGTATTTTGTTATTTTGGCCGGAAGTGTGTTGGCCCCTTTTTAAGACAACTATTTTGTATATTGCCATGATTGATGGCTCACTTTTTCATTTGTGAAGTGATTTAACCATTCATGAAAAGATTAGATTGCAAAATATGAGTGTGTTTGATGATAGGTTGCAAAGAGCTTGGCAAATAGCCTTGTTCTGGTTCACACAAGTAGGCACACGGGCGTGTGTCTAGGCCATGTGAAGTCTGCAGCTTGAAATTAGAATTTGAATCGCCACACAGTTGAAGCACATGGGCGTACCCAGGCTGTTTGGATTAATCACAGATGACCACGGGCCAGCCATATGGGCGTGTGTCTAAGCCGTGTGATTCAAGTTAGTGTTGACCACGGGCGTCGAACACGAGCATGTAAGATGATACACGGGCGTGCCATCTCCCCCACGGGCGTGTGGCCCTTGTTTAGGTAAAATTTTCTTAAGTACGTAAAAGTTTCCAAATTATCTTCGAAACCTTTTGGAAGCATGTTTAGGGCCTTGTAGGTCCATTATAAGGATGATAGACATATGAATGGAAAAGTTGTATCTTGGAATAAGTTTGATAGCCCAAAGTTGTATGATAGTACAAGTTAAGTACGGTGACGCCTCATACCCGATTCCGGCGTAGAATATGGGCAAAGGGTGTTACAAAACCAGGTACTCAGAGAATTTTTTACGAAATCTCAAAATTTTTCCTAGGTGCAAGGGTCACATGCCCGTGTGGTCAGGCCGTGTGAACCGAGACATACCTGTGTCTCAGACTGTGTAACTCTCTGACTTGGGTCACAGGCCAAGCCATAAGCCCATGTGCTAGGCCGTGTGTAGGTGTAGGGGTCACATAGCCAAGCCACACGCTCATGTGTCAGGCCGTGTTAAATTACATGAGCATTCTATTTTGAAAATTTTAAGATGCAGGGGACACACAGCTAGGCCACATGCCCCTGTGCTAGGCCGTGTCTCACACACGGCTGAGACACACGCCCATGTCTCTACCCTTGTGGACAAAATAGGCTATTTTCTAAACCACATTTCTCACACATCTTGTCTTTCACCTACACCTACACCAACACTTAAACACATTCACAAACCATACCAAAGCATTCAAAACAAGTTAAAACCATGTCTTGAACATGACATAATATCACATACAACCAATGTACTCTTAGGTACCTCAGATGACAATTTATTATCATGTTAATCTATTATTCATACTTATAGAGTTACCAAATGCGTATATACATGATCACATTCATTCTTCAAACAAGATAAATCCACTTATAAATATATCAAAATATGTCAAACACAAGTCATTCCAATGGCTAGTTTCATTTAAAACATTTATATGCCATAATTGGCTAAATAACCTATACATGCCATTATAACCATAATTGATTTACCATATATATCGAAATAGGTCGAGTGTGAGTGATCTCTGCCAAGTTTCCAATCCAACAAGCTTTTGAATTACTATAGAACAGGAGAAAATAAAATGAAGTAAGCATATTATGCGTAGTAAGTTTGTATAACATGGTAATTAACTTACCAGACATTCAAATTCAAGATAAACATGCAAGACACATTCAATCAATTTGATCACGAGCCCTAACACATATCCTTATCACCCTTTTTAGTCATATATTTCATATAAATATCAAGAAACATGTATGGGCTCAACAATAATTAGATTTCCATGTACATATACTCTCCACATCATGTATTCATATACATATACAAATCATATCCCCATATTTCAAGTACATTTTCATAATAATAAGTCTCGAATTCAAATTATCTCCTGTCAGAACTTTGCCCATTAAATCATTTGGAATATCAATGTCACATAGGTGGTACACTAAAGATGTATAAATCTACAACCATGGATGAACATATTCATCAAACAATTTCCATGTTTACATATCATCATCTCCTATTTCAGTATCTCATGTATCATCATTTTCATGTACTTCACGAAAATACGTGTAATAATTCATTCCGTCTTCATATCTTCTCATGTCAAGATTTTTGCCCATTGAATCATTGAAAACTTCGATGGATACATAGGAAGTACACTCGAAATGTACAAATCAGAATCTGTCAATTCATATTCAAGAGTGCTTTTTAAAGCACATAATCGGGAAATCCTCTCTCGAGCCATATAACAGGAAGCTCTCAAAGAGCTTATCGAGAAGCTCACAAAGAGCCTATCAAGAAGCTTATCCAGGCTATATAACAGGAAGCTTATAAGAGTCATAATCAGGAAGTTCACAAAGAACTTTTAATCAAGAAGCTAATGAAGAGCCTTTAAACGGGAAGCTCACGAAGAGCCTTTAATCAGGAGCTTCGGATAGCCATATATCAGGAAGTTCAAGCGATCCATATCAGGAAGCTCCGGAGAGCCATATAACAGGACGCTCATAAAGAGCTGCGGTATGCCCACAACATATGCAGGATCACTACCGACCATATAACAGGATGCTCACAATGATCTGTGGTATGTTCGCAACACATGTAGGATCACTATCAATCAGGATGCTCACAGGAATCATATAGCAAAAAGCTCGAGAGGGTTTATAACAGGATGCTCGTAAGAGCTATGGGGTGTACATAACATATGCAGGACTACAACCAATTCAGGAAATCCTGTATCCATCGAATTTCATTATTCAAACAGGATTTAACATTTATCGGGCTTTGTCGGATGTGTAATTAATTTCATGTTTATTCCATTTATATAATTCACAAACACAACGTTCAATTCAAGCATATAAATATAGACAATTTAGTTACACGAACTTACATCGACAAATGTTCATGTACATAAAATCTACTAATCTGACACTTTCTCTTTTCCTTGTTCTAACTCTGAATTTGGTCTATCTGAATCTATATGAATGAATTTAACATCAATTCATGTTCATTTCAATTCAATTCACATCTTATGCAAAATTACTGTTTTGCCCCTAAACTTTTAATTAATGATGATTTCGTCCTTAGGCTCGTAAAATGAAATTCATGCAATTTAATCCTTATTCCAAGCCTAGCCGAATTTTTCATATAACATTTACAGCCCATGTATTTCATAAAAATTTATAATTTTCCATAAATTTTACAACTTTATAATTTAGTCCTAAAATCATAATTTCATCAAAATTCACTTTACAAAAGTTGTTTATCTATCAACAACCTTTCATTTTCTACCATAAATTTCAAAATTTCATCATACTCACCCATGGAAAAACCCTAGTACTTCAATAACTTTACAAATTAATCTCCGAGATAGCTAAATTAAGCTATTACAATCTCGAAAACATGAAAATTACTAAAAACGAGACTTGAATGCTTACCCAATTAAGCCAAAATATCTTGCTTGAGATCACTTTCTCTTAGCTAGGGTTTCCATGTTTTATTTGGGAAAGATGATGATAAAATGATGTTATTTTTATTTTTTTTATCAATTATCATCTTTTAAATTTTCACTTTCCAATGTCATCCTTTTTTTTAATTAATTTTCCATGGATGAATCATCATCCTTAACCACTAAACATTTTTAATGGTATCTTTGCCATATAATGACCTCCAATTTTGAATTCCATAGCTATTTAATCCCTTTAGCTATTAGAACTCAACTTTTACACTTTGTGCAATTTGGTCCTTTATCAAATTAATCATGTAATCAGTAAATTTTCTTTACAAAATTTTCATACGACATTATTATCGTACTATAGGTCTTTAAATAATATTAAAATAAATTTCCTTTTTGGAATCAGATTTGTGGTCCCAAAACTACTGTTTTGATTTTACCAAAAATGGATATAGATGCGCAAAGGAAGGCGTTTTTTGGGCTGGTTCAAGGTAATAAGTCCGTGGCGGAGTACGAGGCTGAGTTCCTAAGGTTAAGCCGATATGCTCGAGGAGTAGTGGCTACGGAGCATGAACGATGTGTCCGGTTTGAGGACGGATTGAGGGATGATCTGAGGTTGTTGATAGCTCCGCAGCAAGAACGGGAGTTTACCGTATTGGTGGAAAAGGCTAAGGTAGCTGAAGGAATTAAGGACTCTGTGAGACAGAACAGAGATAAGGATAGGAACCGGGATAAGAGGAGTGTTGGACCGTCAGAATCGTCGGAAAGCTTTCAGAAAAGACCGAGGGTCGAGAATTCCGTTCGTGTTACTAGACCAGCTACTAGAAATCCGGACCGTCCGTGTGCTCAGTATGGAAGGTATCATGTTGGCGAGTGCTGGAATCGAGATCGAGAATGTTTTAGGTGTAAGTCTAAGTCTCATTTGATTAAAGACTGTCCTCAGGATCCGAATAGGGCTCGGACAGTAGGTCAAGGTTATGTGTAGCCGGGCAGGAATGGTCAGCAAGCAACGAGGGATCGTGGTCCGAACCATGGAGGAAATGGTTCTGGCCGAGGTCGTGGAGTACCAAGCGGAGGTGCTGAAGGTTCATATGCACGGCAGCCAAGGTTGGTTTATGCAGTCGGCCGTCGCGAGGAGAGTGATGTGCCAGAGGTGACAACGGGTAAGTTTCTTATTTCTGGATTATCCTTCATTGCTTGCTCGCTATAAGTTAGTTCGTTCTTGTGTTGCTAGTAAAGTGTATGGAACCTTGATTGTGAACCTAGAGAATGTGCCTAGAAAGTATGATAGTTCTTTAAGATCAGAGTGCGCAGCAGTAGCGTAGTGTGGTGAGTTAGGATGTACGACTGTTCGTTAGTAAGTAATTTCGAGGACGAAATTATTTTTAAGGAGGGTAGAACTGTAATATCCTGAAATAGGGGTTAATTTTTTTAAAATTATTTTGGATAAGTATGGTCGTTGTGGTGCTAATTGAGGAATTTTAGGTGCTAGTTATAAGCTAAGGGAAGGCTCGAGCTATAGGGGAAATTTTGTTTTTAAGTGTTAATTAGGGGGAGCTAGGCTAAGGAGGCTTTAAGAGAAGTTGTGGGGGATTTATGACATAAGAATCACCTTGGTAAAGTGGCTGCAAGGCGCCACTTAGGGCCTTGGTGATTGACGCCTCAAGCAAGGGAAGGGCCTTGGTTCGAATCACGTTGGCAGCAAGGAGTGTAATTTTATTTTTGCACTTTGGCGTTAAGGGAGTGAGGTCTTAAAGGAATAAGTGGTAAAGTTTATGACACAAGCAGCCTAGTAGTTAAGTGGTGCGTCGAAGGGAGCTTCAAGGGGGAGGTGGTTCGAGCTGCCGAAACTACACCTTTGGCAATTGTTTTTGGCGTGAAAAGGTGAGGGTGGTGGACGGCACATGGGTTTTTCAGGGATGAGATAAGGTTTGTTTTTTTTAATTTTGGCTAGGATATGTGATAAAGATTTAATTATTTTAAGTTAGTAGATAAAAGATAAGTGTAGTTTTATTTTAATTTTTTTTAAATGGGAAGGTAAGGGATAAGTGATGTTTATTATATTTATTTATAGTGAGTAAAGTGATAATATAAAAGATTGATAAGGGAGGGAGATAATGGCTGAATGTGGGGCTTTGAGGTGGTAAGGATAAGCCTTGGCTTTATTTTAAATATTCGGCTAGGATAATGGTAATTATATTTTTTATTTTTATTATTTTAATGGGTAAGATAATAGATAATAAGGGATAGTGTGATGGATTATTTTATTTAGTTTGAATGGGTGTTAAAGGGATAAAATAGGAGAAAATAATGGGATTTGAGAGGGAGATGAGAAGTGGCCGAATATAGGACTCCTAGGGGTGGCAGTTTCGGCTTTGTAATGTGTTAAGGTTAAGTGCCGAAATTATTTGTTCATTCTTTAGTGGTGCTTGCCAAAAATTTCAGTCAAAGAAAGCTCTCTCTTTTCCTTTCTTTTCTTTGAAGCCAAAAGCTGAAAGTTGAGTAAGCATTTGTACATCTTCTTCGTTTCCTTTCTTATTTTATTTCTCCCTCACTCACTTTCTTAAAACCGAACCTACCCTCTCATTTGTAGCCGAAACCTCTCCATCATTATACACCATAGCCGAATATTTCAATTGTATTTTTAAGCCATAGCCGAATCTTCAAGGGTGCATATTCTCTTCTTTGCCGCAAGCTCTAGAAGCCGAAACCTTCTTCTTTTCTAGTCTCTTCAGGCAACGTGTAGTGGTAAGTAGCCTCTTAGCAATCGGTTTTCCTTTGTTCTCTTTTGGTGGCCAAAACCGAATGGTTGGCCTTGGTTATTGTGTTGGCCGAACCTCTGTAAGGCCTTTGATTAACTGTTCTGTTGTGTATAGCCAACGTTAAGGAGCAGTAGGAGACTTTCGAGATTTGCGTGATCAAGGTAAGTGGTATGTGCTATTCGGCCAAGGGCCATTTTATATGGATTTATTGTGTATAGCCGAATCTAACATGTGGCATATAGGGATTTCGGCAACTTCTAAGGCAAGTGGTGGTTTTCGGGATTTAGTGTTAGTCGATTTTGAAAAAAGGTTGTGTAGGAGGATTCGACAAGGTTGGGTGCAAATCGTTTAGACGTAGAGTTTCGAGATTTGATCGATTGTGCCAAACAGGTGCGTAGTTATCGCACTGTCTCTTGAATGTTTAAATGTGTTATTATATGTATGTGTATAATGTGAATGATAGCCGAAATAAAGGCTAAGATTGTGAATACCCATGGTGGGTGATTGAATAATCAGGTCAGTGATTTACGATAATAAATGATTATTGATGAATGTATGAAAATGTGATGGCATGTGATGTATATTTGTTTCAAGTGATATGTTGCCATGATACATATATATGCATGGGATTTGGGATGTGAAAATCGAAGGAAAGGGTGTACATATTTATGTACGTGGTCTAATGTTAGCCTTGTGCTACATTAGCGCTTGATGGTAGCTTTGTGCTTCATCAAGGGAGGTGTTGGCTAGGTGCCCATCTCAGCGGTTGATAGCTGTGTGCATCACCGTGGACTGATTGATATGTGGGATCACTTAGTTGATCGGTGGCTTAGCCACGGCCTTGAGCAGCCGGTCTGCCAAGGTAGGATATGTGGGATCACTTAGTTGATCGGTGGATTAGCCACGGCCTTGGGCAGCAGGTCTACCAAGGTATGTGTATTGGATGGACTCTAGGTTGCGATTGGGCTTCATAATTGCATGATTATGTATGTGAACTGTGTGGATATGGGCCAAGCCCATATGTGGAGACATGTGAAATAGCTATGCACTGAGTCTGTTTGACTCACCCAATTTTTACCAACATCACAGGTGATACATAAAGCTTGGACCGAGTTGGAGTGGATACGAGGTGGCCCATGCAGAAGATGTTTTACTTGTTTTAACTATTTTATATTTTCAGTATTTATGAATGAGTATTTATTGTAATAAGGGCCATTTAAAGTATTTGGGAATTTTATTTATGTTAAGGTGGATTGACATTTACATCATTATTTGGAAATGTTTTTATGTTTTAATTTTAACACCTCATATCATAAGAATTTTATATTAAAGTTTTAAATCTGAATATTTTGTAACAACTTAATTTATTTCAGAATTTTTAATACACGATGTTTTTCTAAGACAATAAATTTATACGTTTTCACCTCTAAGTCAGAATATTTTTCAAACGTTTTCCGTAGTGGCATTTCAAATTCGATCGCAGTGAATGGGCCGGGTTTGGGGTGTTACATAGAAACACCATTCCTGAAGTATGGCCTCCACCGAGTCATCCACGGCCCCAAGTCCTCGTCACTGAGCATTACCTACAAGGATTAAGAAAGAAAGGGGGTGAGTTACAAGAACTCAGTGTATAGTCCCCTTACCGTCGTTCACAGGGATTGTAATATTCGAGAGTTAGGAGTCATGCATTTTAATTCATATCTGTGTGGTAGCATGCTCTATATGATGTTTGTATGTGTTTGAGGGCTTCGGGAAACCTAGAGGTTAAGTTCGGACCTTAGGAAATTTTTTGGTTTGGAGCCTTTACGCGAGAGCTAGGAGAAATAGGCCTTAAGAGTTTTAATGTGGGACTTGTGGCACAAGAAAGGAAGTGGTGGAGTCGTAAAGGTAAAGCCTAGGTCCTAGGGGGAGTGTTGCGTCACAAGGGGTGCCAAGGGGGGTAGAGGTTTGAATCACGCTAGCAGAAAAAGGGAGTTTTGTTTTTGGTGTTTTGCGTCAAGAAAGGGAGAGTGTTGGACGGCAAGCAAACTCTGGGGAAGACTTGGTCAAGGTTTTTGAATGTGTGGTGGAGAGTGGAGTGGAAGGTTGGAATGAGTCAAACTCATTTGAATGGGTGAAGGGGAGAGCTTTTAGGAGGAAAAGAAGGGATTTGGGAGAGAGGCAAGAGGTTGGCCGATTATGGGACTTTGGGGGTTGGCATTTTCGGTCATGTTTGAGGGGGTTAGGTGCCGAAATTTAGTTTCTTTTCTCTCTTCTCATTTTCTCTTATGGGCATCTCAAACCTTTTTCTCTCTTTTTGACTCTCTAGCCGAGACTTAGAAGACCAATTAGGGTCACTTTTACTCATCTTTTCCTTCTCATTTTCAAAAGCCGAAAGTGCCATATCTTCTCTTTTTCACTGCAAGTTTCATTCATTCTTTCTTAAAGTCTTTCTAGCCAAATCCCTTAACCTTAAATTTTCTCTTTTCTTCCACCAATTTCATCATCATCAAAAGCCGAATAACCTTTTCTTACCTAGGCCAAATCTATCAGAGCCTATAGAGGGAGTGTCGTAGTTCGGCTACTATCAATCTTCTCAAATCGGGTTAGTATTCATGGTAAGGAGCTCTCTTTTTGTTTGGATCGCTCTCTTTTCTTTCTTTGGTTGCCAAAACCCATAGCTAACTTTGTTTCTTGGTGTGGCCGAATCTGTAATGGGGGAGCAGTTGGGTACGTTTGACCACGGTAAGAAGGGTTTATCTTTTATTAGGCCGAAGGCCACTTTGTTAGACCATAAGTGTTAGGCCGAAACTAATATGGGTTCATGTAGGGATTTCGGCAGACTTTTAGGTTCAAGCATATAGCTCCGGGATTCGATCAATCAAGGTAAGAAGGTTACAACGTTAGGCCAAAAGCCATTTTGTATTGGATATTTGGTGTTAGAGCCGAATCTAACATAGTCTGTGTAGGGGGATTTCGATAATCTCAGGGTGCAATCGTTTAGGCTTGGGTTTTAGTCGACTGTGCCAAAAAGGTGTATAGTTATTGCACTGTTCTCTGTTTTCATTCATCATATGTATGTGGTATGTGTTGTAGCCGGGAATAACGGCTGTGGTGGTGTGGCTACCCATGGTGGGTAATCTGATAATCAGGCTAGTAACTCTTGATATCAAATCTTGGATGATATATGTGTAAGCATGTTATGTACGCATGTTGATATGTTCATAATGGTTATACTGTCATTTTATCATGAAATAATGTATGTGCATGGGGATGGGGATGTATATTGAATGGAGGACAGGGTGTACATTTATGTACGTGGACTGATGTTGGCTATGTGCCTCATCGTCGATTGGTGATGGTTATGTCCCACATCATGGACTGATGATAGCTCCGTGCTTCATCGTGGATTGATGATGACCTTGAGTCACATGTGGATATCGAGTTTTGGTCACATAGTGATCGGTGGCTAGGCCACGTTATATTTGGGTCACATAGTGATCGGTGGCTAGGCCACGTTGTATTTGGTCACGTGGTGATCGGTGGCTATGCCACAACTTTGAGCAGCATGACTGCCAAAGAGGTGTGTAGCGGTTGAAGGGTTGATTTAGTAATCCCCTGGTGTGTGCGGCAGGTACGGGGGTGTGTAGCGGATGGACACTAGGCTGTGTTGGGGTTCATTTTGCATAATCATGTGTGGTATGTGGATTTGTGTGGATATGGGCCAAGCTCAATCGTGGAGACATGTAAAATAATTGCGCACTGAGTTGGTTTGACTCACTCTATTTTTCTAAAAATAATGCAGGTGATGCATAATGCTTGGGCCGGGCTGAAGTGGATTCGAGGTGGCCATGCAGAAGCTGATTTGTTTATACTTGCATTTTAAATTCTTAATTACTATTGGGATAATTTTTATTGTAATAAGGCCATTTTAAGTATTTGGGATTTTTATTATGTTTTAAGTCAGACTGACTATCGAATTAATAACTGGAAATGATTTTGGAAACAATTTACAACTTAAAGACTTAAATTAAAGTTTTAAACCCGGATACTCGTAACAACCCAATTTTTCTTAAAATTTTCAAACTACGCACGATCTTCAAAGTTTTTATTCTCCTCGGCAACCTACTTTCAAAACGACAAACATGTTGTAAACAAGTTATCTTTTATAAACTAGGAAAAAATATTTTAAACTCAACACGTGTTTTCACCCTTAAATCAAATTCTTTTCAAACGTTTTTCCCAGTAACATTCTGAATTTGGCCGTGGTGTTTTGGGCTGGATTTAGGGTGTTACAATTTGGTATCAGAGCCCAGATTTTAAACTCAGCCTTTGGGTTTTGAGGCCCATAACGTCTTCAAAATAAAATTTTAAAAGTTGTTAAAGAAAAAATTTCATGGATGGATTTTTGGAGGCATGGCACTCGAATTCTCCGGCTCGGGTCTGCCATGTAAGTCTTCTGACTGATTAAGTGGAATGGATATATACTGCATTATTGTGGATATTGTTGTGGACTTTAGAAAGATAGGACAATCTCTTTAGAGACTGAAACTTTTAGGGATGTGTGCTTTATACGAAAGAACAACTAGAACTTTTATATCATAAAACTTTTCCTTTAAACAAACAGTGGAAAGAAGCTAATGCATAAAATTTCTTAAAACTGATTAAGAAGCGATGATAGATATGAGTTCTAGGGGACATGGTCGTAATGCACGTGGGCGTGGTAGAGACAGAATGGCTTTATCGGAACCAGTTGGGTCCGGTCATAGATCAGGGAATAAGCCGCCGCCACCAGCTGTGGAAGTTGAATTTCAGGACCAGACGGGTGGAGACGACGTAGTTTCGCAGGCTATGCTGCGAGTGTTGGAAAGAGTTGCGGGAGTGAATATGGGTACTGGGGCCCAAAAATCAGTGTCAGAACGACTCAGGGCAAATGGAGCCGAGATATTTAGGGGAGTTTCGGGGGTAGCTCCGGATGTGGCAGAATACTGGCTAGAGGCAGAATACTGGCTAGAGGCACTGCAGAGGAAAAGCTGAAAGATGCTGTTTCTTTACTTCGGGATGAGGCCTACCAGTGGTGGTTCACTGTCAAAGAGGGTACTCCGGCGGATCGAGTGGATTGGGGTTACTTTAAGGTAAAGTTTGAGGGAAAGTATGTCGGAGCTAATTATGTGGATGCACAGAGGAAAGCGTTCCTGAATATGGTACAAGGGAGTAAGTCAGTAGCGGAATATGAGGCAGAGTTCTTGAGGTTAAGTCGGTATGCCGAAGGGATTGTTGCTACTGATTACGAGTGCTGTGTGAGATTTGAGGATGGGCTGCGAGATGAGCTGTGGGTATTGATAGCTCTTCACCAGGAGAGGGACTTTGCTACCTTGGTAGAGAAAGCTCGAATAGCCGAGGAAGTTAAGCGAATTGAAAGGCAGAACAGAGATAAGGACAGAGGCAGGAATAAGAGAGGTTTTGGATCATCAGGATCTTCGGGTGGTTTTCAGAAAAAGCCTAGGGTTGAGAGTTCTGATCGTGTTTCTATGCCAACTTCTTGGAATCAAGTCTGTCCGTGTGCTCAGTATGGAAGGATTCATGTTGGCGAGTGTTGGGGATGGAGTAGGGAGTGTTTCAGGTGTGGGTCCAAGGCTCATTTGATTAAGGATTGTCCTCAGGATCCGAATAGGGCTCGAACAGTAGGTTAGGGGTATGTGCAGCCAGAAAGGGGTGGTCAACAGATGCCGAGAGGCCGAGGTCCTAACCGTGGAGGGAATGGCTCTGGCCGAGGTCGTGGAGCACCGGGTAGATGTGCTGGGAGCTCAGATGCAAGGCAGCCAGGGTTAGTGTATGCAGCCAGACCTCGTGAGGAGGGGGATGCACCAGATGTTATCACGGGTACGTTCCTTATTTATGGGCTACCCTTTACTGCTTTAATTGATGTTGGGTCAACTCACTCATACATTGCTAGTATGGTTTCTGGAACCTTGGATGTGAACTCTGAAATTGTCTCTAGGAAGATGACTATACTTAGTCCTTTAGGGCAATCTGTAGTAGTAGATAAACTCTTTAGGGACATGCCTTTAGAAGTTCAAAGGGTAGTGTTCCCAGCTGACTTGATGGAGTTGTCGTTCGGGGAATTTGACCTGATCTTAGGGATCGATTGGTTAGTAAGGTATCGCGTGAATCTGGACTGTGCTACTAAGCACATCTCGTTGAGGACTCTCGAGGACAATGAGGTTATGGTGATAGGTGAGAGGAGAGACTACCTGTCTAACGTAGTGTCTGCTCTTAAGGCAGAAAAGATGGTAAAGAAGGGATGTATGGCTTTCCTGATGTTTGTTAGTGCCTTGGATGCCAAGGAAGCAGCTGCGGGAGAGGTCAGGACAGTGAAAGAGTTTGTGGATGTTTTTCCGAAAGAACTTCCAGGGTTGCCTCCAGATCGGGAGGTGGAATTTGGAATCGAATTATTGCCAGGTACAGCGCTAATGTCTATTGCTCCGTATAGAATGGCACCAAAAGAGTTGGTTGAGCTTAAGGCTCAGATTCAGGAAATGCTAGATCGCGGTTTCATACGACCCAGTGTGTCTCCATGGGAAGCACCGGTGTTGTTTGTAAAGAAGAATGATGGATCTATGCGGATGTGCATAGATTACTGCCAGTTGAATAAGCTGACGATCAAGAACAAGTATCCGCTGTCGAGGATAGACGACTTGTTTGATCAGCTAAAAGGGGCTGCGGTGTTTTCAAAGATTGATCTGAAGTCGGGGTATCACCAGCTAAAGGTGAAGGAAGTAGATATCCATAAGACAGCTTTCTGGACTCGTTACAGGTACTATGAATTCTTGGTGATGCCGTTCGGGTTGACGAACGCCCCAGTCGCGTTCATGGATATGATGAACCGGGTTTTCCAACCCTACTTGGATCAATTCATCGTGGTGTTCATAGATGACATTCTGGTATATTCTAAGTTTGAGAAAGAGCATGATACGCATCTTCGGGTAGTGCTGCAAGTCTTAAGGGAGAAGAAGTTGTACGCCAAGTTTAGCAAGTGCGAATTCTGGTTAAGTTAAGTTACTTTTCTGGGTCATGTAGTATCTACGAAAGAAATAAGGGTGGATCCTCGGAAGATTGAGGCAGTATTGGATTGGAAACCACCTAAGTCGGTGGTTGAGATTCGCAGTTTCTTGGGGTTAGCAGGCTACTATAGAAGATTTGTCGAGGGTTTCTCTTCTATAGCAGCACTCATGACTAAGTTGTTGAGGAAGGAGGTACCTTTCGTATGGACGGATAAGCAGCAGGAGAGTTTCGAGAAGTTGAAAAAGGTTTTGACTTAGGCTCCGGTCTTAATTCAGCCTATGGCAAGAAAAGATTTTGTGGTGTATTGTGATGCTTCTCATACTGGGTTAGGCTGTGTGCTGATGCAGGAAGGGAAAGTTGTTGCCTATGCGTCTTGGCAGTTAAGACCGCACGAAGTTAACTATCCAATGCATGATCTGGAATTGGCTGCAGTGGTCTTCGTTTTGAAGGTATGGAGGCATTATTTGTATGGAGAGAAGTCAGTGATCTACACGGACCATAAGAGTTTGAAGTATCTGCTGACTCAGAAGGAGTTAAACTTGAGACAGTGAAGGTGGGTGGAGCTGCTGAAGGATTACGACTGTTCGATTGAATGTCAACCGAGGAAAGCAAATGTGGCAGCGGATGCGCTAAGTTGGAAAGTAGTATCGGATCTGAGAGCGATGTTCGCGCATCTTAATCTCTATGATGACGGGAGTTTGTTAGCGAAGCTGTAGGTAAAGCCGACATGGTTAAGTCAGGTTAAAGAGAAGCAGTTGGTGGGTGATGTTTTGAGTGGTAAGCTTGCACAAGTTCAAGGTGAAGGAGTGGAGGACTACAGTGTGAACAGTGAAAGGGCTTTGTGCTTTCGTGGTAGGGTCTGTATGCCGAAAGATGAGGAGTTAAGGCAGAGAATTCCTCGGGAATTGCATAGTAGCCCTTACGCTATGCATCCGTGAGGAAGTAAGTTATATAAGGATCTAAAGGAACAGTTTTGGTGGCCTGGATTGAAGCAGGAAGTTACGAAATTTGTGGGAAAATGCTTGATGTGTCAACAGGTCAAGGCTAAACACCAAGTGCCTTCGGGGTTGCTGCAACCAGTGAAGATTCCGCAGTGGAAATGGGAGAGGATCACAATGGATTTCGTCAGTGGGCTTCCTCTTACGCCTACTAAGAAGGACTCGGTATGGGTGATTGTGGATCGATTGACAAAGTCCGCTCATTTCATACCTGTTCGGGTGGATTACTCTCTGCAGAGGTTAGCAAATCTGTATGTAGCAGAAATTGTAAGACTGCACGGGGTGCCGGTGTCGATTATATAAGATAGGGATCCTAGATTTACGTCGAGGTTTTGAAGGGCGTTGCATCAGGCTTTGGGCATTTCATCCGCAGACGGATGGCCAGTCTGAAAGGGTAATTCAGGTGTTAGAGGATATGCTAAGGGGATGTGTTATCGACTTCAGAGGTAGTTGGGAGGAATTCTTGCCTTTAGCAGAATTTGCTTACAACAACAGTTATCAAGCAAGCATTCAGATGGCGCCGTATGAAGCACTGTATGGGCGGAAGTGTCAGACTCCTACGTGTTAGACAGAATTGGGTGAACGTCATGTTTTGGGTTCTGAGATGGTGGCAGAATCAGAAGAGAAGGTTAAGGTAATTCGAGCTCGGTTGAAGGAGGCATCTAACAGACAGAAATCGTATGCAGATCTTAAGCGGAAGGAGATAGAATTTGTAGTAGGTGACCAGGTGTTCTTGAAAGTTTCGCCGTGGAAGAAGGTGATGAGATTTGGTCGCAAGGGTAAGCTGAGTCCCAGGTTTACAGGGCCTTATTGGGTTTTGAAGCGGGTTGGACCCGTGGCGTATCAGTTAGAGTTGCCTTTGGAATTGAAGCAGATGCATGATGTGTTCCACGTGTCAATGCTACGTTGTTACAGATCAGATCCATCGCATGTGGTGCCATTGGAGGAAGTTGAGTTGAGGCCAGACTTGTCCTATGAGGAAGAGCCGATTTAGATTTTGGAGCGAGATGTGAAAGTGCTTCGGAAGAAGTCAGTCCCTTTAGTCAAGGTGTTGTGGCGGAACCACGGATCGGAGGAAGCTTCATGGGAACCGGAGGAGGCAATGCGACAGCAGTACCCTCACTTGTTTTGATCAGGTAATTTCGAGGCCGAAATTATTTTTAAGGGGGTAGAACTATAATATCTGGGATTTAGGGGTCATGCATTTTAATTCATATCTGTGTGGTATTATGCTATTTGTATGTGTTTGAGGGCTTCGGGAAACCTAGAGGTTAAGTTCGGACCTTAGGAAAAGTTTTGGTTTGGAGCCTTTAGGGGAGAGCTAGGAGAAATAGGCCTTAAGAGTTTTAATGTGGGATTTATGGCACAAGAAAGGAAGTGGTGGAGTGGCAAAGGTAACACCTAGGTGCTGGGGGGAGTGTTGCGTCACAAGGGGTGCCAAGGGGGGTAGAGGTTCGAATCACGCCAGCAGGAGACTTATTTTGAGTATGGCATGTATAAGATTGGAGTATTTCGTTAAGTTGTAATTGTTAGTCAAAGTGTTGGCTATGTAAGTCATTTTGTAAATGGCCTTATGAGTTAGGCAAATACTTGGCAAACTCTTTTATTCAATGAAGATGAAATTCATGAAGTGTATGTCCCTTTAATGTCTTGCATGATGGAAATGAGTCCTTAGACTTGCTTCTGGGATAAGAATTATATTATTTGAGTAGAAGTAGGTATGTGTGCATTCTAACGTGGCAAGGGCTTGGTATATAGCCTGCTAATTGCTCACTTAGCTAGACACACGGTCGTGGGTCTAGGCCGTGTGGGAGGCACGACTAGCACATGGGCGTGCATCCAGGCCGTGTGATGTCTGCACCTTGCACTTGGGATTTTGAATTACCACATGGTTGGGGTACACGGGCGTGTGTATAGGCCGTGTGGATAAGTCAGAATGCCAAGGTTTGGCACACGGGGTAGTGACACGGGCGTGTCAACGTTGTGTGAAATTAGTCAGTGTCGACTACGGGTGGGAAACACAGGCATGCCTTAGGGGCACACGGGCGTGTCCCTAGGCCTACACGGGTGTGTGGCCCCTATTTTATTAAAAAGTTTATTGAACTCGTGAAAGTTCCCAGATAAATTCAGATACTTTCCGGAAGTATATTTAGGGCCTCCTAGGCCGGATATGTGCGAGCGATAGAGTTAAACGAAATTTTATAACCCTATTTTGTATGTTTAAGCAAGATTAGCTATGTAACGCCTTGAACCCTGTCCCGATTCGGATATGGACAAGGGGTGTTATATTTATTGGTATCAGAGCTATGGTTTAGTCGATTCTAAGACTAACTTAGCGTAAGTACGAGTTTAGCTATACATGCCATATGTAAGAGTGTCTTAGTAATCATAGTGTGGTGGCTCCTGACATATTGAATTGTGTTCTATATAGTATATGGATTCCGATCCGAACAGAACTACAGCTGATGATGCTGCGAGTAACGCGCCGGCTCCCGCTCAAGGGACCGCGCCAGCTAATAGTAGACCCGAGACCTTGGGTCAGGGGGAAGAGGCTCGAGAAGCCTTTCCCCACATGATGAGAAATTGGTATACGAAGTATATCCGAGCAAATCCCAAAGCTCAACCCCCTCCACCCCCACCAATTCCTCAACCCGCTCTAATAGCCCCTCAAGTAGTTGAGGTGGTGAGAAGAGAAATGCCTCCGATGGATGAGATCTAGAAGCAAGAAGTCGAGGAATTTCAGGCAAGTAAGGATGATGACCGGGAGAAAACAGAATTCTGGCTCGAGAATACCATCCGGGTATTCGATGAGTTATCCTGCACGCTTGAGGAGTGCTTAAAGTGTGCGGTGTCCTTCCTGAGAGATTCAGCCTACCGATGGTGGAACACCCTGGTGTCAGTGGTACCAAGGGAGAGAGCTAGTTGGGAATTCTTTCAAGAGGAATACTGGAAGAAGTATATCAGCCAGAGGTTCATCGATCACAAGAGAAAGGAGTTCTTGGAATTGAAGCAAGGCCGTATGTCAGTGACCGACTACGAACGGGAGTTCGTAAGGCTTAGCAATTATGCAAGAGAGTACGTGTCTACTAAGGCCATCATGTGAAAGAGATTCGAGGATGGATTGAATGAAGATATCAGCCTATACGTGGGAGTTCTCAAATTAAAGGAGTTTGTAGTATTGGTGGATAGGGCCTGTAAAGCCGAGGAGTTGGCTAAAGAGAAGAGAAGAGCTGAGTACGAGTCTCGTGAGAAGAGACAACTGAACAAGTCTCACCAATCCTCATCTAAGAAATCAAGGGATTTCACTACTCGATCAGTCACTTCAGCGGGGTTTTCAACCCGAGATAAAGGCAAGCAGTTTTCGGGATCGAAAGGGCAAAACACATCAGTTGCTAGTGTGGGCAACGTTCGACCAAGTAGATCGGAATGCCCTCAGTGTGGCAGGCACAATTCTGGTGAGTGTCGAGCTAATGAGAAAGCTTACTTCAGATGTGGATCTTTAGACCACTTTATCAGGGAATGTCCCGAGGTAGACGAGAAAGAAAAACCTCAATATGCAAGATCGGGAAGTACCACTAGGAGAAGACATTTGAGAAACCCGGGAATTGAGATGGGAAGCAAGAATCCTTCTAAAGAACAAGCTGCTAGAGTCGAGGGTAGAGCACCGTCGAGGACATATGCCATCCGTGCTCGTGAAGAGGCATCTTCCCCCGACATGATCACGGGTATCTTTTCTCTCCATAATACTCATATTATAGCTTTAATTGACCCGAGATCTACCCACTCATACATATGCATGGAATTAGTCTCTAGCATGAGCATGCCTGTAGAGTCTACTGAATTCATCATAAGAGTGTCTAATCCCCTAGGCAAGTGTGTGTTGGTTGATAGAGTTTGCAAAGGGTGCCCTTTGATGATTAAGGGTCATTGTTTCCCGGTCGATCTTATGTTATTACTGTTTGACGAGTTTGATGTCATTCTCGGGATGGATTGGTTAGTTACCCACAGTGTAATTGTGAATTGTGGGAAGAAGCATATCGAGTTGAGAGATGAAAATGGTAATTTCATTCGTGTTGAATCAGATAAGCTGGATAGGTCACCGATAGTGGTATCAACCATGTCCGCTCAGAGGACCTAAGGAAAGGGTATGAGGCTTATCTTGCCTTTGTGTTGAACACTAAAGAGATTGAGTTGAAAATTGAGTCGGTACCCATAGTATGTGAGTACCTAGATGTTTTTCTGGAAGAGTTGCCAGGGCTACCTCCAGATAGAGAGATTGAATTTGGGATTGAGTTAGCTCCAGGTACTGCCCCTATTTCTATTACTCCCTATAGAATAGCCCCAACTGAACTGAAAAAGTTGAAAGCACAGTTGCAAGAATTAACGGATAAGGGTTTCGCGAGGCCGAGTTTTTCTCCGTGGAGTGCTCTCGTTCTATTTGCGAAGAAGAAATATTGTTCCATGAGACTATGTATAGACTATCGGTAACTCAACAAGGTGATAGTGAAGAATAAGTACCCGTTGCCGAGGATCAATGATCTATTTGATCAATTGAAGGGAGCTACAGTATTTTCCAAGATAGATCTGAGGTTAGGGTACTATCAGTTGAGAGTCAAGGACTCGGATGTACCGAAAACCGCATTTAAAACTAGGTACGGTCACTATGAATTTTTGGTCATGCCTTTTGGTCTAACAAATGCCCCCGCAATCTTCATTGATTTGATTAATCGCATTTTTCGACCGTACTTGGATAGGTCTGTTGTGGTCTTCATCGATGACATACTGATCTACTCTCGAGATGAGAACGATCATGCAGAGCATTTGAGTATGGTTCTACAAGTTTTAAGAGAAAAACAATTGTATGCCAAATTTAGTAAGAGTGAATTTTGGCTCAAGGAAGTGGGATTTTTGGGGCATATTGTCTCGAGAGATGGGATTAGAGTCGACCCGAGTAAAATTTCGGCAATCGTTGAATGGAAACCGCCGAGGAGCGTAACTGAAGTGAGGAGTTTTTTAGGCCTAGCAGGCTATTATAGGCGTTTTGTCAAGGGGTTTTCCATGATAGCTACACTTATGACGAGACTTTTGCAGAAAGATGTAAAGTTCGACTGGACGGAAAAGTGTCAACAGAGTTTTGAGAAACTAAAGACACTGTTGACTGAGGCTCCTATTTTGGTGCAACCGGAATCAGGAAGAGAATTTGTGGTTTACAGTGATGCATCCTTGAACGGATTGGGCTGTGTACTTATGCAAGAGGGTAAAGTTATTGCATACGCCTCTAGACAATTGAAACCGCACGAGACGAACTACCCGACTCATGATTTAGAATTGGCCGCAATTGTGTTTGCGTTAAAAATTTGGAGACATCATTTATATGGTGAAAGGTGTCGGATTTTCACTGACCACAAAAGCCTAAAATATTTGATGACTCAAAAGGAATTAAATTTGAGGCAACGAAGATGGTTAGAGTTGATTAAAGATTATGAGTTAGTAATTGACTACCATCCGAGAAAGGCAAATGTAGTTGCCGACGCTTTGAGTAGAAAATCATTGTTTGCACTAAAAGCCATGAACACTCAGATGACCTTGTTAGATGATGGTTCCATTTTAGCCGAGTTGATGGCTAAACCATTGTTCCTCCAAGAGATTTGTGAAGCTCAGAAGGATGATAACAGTTTGCAAGCCAAGAGAGTTTTATGTGAGTCGAGCATTGAGATAGGCTTTCGAGTAAATCTTGATGGATGTCTAACATTTCGAGATCGAGTCTGAATGAAGAGCTTATTCGCAAAATTTTGTATGAAGCACATAACGGATGTTTGAATGTACACCCAAGTAGCACAAAGATGTACCATGACTTGAAGAGATGGTATTGGTGGTTGACTATTCGAATTTGTATCCAAATGCCTGATTTGTCAGCAAGTGAAGCCTGAACATCAAGTACCTTCAAGTTTACTTCAGCCCCTTACGATTCCTGAGTGGAAGTGGGACCGTGTTACTATGGTTTTGTGAGGGGCTTACCGTTGACTCCCAAAAGGAAAGATGCAGTATGGGTAGTGGTTGATAGACTCACTAAGTCAGCCTACTTTATACCAGTGCGATCGACTATTCACTCGATAAATTGGCAGACTTGTACATGTCTGAGATAGTAAGACTTCATGGTGTACCTTTGTCAATCATTTCAAATAGAGATCCGAGATTCATGTCACGGTTTTGGAAAAAGTTGTAAGAAGCTTTGGGCATGAAATCGAGTTTCAGTAAGGCTTTCCATCCACAAACTGATGGGCAGTTAGAGAGGTTAATTCAGATACTAAAAGACATGCTCCGGTGTTGTGTTTTGGAATTCCATGGTAATTGGGAGAAATACTTACCATTGGTGGAATTCGCCTACAACAACAGCTTCCAATTAAGTTTGAAGATGGCACCTTATGAGGCCCGTCAACGAATCCTCGTGGCTAGGGTGAACAGTCACTACGCACTAGGTAGGATTCCAGCGAAGAGGAGGTGAGTCACTAGGACTGCTGAAGTACCAGGCTTTTTCGGATCCAATCCTAGGCATGCGCATGCCTGTTGCCACACCCTAGTCTTGCGACTCGTTGACGGGTTTGTTTAGTGAAATTAAGTATTATGAGATTTAAGGTGTTGTTTCAGCTAAGCCTAGAGTCCATCAAGTTCTAACCTAAATAGTCTACGTCCCATAAAGCCCATCAAGCCCACATACATATATAACACACAGGGAGTTCAGAATACTTACCTGGCGGACTTGGGCCGGAGACGCAGGTGCCATGCCGAGAAGACCAAAATATACATGTTTCAAAAACCCATTTTTAGAAAACATTTTGAGCCCAAAAACCCAGAGTCGAGTTTTGAACCGGGATCTGATACCAATTTGTAACACCCCAAACCCAACCCAAACACCACGACCGGATCTGGCATGTCACTGAGAAGATTTTATAATACATGTCGCACTTTGGAAAACAATTATCAGGTTTAATCATTTGTACCAGAAAACTTAATAATTTAATAATTCATATAAGATGTAAATTTCATAAAATGCCTTGGTGAATAAAAAAAAAAAACCGAATTTGTCACATGCCTTGACTTAATTAAAGGAAATAAAAACTTAAACGTCTAATAATAATAAATGCCCAAGATAAAACAAGAATAAAAATAAAGCTAATGGCCCATGGCCTTATTACAATGGAATTTAGAACCCACTAATTAAAGATATTAAAAAAAATAAATCTTCTAAGTAAAGTCTTCTGCTATATTAAAATACTCTCTCGCATGGCCACCTTGCGCTCCTCTCCAGCCCGGTCCGATGCACTAGGTGCTACCTGAAAATGTTAAATAATAGGTTGAGTCGCGAGACTCAGTGTGCAACCCTCGTGCACCAATAGATTTGGGCCTTAACCCCATAGAATTGAGTAACAGATTATCATGTAATAGATATGATGCAAAGCCCAACCCAATCCTAGGTTTCCATCTGCTACACACCACCCTTACCTGCCAGTCACACCATTGGGGATTTCTACAATCAACCCACTCCGCTACACACCATCGATGGCAGGCATGCTGCAGTTAGCTGCTCATCATCAAAACTGTGACATAGTCACCAGGTCATGGCATAAGCCACTACAACAGGTCATGGCATAAGCCACTACAACAGGTCATGGCACAAGCCACTACAACAGATCACTTCCCCTTTCATAAAACACCCAACCCCGTGCAAACACAAAAATTGGCATACTCATAAATCATATCATTTTATCAGAAACATTCACTTAGAATGACAGAGATCACTAACCTGGTGATGCCATGACCGATATTTTGGCATTTTACAGAATATTACAGATTTATAAACATATTTCAACAGGCAATCTAAATGGTGTGGAAGTGTTACACGCCTGATTAATGCATAAGACTACCCTCTATGTCGATACCCTCACTAATTAGATCTACTGCCTTTTGTCTACAACTTTACTCAAAAGCTGGAGGAACGCGAAGATAAGGCCTCTCCTTGAAATCCCGAAAGCAATAAAACCCGAATGTTACTGAACTCTGTCTTAGAAATCTAAGCGATTGAATCCCCTCTTCAGAAGATTTCAGCTACCCCTTGCAAGAAGATTCGGCAAACACAAGAGAAGAGATCTAGCAATTTCGGCTTTCAAGAAAATCCTGAAAAAGTATGAACAAGAGAAGGCTAATGCGTTTTTAGCTTTTAGAAAATCTGAGTGAAGAGTTTCGGTTTCTGACAGAAAAAGAGAAGAAGAAAAGAAAACAAGAAAGAGCCTTGAAGATTTCGGCTAAGAAGAAACGAATGGAGAGGATTTCGGCAGCGGAGAAAACTGAGAGAAAGCTTTCAGAAAAATTAATGAAATTTCGGCATCTACTAACTCTATCTAGCCGTCCCCCTTTTACAAACAGTCCAAATTTCGGCCACCTCTAGCCTCCTAGATAACCTCTCATCTTTTCCCTTATCTTTATCAAAACTCACATCCAAAAGAGACTTAATTAACTCAAACTCCTCCCTCCTTTATCACCATAATATCCACATATTTTTAAACATTAAAAATCCCTAAAATTTTGCCTTAATTTCGTCCCCTTATTGCTCCCTTGTAAGTGCCGAATTTGGCCCTATAACTTGGGCTCCAAGTAGCCAAAATTTGGGCCCTCTTCATTGTAACACCCCAAACCCGGTTAAAACGCTACAACCGAATCTGGCGTACCACGGGAAGAAAACGTTTTTGGAAACCGATTTGTTGATTTATTTAAAGAGAAAGTCGTTGTAACCTTTAAGAGAAAACGTCGTTGTATTTTGGTGCTGTATAAAAGAGGTTGGAACTCAGTTTAGAAAAACTTAATTGCCTTATTGTTACTTCGTATCTATTACCTAGTCAGTGACCACTTTAGAAAAATGAGTATTTTATTAGGTTTTGAAAACAACCAATTCATAACGTTTAGACATGCTTAACAAAAGTTAAAGAATCAATTAAATAAAACATCCCAAATAAAAAACTTAAGCGGCCTTATTACAGTACTGAAAACTAAAATTTAACAAAATAACGGAAAACTTTGTAATAAACTAAATGCTGTGCATGGCCGCCTTGAGTCCACTCCGGCTCCATATCCACGATCTAAGCCTGATCTGCAAAATATAATGGAAGGGGTGAGTCACCAAGACTCAGTGGATAAATCCCCATCCCAAAAGCAAACAAGCTCTTACACAAATTCATACATTAATATGCAAGTCATGCAACCCATCCAACCTAAGTATCTATCCAGGTCGCCCAAATCTACCTCCTGTGGTACCAAACCATTAGTGGTGCCAAACCACTGGTAACCAAAGTTACAAAAATATCATATATGTGGTACCAAACCACTGGTGGTGCCAAACCACTGAGACTTAGTCACAATTTTTGTAATATGCGGGGCCAAACCACCGTTGGATACCAAATCACTGGTGACAGTCTGATAGATCATACTCCCCCTCCTCTCATCGCCCATGGCATATATTTATGCTAACAATATCAGTATGATCATGCTCAACATACATATCTATGTATACAGAATATCATGCACTCATAGATCACAATCAATGTGAGAAATAATAACAACTTACCCTACATCATCGCGTTTACCCACAAGGTATTTTCAGTAACCATTGTCGTCATTTCGGCTTTTAACAACACACAACATTAACATATTAAGTATAGAAAGTGTGTAAGAGTTACACACCCAGTTTTCGTACTAACGCTTTCCCTGTTTCTACACTACTTTGGCGTTGGGTTTACAGATCCAACCCCTCCTACTGCTTGACTGTTATTAGCGTCCACAATAACCCTTTGGTCACTAAACCAATCAAATCGATAAGATCTAATAGATAACAATAGCGTTTAAAAGAAACCCTTACCTAACTATCGAATCTCGAAAGTCCTTACGAACTCGTCACCTTCCAACCTACATTCGGCTAACACCCATTTATTAAATTAATCCCTTAAACGCAATCAGATGAGTACCATAATACATTCGGCCTACCACAAATGAACAAGAAAGGCCATTCGACCAAACCTACCATCAACCACCCACCTTCGGCTTTCCACAATCGGCACTTCTGACTATAGCAAGACAGGATTTGGCTTCTAGGGATATGTTGAAGAGGAGAAGAATGCTAGGGAGTTTCGGTTTTAACAAAAAGCCAGTGACACCAAGGTGAAGAGAATTTCGGCTTGCTCAGAGTATAGGTGAGAAAAGAAAGAAAAATAATGAAGAAAAAGATGATAACTAGCTACTAAATTCGGCAATACACAAGCACACGCCCACAGTTGGAATTTCGGCCAACTCTCTCCCCCCTGATAACCTTTATCCATCCTGATAACCCAATCCTTATCTTACCTTTAGAAGAGACCACCTTCAAACCAACTCTCTCCCTCCTTTTATCATCTTTTAATCACTTAAAATAAAAGAAATACACACTCCTAAATTCTAGCAAGTGTGCCGTCCACTCTCCCTCCTTGGTGTGCCAAAATTTTGCCCCAAACACTTGGGCCTCAAGTGGCCACACACGGCCCAATAACCCCCTAAGTGACGCCACCTTAATGCCCACTTAAAGCACCTCAAATTTTTGGGCCACAAGCCTAGTTTGCTACCAAACATAACTATTTAAATTTAATTACTACTAACACTATTCATCAGCCATTTAACCCAGGTTTTAAAGTCCAAACTCGAGCCCAATACACACCTTAAAGCCTTAGCTTACTAACTTAGCCATGCAACATACCAAATGCATAGACCCACAAAATCAGGATATTACAGTTCTACCCACTTAAAATAAATTTCGACCTCGAAATTTACCTGGTCAGAAACGTTGAGGGTATTGCTGTCGCATAATATCCTCCGGCTCCCATGTCGCTTCCTCCGATCCATGGTTCCGCCATAACACCTTTACCAAAGGGACTGATTTTCTACATAAAACCTTAACATCCCAATCTAGGATCTGCACTGGCTCCTCCTCAAAAGACAAGTCTGGGCTCACTTCAATTTCTTCTACCGGCACAACATGAGATGGATTTGAGCGATAGCGTCTAAGCATGGAAACATGAAACACATCATGAATTTGACTCAACTCTGGTGGCAACTCAAGCTGGTAAGCTACTGGTCCTACTCACTTCAATACCTGATAGGGCCCAATAAACCTAGGGCTCAACTTGTCTTTCCTACCAAACCTCAGAACCTTTTTCCACGGCGACACCTTCAAGAAAACCTTGTCACCTTCAGCAAACTCTATAGCCTTCCGTTTAAGATCGGCATAAGACTTCTGCCTGTCCAAGACTTCTTTCAAACGAGCTCGAATCACCTTCACCTTATCTTCTGTTTCAGCCACCAACTCCGGACCCAACAACTGCCGCTCTCCCAACTCCGTCCAACACGTAGGGGTACGACACTTCCGACCATATAAAGCTTCATATGGAGCCATCTTAATACTCACCTGATAACTATTGTTATACGCGAATTCCGCCAACGATAAAAATTCTTCCCAACTGCCTTGAAATCCAAGACCCAACCCCTTAGCATATCCTCCAGGACTTGAATTACCCTCTTCGACTGTCCATCTAACTGGGGATGGAACGCCGTACTGAAATCCAACCTTGTACCCAATGCCTGATGCAAAGCCTTCCAGAATCTTGACATAAATCTAAGGTCTCTATCCGAAATAATCGACACTGGCACCCCATGCAACCTCACAATCTCCGCTATATATAGTCTTGCTAAATTCTGAAGAGAATAATCCATACGTACAGGTATGAAATGAGCAGACTTCGTCAGACGGTCCACAATCACCCAAACTGAATCCTTCTTGGTGGGTGTAAGGGATAGCCCACTCACGAAATCCATTGTAATCCTTTCCCACTTCTATTGTGGAATCTGAATTGGTTGCAACAACCCTGACGGCAACTGATGTTCAGCCTTGACTTGCTGACACGTCAGACACTTACCCACAAATTCTATCACCTCACGTTTAAGGCCCGGCCACTAAAACTGCTCCCGCAAATCCCGGTACATCTTACTGCCTCTCGGATGCATAGCATAGGGACTGCTATGTGCCTTCTGCAAAATCTTCTGCCTTAACTCCACATCCTTAGGCATACACATTTTTCCCTGAAAACATAACACTCCATCGCTGCTCAGACTATACCCCTCCAATCCACCATTCTGTACTTGCAAACATCGAGCACTTAAAACTTCGTCTACCAGTTGTTTTTACTTAACCTGATCTACCCATGATGGCTTCACTTGCAGCTCCGCTAACAGACTCCCGTCCTCATACAGACTAAGGTGGGCAAACATGGCTCTTAAATTTGCCACCACCTTACGACTCAAGGCATCCGCTACCACATTAGCCTTTCCCAAGTGGTACTCAATCAAGTAGTCATAGTCCTTCAACAACTCGATCCACCTCCCCTGCCTTAAATTTAACTCCTTCTGCGTAAGGAGGTACTTCAAACTCTTGTGATCCGTATACACAACAGACTTCTCCCCATACAAATAATGTCTCCAGAGTTTTAGGGCTAAAGCCACTGCAGCCAACTCTAGATCATGCGTTGGGTAGTTCACCTCGTGAGGTCTCAACTGTTGAGAAGCATACGCTACTACTTTCCTCTCTTGCATCAGCACACATCCCAACTCTGTATGCAACGCATCACAATAAACCGTAAACTCTTTCCCGGCTTCAGGTTGAATTAACACCGGAGCTTCCGTCAAAATCCTTTTTAACTTCTCAAAACTTTCCTGTTACTTCTCTGACCACACAAACGGAACTCCCTTCCTTAGCAACTTGGTTAAGGGCGCTGCAATCAGAGAAAATCCTTCCACAAATCTTCGGTAATATCCCGCTAAGCCTAGAAAACTTCGAATCTCTGCCACAGACTTCAGTGGTTTCCAATCCAATACAGCCTCAATCTTCCGAGGGTCCACTCTAATCCCCTCGACTGACACCACATGACCCAAAAAGGTAACTTCCTTCAACCAGAATTCACACTTACTAAACTTCGCGTATAAACGCTTTTCTCTAAGAATCTGCAACACCACTCGCAAATGTGCATCATGCTCCTTCTCCGATTTCGAGTACACCATAATATCATCTATAAACACTACGATGAACCAGTCCAAGTACGGCTGAAACACTCGGTTCATTATATCCATAAATGCTGCCGGTGCGTTTGTCAACCCGAACGACATAACCAAGAATTCATAGTGCCCGTATCGAGTACGAAACGTCGTCTTATGGATATCCGCCTCCTTTACCTTAAGTTGATGATACCCCGACCTTAAATCTATCTTGGAGAAGACCGATGCCCCCTTCAGCTGGTCAAACAAGTCATCTATCCTAGGCAACGGATACTTGTTCTTAATTGTCAATTTGTTCAACTGACGGTAGTCTATGCACATTTGCATCGACCCATCCTTCTTCTTAACAAAGAGCACAGGCGCTCCCCAAGGTGATACACTTGGCCAAATGAAACCTCGATCCAATAACTCCTGAATCTGCGCTTTCAACTCCACTAGTTCCTTTGGCTCCATCCTATACGGAGCAATAGATACTGGCGCTGTTCCCGGTAGAAGATCTATGCCGAACTCTACTTCTCGATCTGGGGGTAAACCCGGGAGCTCTTCTAGTAAAACATCAATAAACTCTTTCACCGTTTGGACACTTCCGATAGCCGACTCCTTACCATCCAAAGCACTAACGTAAACCACATACGCCTTACATCCTTTCTTTACCATCTTTTCCGCCTTCAGCGCAGACACTGTATTAGATAGGTAATCCCTTCTCTCCCCTATCATCACCACTTCTTCACCTTCGGCCAATTTTAGCACCATGCGCTTAGCCGCACAGTCTAGTTTTGACCGGTACTTAACCAACCAATCCATTCCTAAGATTAAATCGAACTCCCCGAAGGGTAGTTCCGTCAAATCTGCTTGAAACACGACCCCTTGAAGTTCTAGGGGCACATCCCTATACAGTTTGTCTACCACCACAGAGTGTCCTAGAGGGCTAACTACCGTCATCTTCCTAGCAGAAATCTCATAGGCTAAGTTCAAAGTTTCCACTATACTACTAGCAACATATGAGTATGTCGAACCAACATCAATTAAAGCAATGTAAGGCAACCCAGAAATTATAAACGTACCGGTTATGACGTCCGGTGCGTCGCCCTCCTCTCGACGCTTCGCTGCGTAAACCAATCCAGGTTGTCTAGCATTAGCACCTCCAGCACCTCGGCCAGGTGCTCCACGGCCTCGTCCATTACCATTTCCACCCTTAACTGCACCTCGACCCCTCTGTGGTTGCTGACCACGTCCTTGACCCTCAGCTTGAGTCCTGGCTAACTTTCGCGGACAGTCCCTTACCCGGTGCTCCATTGACCCACACTCGAAGCACCCTCTATTACCAGCCCAACACTCCCTCGAATGAGACTTCCCACATCGAGCACACTAGGGTGGCCACTGAGTAGCAGCAGGCTTTGCAGCTCTATCCGATCCACTAAACCTAGCCCTTTTCTGGGAACTTCCAGCCGACCCAGATGACCCAAAACTCATTTTATCCTTACCGCTATCCTGATTCCGCCTCTCAGTTCGCTTCACCTCCTCAGCTACTTTGGCCTTTTCCACGAGAACGGCAAATTCCCTTTCACACTGAGGTTAACACCCGTAGCTCATCTCTTAGCCTGTCCTCGAACCTA
This sequence comes from Gossypium australe, assembly GCA_005393395.2. NCBI lineage: Eukaryota > Viridiplantae > Streptophyta > Magnoliopsida > Malvales > Malvaceae > Gossypium > Gossypium australe. The sequence continues at coordinate 95,073,552 of CM016624.1, forward strand.
ACACAGCGCTCATGTTCTGTAGCCACCATACCCCGAGCATACCTACTCAACCTCAAGAATTCAGCCTCGTACTCGGGTACTGACTTATTCCCTTGCACCAAATTCAAGAATGCCCTACGTTGCGCATCAGTATAACCAGCTCCCACATACTTCCTTTGATAGGCTGCCTTAAAATAATCCCAGGTGATATCGTCGGCCACTACACCATCCCTAACCGTGAGCCACCACTGATACGACTCATCTTGGAGGAGAGACACTATCCCCTTTAACTTCTCCTCAGCCGAGAAGTCCAAATCGTCCAATATACATTCGGTCGCCTCTAACCAGTACTCAGCCGTGTTGGGAGCCACACCAGAAACTCCCCTAAACACCTCTACTCCGTTAGCCCGGAGTCGTTCCGCCACGGATTTTCGGGCTCCTACACCCGTGCCTGCCCCGGCAACTCATTCCAAAACTCGCAGTACAGCTTGAGATACTACATCATTACCACCAGTCTGATCCTGAAACTCAGCTTCCGCCGCTAGCAGATCCGGCAGCACATTCCCAGACCCATGGCCAGACCCTGCTGGCTCTGACAAGGTCATCCTACCCCTACCACGGCCACGTGGCAGACGTCCACGACCTCTTGCACTCATTCTTCTCGTTCGCGTTTATCTGGTTAAGAATTTTATGAATTATTAATTATGGGCACTATTTATCCACGAACAATTTTATGGGAGATAGTTTTATAAGTGATTCTTTCGAATTCAAATCTATCTAAGGTTTCAGTTTCAGGCTTATCTCCTAATTCTAGGTACATTCATCACACAAACAGCATCCACAGACCACATTCAACGTGTAGGGGTATTTTTATCATTTTACTATCCGGGGGTATTTTCGTAATTTTAACCTATAGGGGTATTTTCATAATTTTCTAAAATAAAGATTCGGGTGATTTTTCAAAAAAAGGGTATTTTGGTAATTTTGTGACGCAGGGGTATTTTGGTAATTTTGCAACTCGGGGTATTTCGGTAATTTTGTAAATCAGGGGTACTTTGGTCTTTATTTTTTCAAATTTAGGGTAGTTTTCACAAATCAAGGGGTAGTTTGATAATTTCAAAACTAGGGTTTTTTTTTTTTCAAAATAGGGTGGTTGGTCCCTTTCGGGTTTTATTTATCGGATTTAGCCTGTGAACAAGTCCTCATGGTTAGGGTGAACAGTCACTACGCACTAGGTAGGATTCGAGCGAAGAGGAGGTGAGTCACTTGGACTGCTTAAATACCAAGCTCTTCCTGAATCCAATCCTAGACATGCGCATGACAGTTGCCACACCCTAACTCGGCGACTTTCTCACATGTTTGTTTAATTAGGCTTAAGTCTTATGTAGCTTTGTGTAAACTAACCCTAGGGTCCATCAGCACTATCATGCTTAACTACGTCTAAAGCCCACAAAGCCCAACATATAAATATCACAGCAAAAGTTAGGGTACTTACTTGGGTGGATCGGCACCGGAGACTCAGGTGCCATGCTTTCCGGAAAAATGAACATTTCAGAAACTTTTTTTAAACATATTTTGGGCTCTAAGCCCACAACCGAGATTTTGAACCTGGCTCCGATACCAAAATGTAACACCCCAAACCCGGTTAAAACGCTACAACCGAATCTGGCATGCCACGAGAAGAAAATGTTTTTGGAAACCAATTTGTTGATTTGTTTAAAGAGAAAGTCGTTGTAACCTTTAAGAGAAAATGTCGTTGTATTTTAGTGCTGTATAAAACAGGTTGGAACTCAATTTAGAAAAACTTAATTGCCTTATTGTTACTTCATATCTATTACCTAGTCAGTGACCACTTTAGAAAAACGAGTATTTTATTAGGTTTTGAAAACAACCAATTCATAACGTTTAGATATGCTTAACAAAAGTTAAAGAATCAATTAAATAAAACGTCCCAAATATAAAACTTAAGCAGCGCTATTACAGTACTGAAAACCAAAATTTAACAAAATAACTAAGTTCGAATGGAAAACTTTGTAATAAACCAAATGCTGTAAATGGCCACCTTGAGTCCACTCCGGCTCCATATCCACGATCTAAGCTTGATCTGCAAAATATAACGGAAGGGATGAGACACCAAGACTCAGTAGGTAAATCCCCATCCCAAAAGAAAACAAGCTCTTACACAAATTCATACATTAATATGCAAGTCATGCAACCCATCCAACCTAAGTATCTATCCAGGTCGCCCAAATCTACCTCGTGTGGTACCAAACCACTAGTGGTGCCAAACCACTGGTAACCAAAGTTACAAAAATATCATATATGTGGTACCAAACCACTGGTGGTGCCAAACCACTGAGACTTAGTCACAATTTTTGTAATATGCGGGGCCAAACCACCGTTGGATACCAAATCACTGGTGACAGTCTGATAGATCATACTCACCCTCCTCTCATTGCCCATGGCATATATTTATGCTAACAATATTAGTATGATCATGCTCAACATACATATCTATGTATACAAAATATCATGCACTCATAGATCACAATCAACGTGAGAAATAATAACAACTTACCCGACATCCTCGCTTTTACCCACAAGGGTATTTTCAGTAACCATTGCCGTCATTTCGGCTTTTAACAACACACAACATTAACATATTAAGTATAGAAAGTGTGTAGGACTTACACACCTAGTTTTCATACTAACACTTTCCCCGTTTCTACGCTACTTTGGCGTTGGGTTTACAGATCCAACCCCTCCTACTGCTTGACTGTTATTAGCGTCCACAATAACCCTTTGGTCACTAAACCAATCAAATCAATAAGATCTAATAGATAACAATAGCGTTTAAAAGAAACCCTTACCTAACTATCGAATCCCGAAAGTCCTTACGAACTCGTCACCTTCCAACCTACATTCGGCCAACACCCATTTATTAAATTAATCCCTTAAACGCAATCAGATGAGTACCATAATACAGTCGGCCAACCACAAATGAACAAGAAAGGCCATTCGGCCAAACCTACCATCAACCACCCACCTTCGGCTTTCCACAATCGACACTTCTGACTATAGCAAGACAGGATTTGGCTTCTAGGGATATGTTGAAGAGGAGAAGAATGCTAGGGAGTTTCGGTTTTAACAAAAAGCCAGTGACACCAAGGTGAAGAGAATTCCGGCTTGCTCAGAGTATAGGTGAGAAAAGAAAGAAAAATAATGAAGAAAAAGATGATAACTAGCTACTAAATTCGGCAATACACAAGCACGCACCCACAATTGGAATTTCGGCCAATTCTCTCCCCCCTGATAACCTTTATCCATCCTGATAACCCAATCCTTATCTTACCTTTAGAAGAGACCACCTTCAAACCAACTCTCTCCCTCCTTTTATCATCTTTTAATCACTTAAAATAAAAGAAATACACACTCCTAAATTCTAGCAAGTGTGCCGTCCACTATCCCTCCTTGGTGTGCCGAAATGTTACCCCAAACACTTGGGCCTCAAGTGGCCACACACGGCCCAATAACCCCCCTAAGTGGCGCCACCTTAATGCCCATTAAATGCACAGGCCCATTAAATCAGGATGTTACAGCTTGCCCCATGGGCATGTGTGTTGGCTGTGTGTCCCCTGCACCTTAATTACTGCAAAGCAGAATGTCCAGTATCAAGCACATGGGCAGAGACACGGCCGTGTGTCTCAACCGTGTGAGAGCCACGTCCTTGGACACGAGCGTGTGAAGTTTGCACCTATTTTCGAAAATTTAATTTGCCTCACGACCTAGAGACACGGGCGTGTGTCTTGGCCGTGTGACTTTATTTGTTCATGAGTTACAAGTCAGAGAGTTACACGGGGTCGAGACACGGGCGTGTGTGACCACACGGCCTGCCCACACAGGCGTGTCCCAAGCCACACGGGCGTGTGATCCCTATTTCATGAAAAATTTTTTAAGTTTTGCAAAAATTTTCTAAAGTTCTCGGTTTAGTCTCGAACCACTTCTAATGCATGTCTTGGGCCTTGTAGGCTCATTTTAGGGACAATATGAATGTATGTGAATAGTTTTATGGGCCAATTCTGCCCGAAGCCAAAACCAACAATAAGGCCCAAATTCCAATGGCCTAAAACAATAAACAGACAACCCAATTAAACTAAGACCCAAAACAGAGTCCAATACCAAAACATAAAAAAAAAGAGCAAAGAAAAAACCTAGGTGCGCCGCACCTAGGTCTGACTTCTGACACCACCACCAGACTGGCACCGCCTCTGCTCCACCGCCCACTTCCTTTCCACCACCACTTCCACCTGTAGGACATTAAACAAGAAAAGACAGAAAGTAAAGGACTTTCGGCTATATAAGCCGATTCAAAATTTTATTTTAAGGACTTTTTTTTATCAATAGAAACAGATTCGAGAATTTCAAACACAAATAAAGAGATCCAAACACGAAAGGGCTAAGAAAATACTAAAAAGTACTAAAAACGAAATAGAGGCCAAAGGAAAGGTGAAATTTTTTCTTTGTATTTTCGAAACTTTCCATTTTTCTTTTTGATACACACACACACACACACACACACACATACATATTAAGTTTTTTTTTTTTACAAAAAAAGAAGAAAAAAGAGGAATTTTTACCTGGCACCGGCAACGGAGGCGAGGCAGCGGATTGGCCGGAGACCCTGGTCTCTGTAGAGAAAAAAAAGGGTTAAAGTGTTTTTTTAAACAAGTAGGTGAAGAATGAAAATTTTAAAAATTTTTGGTCTTAAATAGCCTCCCAAAACGACGGAGTTTTGGGCAGGCCTTCCAGGCACCAAAATGGCGTCATTTTGCAACATGACCCGTCCGACCTGACCCGCCTACTTCAAAGATCCGTGTGTTTCGCTGAGAAAGGGGATATTTATGTGCGCAATCCCTACTCTCTGGCAGCGTATTGCAATTTGATCCCTAATTGCCTTTGTATTAACTTTATTATTTTAAATCTGGCCGCAAATTTTGTTTCTATTACATTTTCGTCTAAATCAAAACGCTGCGTTTTAGGAGGGTGGGATAATTTCCCTTCTGGTCCCTCCCTTTTTCTTCGCGTATCACATTGGGGTCCCTTTCCTCTTTTTATTATTTTATATTTGCCCCGAAATTTTAGTTTTAATTCAGTTTAGCCCTCTTTTTCTTATTTTCGTTATTTTGTTATTATTATTTTAATTTTGCCATTAATATTATTATTACTGTTTTATTATTATTACAATTATTTTATTATTACTAACATTTTTGTTTATTTATTTATTTATTTTATTTTTTACTATTATTTTGCTTATTATTATCTTTATTATTATTATTATTATCATTTCTATTATTGTTTTTGTAACCATATTATTATTATTATTATTATTATTATTATTATTATTATTATTATTATTATTATTATTATTATTATTATTATTATTATTATTCCTATTCCTTTATTATTAATTTTGCATTATTATTAGTATTAGTATTATTATCATCACTATTGATATTAGTATTATTATTATAACTACATTTGTATCTATATTTATTTTCTTAGTTTAATACTATTATTATTTATTTAATTTTCATTCATCTATTCATTCTCATATTATTTCACATATATTTCTATTTACACTCACATTATATCATATTTTTATATGTCTACTTACATTTATATATCAATATTATTTTCGTTATCACTATTATTATCATTATTGTTATTATTATTTTTCTTTTCTTTTCTTCTCATAAAACTTTTATTTTGCTATTGATTCTCTTGTTTTTCTATTTATTATCTCTTAGCTTGTTGGTTCCAATCATTTATTTCTATTCTCGTTTTATTGTTATCATTTATATTTAACGCGTATTCTATATATTTGCTAGCATCGTTTTCCATTTTTGTTACAAATTAGTATTGCATTTTGCCAAATACAAAAATGATTCTTTATAAAGGCCATATCCTGTATTTAGAAATTCAAAAAATTGTGCCCTAACGTATTGGGTTTCGATTTTTCTCGTTTAATCTAAATAACTGAATATCCTTTTTAAAACAAATGCATAAATCTTGAACAAAAAGCTTTCCCGAAAATTCAAGATGTTGTGTCCTAACGAATTGGATGTGATGTTTTGTTATCTCAAGATAAGGTTTTCTAAAACAAGGCAATGTTCTATATTTAGAAACTCGAGAAATCGTGCCCTAATGTATTGGACCTTCGACTTTCTTGTTCATTCTAAGTAACTGGATATCTTTTCAAAATTAAATCAGTTTCAAACAGAAGGCAAGTTTAGCCTCTAAGGTCGAGATGCCATGTCCTAACGTATTGGATGTGACATTTTACCTTGAGACGAGACAGCCTTTGGTACATATTTTCAATTCATCAAAATGATTTTTTTGGCATCACAACAAGGAGGGATCGTGTTATAAACTCTTTTAAGTTTTCAAATATTCGACACTAAGACATCAATTAATTAACTAGGTACCAATTTTGGGCGTATCGGGGGTGCTAATCCTTCCTCGTGCGTAACCGACTGCCGAACCCATTTTTCTGAGTTTCGTAGACCAAAATTGTTGTTTTGATAAATCAAACTGTTTATTAAAAACAACCATTTTACGAGGTGACCTGATCACACCTCAACAAAAACGATTGGTGGCGACTCCCGTTTTTCGCTTTATTTTCAAAACCAAAGTCGATCTCCGTTTTTCCAAAAAATGGTTACGACAGCTTGGCGACTCCACTGGGGACTTAGGAGATAGTCGAGCCATAAAATTGATTGTTTTCTGTCTTGTTGTCGAAAATTGAAAATCTGATTTGAAAAATTACGATCCTATTAGTGCATTTGTTCGTATTGTTAGTTACTGCAGTTTGAGTCTTGCATCATATTGCATAGGGACCATTTTGGTCTTACCTCTTTAAGTGGGAGTGAGAAGCTACTCCTTCGTGAGGTTTTCACCTCCGTGCAGGATAGTGGATCGCTTTCAGGATACATCCGTACCTATGTCTTCGTGAGATTTTCGTCTCCGTGCAGCCATAGGGAAATGTATTCCCTCTAACTGAACTCGGCCCGTATGAGCTTATAATGGGTGAGGATTGAGGAATCTACTAGTTCGGGTACCTTAACCTTAGAACGGAACCACATATAGTGAACCCTAAGAGCCTACCCTAGGTAGAATTGTACCAAAACCTAGTGGTCACCCAGATAGGTGTTCTATTTTGTTGATTATTTCTTCTGTACTGACATATTTTGTTTTGTTTTGTTTATGATTGCCTTGCATCATATCATCTTAGAAAGGAGGTGTTGATTCATATCCGATTGCTAAATAGAAGAGTTTGTCATAAGGAAACGGGTTACTTATGTAACACCCCAAACCAGCCCATGCGTTTCGACCAGATCTGGCGTGTCACGACTTGTACCTTGAAAACTTTTGCTTTGTTGGTTTTGGAAATCGTAAATTAATTAAGCAATATTTGAATAAATAAGTGATATTTGAAAAGAAACCTTGTATTATTATTATTTGGTATAAATAAACCCCTAACATAAATTCATAAGTTGCAAATATTAAAAAACTACTTAGGCGAATATAAACTATGGGGCCTTATTACCTAAATATTCCCAAAACAAAACTTAAAAGAAAACCGAAAATAATATATAGAAATAAAAACTTGATGGCCCCTCGAGTCCGTCTCGGCTCCCATGTCCAGGATCTACTGCTCATCTGAAAAGTTAGGGAAAAATAATAGGGTGAGTCACCGAGACTCAGTGTGTAAATCTCGAAAACACATAAAAGGCTTGGGCCCACAAACACATTATGAGCCCTGGCCCATACACAATGGCAACAATCATAATCACATGACAGATAATAAATGATGCAAAGCCCAACCCATCCTAGAATTCCATCCTCTACACACCAACCCGTACCAACCATCACACCTTGGGGATTTCTACAATCAACCCTCCATCCGCTACACACCAAAACGACAGCTGTACTGCCTATTCCTATCAATCAGGAATTTTAATGTGGGTTTTCTACCATCGATCACCAAGTGACCTAACATTTCATTTCGTGGGTTTTCTACCACCGATCACCATGTGATCTAACATTTCATTAGGTGGGTTTTCTACCACCGATCACCATGTGATCTAACATTTCATTAGGTGGGTTTTCTACCACCGATCACCACGTAATCTAACATTTCATTAGGTGGGTTTTCTACCACCAATCACCACGTGATGTAACATTTCATTAGGTGGGTTTTCTACCACCGATCACCACGTGATCTAACATTTCATTAGGTGGGTTTTCTACCACCGATCACTATGTGATCTAACATTTCATTAGGTGGGTTTTCTACCACCGATCACCACGTGATCTAACATTTCATTAGGTGGGTTTTCTACCACCGATCACCATGTGATCTAACATTTCATTAGGTGGGTTTTCTACCACCGATCACCATGTGATCTAACATGCTCTTCCCCTTTTCATAACAAACCCATCCCATGCATACATTCATGCAAAATCAAACAATCTACTACCTAAGAGATTACAATCTTTCGCATACATCGATACACATAGAGAAGTTCTATGATTACGTACCTGGCATTCCTTGCCTAACCCTTTTTGGGTTTCATTCGACTGTCTACACAGCCACTTTCCGGCTTTTTAGCCCATAACATAAACATACATATATTCATACAGATTATTAGTGTGTTAGAGATCTACACACGACTATTCATACAGTCTCATTTTCTTGCTTTTCAGCCTCTAACAGGCATAATACAAAATAAAACTTATGTGATAAGGATCTATACACGACTGTTCATACAGCCTCATTTTCCGGCTTTTCAGCCCCTAACAGGTATAATACAAAATAAAACTTATGTGATAAAGATCTACACATGACTGTTCATACAGCCTCATTTTTCGGCTTTTCAGCCCCTAACAAGTATCATCCAAAATGAAACTTATGTGATAAGGATCTACACACGACTGTTCATACAGCCTCATTTTTTGGCTTTTCAGCCCCTAACAGGTATAATACAAAATAAAACTTATGTGATAAGGATCTACACACGACTGTTCATGTAGCCTCATTTTCCGGCTTTTTAGCCCCTAATAGGTATAATACAAAATAAAACTTATGTGATAAGGATCTACACACGACTGTTCACACAGCCTCATTTTCTGGCTTTTCAGCCCCTAACAGGTGTAATGCAAAATAAAACTTATGTGATAAGGATCGACACACCTGATTACCGTTATAATGAGACCCTCTAAGTCGACGCTATCTGTAGCCAACACCACCGCTATCTGCCTTGAAATCATGAAAAGAGATATGAGATTCAGGGACTAGTGTTTCTGGCTTTTAGATCTAAGAGATCTACTTACTAGAGAAGATTCGGCTACTCCCAGAGGATTCCGGCTTTTTGCGAAAATCAGGAAGAGAAGATGATTCGAAGAAACCTATAGAGATTCGGCTTTTAGAAGAAAGAAGAGAATAGAATAATGGAGTTTTCAGCTTTTAGAAGAAAGAAGAGAATGATGGAGTCTTCAGCTTTTAGAAGAAAGAATAGAATAATGGAGTTTTCGGCTTTTAAAAGAAGAAGAGAATAATGGAGTTTTTGGCTTTTAGAAGAAAGAATAGGGTAATGGAGTTTTTGGCTTTTAGAAGAAAGAAGAGAGTAATGGAGTTTTCGACTTTTAGAAGAAAGAAGAGAATAATGGAGTTTTCGGCTTTTAGAAGAAAAAAAAGAATAATGGAGTTTTCGGCTTTTAGGAGAAAGAAGATAAAAGAATAATGGAGTTTTGGGCTTTTAGAAGAAAGAAGATAAAAGAATAATGGAGTTTTCGGCTTTTAGAAGAAAGAAGAGAAAGAAAAGGTGGAAACCCTAATTGTCGCAAAATAAAGAAGAGAACCCTCCCTATTTATAGAAATTTCGACTAACTCCTAGCCTTGTAGATAGCTCCTATCTTTTCTCCTTTTATCTTCCATAATATAAATCCTCCTATTTTTGAGCCTTGTTGCCATCCACTCCACCTAACCCAAATGACGGGTGTGTAATTCTTACACACTTCCTATACTTAATATGTTAAGTGTTATGTGTTGTTAAAAGCCGAAATGACGGCAATGGTTACCAAATTACCCTTGTGGGTAAAAGCGAGGATGTCGGGTAAGTTGTTATGATTTCTCGCGTTGATTGTGATCTATGAGTGCATGATATTCTGTATACATAATTTTGTATGTTAAGCATGATCATACTGATATTGTTAGCATAACTATGTGTTATGGGTGATGAGAGGAGGGGGAAGTATGATCTATCAGACTATCACCAATGATTTGGTATCACACAGTGGGTTGGCCCCACGTATTATAAAAATTGTGACTAAGTCTCAGTGGTTTGGGACCACCAGTGGTTTGGTACCACATATGTTTAATTTTGTAAATTCGGTTACCAGTGGTTTGGTACCACCAATGGCTTGGTGCCACAAGGGGTAGATTTGGGAGACACGGATGGACATCTAGGTTGATGGGTTGCATAACACGGATGAAATTGTGTAAGAGCATAACTTCTCTTGGGATGGGGATTTATACACTGAGTCTAGGTGACTCATCCCTTCCATTACATTTTGCAGATCAGACCTAGATCGTGGATATGGAGCCGGAGTGGACTTGAGGTGGCCATGCACAGCATCTGGTTTATTACAAAGTTCCCATTTGGACTTAGTTATTTTATTCAATTTTGGTTTTCATTTCTGTAATAAGGCCGCCTAAGTTTTATTTTGGGTTCTTTTATTTAGTTGATTTTAAAGTTTCTATTTAATATGTTGATTAAACTATGATTTGGATGTTTTCAAAAGCTAAAATAAATATTTGTTTTTTTTAATATACAATGACTAAGTAATTAATACGGAGTAACAATATGACAACTAAGTTTTCCAAACCAAGTTTCAACATGTTTTACACGATACAAAATACATCGACGTTTTCTCTAAAACCTTACATTGGTTTTCTTTCTAAAACAAGTCGATAAATCGGTTTCCAAAACGTTTTCTTTCCTGTGGCACGTCAGATTCGATTGTAGTGTTTGGACCGCCTTTGGGGTGTTACAATTTTGGTATCAGAGCTCGGTTCAAAATCTCAGTTGTGGGCTTAGGGCCCAAAATATGTTTTAAAAGTTTGTGAAATGATTATTTTTCCGGAAAGCATGGCACCTGAGTCTCCGGCGCTGATCCACCCAGGTAAGTACTCTAACTTTTGATGTGATATTTATATGTTGGGCTTTGTGGGCTTTAGACATAGTTAGGTATGATAGTACTGATGGACCATAGGGTTAGTTTACCCAACTACTCAATTACATAAGACTTAAGCCGAATCAAACAAACCTGTGAGTAAGTCATCGAGTTAGGGTGTGGCAACAACCATGCGCATGTCTAGGATTGGATTCAGGAGGAGCTTGGTATTTAAGCAGTCCTAGTGACTCACCTCTTCTTCGCTCGAATCCTACCTGGCGCGTAGTGACTGTTCACCCTAACCTTGAGGACCCGTTCACAGGCTAACCTTATAAATAAAACCCGAAAGGGACCAGCCACACTGTTTTGTAAAAACCCTAGTTTTGAAATTATCAAACTACCCATTGATTTGTGAAAACTACCCTAAATTTGAAAAAAAAAGACCAAAGTACCCCTGGTTTGTAAAAATTACTAAATTGCCCCTGATTTACAAAATTATCGAAATACCCCTAAGTTGCAAAATTACCAAAATACCCCTACTTCACGAAATTACCAAAATACCCTCATTTTGGCAAAACCAGCCGAAAGCTTTATTTTGGAAAATTACGAAAATACTCCTGTAGGTTAAAATTACGAAAATACCCCGGGTAGTGAAATGACGAAAATACCCCTACATGTTGAATGTGGTCTGTGGATGTTGTTTGTGTGATGAATGTACATAGAACTAGGAGATAAACCTAAAACTGGAACATTAGGTAGATTCGAACTCGAAAGAATCACTTTTTAAACTATCTTCCATAAAATTGTTCGTGGATAAATAGTAAAAATAGTTAATAATTCATAAAATTCTTAACCAGATAAACGCGAACGAGAAGCATGAGTACAAGAGGTCGTGGACGTCCGCCACGTGGCCGTAGTAAGGGTAGGATGGCCTTGTCGGAGCCAACAGGGTCTGGCCATGGGTCCGAAAATGTGATGCCGGATCTGCCGGCGACGAAAGCTGAGTTTCAGGACCAAACGGATGGTAACGATGCAGTATCTCAGGCAGTACTGCGAGTTTTGGAAAGAGTTGCCGGGGCAGGCACGGGTGCAGGAGCCCGAAAATCCGTGGCTGAGCGACTCCGGGCTAACGGAGTAGAAGTGTTTAGGGGAGTTTCTGGAGTGGCTCCTAACACGGCTGAGTACTGGTTAGAGGTGACCGAACGTATAATGGATGATTTGGACTTCTCGGCTGAGGAGAAGTTAAAGGGGATAGTGTCTCTTCTCCGGGATGAGTCTTACCAGTGGTGGCTCACGGTCAGGGATGGTGCAGTGGCCGATGATATCACCTAGGATTATTTTAAGACATCCTATCAGAGGAAGTATGTGGTAGCTGGTTATATTGATGCACAACGTAGGGCGTTCCTAAACTTGGTTCAGGGGAATAAGTCGGTACCCGAGTACGAGGCAGAATTCTCGAGGTTAAGTAGGTATGCTCGGGGTATGGTGGCTACAGAACATAAGCGTTGTGTTAGGTTTAAGGACGGGTTAAGAGATGAGCTGTGGGTGTTGATTGCACCTCAGCGAGAAAGGGAATTCACTGTTCTCGTGGAAAAGGCCAAAATAGCTGAGGAGGTGAAGCGGACTGAGAAACAGAATAAGGATAGAGGCAGGGATAAAAGGAATTTTGGGCCATTAGGGTCTGTTGGAAGTTCTCAGAAGAGGGCTTGATTTGATGGATCGGATCGAGCTGCAAAGCCTACTGTTGTGGCTCAGTGGCCATCCCAGTGTGCTCGATGTGGGAAGTCTTATTTGGGAGAATGTTGGGCTGGAAATAGAGGATGTTTTGAGTGTGGGTCAATAGAGCACAGGGTAAGGGATTGTCCACGGAAGCTAGCCAGGACTCAAGCTGAGGGTCAAGGACGTGGTCAATTCAGGAGAGATGGTCAGCAGCCGCAGAGGGGTCGAGGTACAGTTAGGGGTGGTAATGGTAATGGACGAGGCCTTGAGCACCTGGCCGAGGTGCTGGAGGTACTGATGCTAGACAGCCTGGGTTGGTCTATGCAGCGAAGCGTCGAGAGGAGGGCGACGCACCGGACGTTATAACCGGTACGTTTTTAATTTCTAGGTTGCCTTATACTACTTTGATTGATGTTGGTTCGACACACTCATATGTTGCTAGTAGTATAGGGGAAACTTTGAACTTAGCTTATGAGATTTCTGTTAGGAAGATGACGGTAGTTAGCCCTCTAGGACACTCTGTGGTAGTAGACAAACTGTATAGGGATGTACCCTAGAACTTTAAGGGGCCATTTTTCAAGCTGACTTGATGGAATTACCCTTCGGGGAATTCAATTTAATCTTAAGAATGGATTGGTTGGTTAAGTACCAGGCAGAACTGGACTGTGCGGCTAAGCGCATGGTGCTAAAATCGGCCGAGGGTGAGGAGGTGGTGATGATAGGTGAGAGAAGGAATTATCTATCTAATATGGTGTCCGCATTGAAGGTGGAAAAGATGTTAAGGAAAGAATGTGAGGCATTTGTGGTTTATGTTTGTGCCTTGGAAGTTAAGGAATCGGGTATAGGAAGTGTCCAAACAGTGAAGGAGTTTATTAATGCCTTTCTGGAAGAGCTTCCGGGTTTGCCACCGGATCGGGAGGTGGAGTTCAGTATTGACCTTCTACCGGGAACAGCGCCAGTGTCTATTGTACCGTATAGGATGGCACCAAAGGAATTGGTGGAGTTGAAAGCGCAGATTCAGGAGTTGTTGGATCGGGGTTTCATCCGGCCAAGCGTGTCTCCGTGGGGAGCGCCGGTATTCTTTGTTAATAAGAAGGATGGGTCGATGCGAATGTGCATGGACTACCGTCAGTTGAATAAATTGACGATTAAGAACAAGTATCCTTTTCCTAGGATAGATGACCTATTCGACTAGCTGAAGGAAGCATCGGTCTTTTCCAAGGTAGATTTGAGATCGGGGTATCACCAACTTAAGGTAAAGGAGGCGGATATCCATAAGACAGCGTTTCGTACTCGATACGGGCACTTTGAATTCTTGGTTATGCCGTTCGGGTTGACGAACGCACCGGTAGTGTTTATGGATATGATGAACCTGGTATTTCATGGATCGGTTCGTCGTAGTTTATAGACGATATTCTAGTGTATTCGAGGTCAGAGGAGGAACACGACGCGCATTTATGGGTAGTGTTGCAGATTCTAAGGGAAAAGCAATTATACGTAAAGTTTAGTAAGTGCGAGTTCTGGTTGAAGGAAGTTACCTTTTTGGGTCATGTGGTGTCAGCTGAGGGGATTAGAGTGGACCCTCAGAAAATTGAGGTTGTATAAGACTGGAAGCCACTGAAGTCTGTGGCGGAGATTCGGAGTTTTCTAGGTTTAGCAGGATATTATCAAAGGTTTGTGGAAGGGTTCTCTCTGATTGCAGTGCCATTAACTAAGTTGCTAAAGAAAGGAGTTCCGTTTGTGTGGTCAGACAAGCAACAAGAAAGTTTTGAGAAGTTAAAGAAGATTTTGACGGAAGCTCCGGTGTTGATTCAACCTGAAGCCAGGAAGGAGTTTACGGTCTATTGTGATGCGTCGCATACAGGATTAGAATGTGTGCTGATGCAAGAGGGGAAAGTAGTAGCGTACGCTTCTCGACAGTTGAGACCTCACAAGGTGACTACTCGACGCATGATCCGGAATTGACTACAGTGGTTTTTGCCCTAAAAATTTGGAGACATTATTTGTATGGCGAGAAGTCTGTTGTGTATACGGATCACAAGAGTTTGAAGTACCATCTTACCCAGAAGGAGTTAAATTTAAGGCAGAGGAGGTGGATCGAGTTGTTAAAGGACTATGACTGCTCAATTGAGTACCACCCGGGAAAAACTAATGTGGTAGCGGATGCCTTGAGCCGTAAGGTGGTCGCAGATTTAAGAGCCATGTTTGCTTACCTTAGTCTGTATGATGACAAAAGCCTATTGGCGGAATTGCAAGTGAAGCCATCATGGGTAGAGCATGTTAAGGAGAAACAATTGGTGGGTGAAGTTTGGAGCGCATGATGTTTACAAGTGCAGAATGATGGATTGGAGGGGTATAGTCTGAGTAGCGATGGAGTGTTATGTTTTCAAGGGAAAATGTGTATGCCTAAGGATGTGGAGTTAAGGCAGGAGATTTTGCAGGAGGCACATAGCAGTCCATATGCTATGCATCCGGGAGGTAGTAAGATGTACCGGGATTTGTAGGAGCAGTTTTGGTGGCCGGGTCTTAAGCGGGAAGTAACTGAATTTGTGGGTAAGTGTCTGACGTGTCAGCAGGTCAAAGCTGAACATTAGTTACCTTCGGGATTGCTATAACCGATAAAGATTCCACAATGGATGTGGGAAAGGATTACAATGGATTTTGTGAGTGGGCTACCCCTTACGCCCACCAAGAAGAATTTAGTTTGGGTGATTGTGGACCGTCTGACAAAGTCTGCTCATTTCATACCAGTACGTATGGATTATTCTCTTCAGAAGTTAGTGAGACTGTACATAGCGGAGATTGTAAGGTTGCATAGGGTGCCAGTGTCGATTATTTCAGACAGAGACCCTAGATTTACGTCAAGGTTCTGGAAGGCTTTGCATCAGGCATTGGGTACAAGATTGGATTTCAGTACGGCATTCCATCCCCAGTCAGATGGACTGTCAGAGAGGATGATTCAAGTTTTGGAAGACATGCTAAGAGGTTGTGTCTTGGATTTCAAAGGTAGCTGGGAGGAATTTTTACCGTTAGCGAAATCCGCGTACAACAATAGTTACCAGGCAAGTATTCAAATGGCACCGTACGAAGCATTATATGGTCGGAAGTGTCGTACCCTTACACGTTGGACGGAGTTGGGGGAGCGGCAGTTCTTGGGTCCAGAGTTGGTTGCTGAAACAGAAGATAAGGTGAAGGTGATTCGAGCTCGTTTGAAAGAGGCTTTGGACAGGCAGCAGTCTTATGCCGATCTGAAATGGAAGAAGGTTCTGAGATTTGGTAAGAAAGGCAAATTAAGCCCTAGATTTATCGGGCTTTATCGGGTATCGAAGCGAGTAGGACTAATGGCTTACCAGCTCAAGTTGCC
Source organism: Gossypium australe (assembly GCA_005393395.2). Taxonomy (NCBI): domain Eukaryota; kingdom Viridiplantae; phylum Streptophyta; class Magnoliopsida; order Malvales; family Malvaceae; genus Gossypium; species Gossypium australe. The sequence continues at coordinate 95,089,849 of CM016624.1, forward strand.
ACCAGAGTTGAGTCGAATCCACAATGTGTTTCATGTTTCCATGCTTAGACGTTATCGCTCAGATCTGTCACATGTGGTGCCAGTGGAGGAGATTGAGGTGAGCCCGGACTTGTCTTTTGAGGAGGAACCAGTGCAGATCCTAGATCGGGATGTTAAGGTTTTGCATAGGAAATCAGTTCCTTTGGTAAAGGTGTTATGGCGGAACCATGGATCGAAAGAAGCGACATAGGAACCAGGGGATATCATGCGACAGCAATACCCTCAACTCTTTTGACCAGGTAAATTTTGAGGTCGAAATTTATTTTAAGGGGGTAGAACTGTAATATCCTGTTTTTGGTGGGTCTGTGCATTTGGTATGTTGTATGGCTTAGTTGGTAATTGAGACTTTGAAGTGTGTAGTGGGCTCAGGCTCAGGCTTAAACCTGGGTTAAATTACGGATAAATAGTGTAAGGTTATAATTTAGGTAAGTACCTGTGTGGCAGTAAGTTGGGCTTGAGGCCCAAAATTTAGTGATGCTGTAAGGGGCATGTAGGTGACGTCAAAAGGGGGAGGCATTTGGGCCAAGTATTGTCGTTTGGGCCCAAGTGTTTTGGGGAAAAATTCAGCACTTAGGAGGGAAGGGGGAGGACGGCAAACTTGCTAAAATTTAGGGGATTTAATTCTTTTATTTTAGTGATAAAATGCTGATAATTAAGAGGGAAGAATTGGTTTTGAGGTGGGCTCTTCTTGTAATATCCTGAAATAGGGGTTGTGCGTTTAGAGCATAACTCAAGTGTTAGTAGGCCTTAAGATTGGTTTGGATGTGTTTTAGGGGTTCTTAAAGCTCGAGGATAAAAAGGGAGTGTTTTGGAAATTTTTTGAAAATTTTGGGTTAAAGGTGGAAATTGGGTGAAGGAGGCCTTAAGTAAAAATTTTGGAAGGTTTTGGACATGAAAGTCTAGGTGGTAAAGTGGCTTGGGGCGCTACTTTGGGGGCCTTGGAGGCCTGCGCAAGAAGGGAAGAGGTTCGAGTTGCAAGGGAAGCAAAAAGGGAAAAATTATGTTTTTGTATTAATGAGGCGCGCGGCTAAGGAGGCTTTATAAGAAAATCGAGGTGGTTCTTGTCACAAAAAGGCGCTTGGGAGAGGTGGCTAGGACGCTAGCAGCAGGAGAGCTTCTCGAGGTCGGGTGTTCGAGTCCTAATGGAGGCGCGCGGGTATATTATTTTTGGCTTTGGCGATTAAGGCAAAGGAAGCTAAGGAATAAAGGTTTAAAAGAAAATGTGACGCGATGTTGGCATGAAAGACGTGTTGGTATTGTGGCAGGAGACTTGGGAATGTTGCTTCAGGTCTCGGGTTCGAGACTTTGGAGGCGCACCTGGGTTTCTTTTTTTTTTCATGCAGGCGTGGGAACTTAGTGTCCTGCATGGGGCATGCGCATGAAGCATGGGTTGTCCTTTTTTATTTTATTCTTGTTTAATTTTGCTGCAGGAGGTATGGGTATTATTTAGTTTTATTTTTTTTTATTGATAGGGTGATGGGCTACATTTTTATGTAGTATATTTTTTGTTTTTGGGGTTGGAAATTAGCAAAAGTGGGAAGCATGGCCGTTGGGAGCATGGGCAGCCTTGGGGTTTCAAAAACATGGCCGAATGGAGCTCCTAGGGACCTTGTTGGTTGGCCTTGATGATGGCAAAGGATGCATGGCCGAATTTCATGCTTAGTTTTTCTTTCATTCCAATTTGTCTTGGCCGAAAATGAGAAGGAGCATGGCTGAAATGCATGCAATTTGTTGTTCCTTTCTTTGTTCTTGGAGCTTAGCCGAATGTAGGACTCCTTAGGCTGCTTTTCTTTTCTTCCCATAGTGTGCATGGCCGAATTTCTTGAAATGGTTTTTCATTTCTTTGCTTTGAGCATGGTCGGTTTTGTAGTATGCTAAGTAGGTGTGCTGAATTTTTGCCTTAGTGTTTCGGCCTTCTTCCTCTTTGTTTGGTGACCAAAACTTCAAGGAGCTTTAAGGGCCATTGTATTTTATTTTCTTCCTATTTGCTAGCTTAGCCGAATACAACCATTATTTGAAAGATTAACCGAAGCCCCTCCACCATTAGACACCATTGCCGAATCTCTCAGGGATCAAAGGGACTTTTGGGTGCTAACTTTTCAAACGGTTTTGACGGTGTGGAAGGTGATTTCGGGAAGTTGATCGTTAGTGGTAAGTATTTTCCACTCTAGTAATCGATTATGAGTTCTTTTTATTAAGGGTGCCGAAATCAAGGGGGTAGGCCTCGTTTTCTAAGGTTGGCCAAATGTATAGTGGCATAACTTGTGTTTCTTTACATGTGTCTACGTGAAGGACCAGTGAGGGAGCTCTCGGGACTTTGAGCATTTTGGATTTTCGACTACTCAAAGATCAAGTTTTAGTTCTCGGGTTTCAGTGAGGTAAGTGGCTAATAGCTTTCGGCCATAGGCTGTATTCTGGGTTTTGTGATAACCGAATGTTGAGCTTAGCTTTAAGGATGGCCGAATATATATAAGGCCATAGTGATGTGCTCTCTTTGTGTGTAGCTAGTGTTAAGGAGCATCAAAGGAGTCTTTCGGGAGTTGAAGTGCTCAAGGGACTTTGTCGAGCAAGGTAAATGATAAGTATAATATTCGACCAAGAGCTTTTGTTCATAGATTTGTGTATTAGCTGCTTCTAACAATATTTTAGTAGGACTTTCGATAATTTCGGGAGCTAATCGAAAGGAACACGTGATGTTTCGGGATCGAAATAAGCTAGGTAAATAATTCATGGTATTCGGCCTAAGGCCATATTATTGGTACTAAGTGTGACCGATTTTGGTTATGTGTTCTAGGGGCAAAACGATAGAAGTAGCAGAAGCTTTCGGGATTTTAGACTTTGTTAAAATCGATAGATCAGGATCTCGCTATAGTCAGGTGCGTAGTTATCGCACTGTTCTTTTGCTTGTTATATGTATTGTATGTATTATTTTATTTAAATGTATAAGTTGTGCATGTTAGCCGAAATTAAGGTTAAGATGGTGGATACCCAAGGGGGTGATCGAATAATCAGGTTAGTGGTTTTGGTACTAATCTTTCAGTGATTTGCGATAATGAATGACTATTGATGAATGTATAAAAATGTGATGGCATGTGATGTATGTTTTTTTTTGAGTAATATGTTACCATGACACATATATATATATATATATGCATAGGATTTGGGATGTGAATATTTAAGGAAAGGATGTACGTTATGTGTGTGGTCTAGTGCTAGCCTCGTGCTACATTAGCAATTGATGTTTAGCTATGTGCTTCCTCAAGGGAGGTGTTGGCTAAGTGCCCATCTCGGCGGTTGATAGCTGTGTGCATCACCGTGGACTGATTGATATGTGGAATCCCTATGGGATCGGTGGCTTGGCCACGGTCTTGAGCAGTAAGTCTGCCAAGGTAAGATATGTGGATCACTATGTAGGTTGAGCTTCATAATTACATATTCATAATTGCATATTCATATTCGCATATTCATGTTTATGGACTGTGTGGATATGGGCTAAGCCCATATGTGGAGACATGTGTATTAACTATGCACTGAGTCTTGGTGACTCACCCAATTTTTCTAAACCTTTCAGGTGATCGTGATTTTGGACCGGGTCGGAGTGGATACAAAGGTGGCCATGCGGAAGCGGATTCTCATGCGAAAAGGATATTTTGATTAATTGAGTATCTACATTTTCATTATTCTGATTAAGTGTTTAATGTAAAAAGGCCCATTAAAGTATTTAAGTACCTTTATTAAGCATCTTTATTATTATGCTCTATTATGGATGGATAGTTTAAATATCGATTGCAAATGATTTTATTTTCTCAAGTAAAGCTTGAATCCGATATTTTTATAACAAACTTCAATTTTTACTTAGAATATTACAAGTCACGAAAATGTTTTATTAAACTCAACAAATTTTTATCGGTTTTACTCTTAAGTAAAGATATTTTTCGAACGTGTTCCGCAGTGGCATTCCAAATTCGGTCGAAGTGAATGGGCCGGGTTTGGGGTGTTACACTTCTAAAGGTAAGGTAATGGTTAAATTATCAAGAAGGATAAATGCTATCAGGTGATAGCAGAGTTGGCCGAAACTCCAACTCTGTGTGTGTGTGTGTCTAGCCGAAATTTGGGTGGCTAGTTATCATCTTTTCCATTCGTTCTGTCTCACTTTTCATCTTTTCTCTCAAGCCAAAAATTCTTTTCTCTCTTTTCTCTCTTTTAGCCAAAATTCCCTAGCCTTATTTCCCTCTCCAAAATTCTTCTAAAGCTAAATTCCCCTTTGTTCATACTCCTTCTCCCATAGCCGAATCTACAATGGTGGTTTTATTTTCCCGAAGGTGCACCATAGTCGAATAGTCTTCAAGGGATGGGTGAGTTTTTGGGATTTTTCTTCTCTGCGATTTCTTTATTTTCATCACGTTTCTAACCCGAATCATTTTCTCTAAGGCTCTGTCGATTTCACTCTCTGCTTCTAGAAGCCGAATCTGTCTCACTAAAAGTCTCCTGTGTCGATTTGTGAAGAGGCCGAAGGTAGGTGGTTGATGGTAGGTTCGGCCGAATGGCCTTTCTTGTTCCTTTGCCTTTGACCGAATGTCATACGGTACTTGGTAGGGTGCGTTCAACGTTTGATTTAATATTTTGGGCTTGGCCGAATGTAGGTAGGAAGGTGACGCTTTCTTAAGGGCTTTTCGGGATTTGACAGAGTAGGTAAGGGTTCATTTTAAGTATGCGAGTATTTTAAATTAGTTAGACCTCATCGTTTAATTGGTTTAGTGACCAAGGAGTTGTTATGGACCCAATGAGCAGTCAAGCAGTAGAGGTTGGATCTGTAAACCCAATGCCAAAATACAAGAAACGATCAGTATCGGGAGTACGAGATTGGCCATCGGGGTGTGGGCCGATATCGGAGGTAGATCGTAGGCCGATAGTGGTAGTTTCGAGTGACAGTAACGTAGGAGCAGTGAAAGTGGTAGTACGAAAACCAGATGTGTAACTCTTACACACTTTCTATATATAATATGTTAAGTGTTGTGTGTTGTTAAAAGCCGGAATGACGGCAATGGTTACCAAATTACCCTTGTGGGTAAAAGCGAGGATGCCGAGTAAGTTGTTATGATTTCTCGCGTTGATTGTGATTTATGAGTGCATGATATTCTGTATACATAATTTTGTATGTTAAGCATGATCGTACTGATATTGTTAGCATAACTATGTGTTATAGGTGATGAGAGGAGGGGGAAGTATGATCTATTAGACTGTCACCAGTGATTTGGTATCACACAGTGGGTTGGCCCCACATATTATAAAAATTGTGACTAAGTCTCAGTGGTTTGGGACCACCAGTGGTTTGGTACCACATATGTTTAATTTTGTAAATTCGGTTACCAGTGGTTTGGTACCACCAATGGCTTGGTGCCACAAGGGGTAGATTTGGGAGACACGGATGGACATCTAGGTTGATGGGTTGCATAACACGGATGAAATTGTGTAAGAGCATAACTTCACTTGGGATGGGGATTTATACACTGAGTCTAGGTGACTCACCCCTTCCATTACATTTTGCAGATCAGACCTAGATCGTGGATATGGAGCCGGAGTGGACTCGAGGTGGCCATGCACAGCATCTGGTTTATTACAAAGTTTCCATTTGGACTTAGTTATTTTATTCAATTTTGGTTTTCAGTTTTGTAATAAGGCCGCCTAAGTTTTATTTTGGGTTCTTTTATTTAGTTGATTTTAAAGTTTCTATTTAATATGTTGATTAAACTATGATTTGGATGTTTTCAAAAGCTAAAATAAATATTTGTTTTTTTTAATATACAATGACTAAGTAATTAATACGGAGTAACAATATGACCACTAAGTTTTCCAAACCAAGTTTCAACATGTTTTACACGATACAAAATACATCGACGTTTTCTCTAAAACCTTACATCAGTTTTCTTTCTAAAACAAGTCGACAAATCGGTTTCCAAAACCTTTTCTTTCCCGTGGCACGTCAGATTAGATTGTAGTGTTTGGACCGGGTTCGGGGTGTTACACATGCATTTGGATTACATGCATTTGCATTACATCACATCATATGTACTAAATTTGTAGAAAGATTCTAATAGATTAAAAATTATGACAATTACCCTGGAAACCAAAGAAAACCCACCAACTACATACTGTCATAATACCCGTCGCAAAACGAAAGCAATGGATTAGAGACTATAAAGTTTAGAACAAATACAAAAAGAGATGCAAGAACAGATGCAAGCACAAATGTAAGAGCAGCTGGTTAAGATCCAGCATGACATGACGAACAAAATGATGGAATCTCAGAGAAATATGATGTCTCAAATGACTAAGATGAAGCAGCTGTTGAATGGGCTTATGGATAAAGGAAAGAGCCACACGGTTAATACAGAGGAGAATACTGAGTATCCTCAACACCCCCGGGTTCTACTCCACCACATGTGCAAGCACAACCTCGAGTAACTTTACAAAGACCATATGTCACGATCAACAATTCCAAGCTAGTGCTTCAATGAATCTCCAAACTGGCTCAGGTTCAAGAGATAATTCAATCAATACTAATGTCCTTGATTTGGATGAAATAGCTGAAGGAAAGAGGACAAAAGCAGAATTACCAAAGCAGCTAGAAGATAGATATAAACGGTTCGAGGAGAAGTTTAAGGCGATCGAAAGTAATGATAGCTGTTATGGAGTTGACGCTAAAGATTTAAGCTTGGTCCCAGACTTGGTGCTTTCGTATAAGTTCAAAATGCCTGAATTCGAGAAATATAATGGGACAAGTTGCCCCGAAGCTCGTATTACTACGTTTTGTAGAAGAATGATGGGTTACATTAATAATGACCAACTATTGATCCATTGCTTCCAAGATAGCCTTGTGGGAGCAGCAGCCAAATGGTACAATCAGTTAACCCGTTCCCAAATTGGTGCATGGAAAGACTTGGCTCAAGCTTTCATAAAACAATACAGCCACGTGACAGACATAGCGCCCGACAGGATTCCACTCCAAAACATGGAGAAAAAGACAAATGAGAGCTTCCGGCAGTATGCCCAGTGGTGGAGGGAGGTGGCGACGCGAGTCCAACCACCACTCTTAGAGAAAGAGACGACCATGCTCTTTATTAATACACTGAGGGCCCCATTTATCACTCATATGTTAGGAAGCGCTACAAAGAGCTTCTCGGACATTGTAATGACTAGAGAAATGATTGAGAATGCCATAAAAATGGAAGGATAGAGGTAGGAGAAAGTAACAAGAGAAAGGCCATAATGAAGAAAGAAAATGAAGTGACTAATACAAGCATGGGGCACTCAAATTCGATTACTGTTAATCAGCCAAAAATGGTGACTACTGGGTATCAGGGTTCATCAAGAAAAGAATCTCGCACAAGGAAAAAACACTAAAAACTCCAATTTACGCCGATCCCAATGACGTATAAGGAGTTGTATCAAAGTTTATTTGATGCACACATTGTGTCCCCCCACTATCCAAAACCGATGCAACCTCCATACCCAAAATGGTATGACCCAAACGCTCAGTGTGAGTACCACACGGGGATTACAGGCCATTCAATAGAAAATTGCCTTACTTTCAAGAAATTGGTGGAAAATTTCATCAACATGCGTATTGTGAAGTTCGATGGCGAAACAGAACAATGTGGTAATTTAAAGTGGGGGCAGGAGAGTTGCGTTTCCTTGAAGAAGTCATCAGAAGCCTAGAAATCGATAAATCAGAACATCAATGGCATATCCGAAGAGGGAACCGAGGAATAAAAGTTTTCCGAGCATCTACCTTTATGTACTTGAGAGTGTTTTGAACAATGGGACTGTGGAAAAAACATGTATTTTTAAAGCTAATCTAGAGTCATGTGCAAAACACAATTGTTGCTTTAAGCCTAGAAGTAATAAGATTTCTTTTGTGAAGTAGGCTTGTGTCCAAAATTTTTATTTCAATAAAATGCATCTTTCTAAGTAAATATTTTCATTCTTTACATTTCATAGTATACATTTTTTTTCTCTTTTTCTTTTTCTTCATTACCTTATCATACAAATAATCATCCTTAGAATCATTTATTCTTTGGATTTTTTGCCTTCGTACCTAGGTACCCAGATACCAATGACATGAGCGACGCTATTACTGACTCCCCTTTTAGTGAGATATGTGTTTAGAGGGATCTAAGGATTTTCAAGATGATAGAGATTACAACTTATTTCCTAATTTGTTAAGAATGGTAGATCCTACCTTACAAAGTGCCAGTGGACACTACAAACTAACGAAGGAGATGAAGATGGAATCTTAGCTCATAACAGAAATAAGGTGAGACATCATTGAGTTGTTTTCAATAATTCAAAGATGTTTTTGCACAATCATATTAAGGCACACTAGGCCATTGAAACGTGGGTATGCCAAATTGATGTTTCTACAACGACTAGGCTAATCAAGAGGTTCGGGCTATTGGTTTACCAAGAAAGGGAAATTGCATCAGTTACGCCATAAATGCCAAATTGAGGAAGACAAGACTTATGTGCCTCCTCAATTTTTCCTATATGAGGCATGATGTTAACAAGCCAGTCTTATCAAAAGCTTCTAGCCAACATCAATTCATTCTCGTGGATGTCGGTTACTTCATTAAGATGGCGAAAGTCGCTTCATATGTCAATCTTACAATGTTGACAGTCATCAAATCTCACTCTCAATGAAGAAAAAAGAGATAGCCGAAAAAAGATGAGACTTGTGAAAACTGGCATCTGTGCTTGTCAAATGTTTGGTAGGACCCTCACCGGGGTAACACATTTCTCATTGATTTATGGAATAGAGACAATTTTTCCCTCGAAAGTCAAGATTCCTTCTATTTGAGTTTTATCAGAGTTGAAGTCGGATGAAGCAGAATGGATCAAATCCCAATATGATTAGCCGAACTTGATCGAAGAAGAGAGGCTAAAGGCCATCGTCATGGTCAAGTCTACCAAAGGCAACTGATACGGGCCTATAACAAGAAGGTTCGCCCTAAAGAATTCCATGAAGGAGGCCTAGTTTTGGAAAAGATCTTTCCCATACAAAATGACTTCAAAGGAAAGAGGATGCCAAACTGGGAATAACCTTATGCACCAGAGAAGGCCTATTCTGGGAAAGCATGGATATTGGCCGAGATGGATGGCAAGGACTTGCCCAATCCGGTGAATTCAGATTCAATAAAAAGTTTTCCAAAGAAAAAACATAAAAAAAGAAGAAAAAAAGAAGAAAGAAGAAAAAGGAGAGGCCAAGGCGAAAACTCGCAAAGGGCATTTTGAGACCGAAAGGGATTTGAGTTGAAAACCCAAAAAGGGCGGCTCAAATTTTGATCGAAAGTGGGCATACAGTAGTCTTGCTACGCTTGAGTTAACAATGAAGAAGTATGTTACGTCTTAGGGCATCGAAAAAGTACTCCGGATCCCCTAAACACATATTGAGCTTAAAATGGTCCTCGAGAAGTTTGAACAGAGAAGCTGTAACACCCCAAACCCGGCCCATACGTATCGACCAGATTTGGTATGCTACGGGTTGTACATTGAAAACTTTTGCTTTGTTGGTTTTGGAAATAGTAAGTTAATTAGACAATATTTGAATAAATAAATGACATTTTAAAAAAAACCTTGTTTTATTATTATTTCGTGTAATTAAACCTTTGACATAATATCATAAGTTGCAAATATTAAAAACTACTTAGGTGTGTATAAACTATAGGGGCTTATTACATAAATATTCCTAAAATAAAAAAAAACTTAAAGAAAACCGAAAATAATCTATAGAAATAAAAACTTGATGGCCCCTTGAGTCCGCCTCGGCTCCCGTGTCCACGATCTACTGCTCATCTGAAAAGTTATGGAAAATAAAGGGTGAGTCACCAAGACTGTGTGCAAATCCCGAAAACACATAAAAGGATTGGGCTCACAAACACATTATGAGCCCTGGCCCAAACATAAAGGCCATCATACCTTGGGGATTTCTACAATCAACCCTCCATCCGCTACATACCCTATTCCTATTATTCAGGATTCATTAAACGTGGCATAGCCACCGATCACTATGTGACCTCATAATATAACGTGGCTCAGCCACCGATCACTATGTGACCTAACATTTGAATTTGTGGTTTAACCACCGATCACCAAGTGACCTATCATGCACTTCCCCTTCATTATCGTAATCCCACCCCATGCATACACACATGAAAAATTCAAAACATCATACCATCTTTAAGAAGACAGGCTTTCATATACATATATCGATACACATAGAGGTTTCTATGATTACGTACCTGGCATCCTTTGCCTAACCCTTTTAGGGTTTTATTTGACTGTCTACACAGCCTCTTTTCAGCTTTTTAGCCCATAACACATATATATTACAGTTAACTAGTGTGTTAGAGATCTACACACTTGATTACCGTTAGAACGAGACTTTCTAAGCCAACGCTATCCGTAGCCAACACCACCGCTATTTGCCTAAGGTGTTGTTCAAAAGCTAATAACGAAACATTAGGTTAAGGCACAACTAACGAAAAGAAAACGGTTGATCATTTTAAGGAGAATTGAAATCCTTACCTTGAAATCCTGAAAAGTGATATGAGATTCAGGGACTAGTGTTTCCGGCTTTTAGATCTAAGAGATCTACTTCAATTCTCGAATGTCGCCCAACAAGAAAATACATAGAACCATTAAACCACTAGCTTTTCGGCTTTTTGTTCCAAAACTCGAAAGAGGTAGTGAGGAGATAGGGAAATTGACACTCATCTTAACACAAAGAATTTGACTACCCCTTAGAGATTCTGACTTTTTGAGAAGATTAGAAGAAAAGATGATAGGAAAGAGTCTATGTAGATTCGGCTTTTAATGAAGAAATCAGCAAGAAGAAAAAAAGAGAATTTCGGTAGATTATAGGTAGGTTCGGCTTTAGCAAAGATCAGAAGAAGAGAATGTAGAAAAAAGGATTATGAGGTTTCGGCTTTTAGAAGAAAGAAGAGAAAAGAACAATGGAGTTTCGGCTTTTAAATCAAAGTGAAGATGAGAGAAAAATGTTAGGAATTTTGGCTTTTACTTAGAGAAGAAGAGAAAGAAAAGATAGAAACCCTAAATGCCGAAAAAATAAAGAAAAGAACCCTCACCTGACTATTTAAAGTTTTGACACTCCTTAGCCAACAAGAAAACGATTTCTTCCCCCCTCTAAGAGATGAAATTTCGGCTAACACTGCACTTAGCAGATAGCTCCTATATTTTCTCCTTTATCTTCCATATTATCAACTATAATATCTACATTATCCCATTCACATAAATCCTCCTATTTTTAAGCCTTGTTGCCATCCAACTCCACCTAATTAATTGCCAAAAATTAGCTAACTTAAATTAAAAGATTTGGGCTCCATGAAACTTGAATTTGGGCCTCCTCAGTTGACGCCACCTCTTTGCTCTTTAAGTGGCGCTACTGACCACTGCGCCACAAACCCATTTGTGTTTTAAAACATAGCTAATATCTGTTATGCCCTAACTTAGCAAGATTTCCACTAAAGTGTTCAAACAAGAATTTTAACTACAACTTCAGCCCAAACCTGAGCCCAATTTGGATCCCTAATCCTCAAATTAACTCATTACACATGTTCATCCATTAAACGCATAGGCCCAAAAATTCAGGATGTTACAGTTCTACCCCCTTAATGAAATTTCGTCCTCGAAATTTCCAACTAACTATTAATCGTACTACCCAAGTCTCACCACTATGCTTTCGCTGCGCACTCTAATTTAATAATATATAAACATTGCACTCATACAGTTTCTATACCCAAAAATATAGCATCCACACAAAACATACCCCACTTAATGGTGATTGAACAATCCCGAGCCTTATGCTCCTCAGACCCGCATCTTAAACACGTTCCTGACTTCCTCCAACATTCACCCGGATGACGCTTTCTGCAATATTCGTAAACCCAAAAGTTTGGACGTATCTTAACATGCTTCACAGAACGAGACTGCAACCCTAGAAAACTACGATCTCTTTTTTTCTTACAGTCCACGCACCCAACCCGAAGTGTTTCACCAATTTCTTTAACCTCCTTCAGTACCTCCCTAACTAGCTGGGTTACCACATCAGTCCTAACACTTCCACGGCCTCGACCGCGGCCTCTTCTTCCTCTTCTAGCGCTCATCGTTGATTCTCGTATTATCTGAATTAGAAATTTTATGAATTATTAATTTATTTCACTGATTAACCACGAACAATCTTATGAACAGTAGTTTTAAGAGTAGTTCTTTCGAATTCGAACCTATCTACAGTTTTAGTCTCAAGTTTATCTCCTAATTCTAGAAACCACGTACATTCAACCACCACACATCAACATACATATAACATCCATGAACTCACATTCATCACATAAGGGTATCTTCGTCATTTCACTACCCAGGGGTCTTTTCGTAGTTGTGCCCTACAGGGTATTTTCCAAAATAAAGTATCTTGGTGATTTTCTTTGAATTAGAAGTACTTTGGGTACTTTTTTTTCTTTTTATAAAGTAAGGGGTCTTTTGGAAAACAAGTTTTTCTTAAACGAGGGTATTTTGGTAATTTCTTCAAAATAGGGTATCTTGGGTTTTTTTTTCGAAATAGAGATATTTTGATGTTGTTGTTGTTGGTTTTTTTTAAAGTAGGGGTACTTTAGAAATTTTAATTTTGCAAACTGGGTCACTTTTGTAAATCTAGGGGTTTTCGGGTAAATTTGCAAAACATGGGTATCTTATAAAATCACGGTTGTTTTGGAAATTTCACAAACTAAGGGTATTTTGGAAATTTTGCCAACTGGAGTGTTTCGGTAATTTCACAAATTTTGGGTAGTTTTAAAATTCTGGGGTATTCTGGGAATGTTCACAAATCAAGTGTGTTTTGGAAATTTTACAAAACTTGGGGTATTATGGTTGCGAAATAGGGTGGCTAGTCCCTTTCGGGTTTTAATTATAGATTTTGGCCCATCAACAAATCCTCATGGCTAAGATGAACAGTCACTACGCACCAGGTAGGATTCCATCGAAGAGGAGGTGAGTCACTAGGACTGCTTAAGTACCAAGCTCTCCCTGAATCCAATCCTAGACATGCATATGCCTATTGCCAAACCCTAACCCTACGACTTGTTCACAGGTTTGTTTAGTTGGATTAAGTCTTATGGAATTGAAGAGTTGTTTAACTAGGCCTAAGGTCCATTAATACTATCATACTAGTCTACATCCATAAAACCCATCAACCCAACGAGTATATCACATCAAGAGTTAGAATACTTACCAGCGTGGATCGGGTGCCAATAGACTCGAAAGCCGTATCTTCTTCCAGAAATTTTTTTTTCAAATTCACATCAACTTTACAAAACATTACTAGGCCCATTTCACAGCCCGAGTTTTGAACTGGGTTCTCACCAAAATATAACACCCCAAACCTGGCCCATACGTATCGACCAGATCTGGTATGCTACGGGTTGTACATTGAAAACTTTTGCTTTGTTGGTTTTGGAAATCGTAAGTTAATTAGACAATATTTGAATAAATAAATGATATTTTAAAAAAAAACCTTGTTTTACTATTATTTCGTGTAATTAAACCTTTGACATAATATCATAAGTTGCAAATATTAAAAACTACTTAGGTGAGTATAAACTATAAGGCCTTATTACATAAATTCCCAAAATATAAAAAAAACTTAAAGAAAATTGAAAATAATCTATAGAAATAAAAACTTGATGGCCCCTCGAGTCCGCCTCGGCTCCCATGTCCACGATCTACTGCTCATCTAAAAAGTTATGGAAAATAAAGGGTGAGTCACCAAGACTCGGTGTGCAAATCCCGAAAACACATAAAAGGCTTGGGCTCACAAACACATTATGAGCCCTATCCCAAACATAAAGGCAACAATCAGAATCACATGATAAATAATAAATGATGAATAGCCCAGCCCACCCTAGAATTCCATCCTCTACACACCAACCCGTACCAACCATCACACCTTGGGGATTTCTACAATCAACCCTCCATCCGCTACACACCTTATTCCTGTTATTCAGGAATCATTAAACGTGGCATAGCCACCGATCACTGTGTGACCTCATAATATAACGTGGCTTAGCCACCGATCACTATGTGACCTAACATTTGAATTTATGGTTTAACCACCGATCACCAAGTGACCTATCATGCACTTCCCCTTCATTATCATAATCCCACCCCATGCATACACACATGAAAAATTTAAAACATCATACCATCTTTAAGAAGACAGGCTTTCATATACATATATCGATACACATAGAGATTTCTATGATTACGTACCTGGCATCCTTTGCCTAACCCTTTTAGGGTTTTATTTGACTGTCTACACAGCCTCTTTTCAGCTTTTTAGCCCATAACACATATATATTACAGTTAACTAGTGTGTTAGAGATTTACACACCTGATTACCGTTAGAACGAGACTTTCTAAGCCAGCGCTATCTATAGCCAACACCACCGCTATCTGTCTAAGGTGTTGTTCAGAAGCCGATAACGAAACATTAGGTTAAGTCACAACTAACGAAAAGAAAACAGTTGATCATCTTAAGGAGAATTGAAATCCTTACCTTGAAATCCTGAAAAGTGATATGAGATTCATGGGCTAGTGTTTCCGGCTTTTAGATCTAAGAGATCTACTTCAATTCCCGAATGTCGCCCAACAAAAAAATACATAGAACCATTAAACCATTAGCTTTTCAGCTTTATCTTCCAAAACACGAAAGAGATAGTGAAGAGATAGGGAAATCGACACTCACATTAACACAAAGAATTCTACTACCCCTTAGAGATTCCGGCTTTTTTGAGAAGATTAGAAGAAAAGATGATAGGAAAGAGTCTATGTAGATTCGGCTTTTAATGAAGAAATCGGCAGGAAGAAGAAAAGAGAATTTTGGCAGATTACAGGTAGGTTCGGCTTTAGCAAAGATCAAAAGAAAAGAATGTACAAAAAAGGATTATGAGGTTTCAGCTTTTAGACGAAAAAAAAGAGAAAAGAACAATGGAGTTTCGGCTTTTGAATCAAAGTGAAGATGAGGGAATAGGGTTAGGAATTTCGGCTTTTACTCAGAGAAGAAGAAAAAGAAAAGATAGAAACCCTAAATGCCAAAAAAATAAAGAAGAGAACCCTCACCTAACTATTTAAAGTTTCGGCACTCCTTAGCCAACAAGAAAACAATTTCTTCCCCCTTTAAGAGATGAAATTTCGGCTAACACTGCACTCAGCAGATAGCTCCTATCTTTTCTCCTTTATCTTCCATATTATCAACTATAATATTTACATTATCCCATTCACATAAATCCTCCTATTTTTAAGCCTTGTTGCCATCCAACTCCACCTAATTAATTGCCAAAAATTAGCTAACTTAAATTAAAAGATTTGGGCTCCATGAAACTTGAATTTGGGCCTCCTCAGTTGACGCCACCTCTTTGCTCTTTAAGTGGCGTTACTGACCACTGGGCCACAAGCCCATTTGTGTTTTAAAACACAGCTAATATCTGTTATGCCCTAACTTAGCAAGCTTTCCACTAAAGTGTTCAAACAAGAATTTTAGCTACAGCCTCGGCCCAAACCTGAGCCCAATTTGGACCCCTAATCCTCAAATTAACTCATTACACATGTTCATCCATTAAACGCATAGGTCCAAAAATTTAGGATGTTACAAAAGCTCAGGCTACGATATCTGGGGCACCTAGTTTCCATCTTACCCATTTTAAATTTGTTATTTGTGATTATCTTATTCCTTTCAAAATACACTACCAATAAATTTCTTTCTTGATTGCATTTTCTTGCTTTGATTAACTTGTTTGTTTCGAGCTATGCTCCCAATCAATTTCCTTCTTGTCCATTGTTACGACCTTTTTCAGGCATTTTGTATTAAAATAACGATTAGTAGATTGATAATACTCTCATAAAAGGAGTTTCGCATATTAATCTAGAAACTTCTAAATAATACAAGAGCATGAAACAGGATTATTGTTTAGGATTCACCAAGCTTAAGGGTTGGAAATACCTGAGTCCAAAATAAGGTTATCTCTTCGGATTTTGTCAAAAATGGTGGTGTAACAAAATGACAGGATATTACGTCAGAGAGCAATATCAACTCAAGCGTAAGAGGGGAATCATTCTCAAGAAGAATGATATTCTACATCCATACGAATATCATGAATACACATTTGGACGGATTCCCCAAGGAGTGATCAATTGATTGAACAAGTTCTTTACCCCTGAATGACGGTGGGATGGATTGGAAAAGTTTCACCCCCCTGAATCATAGTAAGATGGTACAAGCCCTAGGCCCTAAAGGTATCACGGTGAACTTTGAAGTTATAATGGGGCAAACCGGTTGAGTGAAGTATGATCGTTTCTACTTTGTCAAAATACCAGCCGAGCAAGAAAGCAGCATAATACGTCAGGGATAAAGCCTTGATGAATAACAATGACACCTTAAACATTTAACAAAGGATCATTCTCATGACATTCTAGATTCATGCAGATGTCATCCATAGTCATTTAGTAAGAGCATTTGATTCATTCTGATCATTGCATCCTAATCATTGTAAAAAGACCATTCTCATGACATTCTGCATTCATACAAATGTCTTCCATAATACATTTAGTTAGAAGCATTGGATTCATTCTGATAATTGTATCCTAATCATTTTGCATAAGCATAAACACATAAAACTGATTTTACACGAAAGTTCCCACAAGGGACGGTGTCGCAACAATTGTGAATTCACAGAGTTTGCAGCGAAGCGGATCGAAGATACCAGTCTGGCATCCCTGAATTTGCAGTGGAGCAGATTGAGGATAGTAGATCTTGTCTTCCTGAGATTACAGTGAAGCTAATCGAAGATACCAATCTAGCATCCCCAAGTTTGCAGTGGAGCAGATTAGTTAAAGATTGCATATCTTATTTCACTAAACAGTAGTGAAACAGATCGAAAACTACAATTCTTATTTCCTCGAAGTTCCAGTGGAGTAGGTTGAGATTACAAATCCCACCTCCTTGAGTTTACAATGAGGATCAACCCTTATTTCTTTGAAGTTTCAGTAGAGAAGATGTAAACTACGAATCTCTTCTCCTTGAATTCTCATTTCCTCAAAGTTCCAGTGGAGTAGGTTGAGATTACAAATCCCGCCTCCCTGAGTTTACAATGAGGATCAACCCTTATTTCTTTGAAGTTTCATTAGAGAAGATGGAAATACGAATCTCTTCTCCTTGAATTCTTATTTCCTCGAAGTTCTTGTAGAGTAGGTTGAGATTACAAATCCCGCCTCCCTGAGTTTACAATGAGGATAAATCCTTATTTCTCTGAAGTTTCAGTAGAGAAGATGGAAACTACGAATCTCTTCTCCCTGAATTATCATTTCCTTGAAGTTTCAGAGGAGTAGGTTGAGATTACAAATCCCGCCTCCCTGAGTTTACAAAGAGAATCAACCCTTATTTCTTTGAAGTTTCAATAGAGAAGATGGAGACTACGAATCTCTTCTCCCTGAATTCTCATTTCCTCGAAGTTCCAGTGGAGTAGGTTGAGATTACAAATCCCGCCTCCCTGAGTTTATAATAAGGATAAATCCTAATTTCTTTGAAGTTTTAGTAGAGAAGATGGAAACTACGAATCTCTTCTCTCTGAATTCTCATTTCCTCGAAGTTCTAATGGAGTAGGTTGAGATTACAAATCCCGCCTCCCTGAGTTTATAATGAGGATAAATCATTATTTCTTTGAAGTTTCAGCAGAGAAGATTGAGGTTATGAACCTCTTCTCCCTGAATTCTTACCCTGAAGTCATAGTGGAGCAAGTTAAAAATAAACAAATCTCATCTCTCAAGGTTGCAGTGGAGTGGATCGAAGCAACGAGAAGCAGTGGACTAGAACGAGGCTACATGAAGAAGAGGAGCACCAAATAAGTTAAGACCCTACAAGACCAGGCAAAATTGGCCCTCTTTAAAGTCTTTGCTTTGTTCCCATTACACGACAATAAGCAAAGAGGGGCAGCTGTTATGGGCCAATTCTGCCCAGAGCCCAAACCAACAACAAGGCCCAAAATCCAATGGCCCAAAATAATAAACAGACAACCCAATTAAACTAAGACCCAAAACAGAGCCCAATACCAAAAACATAAAAAAAATAGCAAAGAAAAAATGTAACACCCCAAACCGGCCCAAACACTACAACCGGATCTGGTATGTCACTAAGGAAATTTTGTAAAAGATGTTGCAATTTCAGAAAATATTTTTCTTGTATTTATTCTTTTATTCGGGAAAACTTAATAATTCGGTAAGTTTCTAATAAGATATTAATTTGATTTGTTGATTTATGAATAAAAACCAAAACCCTAATACATGCCTTACTTCACTAAAGTTCAAAAGTTAATAATGTAAGCCCAAAAATAAAAACCCAAAACCAAGTATAATAGTCTAGTGGCCCATGGCCTTATTACAACGAAATGTAAAACCCACTTGAGAAATATTTCTTAAAAATAAATAAATAAATCAAGCAAAGTCTTTTTACAGAATCCTCTATGCTCTGTCGCCTGGCCACCTTGCTCTCTTCTCTAGCCCGGTCCGATGCACTAAGTGTCACCTGAAATGGTTAAAATAAAAGGGTGAGTCGCGAGACTCAGTGTGCAACCCTCGTGCACCATCAGATTGGGCCTTAGCCCACAGATCAGAACATCAAACATAACATAGTAAATAACATACATAACCCAACCCAACCTAGGTTTCCATCCGCTACACACCACCCTTACCTGCCAGTCACACCATTGGGGATTTCTACAATCAACCTACACCGCTACACACCACCGATGGCAGTCATGCTGCAGTTAGCTGCTCATCGTCAAAGTTGTGACAGAGCCACCAGGCTAAAATGGCTAGAGCCACCAGAAACAAAGTATGTGATAGAGTCACCAGGCTGAAATGGCATAAGCCACCAGAACGTTACCCATCCCCAATCATATGTATATATCAATCGACATAAAGCACATATCATTTAACAGAATCAATCACTGATGAGTGGCAGAAACACTAACCCGATCTTTAGCTTTTACCCGTTTCGGGTTTCCAAATATTATGCCGGGATTTCGGCATTTAACACAGAGTATAGCAGATTGTACATATATTTATATTAGCAACCAATCTAATAGTGTGGAAGGTTACACACCTGATTAATGTAGATGCCCTTGCTAAACCGATCTATGCTTTGCCTCAAAGAGCCGAAAAGATGTGAAAATAGGCCTCTCCTATATTCGGCAATAGTTGTATTCTACCCGATTTTATATATATGAATAAACAAATCCTCTTACCTTGAAATCCCAAAAGTAACACGATTCTATAACTTAGAGATCTATGCGATTGACTCCTTCTTCAAATCCCGGAATGCCGAAAAGAAAACACAAGGTTAGTTCCATATAGCCATTCGACTATGGCCTCCAAAACCCGAAAAATTAAAAGAAACCCAAATGCCACTTACCGTACAGAAGATTTTGACTCTCCTTGTTGAAAGATTTGGAATCTATGAGTTTCGGCTTTTAGAGATTAGAAGAAGAATAACAATGGCAGTTAAAAGATTCGGCCAACCAAGAAATTTTAGAGAGAAAGAAAGGGTGAAGAAGATAATGGTTTTCGGGTTTTGAGAGGAAGAAGATGAGAAAAGAAAAATAAAAGAGTGGCTTCAAGAATTCGGCAACCTCTTTGAACTATACAAATTCGATTCCTCTACCTTCTGTATTTGATTTTCAGCCAACACTGCAACATATGATAGCTCTTATCCCTTTTCCCTTATCTTCATCTGTTATCTCCTCAAAAATAGCCCTAATTCCTCTCTTCATTATCTGCCTATTTATCCACATAAAATGAACACTAAAAATCCCTCAAAAATAGCCTTGTGCCGTCCCCTCTTACTCATTTAAGTGTAGAATTTTAGCCCTAAAAACTTGGGCTTCAAGCTGCCAAAATCTGGGCCCTTCTCATGCACTAGTGACGCCACTTAAAGCTCCCCTCTACTGTGCTCCTAATTGCTGGGCCACAAGCCCAATATGTCACTTAAACTACTAAAACTTTAATTTAAGCCCTTAGAGTGTCTAAATAAAATATTTACTCAAAGCCTCAGCCCAAACCTGAGTCCCATTTGCACCTCAAGTCCTTAATTTAATAATTTAAGCGCACATTACACAAAATGCACAAGCCTATGAATTCAGGATGTTACAGTTCTACCCCCCTTAAAATAAATTTCGGCCTCGAAATTTACCTGATAAAAAGAGATGGGGATACTATTGTCTCATAACATCCTCTGGCTCTCGCGTAGCCTCTTCTGCACTGTGATTTCGCCACAAAACTTTGACCAAAGGGATGGACTTTCTTCTCAACACTTTTACGTCTCGATCCAAGATCTGCATTGGTTCGTCCTCAAAGGATAGATCTGGCTTTACTTCAATCTCTTCTACCGGCACCACATGCGATGGATCAGAACGATAACGTCTTAGCATCAAGACATGAAATACGTCATGTATCTGCTCTAACTCTGAAGGCAACTCCAAATGATAAGCCACTGGGCCCATACGTTCTAGCACCCGATAAGGCCCAATAAACCGAGGACTTAGCTTACCCTTTCGTCCAAACCTCATTACCTTTTTCCATGGAGAAACCTTCAAAAAGACTTGGTCTCCTACTGCAAATTCCACTTCCTTCCACTTTAGATCCGCATAAGATTTTTGCTGATCAGACACCTCCTTCAATCGAGCCCATATTAACTTAACTTTCTCTTCCGTTTCCACAACTAGCTTTGGACCCAACACCTGACGTTCACCCAACTCCGTCCAACAAATAGGGGTACAACATCTCCTTCCATATAGCGCTTCATATGGCACCTTCTGAATATTAGCTTGATAACTATTATTGTATGCAAATTCTGCCAAAGGTAAATACTCCTCCCAACTACCCCTAAAATCGATGATGCAACCCCTTAACGTATCCTCCAAAATCTAAATTACCCTCTCAGACTGACCATCAGTCTGTGGGTGGAAAGCGGTACTAAAGTCTAACCTTGTCCCCATTGCTTGAGGAAGAGCCTTCCAAAATCGTGACGTGACCCTAGGGTCCCTATCCGATATGATTGACACCGGTACACCATGTAGTCTTACAACTTCGGCCATGCACAACCTAGCCAACTTTTGCAAAGAAAAGTCCACTAGAACCGATATGAAGTGAGTAGACTTCGTGAGTCGATCCACGATCACCCAAATCGAATCTTTCTTAGTGGGCGTAAGGGGTAACCCACTAACGAAATCCATCGTGATTCTTTCCCATTTCTATTGGGGAATTTTCACCGGTTGCAACAAGCCTAAAGGCAACTGGTGTTCAGCTTTGACTTGCTGACACGTCAAACACTTCCCCACATATTCTGTAACTTCTCGCTTCAACCCTGGCCACCAGTACTGCTCTTGCAAATCCCGATACATCTTAACTCCTCCAGGATGCATAGCATGAGGGCTACTATGTGATTCCCGAAGAATAATCTGTCTTAACTCCACATCTTTTGGCATACAAACCTTCCCATGGAAACACAAACCTCCATCATTGTTCAGACTATAGTCCTCCATTCCACCATCCCACACTTGTCGGATTCGGGTACTCAGATCATTATCTAGATTTGCTTCTCTTTGATCTGACTTGTCCACATAGGTCTTACTTGAAGTTCAGCCACCAACCTACCATCCTCATACAGGATAAGATGTGCGGACATTGCTCTTAGATCCGTTATCGCCTTCCTACTCAACGTATCCGCCACCACGTTAGCCTTGCCTGATAGTGGTACTCAATCGAGCAGTCATAGTCCTTTAACAGCTCGATCCACCTTCTCTGCCTTAGGTTCAACTCCTTCCAAGTGAGAAGATACTTCAAGCTCTTGTGGTCAGTATAAATAACTGTCTTTTCTCCATACAAATAGTGTCTCCAAATCTTTAGTGCAAACACTACTACCGCCAACTCTAGATCATGCGTAGGATACTTTAGCTCATGCGGTCTTAACTGTCGAGACGTATATGCCACTACCTTTCCATCTTGCATCAACACACACCCTAAACCTGTGTGTGACGCATCACAGTAGACGGTAAATTCTTTTCCTACCTCTGGCTGAATTAACACCGGCGCTTCCATCAAAATTCTCTTAAGCTTCTCAAAGCTCTCCTATTGTTTGTCAGTCCACACAAATGATTCTCCCTTACTTAACAACTTAGTTAAAGGTGCCGCTATTGAAGAGAACCCCTCAACGAACCTTCGATAATATCCTGCTAATCCTAAGAAACTTCGAATCTCCGTCACAGACTTTGGCAGTTTCCAATCTAATACAGCTTCTATCTTTCGAGGGTCTACCCTAATTCCCTTTGCAGAGACTACATGCCCTAGAAAAGTCACTTCCTTCAGCCAAAACTCACACGTACTGAGCTTAGCGTACAGCTGCTTCTCCCTTAGAATTTGCAACACCACACAAAAATGTGCATCATGCTCCGAAACACCCGATTCATCATATCCATAAATGTTGCTGGCACGTTTGTCAAACCGAACGGCATTACCAAGAACTCATAATGGCCGTAGCCTGTTCAAAACACCGTCTTATGAATGTCTCCTTCCTTCACTTTTAACTGATGATAACCCGACCTTAGATCAATCTTCGAAAAGACCGAAGCTCCTTTAAGCTGTTCGAACAGATCGTCGATTCTTGGCAATGGGTACTTGTTCTTAATCGTCAGCCTATTCAGTTGACGATAATCCACACACATACGCATGGATTCGTCCTTCTTTTTCATGAATAGGACCGGCGCTCCCCATGGAGACACACTTGGTCGGATAAAGCCTCGATCCAAAAGCTCCTCGATCTGAGCTTTGAGTTGTACCAACTCCTTCGGTGCCATTCAATAAGGAGCAATGGATACTGAGGCTGTACCCTGAAGTAGTTCTATTCCAAACTCCACTTCGCGATCCGGGGGTAATCCTGGCAACTCCTCCGGAAAGACATCCACGAAATCCTTGACTGTTCGAACCTCATCGACAGTTACCTCCTTAGCATCCAAAGCACTAATAAAAGCTAGGAATGCATTGCATCCCTTCCAAATCATCTTAACAGCCTTTAGTGCAGACACCACGTTGGACAAGTAATCCCTTCTTTCTCGTAACGCAATCACCTCCCCGCCTTCCGGGGTACTCAACACCACACGCTTGGTGTCACAGTCTAACTTAGCATGATGCTTAGTTAACCAATCCATTCCTAGAATAAGATCAAACTCTCAAAATGGCAATTCCATTAAGTCTGCCGGAAATACTACCCCTTGAGTCTGTAAAGGTACATCCTTAAACAGCTTGTCTACTACCCTAGATTGCCCTAGGGGACTAATCATAGTCATCTTCCTAGTAGTTGTTTCAGAGTCTATACTTAGGGTCTCAGATATCGAACATGCAACATAGGAATAGGTTGATCCAATATCAATCAAGGTAAGAAAAGGGCTATCAGTAATAAGAAACGTTCCGGTTATGACATCCGGTGCGTCACCATCATCCTGTCGACGAACTGCATATACTAGACCCGGCTGCCTTGCATCTACATTACCTGCACCTCTACCAGGTGCTCCACGACCACGACCGGCCCCATTTCCTCCTCTACCTGAGCCACGACCCCTTGGTACTGGCTGACCACCTTTCACAGCCTGATCAGTACCCCGTCTGGCTGGCTGTACCTGATCCTTCTGTGGACAGTCCTTAATGATATGTTCCGTGGATCCACACTGGAAACATCCACCGGTTCTTCTTCTACACTTCCCAGAATGTGCTTTTCCACACCAATTACATAATCGATTCTGATTCCCTGCAGTAGGTGTCGGTGTATGAGCTGGCCCATCAGACCTGGGCCTTTTCTGCGAATTTTTAGATGTTCCTGCCGGCCCAAAATTTCTCTTATTCCTCCCTCGCTCCTTGTCTCTTTCCTGTCTTTCAGTCCGTTTTACTTCCTCAGCTATCTTAACCTTCTCCACCAAAACCGCAAAATCTCTCTCTCTCTGCGGTGCTATCAAAACCCTTAACTCATTCCGTAAACCATCCTCGAACCGAACACAATGTTCATATTCGGTTGCTACCATTCCTCGAGCATAACGGCTCAAGGCAGAAACTCCGCCTCATATTCAGCCACAGATTTACTTCCCTACAACAGATTCAAAAATGCCTTCCTCTGCGCTCTACATAGTTGGGCCCAACATACTTTCCCTGGAATGACTCCTTCAAGAAATCTCAATCAATCCGATCTACGGCAGTACCTTCCTTCATCGTGAGCCACCACTGATAAGCCTTGTCTCGAAGAAGAGACATGACCCCTTTCAACTTCTCCTCCACCGTAAAATCTAAGTCATCCATTATGCTCTCAGTCGCTTCCATCCAATACTCAGCTCTGTTAAGGGCTACGCTAAAAACTCCCCTAAACACTTCTGCCCCATTAGCCTTAAACCATTCCGGTACTGATTTCTGGGCTCCTGTGCTCATGCCTACTCCAGCAACCCTCTCTAAAACCTTCAACATTGCCTGAGATACAGCATCATCTCCGATCGCCTGATCCCATAATTCTCCTTCCACAGCTGGCGGATCTGGCATCTCATTTCCTGATCCGTGGCCAGACCCTACTGGCTCACACAAGGTCATCCTACCCCTACCGCGTCCACGCGGCAGATGTCCTCGACCCCTTGTACTCATTCTTCCAATTGGCGTTTATCTGATTAAGAATTTTATGAATCATTAATTTTCTTCCACTAATTAGCCACGAACAGTCTTATGAATAATAGTTTTAAGAGTAGTTCTTTCGAATTCACATTCACAATACAGTTTCAAGTCCGTATCCTCTAATTCTAGGAAACACATACATTCAATCATCAACATACAAATAGCATCCAAGTACTTACATTCATCACATAAGGGTGTTTTTGTTGTTTCACTACCTAGGGGCATTTTCGTAATTTTTCCTATAGGGGTATTTTCATAATTTTTCAAAATAGGGTCCTTGATGATTTTGTAAAATGAGGGCATTTTGGTAATTTTGCAATTCCAGGGGTATTTCGATAATTTTGAAACCTGGGGGTATTTCAGTAATTTTAAAATTTTGGGGTATTTCGGTAATTTTGAAATCCGGGGGTATTTCGACAATTTTGAAATCTGGGGATATTTCGATAATATTGAAATCCGAGGGTATTTCGATAATTTTGAAATCCAGGGGTATTTTGATAATTTTGAAATCCGGGGGTATTTCGATAATTTTGAAATCCAAGGGTATTTCGGTAATTATACAAATCAGGGTCATTTTGGTCATTTTGTAAAATAAGGGTAGTTGGGTAATTTAACAAACCATGGATATTTTGTTGTTGTTGTTTTTTTTTAACAGGGTACTTTTGGTAAATCTAGTTTCATAGTCCGGGTTACTCTTGTAAACATGTGGTTGTTCGGGTAAAGTTTTCAAAACATGGTTGATTGGAAATTTTTCATAAATCAAAGGTGTTTTGAAAATTTTACAAAACTTGGGGTTTTTTTTTTCAAATAGGGTGGCTGGTCCCTTTCGGGTTTTAATTACAAGGTTTAGCCCATCAACAAGTCTTCATTACTAAGGTGAACAGTCACTACGCACCAGGTAGGATTCCAGCGAAGAGGAGGTGAGTCACCAGGACTGCTTAAATACCAAGCTCTCCCTGAATCCACTCCTAGACATGCGCATGCCCGTTGCCACACCCTAACTCGTCTAAGGTGAACAGTCACTATGCACCAGGTAGGATTCCAGCAAAGAGGAGGTGATTCACTAGGACTGCTTAAATACCAAGCTCTTCCGGATCCAATCCTAGACATGCGTATGCCTGTTGCCACACCTTAGTCTTGCGACTTGTTCATGAGTTTTGTTTAGTGAGTTTAAGTCTTATGAGATTTAAGAAGTAGTTTAAGCTAAGCCTAAGGTCCATCAAATTCTAACTAAAATAATATACGTCCCATAAGCCCATCAAGCCCACATTTATATCACACAATGGTTTAGAGTACTTACCTGGCGGACTTGGGCCGGAGATGCAGGTGCCATGCAGAGCTAACAAACCTGTTATCAATTAAAAACATGCATGTTTCAAATGCCTATTTTTAGAAAATGTTTTGAGCCCAAAAACCCCATAGCTGAGTTTTGAACCTGGCTCTGATACCAATTTGTAACACCCCAAACTTGGCCCAAACACTACAATCGGATCTGGTATGTCACTAAGGAAATTTTGTAAAAGATGTTGCAATTTTAGAAAATATTTTTCTTGTATTTATTCTTTTATTCGGGAAAACTTAATAATTCGATAAGTTTATAATAAGATATTAATTTAATATGTTGATTTATGAATAAAAACCAAAACCTTAATACATGCCTTACTTCACTAAAGTTCAAGAGTCAATAATGTAAGCCCAAAAATAAAAACCCAAAACCAAGTATAGTAGTCTAGTGGCCCATGGCCTTATTACAACGAAATGTAAAATCCACTTGAGATAAATTTCTTAAAAATAAATAAATAAATCAAGCAAAGTCTTTTTGCAGAATCCTCTATGCTCTATCGCATGGCCACCTTGCTCTCTTCTCCAGCCTGGTCTAATGCACTAAGTGTCACCTGAAATGGTTAAAATAAAAGGGTGAGTCGCGAGACTCAGTGTGCAGCCCTCATGCACCATCAGATTGGGCCTTAGCCCACAGATCAGAACATTAAACATAACATAGTAAATAACATACATAACCCAACCCAACCTAGGTTTCCATCCGCTATACACCACCCTTACCTGCTAGTCACACCATTGGGGATTTCTACAATCAACCCACACCGCAACACACAGTCATGCTACAGTTAGCTGCTCATCGTCAAAGTTGTGACAGAGTCACCAGGCTAAAATGGCTAGAGCCACCAGAAACAGAGTATGTGATAGAGTCACCAGGCTGAAATGGCATAAGCTACCAGAACAGATCACTTCCCCTTTTCATAAGTTACCCATCCCCAATCATATGTATATATCAATCGACATAAAGCACATATCATTTAACAGAATCAATCACTGATGAGTGGCAGAAACACTAACCTGATCTTTAGCTTTTACCCGTTTCGGGTTTCCAAATACTATGCCGAGATTTCGGCATTTAACACAGAGTATAGCAGATTGTACATATATTTATGTTAGCAACCAATCTAATAGTGTGAAAGGTTACACCTAATTAATGTAGATACCCTTGCTAAACCGATCTACACTTTGCTTCAAAGAGCTGGAAAGATGTGAAAATAGGCCTCTCCTATATTCAGCCATAGTTAGTATTCTACCCAATTTTATATATATTAATAAACAAATCCTCTTACCTTGAAATCCTGAAAGTAACACGATTCTATAACTTAGAGATCTATGCGATTGACTCTTTCTTCAAATCCCGAAATGCCGAAAAGAAAACACAAGGTTAGTTCCATATAGCCATTCGACTATGGCCTCTAAAAGCCCAAAAATTAAAGAAACCCGAATTGCCACTTACCCTACAGAAGATTTCGACTATCCTTGTTGAAAGATTTGGAATCTATGAGTTTCGGCTTTTAGAGATTAGAAGAAGAATAACAATGGTAGTTAAAAGATTCGGCCAACCAAGAAATTTTAGAGAGGAAGAAAGGGTGAAGAAGATAATGGTTTTTGGCTTTTGAGAGGAAGAAGATGACAAAAGAAAAATAAAAGAAAGGTTTCAAGAATTCGGCACCCCCTTTTGAACTATACAAAACCGATTCCTCCCCCTTTTGTATTTGATTTTCGGCCAACACTACAACATATGATAGCTCCTAGCCCTTTTCCCTTATCTTCATATGTTATCTCCTCAAAAATAGCCCTAATTCCTCTCTTCATTATCTGCCTATTTATCCACATAAAATAAACACTAAAAATCCCTAAAAAAATAGCCTTGTGTCGTCCCCCTTACTCATTTAAGTGCCAAATTTTAACCCTAAAAACTTGGGCTTCAAGCTGCCAAAATTTGGGCCTTTCTCATGCACTAGTGACGCCACTTAAAGCTCCCCTCTACTGTGCTCCTAATTGCTGGGCCACAAGCCCAATATGTCACTTAAACTACTAAAACTTTAATTTAAGCCCTTAGAGTGTCTAAATAAAATATTTATTCAAAGCCTCAGCCCAAACCTGAGCCCCATTTGCACCTCAAGTCCTTAATTTAATAATTTAAGCACACATTACACAAAATGCACAAGCCCATAAATTCAGGATGTTACAAAAAAACCAGGTGTGCCGCACCTAGGTCTGACTTCTGACACCACCACCAGACTTGCACCGCCTCTGCTCCACCGTCCACTTCCTTTCCACCGCCACTTCCACCTGCAGGACATTAAACAAGAAAGGAAAGCAAGTAAAGGACTTTCGGCTATATAAGTCGATTCGAAATTGTATTTTAAGGACTCTTTTTTATCAATAGAAATAGATTCGAGAAATTTCAAACACAAATAAAGAGATCCAAACACGAAAGGGCAGAGAAAATATTAAAAACTACTAAAAAACGAAACAAAGGCCAAAGGAAAGGTGATCTTTTTTCTTTGTATTTTCGAAACTTTCCATTTTTCTTTTTGATATGCACATATATATATACACATATTAAGTTTTTTTTAAAAAAGAAAAAAAAGAGGTATCGGCGGCACCAGTGACAGAGGCGCGGTGGCGGCCTGGCCGAAGACCCTGGTCCCTGCAGAGAAAAAAATAAAAAGGTTAAAGTTTTTTTTTAAAGAAGCAGGTGAAGAATGAAAATTTTAAAAATTTTTGGTCTTAAATAGCCTCCCAAAACGGTGTCGTTTTGCAACATGACCCGTCCGACCCGACCCGCCTACTTCAAAGATCCGCGTGTTTCGCCTGAGAAAGGGGATATTTATATGCGCAATCTGTAACACCCCAAACACTGCCCATACACCACGACCGGATTTGGCATGTCACTAAGAATATTTAGTAAAACATGTCCCATTTTTAGAAAAGAATGTTTGTCTTAATAATTTGATAATATATTGTTGGAACGTCGGTACCCCATGGCGCAGCAAAATAAAATTAGATTCGGCGATCCAAACCATGAATCCATTTGTGAGGAATGAATCAGGGTGAAATAAAGTTTCAAAATTACCAAAACTTCAATCTGAGTAGACAGTGACGCCTTAGCAACAAGAGTTTTTGATCTACTGTCGAATCAAGCCACAACCTTTTCCGATGTCGGCCTCTACGTAATCCACCTGGTTTGGCTATGAAAGGAAGAAATCTCCAAAACTGTTTTGGAGGTTTATTTGCTTGACGGCTGCTAGACCTAACAAGCAATCACTTAGGGTTTACTACTTAAGCTTTGTCTCCTTTTAATACCTTTTAAAATGGGTGTCTTTTTCATTGGGCCTTTTATAATTGGTATCCTTTTAATTGGGCCTTCTATAATTGGTATCTCTTGAATGTATTATAAGATTAAATAAATACAATAAAGTTTTCAACCGAAAATTATAATTACATTAATTATAATAAGGATTTCAGTAAACTATATTTATTTAAATTTATATATGGATCATATTCATATATTAATAAAATTATGTTATCATTATGTGTACAACATCCTTGTACATATAATATGTTCAATATTTGATTGCCCAATTAAATTAGTTCTTTAATTAATTTAATTTATGTGACAACCAAACATAATACCAACTATATTTTATTCCGTTCATTTCAACCATAGGGTGTGACCTCGTAGGTTCTTGTAACGTTAGCAGTAATACTAGAACGATTCTATTGTCACAAACAATGAGTGGCATCTAGCAATGCATCATTGCTACCTAAGTTACAAGAAGTCATGATTCGGCATAACCTTTTGTGATTAACCTTTCATGCATTAATCCTTAAGTCCTTCATCTCTGGAACGGATACAAGTCATGGGATAGTCACACTTGTATAGTCCATCCCATGTTTCTTGATATCTTGAGTAGACTATGATATACAAATTAGTATGACATCTCATATCAACTTATTTGAGCATGGCCATGCATATCTAGTCTCACTCAATCAAGTGGCCTAATATATTACTCTTATTATGTAGGAGGGACTTATCCTTTATTGATCAACCATATCCCTCTACATAGATTGTGGTATATCCAACATCAGCCTTTATAGAACAACCTGTTATGGTGTACGTTTGACTGTATCAAAATATACAACTCACGATGCTGGGATAATAATGATCTCAAGTCTGAGGATCATATACATATTAATCACTATGAGTAATATTGTGACAACTACATATTAATCCAAAAAACATACTCATAGCGGGTCAATCCAATATGTTGTTCTCTAACACACATATTCATGCATTGATTTTGACACTCCATATCAATGACAACTCTTTATCATCAATCAGCTACATGTTAGTCTTAATGCATTATTGTTGTCCTAGTCAACAATAATACTCGACTAAGGATCTTTTAAGAATAATCATATTATTCTCAGGACATTATTATAAAATAGTTTATCTATACACACAGAAAGAAAAACGAAAATAATAATGACAACGCTTTATATTAATAAACATGGTAAATTAAGTATGTTATTACAACCATCTCATGATTGATCTTTGGGCATACTCTTACATATATAAGATATAAAATTTTATATGATACCTTTATGAATTAAAAACCGAAATTTAGTACATGCCTTAGTTTCAATTTTAATCAAATAATTCAAGTGTCTAAAAGTAAAGCCTAAAAACCGAAAATATAAAGCTAATGGCCCGTGGCCTTATTACAATAAATAATAAACCAAGTTAACTAAAAGTATTAAGAATAAATAATTTCAATAAAGCCCTTTTTCTAAATCAATTAAACTCCTGCATGGCCACCTTGCGCTCTTCTCCAGCCCGGTCTAATGCACTAAGTGTTACCTGAAAAATGTTAAACAATGGGGTGAGTCACGAGACTCAGTGTGCAACCCTCATGCACCATCAGATTGGGCCTTAGCCCCACAGAATAGATAACAGAGCATAATATATCACAAAATATGCAAAACCCAACCCAATCCTAGGTTTCCATCCGCTATACACCACCCTTACCTGCCAGCCACACCATTGAGGATTTCTACAATCAACCCACACCGCTACACACCATCGATGGCAGTCATGCTGCAGTTAGCTGCTCATTGTCAGATCATGGCAATAGCCACTGCAACAGATCATGGCAAAAAGCCACTACAATAGATCATGGCAAAAGCCCTTACAACAGAACACTTCCCCTTTCATCAATCACCCAACCCTGTGCAATCACAGAAACTAGCATACATGTTTGTCATATCAAATTAACAAAATCATTCATTTTATAATGACAGAGATCACTAACCTGGTCATTCGCCTTTACCCTCCTCGGGTTTTCAATAACCATGCCATATTTCGGCATTTAACAGAATATAACAGATTCATAAACATATACTAACAAACAATCTAAATGGTGTGAAAAGTTGCACACCTAATTAATGCGTAGTACTACTCTCTATGTCGATATCCTCACTAATCAGATCTAATGCCCTCTGTCTACAACTTTGCTCAAAAGCCGGAGAAGCGCGAAGATAAGGCCTCTTCTATATTCGACCAAGGGTTAGTGTTTTACCCTAATTATACATTTAATTTAACATATCTCCTTACCTTGAAATCCCAAAAGTGATACGATCTAAGGGCGACTGAACTCTGGCTTAGAAATTGAAGCGATTGAATCCCCTTCAAATCCCGGAATGTCACAAATGAGAGAAAACACCCGATTAGTTACCCATATAACCATTCGGCTAAGATCTCTAAAAGCTGGAAAAAGATTGAAATATCATGAATCGACACTTACCTATAGTTTTCTTCAAGATTCGGCACAAGCAGACACCACAGAAGGATTTCGACAATCACAGGAGATGAGATCTAGGGATTTTGGCTTTTAAGAAAATCCCAAAAAAGTATCAACAAAAGAAGTCTGATGTGTTTTTCAGCTTTTAGAAGAATTGAATGAGGAGTTTCGGCTTTTAGTGAATGGGAGAAGAATAACAATAGAGATCAGAAGATTCAGCTAAAAGGAAATTTCAAAGAACAAGAAGGAAAAGGTGAGAAAATAATGGTGATTTTCGGCTTTTGGAAGAGAAAAGATGAGAAAAGCAAACAAGTGAGATGGCCTTCAAATTTTTGGCACAGGAAGAGAAGAAAGAGTAGGGTTCAAATGCCAGAATTGATTAGCTATGCCCCGCCTATTTATAGAAATTTCGGCACTTACCTAACCTTGCAGATAAATCCTATCTTTTCTCCTTTATCTTAATCTACTAACTCATCTAAAAGAGACTTAATTAACTCCAACTCCTCCCTCCTTTATCAGCATAATATCCACATATTTTAAACATTAATAATTCCCTAAATAATAGCCTTGTTGCCGTCCACTCCACCTAATTCTAATGCTTAAAATTAGCTAGCTTAAATTAAAAGAATTGGGCTCCACGAACTTAAATTTGGGCCCCTTACTCCCTTGTGTGGCGTCACCTCCTTGCTCCCTAAGTGGCGCCACTGACCACTGGGGCACAAGCCCATTTTGATAATTTAAACACAGATACCACCTTTTAAAACTCTATAGTGCCCAAACAAAAATTTCACCAAGGCCTTGACCACATCTTGAGCCCAATTTGGACCCCTAACAATTAAATTAACACATTACACATGTTCACCCATTAAACGCATAGGCCCAAAAATTCAGGATGTTACAATTCTACCCCCTTAAAGAAATTTCGTCCTTGAAATTTCCAACTAACTATTAATCATACTACCCAAGTCTTACCACTATGCTTTCGCTGCGCACTCTAATTAAATAATATATAAACGTTGCACGCATACAGTTTCTATACCCAAAAATATAGCATCCACACAAAACATACCCATCTTAATGGTGATTGAACAATCTCGAGCCTTATGCTTCTCAGACCCGCATCTGAAACACATTCCTGACTTCCTCCAACATTCACCCGGATGACGCCTTCTGCAATATTCGCAAACCCGGAAGTTTGGACGTACCTTAACATGCTTCACCGAACGAGACTGTAACCTTGGAAAACTACGATCTTTTTTTTCTTACAGTCCACGCACCCAACCCGAAGTGTTTCACCGATTTCTTTAACCTCCTTCAGTACCTCCCTAACTAGCTGAGTCAGCACATCAGTCCTAACACTTCCACGGCCTCGGCCGCGGCCTCTTCTTCCTCTTCTAGAGCTCATCGTTAATTCTCGTATTATCTGAATTAGAAATTTTATGAATTATTAATTTCTTTCACTGATTAATCATGAACAATCTTATGGGAAGTAGTTTTGAGAGTAGTTCTTTCGAATTCGAACCTATCTACAGTTTCAGTCTCAAGTTTATCTCCTAATTCTACAAACCACATACATTCAACCATCACACATCAACAAACATATCACATCCATAGAGTCACAATCACCACATAAGGGTATTTCCGTTATTTCACTACCCAGGGGTATTTTCGTAATTTATCCTACAGGGGTATTTTCGTAAGTTTCCAATCCGAGGGTATTTTGGTAATTTTGAAATCCAAGGGTATTTTGGTAATTATGCAAATCAGGGTTATTTTGATCATTTTGCAAATCAAGGGTAGTTTGGTAATTTTACAACCAGGGATATTTTGGCCATTTTGCAAATCAAGGGTAATTTGGTAATTTTAAAAACCAGGGATATTTTGATGTTGTTGTTGTGTTTTTTTAAGCAGGGGTACTTTAGAAAATCTAGTTTCACAATCCGGGTTACTCTTGTAAACATGGGGTTTTCGGGTAAATTTTCAAAACATAGGTATTTTATAAATTCACGGTTGATTGGAAATCAAGTGTATTTCTTTGGAATTTTACAAAACTTGGGTTTTTTTTATTGTGAAATAGGGTGGCTGGTCCCTTTCGGGTTTTAATCACAAAGTTTGGCCCACCAACTAGTCCTCACAACTAAGGTGAACAGCCACTACGCACCAGGTAGGATTCTAGTGAAGAGAAGGTGAGTCACTAGGACTGCTTAAGTACCAGGCTCTTCCGGATCCAATCCTAGACATGCGCATGCCTGTTGCCACACCCCAACCTAGCGACTTGTTCATGGGTTTGTTTAGTGAAATTAAGTCTTATGAGATTTAGGGAGTTGTTTAAGCTAAGCCTAAAGTCCATCAAGTTCTAATTCAAATAATCTACGTCCCATAAAGCCCATCAAGCCCACATACATATATAACACACAGTGAGTTCAGAATACTTACCTGGCGGACTTGGGCCAGAGATGCAGGTGCCATGTGAGAAAACCATCCTGTATCACTTATAAATATACATGTTTCAAAATCCCATTTTTAGAAAACGTTTTGAGCCAAAAACCCCAAAGCTGAGTTTTGAATCGGGCTCTGATACCAATTTGTAACACCCCAAACTCGGCCCATACACCACGACCGGATCTGGCATGTCACTAAGAAGATTTAGTAAAACATGTCGCATTTTTAGAAAAGAATGTTTGTTGTGTAACACCCCAAACCCGGCCTAAACACTACAACCGGATCTGGTATGTCACTCAGAAAAATTTTGTAAAACATGTCGTATTTTCAGAAAAGCCCAAATATATTTTTATATAGAATATGCCTTTGTAAATAAAAACCCAAACTTAATTACATGCCTTGGTTTAATTATAATAAATGGTTCCGATAACTAAAAATAATAATAATTTAAGCCCATAATAAAAGAAAATAAAACTAGTGGCCCATGGCCTTATTACATCGAAGTTTAAAATCCATTAATTAAAAATATAGAATAATAACTTGAGTCTTTTAGCTAAATCCACATATTCTTCTGCATGGCCACCTTGCGTTCCTCTCCAGCCCGGTCCGAAGCACTAGGTATCACCTGAAATGTTAATTAAAAGGGTGAGTCGCGAGACTCAGTGTGCAACCCTCATGCACCACTAGATTTTGGGCCTTAAGCCCATTAAACAAAGTAAACAGTTTAATACTCATAATAAAAATTAATAACAAATAATATGCAAGGCCCAACCCGTTTGCCTAGGTTTCCATCCGCTACACGCCCCCGTACCAATCGTACACACCATTGGGGATTTCTACAATCGACCCACACCGCTACACACCATGATGACAGTCATGCTGCTCATCCACATATGATGGCCGAAGCCCTTATAACATATAATAGCCGAAGCCCGTATAACAGTTCACGGCATTAGCCGCTACATCAGATTACGGTAAAACCGCTACACATATAACGTATAACTTCCTCCTTTCATCAACCCAACCCATGCAATCACATACAAGCATTTTACTTATAACATATAAACAGATTATTTACTAACCTGGTGAACCGCTTTTACCCTCCTTGGGCTTTCATCAATAAATCGAGATGTCGGCAATTATCAAAACATATAAATCTTATGATCATGCATTTTATGATTAGATCTAGATGGTGGGGAAGTATTACACACCTGTTATCGCGAAGATCTATTATTCTTAACGTAGAGCCTTATTTGTCGAATCCCGAAAATTCCTAAGAAACGTCACCTCCCTACCTTCGGCTTTTCCACCAAATCGGCTTTAATGGAACATATTCGTCTTTTAGGGATAAAGAGTATAATCGACAGGGCCTTTGAAATAATGATTTGATTTAGGAGCTTGATAAAATAAAGGAATCACAGAAAAAGGAGAAATCTCGAAACTCACCGGATTAAAGAGGAGTATACGGCTTACGGTGCACCTTCGAGAAACAGAGATTTCACTTGTAGATTCGGCTTTGAGAAGAGAAGAGGGGAAAGTAACTGTAGTTGGATAGTTGTGGCAAAGAAAAGGTTTTGAGAGAAAAAAAGAAGAGAAATTCGGCTAGGTGAGGAAGAAAAAGAATGAAAGCATGGATGATCACTTGGCTTATATAGATTTCGGTAATGCTCCCCTTCCCAGAGTTAGATTTTCGGCCAACTCTGCTGTCATCTGATAGCTTTTATCTTAATCCCTTATCTCCTCAAAAATAGCCCTTATCTTTCTCTTCATTATCTTCCGATTTATCAACAAAATAAAAGAATTAAAATCCCTATTTTGTAGCTAGTGTGCCGTCCACTCCTAGGGTTCCTAAGTGCCGAATTTTTACCCAAAACTTGGGCTCTAAGTAGCCCTTACTTGGCCCAAACTCCTCCCCCCTTATGATGCCACCTTATGCCCACTTAAACTCCTCAGATCTTTGGGCCACAAGCCTAGCTTGTCACTTAATTAACTATCTACTTAAATTATGAGCTAACACCATTTATTAGCCACCTAACCCAAAATTTTAAAGCCCAAAATATTACTTAAATTACCCAGAACATTAATCTAAACCCTAATCCAAATATTTAATCAAGGCCTCAATCAACCTCAACTTCTTCAATTATAAATTAATCAAGTACCACATATAAATGCACAGGCCTATATTTTGAATATTACATGTTGAGTTTAAACATTTATACCGGGAAACTTAATAATTTGATAATATATAAGATATAAATTTTATATGATACCTTTATGAATTAAAAACCGAAATTTAGTACATGCCTTAGTTTTAATTTTAATCAAATAATTCAAGTGTCTAAAAGTAAAGCCCAAAAACCGAAAATATAAAGCTAATGGCCCGTGGCCTTATTACAATGAATAATAAACCAAGTTAACTAAAAGTATTAAGAATAAATAATTTCAATAAAGCCCTTCTTCTAAATCAATTAAACTCCTGCATGGCCACCTTGCGCTCCTCTCCAGCCCGGTCCTATGCACTAAGTGTTACCTGAAAAATGTTAAACAACAGGGTGAGTCACGAGACTCAGTGTGCAACCCTCATGCACCATCAGATTGGGCCTTAGCCCCACAGAATAGATAACAGAGCATAATATATGACAAAATATGCAAAACCCAACCCAATCCTAGGTTTCCATCCGCTATACACCACCTTTACCTGCCAGTCACACCATTGGGGATTTCTACAATCAACCCACACCGCTACACACCATCGATGGCAGTCATGCTGCAGTTAGCTGCTCATCGTCAGATCATGGCAATAGCCACTACAACAGATCATAGCAAAAAGCCACTACAACAGATCATGGTAAAAGCCACTACAACAGATCATGGCAAAAGCCACTACAACAGAACACTTCTCCTTTCATCAATCACCCAACCCCGTGCAATCACAGAAACCGGTGTACATGTTTATCATATCAAATAACAGAATCATTCATTTTATAATGACAGAGATCACTCACCTGGTGATTCGCTTTTACCCTCCTCGGGTTTCAACAACCATGCTGGTATTTTGGCATTTAACAAAATATAACAGATTCATAAACGTATACTAACAAACAATCTAAATGGTGTGAAAAGTTACACACCTGATTAATGCGTAGTACTACTCTCTATGTCGATATTCTCACTAATCAGATCTAAGCCCTTTGTCTACAACTTTGCTCAAAAGCCGAAGAAGCGCGAAGATAAGGCCTCTCCTATATTCGGCCAAGGGTTAGCGTTTTACCCGAATTATATGTTTAATTTAACAGATCTCCTTACCTTGAAATCCCAAAAATGATACGATCCAAGGGCTACTGAACTTTGGCTTAGAAATCTAAGCAATTGAATCCCCTTCAAATCTCGGAATGCCGCAAATGAGAGAAAACACCCGATTAGTTACCCATATAGCCATTCGGCTAAGATCTTTAAAAGCCGGAAAAAGATTGAAATCTCACGAATCGACACTTACCTATAGTTTTCTTCAAGATTCGGCACAAGCAGACACCACAAAAGGATTTCAGCAATCACAAGAGATGAGATCTAGGGATTTCGGCTTTTAAAAAAATCCCGAAAAAGTATGAACAAAAGAAGGCTGATGTGTTTTTCGGCTTTTAGAAGAATTGAATGAGGAGTTTCGTCTTTTAGTGAATGGGAGCAGAATAACAATGGAGATCAGAAGATTCGGCTAAAAGGAAATTTCAAAGAACAAGAAGGAAAAGGTGATAAAACAACGGTGATTTTCGGCTTTTGGAAGAGGAAAGATGAGAAAAGCAAACAAGTGAGATGGCCTTCAAATTTTTGGCACAGGAAGAGAAGAAAGAGTAGGGTTCAAATGCCAGAATTGATTAGCTATCCCCCCTATTTATAGAAATTTTGGCACTTACCTAACCATGCAGATAAATCCTATCTTTTCTCCTTTATCTTAATCTACTAACTTATCTAAAAGAGACTTAATTAGCTCCAACTCCTGCCTCCTTTATCAGCATAATATCCACATATTTTAAACAATAAAAATTCCTTAAATAATAGCCTTGTTGTCGTCCACTCCACCTAACCCTAATGCTTAAAATTAGCTAGCTTAAATTAAAAGAATTGGGCTCCATGAACTTAAATTTGGGCCCCTTAGTCCCTTATGTGGCGTCACCTCCTTGCTCCCTAAGTGGCGCCACTGACCACTGGGGCACAAGCCCATTTTGATAATTTAAACACAGATACCACCTTTTAAAACTCTATAGTGCCCAAACAAAAATTTCACCAAGGCCTTGACCACATCCTGAGCCCAATTTGGACCCCTAGTTAAATTAACACATTACACATGTTCACCCATTAAACGCATAGGCCCAAAAATTCAGGATGTTACACAATCCCTACGCTCTGGCAGGGTATTGCAATTTGGTCCCTGATTGCCTTTGTTTTAACTTTATTCTTTTAAATCTGGCCTCAAATTTTATTTCTATTACGTTTTGGTCTAAATCAAAACGCTACGTTTTATAAGGGCGGGATAATTTCCCTTATGGTCCCTCCCTTTTTCTTCGCGTATCACATTGGGATCCCTTCCTCTTTTTATTATTTTATATTTGCCCCGAAATTTTAGTTTTAATTTAGTTTAGCCCTCTTTTTCTTATTTTCGTTATTTTATTATTTTAA
Organism: Gossypium australe; assembly: GCA_005393395.2. Taxonomy (NCBI): domain Eukaryota; kingdom Viridiplantae; phylum Streptophyta; class Magnoliopsida; order Malvales; family Malvaceae; genus Gossypium; species Gossypium australe. The sequence goes on from CM016624.1 coordinate 95,128,974, forward strand.
TTTTGCCATTAATATTATTATTACTATTTTATTATTGTTATCATTATTTTATTATTACTATCATTTTTGTTATTTATTTATTTATTTACTATTATTTTGCTTATTATTATCTTTATTATATTTATTATTATTATCATTTCTATTATTGTTTTGTAACCATATTATTATTATTATTATTATTATTATTATTATTATTATTATTATTATTATTATTATTATTATTATTATTATTATTATTATTCCTTTATTATTAATTTTGCATTATTATTAGTATTAGTATTAGTATCATCACTATTGATATTAGTATTATTATTATAACTATATTTGTATCTATATTTATTTTCTTAGTTTAATATTATTATTATTTATTTAATTTTCATTCATCTATTCATTCTCATATTATTTCACATATATTTCTATTTTCACTCACATTATATCATATTTTTATATGTCTACTTACATTTATATATCAATATTATTTTCGTTATTACTATTATTATCATTATTATTATTATTATTATTCTTTTCTTTTCTTCTCATAAAACTTTTATTTTGCCATTGATTCTCTTGTTTTTCTATTTATTATCTCTTAGCTTGTTGGATCCAATCATTTATTTTTATTCTCGTTTTATTGTTATCATTTATATTTAACGCGTATTCTATATATTTGCTAGTATCGTAACTCACCTTTTTGCATTTTTTGTTACAAATTCATACTGCATTTTGCCCAATACAAAAATGATTCTTTATAAAGGCCATATTTTGTATTTAGAAATTTGAAAAATCGTGCCCAAACGTATTGGGTTTCAATTTTTCTCATTTAATCTAAATAACTGAATATCCTTTTTTAAAACGAATGCATAAATCTTGAACAAAAAGCTTTCTCGAAAATTTGAGATGTTGTGTCCTAACGAATTGGATGTGATGTTTCGTTATTTCGAGATAAGGTTTTCTAAAACAAGGCAATGTTCTGTATTTAGAAACTCGAGAAATCATGCCCTAATGTATTGGACCTTCGACTTTTTCGTTCATTCTAAGTAACCGGATATCCTTTCAAAATTAAATGAGTTTCAAACAAAAGGCAAGTTTAGCCTCGAAGGTCGAGATGTTGTAACATCCTAAAATTTGGAATTTATGTGTTGCATTATTTTTGGTGTTAATTTAGTTAAATTATTAATTTTGTATATCTAAGGGAGGTCCGAAAAGGCTCGGGGTCTATTTGGACCTAGTAAAAATTTTGGCATTTAGCACTTTAAGGAGATAGAGTAAGTGACTTTAAAGCTTATGGAAATAAATGAGTAAATAGCTAGCATAATTGAGCAATTAGTAAAGAGGTTATGGCGCCACATGATGTACCTTGAGGGAAGAGGTTCAAATCCCACTGTGTGCAAATTTTGACTATTATTTTCGCACTCTTTCCTTAAGTGTCGGCCAAGCATGTAAATAAGGTAAGATGGACTTTTTTATTTTTGGCAAGTTGGCTAAGGAGAAAAGGAAAGAATGAAGGTGAGGAAAGAAATCAAGAGAAAGGGGAAAGTAAGGGGAACATGTGGCCTTTTTCAAGGGTAATGTAATGGAAAGTATGGTTGGCAAATTTTTGACCATTATGGTCATGCATGTGGACGGTTTTGTGTGTTAGAGGGGATAGCCAAATTTTCCTTGGTGTTTTGGTAAAGTTTTAGTGCTTGTTTTTGTCAAATTCCTTTAGCATCAAGTGTGCCATTTTTCTCCAAATTACTATTCTCTTAGCCGAATTTTGTCTTTGGCAATTGGTAAAAGTTTTGGTATTGTTTTTGGCCAAAATTCCTATATGCAACTTTGGTGTCATTTTTCTTTTCTCTCCAAATTTCTTTCTTGTCGAATCTCCAACTTATTGGTGAGCATATTCTTTTCTTTTCTTTCCTTTTGTTGCCGAATGTACCCAAATCTTTGAGAACAAAATTTGTTCACTCATCACCTTTTGAAAACTGAAACTAGTGAACACCCATTTTCTCTTTTTCTTTTCTTTTAATCATCCTTTCAACCCTTCTTCCATTTCTTAAAAGAAAAACTTCATTTTGATCAAATCCTTCTCTTTTATTCATTCTCCCTATAGCCGAATATCAATTTACATTTTCCTCTATAACCTAACTTTCATCTCTTCTCTATCTCTTCTTCTCATCTGTATTAACACTCAATCCTTGATCAATCGGTAAGTGTTCTTTTCAATCTTTTTTTATTTTCTTTCTCTTATTGCCGAACTATGTTTCGGTTTAGAATGGTCATTTTGGCCGAGATCAACACCTTATTCTCTCTCAAACAAGATCTTTTTCTTCTCCGTAGTGATATAGTGGAAGGCCAAAACCTTGATTCTTCCGAAGTCATCGTATAATCGTTGGGAATCGGTCCTAAAAATCTTCAAGGTAAGGAGTTATTAAAGGATTCTATAAATCGTTCTTTATTCGTTAAGAGGTTATTGGAATGGTGATGATTAACTGATTATAATTATAGGGATTAAATCGCTTGATCTATCCAACCGTTGATCACTCGAAATTAGTGGTAAGCCGATCTTTACCCTTTTGATAATCCATATTTTATCATAATATCGATCTATATAAGATCTAACCGAATGGAGGCTTGTGGTACCGATTCGAATGGAAAGTCGAGTGGAGATCTCAAAAGGAGTGGATTAGCGACCCCTACTCCTAAATTCAAGCAAAGGACGGTTTCAGCGATTCGGGACTTTCCACCGGGTTGTGGACCCTCATCCGGTGAGAATTGACTATTCGAGGTTATTCACAATTTTGAGGCATCAGTGATTCAGAATTTTCCACTGGGTTGTGGACCGTCAACCTGGGAAAACCGACAAATCGTAGTCGTTCACGATCCCGAGGGTAAAATTTTAGATCGTTTGTTTTAAAATAGATTTCTTAAATCGCGTACGTTAACTAATCAAGCGTTATAATATTTTAGGTGTCGACGATCAAGAAAACTTAGTGCTTACCGTAATCAGGTGTGTAATCTCACACCGTATTCCGTGGGTTAAAGATTAATATCATATTGGTAGTAAATCGCTTGATTAAAATCGTATTAAGGTGAAATCAGAAAAATTGGCTTAAATCTCATTATTTTGATAAAATTGACAAATTCGGTATTAACACCGTGAAAGATTACGAAAATGACCCTAATGGGCCGATCTGATAATTTGCTATATGGACCGATCTGATAATTTGCTATATGGACCGATCTGATAATTTGCTATATGGGCCGATCTGTTAATTTTCTATATGGGCCGATCTGTTAATTTTCTATATGGGCCGATTTGTTAATTTGCTATATGGGCCGATCTGTTAATTTGCTATATGGGCCAATTTGATAATTTGCTGTATGGGCCAATCCGATATTTTGCTATATGGACCAACCTGATATTTTGCTATATGGGCCAATATGATATTTTGCTAAATGGGCTAGTTTGATATTTTGCTTAATGGGCCTATTTGATAAATTGTTATAATGGGCCATAATTTTGTAACATCCTAGAGTAGGGGTTATGCATTTGGAGCATAACTCAAGTGTTAGTAGGCTTTAAGGGTGTCTGGAGGTGTTTTAAGAGTTTTTAGAATTCTAGGATGTTTATTGTGATATGGATGTGTTGTGTGCATTTTTAGAACCTTGGAAATGTAAGGAAATGTCTTGGAAATGTGAGGAAATGTAAGGAAATGTGAGGAAATGTCTTGTCTTGGAAATGTAAGGAAATGTAAGGAAATGAAAGGAAATGCCTTAGAAATGATAAGTTTAAAGGAGGCAAACGAACATTTTTGGAAACTTGGAAATGTAAGGAAATGTCTTAGAAATGTAAGGAAATGCTTAAGAAATGTTAAGTTTAAAGTTTAAGAGAGGGACATGAAGCAAGGTGGTCTTAAGAAAATTAATAGAAGAAATTTGACACAAAAGCGGGCTTGGAAAAGTGGCAAGGAGGCACCACTTAAGGCCCAGGTAAGTGACGCCACAAGCAGGTGTAATTGGGCCTAGGTTCGAGTCACTTGGGAAGCAAATAAAAGAGTTTTATTTTGCTGCAAGGAGCAAGAGAGTTGGACAGCACATGGCTAAATTCTAGGAGCTTTTATTCTTTTATTTTTTAAGAGATAAAGGGTGGATAAATAAGGGATAAATAATGGATTTATTTTAGATTATTTTCAAGAGATAATTGTTGGATTAAATTCTTTTAATAAAGTGATAATTCAAAGGATAAAGCTATCAAATAGAGGAGTGGTGGCCAAGTAAGGGAGTCTTGGCCTAGTAAATTCGGCTATAAAAGGAAAAAAGAGGCCATTCAGCATTATTTTCTCTTCCTTGATAACCTCTGCCGAATTTTCTCTGCAACCCCTATTCTTTTCTTCTTCATTCTTCTCCTCTCAATATTCCAAAAGCCGAAACTTGTGTGACTATTCTTTAGGCCTTAAGCCGAATCTTTGAGGACTCAAGAAAAGGGGGCTGTCGATTACAAAGATTAAGGGTAAGGTCAGTAGTTATCGATTTCCATTCTTTTTCTTCTAAGATTAAAGCCGAAACTAGGAAATCTAATTATGTTAGTCGAAACTTGGAAAGAAGGCTCTTCGGGATTTCTGCCATTGTCTACAACTTCATAAGACAAGTCAACTATTTCGGGATTTAAGAATCTAAGGTAAGTCATATTTAACATTGGCTAAGGGTTATTTGTTCTGAATAAATGTTAGAAATTGATCTAACATGAAGTTATAGGGATTTCGACAGACATCTAAGGCAAGGAATACTTTCGGGATTTACTAAGTGTCGACTACAAGGAAGGAGAAGTTCTTTTCCCGAAGGTACACCATAAGCCGCGTGTTCCCTAGATATTCGGTGAGTTTCGGGATTTAAAATCCACAAGGTATGTAACATCCCAAAATTGGGCCTAGTAGGATTGGGCCAATTGGGAATTGGGCTTTAGGAAAATTAGAATATTATTTATTTTTGTGTTGGCTTGGATATGAATTTTGTGTGTTAGCATAGTCTTGTGAAGGCTAGATTTTAATTAGGAAGTTAGAATAAATTTTAGTATGGCTTATTTAATGAAGTGGATTAGGTGAGCTTAGCACTTAAGTTAATTTAAGTGTTCATTTATAGCACAAGAGGAGTAAGTGGCAAGTTGGTTAAGGAGCTTGAAAGGTAGCTTGAGGTTAGAGGTTCGAGTGGTATGTTTAGCATTTTGAAGGTTTATTTTTGTGTATTAGCATTGATGGCCGGTCAAACTTATTTATGATAGGTGGACTAATAACTTTTGGTAAGTTGAATTTTTGTTTAAGGAAAGCTTAAGTTATGGGATAAGATTTTTAAGGTTATGGAAGGATATCTTGAAGTTATGGTATATTGAGGGGACAAAAGGCTTGGCTTGTAGAAAATGTTTTGGAAACAATTCTTATGCCTTTAGTGAATGTATGTGGACGGCATGAGTGTCTAGGGGGTGGTCGAATTTTGTAAGTAGCTTGGGGGGGAATAGTTGATCAATTTTGCCTTTTGAACATCTTTTTGCATTTTTGTTTTCCCTCTCCAAGAACACTCTCTTTGGCCGAATGTCATTATGCATTTTGGTGCAATTTTTCTTTTGGTTTTTACCTTATTTTTGTGAACCAAATACCATTTCTCTTCTTTCATTTGTCCTCTTGAAACCAAAGCAACATTGAAACTTTTGTGCATTTTTCTTCTTTGGCAAAATAGTGTTTGGCCGAATCTCTCTCTCTCACATATCTCTTTTCTTCATTTGACTTTTTTTCAATCACATTTTCTTTCATCCTCTCTTGGCCGAATCTTTACCCATCTCAAATTCCATTATTTTTTTCTTTTCATTCACTCAAAGTTTAAACATCCATTACCATTCTATTTCTCTTTTCTTTTTCACTTCACCATAGCCGAATTTTTATATTTCCTTTTAGTGTTATTTTTGGCCGATTATTCAAGGGGAAACTCTCTTTGTTTTTCTTCAATTGATTTTGGAAAAGTGTAAGTGTTCTTGGCCGGTTCTCCTTCAATTCTTTTCTCGACTCTATGTTATTTCTTGTTGACAAAAGCCGAATCTTTGGGCATTGGTTTGCAAGGTTCTAACCGTTTGTAGGATTCGATTATTCAATTAGGCTCATTGGATTTCGGAAGCAATCGATTTAAGCCATTCCTTTAGCAAATCGGAGTTGGTAAGTCAAGTGGTAAGGATTCTATACTCTTAAAGTTGGTTGAGGAAGCCTAAGGTTATTTGGATTAAGATATGTTGTTGGCCGAATGGTTTTCATTAAAATATTGTGATATGGCCGATTGTAGGACAAGAATCTAGTGTGGTAGATCGGGTCTTCGGGATTTAGCCGACTGTGCCAAAAAGGTGCGTAGTTATCGCACTGTCTCTTGATTGTGTGTATGTGTTATATTTATGTATATATGATATGATGATAATGGTAGCCGAACTAAGGGCTAAGATTGTGAATACCCGTGGTGGGTGATCGAATACTCAGGTCAGTGATTTACGATATTAAATGATCAACGATGAATATATGAAATGTGATGGCATGTGATGCATAATTGTTCAAGTGATATGTTGCCATGATACACATATATGCATGGGACTTGGGATGTGACTATCGAAGGAAAGGGTGTACTTTATGTACGTGGTCTAATGTTAGCCTTGTGCTACATTGGCGCTTGATGTTAGCTATGTGCTTCATCAAGGGAGGTGTTGGCTAGGTGCCACATCTCGGCGGATGATAGCTGTGTGCATCACCGTAGATTAAGGATGACCTCGAGTCACCTCGTGGATACAGATATGTGGATCACTATGTGATCGATGGCTTAGCCACGGCCTTGGGTAGCAAGTCTGCCAAGGTAAGATATGTGGATCACTATGTGATCGGTGGATTAGCCACGGCCTTGGGCAGGGAGTCTGCTAAGGTAGGAGTAACGGATGGACTCTAGGTTGGGTTGGGCTTCATGTTACATATTTATCCATTTTGCATGACTAATTATGCGGATCAATGTGGATTGGGCCAAGCCCAACATGTGAAATTATGTGGATATAATGCCTTATCATTTGATATGTGATTGATGTGTGGATATGGGCCAAGCCCATATGTGGGGACATGTGTATTAACTATGCACTGAGTCTGTTTGACTCACCCAATTTTTCTCAAACCTTTCAGGTGATGTATAAAGCTTGGACCGGGTTGGAGCGGATACGAGGTGGCCCATGCAGAAATGGATTCTCTTTATACAATTTATGTTTCAATATTTTAAGTATTTATTTTTTGTAATAAGGGCCATTTTAAGTATTTAAGGACTTTTATTATGTTTTAAGTTGGTTTGTTGATTATATTATAGTTTAAAATGTTTTATTTTAAACAACTTAGTTTTACTTGAAATTTTAATTACACAATGTTTTAGTAAAGACAACAAAATTTTATGTTTTTAATTCTAAATCAAAAGTTTTTCAAACGTTTTCCGCAGTGGCATTTCAAATTCGGTCTTAGCAAATGGGCCGGGTTTGGGGTGTTACAAGGTAAGTGTCTATAGCATTCGGCCAAGGCCATGTTTGGTAAATAGATGTGTTTCATTAATTATTCAAAAGCCGAAACTAATCTATTCAAGTAATCTAGTGATTGCCGATTTCAAGAAAGAAGGATACAAAGTTTCTGGCATTTGATTAGACATCAATCGGCAACAAGGTAAGTTTTAGTGTACTAATCTACTAGGATTTGGATTTATGGCCGAATGGCTCTTTACTAAGTATTAAATGATTGATTAAATGTAGAGATTTAAGATCTAAGGCTGTAACATCCCCAAACCCGGCCCATTCACTACGACCGAATCTGGTTATGTCACTGCGGAAAGATGGTTAAAAACTTTTGACTTTTAGCACAAAACATTATAGTTTGTTGACTTTCGAAAACCATGTCCATTTAAACTTAAGAGTAAAATTTGTTATAAAAACATATTCATTTTAAAAGCTTTAGTGTATGTCTTTTAAATCAATTAGTTACTAAAGTAAATTCATTTTCAAATAGTAATTCAATTCCATCAAGCCATAAATAAAATAGTGCCAAAAATACTAAAAGGCCCTTATTACAACCCAATATTTAAACAAAGTACTTAATGTCGAAAGTGCATAAAATAATCAAAATATCATCTTCGGCATGGGCCACCTTGTCCTCTCCGATCCCGGTCCAGCTTTACGCAACACCTGAAAATGTTAAAGGAAAAAGGTGAGTCACTAAGACTCAGTGTGAAACCCTTTTTCCCGGTTTAGTAAAACATCATACACAATTATAAACAAGCTTAACAAGCATAAGGTTCAATATGCACCCAACCTAGCCATCCCAACACCTTTCTCTACCCCGTGTGGTACCAAACCACTGGTGGTGCCAAACCACTGGTGACCCAAAGTCACGATATCCATCAATGTGGTGACAAACCACTGGTGACCCAAAGTCACGAATGTGATACCAAATCACTGGTGACCGAAGTCACGAATTAAATGATGGGGCCAACCCATCGTGTGATACCAAATCACTGGCGACGATCCCATATCTCAAAAGTGGGGCCAACCCACGGTGGTGTTACCCACAGGGACAAGTCGCTATGAGGTGCCAAACCTCTGGTGTCCCAAAGACACAAATGTGATACCAAATCACTGGTGACCGAAGTCACGAATAATCGAGTGATGGGGCCAACCCATCGTGTGATACCAAATCACTGGCGTCAATCCCATAATATCATCTGTGGGGCTAACCCACTGTGGTGCGAAGCCACGGGGACGAGACGCTATGAGGTGCCAAACCTCTGGAGGTGCCAAACCTCTGGTGACCCAAAGTCACAAATTGTGGTACCAAACCACTGGTGTCCGTCGACACGAATATCACTTCCCCCTCCACTCATTTAATCCCACACAGTTATGATATGCATTTACACAGAATCATGTCAAACATGTTTAATCAATAACATACACTGGGTTATCATCAACCACATATCATAAACACATATACCAAATATGCCATGCATTGACATGCATCATAATCAGGCTCAAATCAAGACAGACTTACCTGAACCCACGCTTATACCTTTATGGTATTAAGTCCAACGCTACATCAAATCCAATTAACACACAATATATTTAGCACATTTATAAAAAGAGAAGTGTGTATGTACACACCTGCAAGCCTTAACCAAAGAACCAATCTAAGACCCTCGATAACCTCGATACCCTTGCTCCTTGCAAAAGATTTGGTTTCCTACCAAATCCCGAACCAAACAATGGTTCCTCTGACAATCGGCCTCCCCCCTAAAACACAAACGATTAGTCTCATAAGCATTAAACTAAAAGAATATACCATCTTCCAGCTTCTTACCACCACTTACCAACCGACCAAACAAAGGTGACTGCTTCACTTGATCGCCACAAAAATCCGGAGACCCTATAAAGAAATGATTACCAAAACAAGAGATTAATACCTTTCCAACCAAATGCTGAAATCAACTCTTACCCTTGCAAAAATCGACCGAGAATAGAGGACAGAACATAAGGCATTCGGCCTTACCTAATTACCTTCTCTAACAATTGGAAACGAAACCCCAAAATGATCCACACCACACCTACTATTCGGCCAAGGTGAAAACAAATAGAAAAGGGGAATTTCGGCACAAGAGGGGGAAGGTTCGGCTAAAGAGTTTGGGAAAAAGAAAGAAAATAAAAGATGAATAGAGGGAGGGTACTTTCGGTTTTGAGAGAGAATGAAATGGAGAAGGTGTTTTGGAGAACAAGTTTCGGCTACTAATCTTCAAGAAAGGGAGAAAGAAAGTATGAGAAGAAGATACCAGTTTCAGCTTAGCACAAATGAAAAAGAAGAAGAAAAGGGAGGGTTAGGCCAATTGACAAAAAAAGAGAACAGGAAGCAAAACAAAAAGAAGACCCTTGCACTCAAGGGAGCATTCGGCTATCTAACAAAAGTAGAAGGAAACCAAGCAAATTCCGGCAAAGGTATGGTTGTTGAAGCTTTTGGTTTCAAAGAAAACAATGAGAGACTTACTTGAGAATTTCGGCTTTTGGTACACTCAACTAAGGGTGGCCGAAAATCACCAAAAATGCCTAAGAAAAATGGCATCTCCCACCTATTCATTTACCCAAAACCGGCCACTCCCCCACCAAGAAGACTTCCAAGATTCGGCCACTTCCTAGAAGCTCTCCTAACCACTAATTCAAATACATTTGAATTAGTCAAATCCCTCAATTCACTCCTTGCCATCCACTTGAACATTTGACTTGGTCTATGGCAGAGTTTGAACTGCCCACAACTTCTCCCCTCCTTGGCGTCAAAATGAAAGACAAAAGGTGACTTCCGCAGCTCGAACCCTGGACCTCCCTTGCTCCTTGAGGCGTCACCTTCCAAGCTCTAGAGTGGCGCCTCCTTGCCACTCTACCAAAGCCCTTCTTGCGTCAAAACCTTCCCCATATTTCTCTTAAGACCCCCAAAAGCCAAGCTCCCTTTTAACCACCAAAAACCAAAAATTTCCTAAGGCCTTCCCTACCTTCCAGGGTTCTCCAAACCCCCTAAAAACTCGTCCAAGCACACAAGAAGCCTACCAACACCTGAGATATGCACTAAATGCATAACCCCTAGAACCAGGGTGTTACCAAGGCATTAGATCAAGCTTTTCGGGATTTGGATTGGAAACCGTAAGCGAATCAGGTGTGTACCTCACACTATTTCTTGATATATTTACGGCAATATATTTAATATGTATGTGACTATAAGAAGGTGTAAGAATATGGTTAAGGTACCATGTAATGGTACAAAAGTACTCAGGTACGTTTCCTACTCCTACTAGGAATACGAAATTATGTTATATATGGAACATGTGAAAAGTGATAGGAATGTGAAATTATGTAATATGCATGGTATGAATGATATGGGGCATTAGGGTTATATGAAAGGGGAAGTGAATGCGGTGACCTAAGACCGCGATATCTGAATGTGGTGACCTAAGACCACTCTATCTGAATGCGGTGACCTAAGACCACGATATCTGAATGTGGTGACCTAAGACCGCGATATCTGAATGTGGTGACCTAAGACCAGAAACTATAAGGGCGATGAGCACGTCGACTGCAGCGACTGCCTTCGATGTTGTGTAGCGGATGGAGGGTTGACTTAGTAGTCCCCACGGTGTGCAGGTTGGTACGGGTGATGTGTAGCGGATGGCATCTAGATTTGGGTTCGGATTTGCATCATTATCCTTACTTGATATGTTAATGTGATATGTATGATATGCCTGAATTTGTTTGGATTTAGTGTTGGTTACACATTGAGTCTGTTTGACTCACCCCGTTGGGGAATATTTTTCAGGTGATGAGCAGTAATGAACCGGGTCGGCAGGAACTTAAAGGTGGCCATGCACAGCAAGGAATTTTATGATTTGGACTTTCTATTTTTATTAAGTACTTTAATTTAATTTTGGGAATTATTTTGATGTAATAAGGCTAGAGATGAACTACTTTATTTTTCTTCCTTTTCTTTATTTATTTTTGTTACGAATTTGAACAAATAAAGTTTAAGTGAATTTATTTTCTTATAAACTCCGAATGTTTTGTCACCTAAGTAAAAGATTTTTAATAAAATAGACTTATTTTCAATTTAAGCCCAACCCAAAAACAATCTTTCTTTCAAAATACACAAGTTTTTCCTAAGTAACAAAAGATTTTTGAACTGGTTTACATCGAGGAACATACCAGATCCGGTCAAGGCTCGTGGGCTGGGTTTGGGGTGTTTCAATTTGGTATCAGAGCCCAGTTTTAAACTCTCGGCCTGGGGTGTAAGGCCCAAAACATTTTCGAATCGAGCCCAAATGAGATTTTGAAGATAAGCAGGGTTTTTCTGGCATGGCACCTAAGTCTCCGACTCGCAGTCCACCAGGTAAGTACCCCTATCCATTTGTGTGAATTACAGTATGAATTGTAGAAGGGTAGAAATGGAATGGAACGTAGAATAGCATGATAAGTACTTGAACCCTAGGACTAGTTTACCCCAACAAATTACATAAGACTTAATTGTTAAATAAACAAACCTGTGTCTAAGTCACCGAGTTAGGGTGTGGCAACCATTGTGCGCATGTCTAGGATTGGTATTCGGTGGGAGCTTGGTATTTAAGCAGTCCGCGTGACTCACCTCCTCTCCACTCGAATCCTACCTGGTGCGTAGCTTGGGTTCACCCTAACCATGAGGGCTTATTCATGGGCTAAACCCCTAACTAAAACCCAAAAGGGATTAGCCACATTTTCATGGAAACCCTAGTTTTTAAAACTTTTAAAAATTACCCTTTTGAATTGCAAACACGATTTCATAAAATTCTCTGAAATATTCTTGAATTGTGAAAATTACTAAGATACCCCTATTTGCAAAATTACTAAATTGCCCTTGGTTTTAAAATTTACTTTATTACCCTTGATTTCAATAAAACTTCTTTACTTTGTAAAAGTATTTAAAAACTCTATTTTGCAAAAGTCCAAAATACTCTGATTTGAAAACAAAATCTGAAAAATTTCTGATTTATGAAATTACAAAAATACCCCTAGTGGTAAAATTACAAAACTGCCCCTAACTTACAAAATTACCAAAATGACCCTGGTTTTCAAAATTTTTGCAACATTATCGTTTTGGAAAGTACAATTCTCAAAAAGAACTCTCAAAGTATTGCAAAATTTGGAAATATCCCGGAAATATTAAACTTTACAAATTTACCCTGGTTTATTACCAAAATACCCCCAAGCTCCAAAATTTCTGAAATACCCCGGATTTCAAAATTTTCCAAAATGCCCCGAGAATTTAAAAATTCCAAAATACTTTTTGACAAAATCACCAAGGAACTTTTTCTTCTGAAAAATTACGAAAATACCCCTGTAGGAAAAATTACGAAAATACCCCTGGGTAGCGGGAAAACAACAACAATGAAAACTACAACGTTTCTCTGAATGAACGAAAGTTCATAATTGATTGATGGATGTATGAATGAAAAGGCTGTGTGCATGTATGAATACGAAAGAACCACTCCTAAAATTCTTTTCATAAAACTTCTTCGCGGGTAATCAGTGGAATAAAAGCCAATTCGTAAAATTTCTTAATCAGATTAAAGCGCAATCGTTAGAAATGAGTTCTAGAGGACGTGGTTGTCATGGACGGGATAAGAGGAGTTTTGGACCGTCAGAATCGTCTGAGAGTCTTCAGAAAAGACCGAAGGTTGATGTAACACCCCAAACTCGGTCGATACGCCACGACCGAATCTGGTATGTCACTGAGGAAAATATTTTGAAGAAAAACGAGTTAACGATTAAATTTTTGTGAAAAACCTTTTGAAATTCTATATTTGTAGAAATCAGGTGTATAATAAGTTAAAACTAATAATTTACTTTGAAATTACGTAAAACTTTAAAATAAGTGAATAAATCATAGGTTAGAAAACATTTATATCATTTTAAGAAAACTCGAATTATTACTTTGAAAACCAATTGCATTTGAATGTAGAACCTAGATATTTGAAAATCATTTAAATTATTAAAAACACTTAAGTTGTTAAAATTATCAAATGATTTATGTTACCCGATGTAACGTTTTAAAAACCATCGCGTTGTGTAGTTTAGAAAACTTGGTGCTCAATTTATTGTAATAATCAAAAATTTATAACCATATTTAAAACATAATCAAAACATAAAAATAATCCAAAACATAATTTAAAGAGGCCTTATTACAAACCCATAAAATATGAAAACCAAATTAAAGTAAAGTACCCAAATGGAAGTTCATATAAAACCAACTTTTATTGCATGGCCTCCTCGAGTTCATTCGGCTCCATATCCGCGATCTCACGAATCACCTGAAATGATAAGGGAGAAGGTGAGTCACCAAGACTTAGTGCATATTCCCTCTCCCGGGTAATTACCACATACTTACACAAATTATAACAAAGCAATATATATGTATAATGCACCCAACCTAGCCATCCATAACTCCTTTTCTACCCCGTGTGGTACCAAACCACTGGTGGTGCCAAACCACTGGTGTCCAAAGACACAAATGTGATACCAAATCACTGGTGACCGAAGTCACGAATAATCCACTGTGGGGCCAACCCACGTGTGATACCAAATCACTGGCAGACTATCCCATATCTCAAAAGTGGGGCCAACCCACGGTGGTGTTAACCACAGGGACAAGTCGCTATGAGGTGCCAAACATCTGGTGTCCGAGGACACGAATGTGATACCAAATCACTGGTGGTGCCAAACCACTGGTGGTGCCAAACCACTGGTGACCGAAGTCAAAAATCATCAAGTTGTGGGGCCAACCCACGTGTGATACCAAATCACTGGCGTCGATCCCATATCTCAAAAGTGGGGCCAACCCACGGTGGTGTTAACCACAGGGACGAGACGCTATGAGGTGCCAAACCTCTGGTGTCCGAAGACACAAATGTGATACCAAATCACTGGAGATACCAAATCTCTGGTGTCCGTCGACACGATATTAATCTTCCCCCTCCTCTCATATTGCCCATACCAATGCAATAGATAACCAAATCATGTTAATACACTTTAATATGAATCATATAATAATACCATAAATCATAGATCATGATTTCAATCCACATGTATTAACAACATATCGAAACGGACTTACCCGAATCCTCATTCATACCATCAAGGTATCATATCCAAAACTCATCGTTTTTCCCACTTTCATAATATGATTAGTTATAAAACATACATGAATACATATATAAACCAAACTATAAAGTGTGTAAGATACACACCTTTCACCAAAGCAAAACTAACTTCCGAAGATCCGATCTACCGCACTAGATCCTTGTCCTACAATCGGCCATATCACAATATTTTAATGAAAACCATTCGGCCAACAACATATCTTAATCCAATAAAACCTTAGACTTCCTCAACCAACTTTAAAAGTATAGAATCCTTACCACTTGACTTACCAACTCCGATTCGCTAAAGGAATGACTTAAATCGATTACTTCTGAAATCCCAAAGAGCCTAAGAGAATAATCGAATCCTAAAAAATGGTTAGAACCTTGCAAAACAAAGCCCAAAGATTCGGCTTTTGTCCACAAGAAAATAACTTGGAAAAGAGAAAAGAATTGAAAGAAAATCGGCCATGAACACTTACCCTTTTCCAAAATCGATTGAAGAAAAATCAAAGATAATCTACCCTTGAATATTCGGCCAAATCAAAGACTAAAAGAAAGTAGAAGATTCGGCTATGGTGAAGTGAAAAAAAAGAAAAGAAGAAATAGAATGGAAGTAAATGTTTTATCTTTGAACAAAAGAAAAAGAAATGGTATTTGAGATGGAGAAATATTCGGCCAAGAGAGTGTAAAAGAAAAGTGTTTATGAACCAATGTCAAAAAGAAAAGAAAAGAGAGATGTGGGAGAGATGAGATTCGGCCAACACCTATTTTGCCTAAAAGAAAAGTGCAAAAATACCAAAATGAAGTTTTGGTTTCAAAAGCAAAGATGAAAGAAAGGAAATAGCATTTTTGGTTTAATAAAACAAGAGCTAAAACAAAAGCTAAATTTGCACAAAATGCACAATAACATTCGGCCAAAGAAAGGGTGTTTGGAGAGGGAAAACAAAATGCAAAAAGATGTTCAAAAGGAAAAATTGGCCAACTATTCCCCCCCAAACCACCTAACAACATTCGGCCACCCCCCTAGACACCCATGCCGTCCACATACATGCTCTAAAGCCTTGAATAAAGTTTCCAAAACACCCCCCATATTCCATGCCTTATGTCTCCCCAACCTTCCATAACTTCAAGATTCTTATCCCTACTATCAAGCTTTCCTTAAACATATATTCAACTTACCAAAAGATGAAAGTCCAACCTATCATAAACATAAGTTGACCGTCCATAAATGCTATGATGAAATAAAAATCCTCAAAATGCTTTTCTTGATACTCAAACCACTAACCTCAAGCAACCTTTCAAGAGCCTTAACCATCATGCCACTTATTCATCTTGTGCTTTAATTGAACACTTAAATTAACTTAAGTGTCAAACTCACTTAATCCACTTCATTAAATAAACCATACTAAAAATTTATTCTAGCTTCTTAAATAAAATCAAGCCTTCACAAGACTATGCTAACACACAAAATTCATACCCAAGCCAACACAAATAATACTCAAATTTTAGGATGTTACAGTTGAGAATTCTGCTCGTGTTTTTTTTAAGCCAACTACTGGTAATCCGGACCGTCCGTGTGCTCAGTGTGGAAGGTATCATGTTGGCGAGTGCTGGAACCGAGATCGGGAATGTTTTAGATGTAAGTCTAAGGCTCATTTGGTTAAGAATTGCCCTCAGGCAAAGAAGGTTCGCGGTCCAAACCATTTAGGAAATGGTTCTGGCCGAGGTCATGGAACATCCGGTAGAGGATATGATAGCGGGTAAGTTCCTTGTTTTGGAATATTATTTATTGCTTTAGAGATAGTTCATTCTTGTGTTGCTAGTGAAGTGCTTGAAACCTTGGATGTGAACTTAAAGACTGTGCCTAGGAGGTGTGATAGTATTATTAAGATCAGAGTGCGCAGTTGTAAAGTAGTGTGATGAGTTAAGGATGCACGATTGAACGATAGTAAGTAATTTCGAGGACGAAATTATTTTTAAGGATGGTAGAACTGTAACATCCTAGAGTAGGGGTTATGCGTTTGGAGCATAACTCAAGTGTTAGTAGGTTTTAAGGGTGTTTGGAGGTGTTTTAAGAGTTTTTAGAATTCTAGGATGTTTATTGTGATATGGATGTGTTGTGTGCATTGTTAGAACCTTGGAAATGTAAGGAAATGTCTTGGAAATGTGAGGAAATGTAAGGAAATGTCAGGAAATGTCTTGTCTTGGAAATGTACGGAAATGTAAGGAAATGTGAGGAAATGTCTTGTCTTGGAAATGTAAGGAAATGTAAGGAAATGCCTTAGAAATGATAAGTTTAAAGGAGGCAAACGAACATTTTTGGAAACTTGGAAATGTAAGGAAATGTCTTAGAAATGTAAGGAAATGCTTAAGAAATGTTAAGTTTAAAGTTTAAGAGAGGGACATGAAGCAAGGTGGTCTTAAGAAAATTAATAGAAGAAATTTGACACAAGAGCGGGCTTGGAAAAGTGGCAAGGAGGCACCACTTAAGGCCCAGGTAAGTGACGCCACAAGCAGGTGTAATTGGGCCTGGGTTCGAGTCACTTGGGAAGAAAATAAAAGAGTTTTATTTTGCTGCAAAGAGCAAGGGAGTTAGACGGCACATGGCTAAATTCTAGGAGCTTTTATTCTTTTATTTTTTAAGAGATAAAGGGTTGATAAATAAGGGATAAATAATGGATTTATTTTAGATTATTTTCAAGAGATAATTGTTGGATAAATTCTTTTAATAAAGTGATAATTCAAAGGATAAAGCTATCAAATAGAGGAGTGGTGGCCAAGTAAGGGAGTCTTGGCCTAGTAAATTCGGCTATAAAAGGAAAAGAGAGGCCATTCAGCATTATTTTCTCTTCCTTGATAACCTCTGCCGAATTTTCTCTGCAACCCCTATTCTTTTCTTCTTCATTCTTCTACTCTCAATATTCCAAAAGCTGAAACTTGTGTGACTATTCTCTAGGCCTTAAGCCGAATCTTTGAGGACTCAAGAAAAGGGGGCTGTCGATTACAAAGATTAAGGGTAAGGTCAGTAGTTATCGATTTCCATTCTTTTTCTTCTAAGATTAAAGCCGAAACTAGGAAATCTAACCCCATTATTGTGTTAGTCGAAACTTGGAAAGAAGGCTCTTTGGGATTTCTGCCATTGTCGACAACTTCATAAGACAAGTCAACTATTTCAGGATTTAAGAATCTAAGGTAAGTCATATTTAACATTCGGCTAAGGGTTATTTGTTGTGAATAAATGTTAGAAATTGATCTAACATGAAGTTATAGGGATTTCGACAGACATCTAAGGCAAGGAATACTTTCGGGATTTACTAAGTGTCGACTACAAGGAAGGAGAAGTTCTTTTCCCGAAGGTACACCATAAGCCGCGTGTTCCCTAGTTATTCGGTGAGTTTCGGGATTTAAAATCCACAAGGTAAGTGTCTATAGCATTCGGCCAAGGCCATGTTTGGTAAATAGATGTGTTTCATTAATTATTCAAAAGCCGAAACTAATCTATTCAAGTAATCTAGTGATTGCCGATTTCAAGAAAGAAGGATACAAAGTTTCTGGCATTTGATTAGACATCAATCAGCAACAAGGTAAGTTTTAGTGTATAATCCTACTAGGATTTGGATTTATGGCCGAATGGCTCTTTACTAAGTATTAAATGATTGATTAAATGTAGAGATTTACGATCTAAGGCATTAGATCAAGCTTTTCGGGATTTGGATTGGAAACCGTAAGCGAATCAGGTGTGTACCTCACACTATTTCTTGATATATTTACGGCAATATATTTAATATTAATGTGACTATAAGAATGTGTAAGAATATGGTTAAGGTACCATGTAATGGTACAAAAGTACTCAGGTACGTTTCCTACTCCTACTAGGAATACGAAATTATGTTATATATGGAACATGTGAAAAGTGATAGGAATGTGAAATTATGTAATATGCATGGTATGAATGATATGGGGCATTCGGGTTATATGAAAGGGGAAGTGAATGCGGTGACCTAAGACCGCGATATCTGAATGTGGTGACCTAAGACCACGCTATCTGAATGCGGTGACCTAAGACCGCGATATCTGAATGTGGTGACCTAAGACCACGATATCTGAATGTGGTGACCTAAGACCACGAAACTATAAGGGCGATGAGCACGTTGACTGCAGCGACTACCTTCGATGGTGTGTAGCGGATGGAGGGTTGACTTAGTAGTCCCCACAGTGTGCAGGTTGGTACGGGTGATGTGTAACGGATGGCATCTCGGTTTGGGTTCGGGTTTGCTTCATTATCCTTACTTGATATGTTAATGTGATATGTATGATATGCCTGAATTTGTTTGGATTTAGTGTTGGTTACACATTGAGTCTGTTTGACTCACCCCGTTGGGGAATATTTTTCAGGTGATGAGTAGTAATGAACTGGGTCGGCAGGAACTTAAAGGTGGCCATGCACAGCAAGGAATTTTATGATTTGGACTTTCTATTTTTATTAAGTACTTTAATTTAATTTTGGGAATTATTTTGATGTAATAAGGCTAGAGATGAACTACTTTATTTTTCTTCCTTTTCTTTATTTATTTTTGTTACGAATTTGAACAAATAAAGTTTAAGTGAATTTATTTTCTTATAAACTCCAAATGTTCTGTCACCTAAGTAAAAGATTTTTAATAAAATAGACTTGTTTTCAATTCAAGCCCAACCCAAAACAATCTTTCTTTCAAAATACACAAGTTTTTCCTAAGTAACAAAAGAATTTTGAACCGGTTTACATCGAGGAACATACCAGATCCGGTCAAGGCTCGTGGGCCGGGTTTGGGGTGTTTCAAATTTTGTAATAAAAATCCGAATAAATTACTATTGTTATATTGTGATTTGTCATGCATTATATACATGATTTTGCATGGGATGGGATAATATTGAAGAGAAGTTCTGGTGGCTCTGCCACAAATCTGTATAGTGGCAATGCCACATAAATTCTGTTATTCTGGTGGCTTGTCCACAATTATATTTGTTATAAATGGCTTAATGCCTGTGATTGGTGTGTTGGCGGGCTGGGTTGACTTGATCCCCACAGGTGTGTTGGTTGGTACGGGTGGTGTGTAGCGGATGGTTTACCAGGCTTGGTTTGGGAATTGCATTTCATATACATGTTATATTCGATACATTATTATTATTGTAAATGGGCTTAGGCCCAAATTATTGTTTAATGGGATTTTGGCCCAGTGGACAACGGTAAGTGGGTTATACACTGAGTTCTAGTAACTCACCCCATTTTTCCTTACCCCTTTCAGGTAATGATCAGTGATGGAGACCTGGGCCATGGATGACTCGGTGGAGGCCATACTACAAAAACGATTTAAATTGGAATTTGGATTTCTTTTTAATACTTTTAATTACTTTGCTATTTTGAGTTAAGGTTGTAATAAGGCCTCTAGATTAATTTTTGTTTTGATTTATGTTTGACGAATTTATAAAGTGCTCTAAGTATTTCTAATTGAGATTTTTCTAAAAACTAAAATAATCGTTTTCTTAAAATGGATAAACAAAAAGGGTTTCATAATAAACTTTTATAAATATATTTGTAACTCAGAAATTTTCTCTTAAAATAATTTTTCATCAACACTTTTCGAAAATTATTTTCAAATTCTTTTAAATGTTCTCAAACTATTGACGATATTTTCAAAGTTACGGTTTTGTAAGATTTTTATATCTCAAATTTATCGATTCATCGATCAAACATTTATTCAATAATACTTTATCAAAAATGTTTAAAATAGGAGTTTTTTTTTAATTGATCTATTTATTAAAAAGGACTTAATAGTATTTTTCTCATGTGACATGTCAAATTTGGCCTTAACGCATGGGCCGGGTTTGGGGTGTTACAGATGTCGTGTCCTAATGTATTGGATGTGACATTTTACCTTGAGACGAGACAGCCTTTTGTACATATTTTCAATTCATCCAAACAATTTTTTTGGCATCACACCAAGGAGGGATCGTGTTATAAACTCTTTTAAGTTTTCAAATAATCGACACTAAGACATCAATTAATCAACTAGGTAC
Organism: Gossypium australe; assembly: GCA_005393395.2. NCBI lineage: Eukaryota > Viridiplantae > Streptophyta > Magnoliopsida > Malvales > Malvaceae > Gossypium > Gossypium australe. The sequence goes on from CM016624.1 coordinate 95,149,758, forward strand.
CAATTTTGGGCGTATCGGGGGTGCTAATCCTTCCTCGTGTGTAACCGACTGCCGAACCCATTTTTCTGAGTTTCGTAGACCAAAATCATTGTTTTGATAAATCAAACTGTTTATTAAAAACAACCGTTTTATGAGGTGACCTAACCACACCTCACCAAAAATGATTTGTGGCGACTCCCGTTTTTTCACTTTATTTTCAAAACCAAAGTCGATCTCCGTTTTTCCCAAAAATGGTTACGACAAATAGTTTTTAAATTGGACAAAATTTTATGACTCGTATGTGTATGTTTGCTTGTGTATAAGTCCGGTAATACGTCGAACCCTATTTTGACCCCGAATATAGGTAAGGGGTGTTATATTTAGTGGTATCAGCGCAACAACTTAGTCAATTCTCAAACTAACTTAGTGTGTGTGGAAGTTTAGCTATACATGCCATAGATAAATTGTGATAGTGTGATGACTCCTGACAATTTTAAAATGTGTTTTCATATAGTAAATGGATCTCAATCGAGCTGAAGCTGATGACGTTGAAAGTAATGCGCCGGCTCCTGCTCAAGGGGCAGCGCCGTCACGGTTAGTCAGAGAGGAGGAGTAGGGGCTAGGGAAGCCTTCCTCCACTTGATGAATGAGTGGTATACGGAGTTTGTTCAAACAAATCAGACTGCTCAACCCCCTCCACCCCCACCTATCCCTCAGCCAGTTCCCGTAGCTCCACAAGGTATGGAATTTGTAAGATTGAATAAGCCTTCGGTTGATAAGATCCGAAAGCATGGGGCTGAAGATTTCATAGCCAATGTTAATGATGATCCCGAGAGGGCAAAATTTTGGCTTGAGAATTCTATCAGGGTATTCGATGAACTGTCTTGCACAGCGGATGAGTACCTGAAATATGCTGAATCACTTCGGAGAGACTCGACATACCGGTGGTGGAAAACCCTTGTGTCAGTAATACTGAGAGAGAGGGTTAATTGGGAATTCTTCCAAGATGAATTTAAGAAGAAATATATTAGCCAACGGTTCATTGATCAGAAACATAAGGAGTTTTTAGAGCTGAAATAGGGCCGAATGTCAGTAACCGAGTATGAGCGAGAGTTTGTCAGGCTCAATAAGTATGCTCAGGAGTGTGTTTCCACCGAGGCTATCATGTGTAAGAGGTTCGAAGATGGACTGAACGAGGATATCCGATTGTTAGTTGGAATTCTTGAACTGGAAGTAATGGTTGTATTAGTTGAGCGAGCTTGTAAAGCCGAGGAGTTGAACAAAGAGAAGAGAAAAGCTGAGTTTGAGCTAGAGATGCAAGAAAAAAGGCCGATGAGTAAGTCACTTCAATCTCAGTCTAAGAAATCGAGAATTTGTATGCTCATTTGAGTGCTTCAACTGGATATCCCAACAGAGATCTTGGGAAGCAATATTCGGATTCTAAGGCCCAAACTACATCGTTGGCGAGCGTTAGTAATGTTAGATCCAATCGACCTGAATGCCAGCACTATGGCAGATGACATCCTGGTGAATGTAGAATGAATGATCGGGCTTGTTTTAAGTGTAGCTCTCAAGACCACTTTATTTGAGATTGCCCAGAGATGGTAAAAAAGGATAAGTTTTAGACTGTAAGATCGGGTAACGCTGCTACTAGAGGGAGGCCCCTAAGAAATACGGGGAATGTAACCATTGGTAAGGGTGCAACCAAAGATACAGCTATAAGATCCGAGGCTAGGGCACCTGCTAGAGCCTATGCCATTCGTGCTCGTGAGGAAGCGTCATTTCCTAAAGTTATCACTGATACTCTTTCTCTCTATAATAGTAATGTAGTTGCATTGATTGATCTTGGATCGACTTATTCTTATGTATGTATGAAATTGGTAGCTAATAAGAGCTTGCTTGTCGAGTTTACTGAGTTTGTTATTAAGGTGTCAAACCCCTTAGGCAAACATGTATTAGTTGATAGAGTTTGCAAGAATTGTCCCTTGATGATTCGAGGTCACTGTTTTTCGGTTGATTTAATATTGTTTCCATTTGATGAGTTTGATGTTATTTTGGGTATGGATTGGTTGACACTGCATGATGTTGTAGTGAATTGTAGATGGAAAATTATTGAATTAAAGTGTGAAAATGGTGAGATTCTTCAGATTGATTCAGATGAATCGGGTGAGTTACCTATTGTGATTTCTTCGATGTCTGCCCAGAGATATGTGAGAAAGGGATGTGAAGTTTATATTGCTTATGTGTTGAATACAAAAGTGTCTGAATTAAAAATTGAATCAATGCCGGTAGTTTGTGAATATCCAGATTTTTTTAGAAGAGTTGCTTGGGTTGCCACTGATTAGAGAAGTTGAGTTTGGCATTGATTTAGTGCCAAGGACTTCAATGATATCGATAGCTCTGTATAGAATGGTTTGATCGAATTGAAGGAATTGAAACCTCAGTTGGAAGAGTTGACAGAAAAGGGTTTGCAAGATCGAGTTTTTCTCTCTAAGGTCCACCAGTGTTATACGTAAGGAAGAAAAATGGATTTATGAGACTTTGTATCGATTACCAACAGCTCAACAAGGTGACTATAAAGAATAAGTATCCTTTGCCGAGAATTGATGATCTGTTCGATCAATTGACGAGAGCATCAGTGTTTTCAAAGATAGATTTAAGATCTTGCTACTATTAGTTGAGAGTTAAAGAGTCGGATGTGCCAAAAACCACTTTCAGAACAAGGTATGGGCATTATGAAGTTCTTGTCATGCCTTTCGGACTAACTAATGCGCCTACTATTTTTATGGACTTGATGAACCGAATCTTCCGACCGTATCTAGACAATTTTGTGGTTGTATTTATTGATGATATTTTGATTTATTCTCGAGATGATTCTGAGTATGCCGAGCACTTAAGAACTATATTGCAGACTTTGAGGGATAAGAAATTATTTGCTAAATTCAATAAAAGTGAGTTTTGCCTCCGAGAAGTTGGATTTTTGGGACATATTGTTTCAGAAGATGGTATTTGGGTATATCTGAGTAAGATTTTGGTAATTGTTGATTGGAAATCGCTGAGAAATATATCTGAGGTTAAAAGCTTTTTGGGTTTAGCCAGTTACTACCGACATTTTGTTAAGGGTTTTTCGATGATTGCTTGTAACACCCTTAACTGTATCCATCGCTGGACTAGGGTTACGAGGTATTACTGGTTGATTCATAACAATTAAACCACCATGGCTCACACACCAGTATATCATAATTATTCAATAACACAAAGTCCTTTTTTAAGGTCTACGAGGCCTTAAACATGCTTTAGAGAAGGTTTGGGAATAAATCGATTTAATACTGAAACTTTGCCGTACTTAGAAAATTTTTCTTTCAAAACAGGGCACACGCTCGTGTAGCTAGGCCGTGTGCCTCACACGGCCATGCCTTAGACCATGTATTACCCCGTGTGCAACACTGACTATGGTCACACGGTCTGTCACACGCCCGTGTCTATCCCGTCTGCAACACTGACTTAAATCACACGGCCTGTCACACACCTGTGTGTCTAGCCCATGTGCAAGATTGACTTGCTTCGAACTGGGACAGTGAAGGACACGATTGAGACACACGCCCGCGTGCTCTCCCGTATGGACAATTATAACCCATTTACAAGGCCAAATTGCCACCCAATTTGGGTCATCCCTACATGTTCAATTCCAATATCAAGTAACATGCAAATCATTCAACATCTCAAATACCAAATATACACATTTCTATTTCACCAAAGCATACCATAATGGCCATTCACACAAGACCATATATACACATCACATACACCATTTTTACATAGCAAAATATATACCAAAATCAATCCATTATCAAGCCATATCACATGGCAAGATTTATACATCTCAAAACATTCCACAACCTCACTAGCCTATACATGCCATATACCATAAATACAACTTCCAAAAGGTACCAAAATAGGTGTCCGATAGTGTGATTGAGTCATTGACGATCCCCAGATCCGAGCTAGCTTTAATGACACTATAAAACAGATAAAAATTTCACACAGCAAGCTTTAAAGCTTAGTAAGTTTGTAATATAACACAATTAACTCAATAATTCAAATTCAATATGCAAAATTAACTAACACTTAGTTCAATTAACATCTCTACTCAATCTCACCCATGGCTATTACTCACTCTCATGCCATGTCTATATATTCATGTACAAGCATTTATAATGCTACTCAATTCAACCATTTTCATCATTTAATCACATAATCTTTCATCTATCTCATACACAATATCATCAACCACAGGTTTTGTACATACCTGTACCATCACATATTTATCTATCACATTTACCACTTCAATACTCGATGTCATATTTCATTCGATCCTCTTTAAACATTCGATGAACTCGCATACTTAGTGCTAATTAATTAGCCGAAGCTATAATAATAGCTCACACTTGGTGCCATCACATTAAACCGAAGTTGTCTCAATATTGCACACGTAGTGCCAAATAATATAGCCGATGCTTTCTTATTCTCGCACACTTAATGCCAATTAATCACTGTAACTATTCTATTTACGCACACTTAGTGCCACATATCTTCTAACTCACATTTCACATTTCCAAACTCCACAATCACATTTCCATTCATTTCATTACATATGAACAATGTTTAAACAATCCGTATTATACACGAACTTACCTCCGATGTAGAAACAACGATAGTAGTTGATTAATCAAGCATTTTGTTCTTGCCTCGATCTAGGTCCGAATTTCTCTTTTCTTGATCTATATAATATATCAAATTCAACTCATCCAATCTCATCTTCATCCAAAATAATCCACAAACATATAGTTAGGGCATTTTACACTTTAGCCCTCACAATTACACATTTTTGACATTTTAATCCCTATTTCACAATTACACAAAATACACATAATTTACTCACACCCAAGCTTGGCCAAATTTCATATTAGTTCCTAGCAACCCATTTTTCACATTTATTTCACATTTTAGCCCCTCAATTTCTTATTTTCATGATTTAGCCCATAATACTCAAATTCAACAAAAATCCAAATACAAAACATGTTAACCCAACACATATCTTTCATTTTTCATCAACTAACATCACAAAGCTCACAATTTCATCAATAGTTTCAAAATCTTCACCAAATTCAAAAATTGAGGCATGGGCTTTATAGAACACAAAACAAAGATCACAAAAACATAAAAATTATCGAAAACGGATCAAAACAAATACCTTAATCAAGCACAATTCTAGCCTAATCCTAGCTGGCTTTCTTTTCTTTTTTTTTTCTTTGTATTTTTGGGAAGATGAACACAAAATGGCCACTAATTCATGTTTTGTTTTAATTTAATTAATACAAGCCATTTATTACCATTAACTTTATTAAAGGTATAATATCATCATAAGGACCTTTGGTTTAATAAACCATAACCATTAAACACTTTTAACTACTAGCACACAGCTTTATTATTTCTCCAACCTCAGATTTGTGGTCCTGAAACCACTGTTCTGACTAGGGTCTAAACCGGGCTGTTACATTGCTACTCCTATGACTAAGCTGTTGCAAAACGATGTTAAGTTTGAATGGTCCAAAAAATGTCAGCAAAGTTTTTAGAAGTTGAAAGCATTATTGATAGAGGCGCCAGTTTTAGTGCAACCTGGACTAGGAAAAGAGTTTGTGATTTATAGCGATGCGTCACTAAATGGATTAGGATGTGTTAATGCAAGAGGGAAAAGTGATAGCCTATGCCTCGAGACAGTTGAAATCGCATTAGAAGAATTATCCGACGCACTATCTAGAATTGGCTGCCATAGTGTTTGCTTTAAAGATTCGTAGACATCACTTTTATGGTGAGAAATGTCATGTCTTTTCGGATCATAAAAGTTTAAAGCTTTTGATGACTTAGAAAGATTTGAATTTGTGACAACAAATATGGCTAAAGCTACTAAAAGATTATGAGTTGGTAATTGACTATCATCCCGAAAAGGTGAACGTAGTCACAGATGCTTTGAGCAGAAAGTACTTGTTTGCTTTGAGAGCTATGAATAAGAGGTTGACTTTATTTGAAGATGGTTAGATTGTAGTTGAGTTGAGAGCTAGACTGGTATTTCTTCAACAAATTTGTGAAGCTCAGAAAGACGATAGTAGGTTGCATGCCAAAAGAGCTCAGTGTGAATCGGGTAGTGATTCAAACTTTCGAATCAATTCTGATGATTGCTTGATGCTCTGAGATAGAGTATTTGTATTGAAAAATGGTGAGATAATTCAGAAAATTCTTTACGAGGCACATAATGGTTGTTTATCCATTCAATCAGGCAGTATAAAAATGTATAATGATTTGAAGGAATTGTATTGGTGGTCGGGTATGAAACGAGATATTTCTGAGTTTGTCTCGAGATTTTGATTTGTTAATAGGTAAAAGTTGAACACCAAGTACCTTCGAGTTTACTTCAGCCAGTGATGGTACCCGAATGGAAATGGGACAGAATTACAATGGATTTAGTAATGGGTTTGCCTTTGACTCCGAAAAAGAAAGATGTTTAGGTCGTTGTTGATAGATTGATGAAATCGACTCATTTTATTCTGGTACGTACGGACTATTCACTTGATATACTAGCTGAATTGTATATTGCTGAGATTGTTAGATTGCACGGCGTGCCTACTTCTATTATATCAGATAGAGATCCGAGGTTTACGTCGAGGTTTTGGAAAAGTTTGCAAGAAGCTTTGGGTACGAAGTTGAACTTTAGTACCACTTTTCATTCGCAAACCGACGGTCAATCTGAAAGAGTAATACAGATTCCCGAAGATATGCTTTGCTGTTGTGTTTTAGAGTTCGAAGGTAGTTGGGAAAAATATCTACCTTTAGTCGAATTTGCTTATAAAAACAGAGTATAAAGATGGCACCGTATGAGGCATTGTATGGCCACAAGTGTCAAACTCTGTTGTACTGGACCAGCCCAGTGAGATACAGATTCAAGGGGTTGATTTGGTTAGAGAGACCGAATAGAAAGTGAAAGTAATTCGTAACTGTTTGAAAGCGGATTCAGATCGACAGAAATCCTACTTGGATTTGAAACAAAAGGAGATTGAATTTTAGATTGGTGATAAAGTATTTCTGAAAGTATCTTCGTGGAAGAAGATTCTAAGATTTGGCCGTAACGACAAGTTGAGTCCACATTTTATTGGGCCGTATGAGGTTATTGAAAGAATAGGGCCAGTGGCATACCGATTAGCTATACAGATAGAATTGGTAAGGATCCATAATGTGTTTCATGTGTCGATGTTGCGACGATATCGTTCTGATCCTTCACATGTGATTTCTTCGATGGAGGTTGAGATTCGACCCGATATGACATATGGTGAAGAACAGATTAAGATCTTAGCTCGGGTAGTCAAATAATTGAGAAATAAAAGTATAGCCCTAATGAGAGTTTTGTGACAATGACAGGGAGTTGAAGAGGCTACGTGGGAACCTGAGGAAGCTATGGGAAAATAGTACCCAAACCTATTTTCTAGTAAGATTTTAGGGGACGGAAATCCCTAAGGGGGAGAGCTGTAACAGCCTGATTTTGGGGCTAGTCGGAACAGAGGTTCTGGGGCCAGAAATCTCACGCAGTAGAATTTCTTTTTATTATATTTTTATGGTCTACAAATTTATGGAATAATTTTGTGAAAATTTCATTCGAAAAATTTCATGTTTGGGCACTCAATTTAGTTAAATGAGCTAAATTGCAAAAAGAGCAAAATTTGAGTTCTATATGTTAAAGGTGTCCAAATGCTATGAGATTCAAATTAGAGGTCCTTATTTGGTAATTAGACCATTATACTTTAGTATGGACAAAAATGGACATGGTTAGGTGAAATTTCAAAGTTATGTATTAAAGGCCTTTTGGTCATTTTATAAATAAAGACAAAATAAAACAAATAAAATATGTCATCTTCTTCAATTTCATCCCCCATAGTCGAAAATTCAAAGGAGTCCATAGCTAAGATTTTGGCCACTTTCAAGCTTGATTATCAAGAAAAATGAGGTTCAGACCTAGATCGGGGGAAAAACAAGGTGTTTGATGATTAGGTCTATTTCTACTATTTTTGTACTGAGGTAAGTTCGTATGTTAATAATGCAATTTTATATTTGTATATTAATGCTGTGATATTGCATGAATTTTATGATTGATTCTATGAGCATATTTGACGAAGTTCTGACAAGAGAGAAATATCGGTTGAACCTTAGGAATAGATTAGGATACAAGTGACATGTCACTAGCAACCCATGTGATTATGTGACCCGGGTGCTGGTCCTATACGTCCTACCGGTGGCTGAGTATACTGGCATATGTTGCAGATACCTAACAACTTGTGTCAGTAGCACCGAGTAGCTACGTCTTGACTAACAGCTTGTGTAAGAAGGCCGAAGGATAGCTCGAGAGTGAGCCTATATGTGTTCAAATATTTGTGGTAGCATTGGCTACTTATGTTGTACTTATGTGCAAGAATTCCCTGTATCCGATAGTATTCCGAGTGGTTCAACGGGTATGTCAAAGATGAGAAAGTATGTGATTATGTTATGAGTTGGTACAGGTATGCACAAAAAAATCAAAGGAAATGGATTCGGTATATGATGAATTATTGGTATGATTGTGATTGAGTAAGTTATGCTCATGAAGTTTTAATAACAATTAAGTTGATATATGTTATGTTATTCATATGAAAAATGTATAATTAATGTTGTTTATTATTTGCATATGAACTTACTAAGCTATATAGCTTACTCCCCTTTCTTTCCCTTGTCGTATAGTGTCACCAAGCTAGCTCGGGACTGTAGATCGTCGGAGATCCAATCACACTATCAACTATTATTTTGGGTACCTTTGAAATGTCAATATTTTGAGTTATGGCATGTATAGGGGACTTGGTCATTTTGTTATATGTGTCATTGGTAATGTGGCCAAATGTATTGGCTTATAATGGTTAATGATTCATTCTGTATATAACCATGGAAGTTGGCTAATATTGGTAATGATCCAATTCTCATGTTGATGTTTATATGATTATAAAAGTAGTATGATTTGAATGGGTAAGTTGATGTTAAAGTATGTTAGATGTTAGCATGTGGATGTGATGTTAATACATTGGTTGTGATTATTTTGGTTGCTTGTGTATGCTTGGATTGGTGTTATATTATGTTGTGTAGGTGTGTGCATTAAAAGGTGGCAAAATGGCTTGGTAAATAGCCTTATTTTTATCCACATAGGTGTGTGTCTAGGCCGTGTATGACACACGGCTTGCCCAATGGACGTATGTGCTGGCCGTGTGTCCCCTGCACCTTAATTGTTGCAAAACAGAATGCCTAGTATCGAGCACACAGGCAGAGACACAGCTGTGCGTCTCAGTAGTGTGAGGGCCACGGCTTTGGACACGGGCTTGTGTCCTGCGCAAGTGAAGTCTGCACCTATTTTCGAAAATTTAATTCGCCACATGGCCTAGGGACACGGGCGTGTGTCTTGGTCATGTGACTTGAATTTGTTCACGATTTACAAGTTAGAGAGTTACACGGGGTTGGGACACGAGCGTGTGTGACCACACGGCCTTCCCACACAAGCGTGTCCCAAGCAACACGGACGCGTGACACCTGTTTCATGAAAAATTTTCTAAGTTTTGCTAAAATTTTCTAAAGTTCTCAGTTTAGTCCCGAACCACTTCCAATGTATGTCTTGGGCCTTATGTATGTGTTGCTTTGCACACGTCCAGATATTTGTTTCTCAATAGGAATGGTTAGTTGATATCAAATGAATCTAAGTCTCAAGCATTGGCAAGCTGTAAAGCATATATTAAGGTATCTTAAAAGAACAAGGAATTATATGCTTGTGTATTCTGGGTAGAACATTACTCTTGTTGGATACATAGACTTAGAATTCCAAATTTGTAAAGTTTCGAGGAAATCGACATCAGGAAATGTATTCGTTCTAGGCCGTGGAGCCGTAGTGTAAAGAAATGTAAAAGAAACTTGCACTACTAACTCTAGTATAAAGGCCGTGTATGTGGTTGCTTCTGAGGCAACGGAAGAATCAATATGGCTTCTAAAATTTTTAATCGATTTTGAAGTTATTCTTGGTATGGAAAAATCTATAATACTATATTGTGATAATAGTGTTGCAATAGGTAATACCAAGGAAATGAGAAGTCATAAGAGGACGAAACACATTGATCGGAAGTATCACTTGATACGAGAGGCAATAGCCGAACGAATTGTAGATGTGATGAAAGTAGCTTCTGAAGACAACCTTATGGATCCGTTTACTAAGACTCATGTAACTAGGAGTTTTATCAAACACATCGAGGATATGAGAATGCGAAACACGACACATTTAATTCACTAGGGTAAGTGGGAGATTGTTGGGAAATGTGCCTATATTGTAGTAAACATGTAACTATTTTCTATTTATTTGAACAATGAATAAATAAATAAAGTTAATTTCACATTTCACTATTATGTATTTTGTATTTCTTCTTTTATATTTTCCATGCATAGCAAAATTGTGACAAGCAAATATTAGCTAATTGATTGTCTAAGTTCAAATTGAAGATAAGTGACATTGTAAGAACGCGTACATTGTGCGAAAGACAACTTACTTCAGTAGATAATCTAAATAAGTCTGTAATCCCTTTGATTCAAATACTAAGAAGGATTATTATGTCGTCTACAATTCCAATTTGGCAGATGGTTAATCTTGACTATCGGAGCAATTGACTCCACAAGTAGAGACATAGATGTATTCATTGGTAAATTGAGACATTGGACTGGACCCAAGATGAATTAGATCATAATTCATTTGTGAATTAATTCACTTGTGACGTTCATGGTATGATTTACCTGAATCTTGAGTTAGTCATTGACCATGCATATGCAACTCATGTGCTTTGATATAAGTGAAGGCTTATGCTCTAAAGATGATCAAGCCCATAGCCAGTATGTTGGGTACATGACTTGTGTATGGCATAGGCTTATACTCTCATTGGCATTGTGTGGATTGATAAATATGGAACATGGCCACAGGTTGCTTGTTCACGAACGAGCAATTTATTACAATCATTTGTTGACAGTGATCATATTAATCATTGAGAAGATACAATGGTGACCATGAGATAAAATAGGATTGTATTGAGTGAATGGATTTAACTCAAAGGAATTAAGGATATCATATGAGGGTAACACACACATGACGTGGTCATTGGACAAAACAATTGGATGAACTACTTTCGTAAAGAGTATACCATAATGAGTTTTGAACCATAGTACTTCTTATGGACTGACTCCATGATTATGTAATTGCGAATTATCAGAACGATGCTTCTGGAAATAGTTGCAATTACTAGAGCCTAATTGTAGATTCCCGATTTGTCTCTTTGCTAGTGTAACACCCCAAACCCGGCCCATACGTTTTGACCAGATCTGGTATGCCACAGGTTGAACGTTAAGATCTTTTGCTAAGTTGGTTTTAGAAAATCATAAGTTATTAGGCAATATTTGAATAAATAAGTGACATTTGAAAAGAAACCTTGTATTATTATTATTTGGTATAAATAAACCCCTGACATAAATTCATAAGTTGCAAATATTAAAAAAAACTACTTAGGCAAATATAAACTATGGGGCCTTATTACCTAAATATTCCCAAAACAGAACTTAAAGGAAAACCGAAAATAATCTATAGAAATAAAAACTTGATGGCCCCTCGAGTCCGTCTCGGCTCCCATGTCCACGATCTACGGCTCATCTGAAAAGTTAGGGAAAAATAATAGGGTGAGTCACTAAGACTCAGTGTGTAAATCCCAAAAACACATAAAAGGCTTGGGCCCACAAACACATTATGAGCCCTGGCCCATACACAATGGCAACAATCATAATCACATGACAGATAATAAATGATGCAAAGCCCAACCCATCCTAGAATTCCATCCTCTACACACCAACCCGTACCAACCATCACACCTTGGGGATTTCTACAATCAACCCTCCATCCGCTACACACCAAAACGATAGCCGTACTGCCTATTCCTATCAATCAGGAATTTTAACGTGGGTTTTCTAGCACCGATCACCAAGTTACCTAACATTTCATTTCGTGGGTTTTCTAGCACCGATCACCATGTGATATAACATTTCATTAGGTGGGTTTTCTACCACTGATCACCATGTGATCTAACATTTCATTAGGTGGGTTTTCTACCACCGATCACCATGTGATCTAACATTTCATTAAGTGGGTTTTCTACCACCGACCATCATGTGATCTAACATTTCATTAGGTAGGTTTTCTACCACCGATCATCATGTCATCTAACATTTCATTAGGTGGGTTTTCTTCCACCGATTACCATGTGACCAATCATGCTCTTCCCCTTTTCATATCAAACCCATCCCATGCATACATTCATGCAAAATCAAACAATCTACTACCTAAGAGATTACAGTCTTTCGCATACATCGATACACATAGAGAAGTTCTATGATTACGTACCTGGCATTTCTTGCCTAACCCTTTTTGGGTTTCATTCGACTGTCTACACAGCCACTTTCCAGCTTTTTAGCCCATAACATAAACATATATATACTCATACAGATTATTAGTGTGTTAGAGATCTACACACGACTGTTCATACAGCCTCATTTTTCGGCTTTTCAGCCCCTAACAGGTATAATACAAAATAAAACTTATATGATAAGGATCTACACACCTGATTACCATTATAACGAGACCCTCTATGTCGACGCTTGAAACACCCCAAACCCGGCCCATTCACTACGACCAAATTTGAAATGCCACTGCGGAAAACGTTTAGAAATAATCTGACTTGTAGGTAAAGTATATAAAAATTTATTGTCTTTAGGAAAGAAAACCTTGTGTATTTAAAATTTCGAAATAAATTAAGTAGTTACAAAATTCCCGGATTAAAACTTTATTGTATATACTTAAGAAAAATAAAATCACTTGCAATTAATATTTAAATTGTCAATCCATAATAGAACATAATAATAAAGATACTTAATGAAAATACTTAAATACTTTAATGGGCCTTATTACAATAAACACTTAATCAAAATACTGAAACTATAAATACTTAATTAATTAAAATATCTTCTGCATGGGTCACCTCGTATCCACTCCAACCCGGTCTGATTATCATATCACCTGCGATGTTTGATAAAATATTTGGGTGAGTCATACAGACTCAGTGTGTAACTAATCCACTGAATTCCACCCACATGTTAACCACATATTAACCCATAAATCAAATGACAAGATCTCATATTCACAATTTAACACATTCTGGGCTTGGCCCATATTCATAACACTTAACAGGTAACAGGGTAATTAACCACATAATCTCCACATACTGGGCTTAGCCCATTTCTTATTCAAATCCACATTCACATACTGGGCTTGGCCCAGTTCCACATTAATCCATATATCAATTGGGCTTGGCCCACATTCATATTAAATTCACATATTAGATACAATTATGCAAAGTGCACCCAACCCAAACCTAGGGTCCATCCTCTACACACCCCCGAATCCAGCCTACCACACACCAGGGGATTAACAAATCACCCTCTCCTTTTCACTCCAAAGGCAATCACTGCCGTCCACGTGCAATTAAGCATAATAATCCACAACGCGACCTCAGTCAGCGCCAATCCACGATGTAGCCGTAGCTAACACCAAAACCACAATGGGACACATAGTCACTCATCAACCACGATATGGCACATAGCCGATATCAACCACGATGAGGCACACAGCCACTCATCAAGCCACGCGAACTAAATCGCAATTAATCCACAATGTGACCTCAGTCAACATCAATCCACGATGTAGCTCAAGGCTAACATCAAACCACGTACTCGAAGTACACCCGTACCTTCTTTCATATCCCAACCCATGCACATGCAACATGTAATAGTGGCATAATGATAAATGCATGCACATGTTATTAAGGCAGACAGTCATATTTCTATAGGCATTGTCACATTCACATCGACACTGTCACATTCTTATCAACAGATAATACTAACCTGATTATCGATATACCCCTTTTTAGGGTATCCATCTCATAATTTTTACTGCATTTGTTAGTACACAGTCAACACATACAGATATAGCAAAAACCTGGAAAACGGTGGGTTAATCACACACCTTACTATTTAGCGAATCCTTAGCTACTTGGATTTAACACGATCCCGGAACTTCCTCTTATTCCTGTCGATTTGGCCCTAAATACACGTAGCCAAAATCGGTCACACTTATACCCAAATATATGGCCTATGGCCGAATTATCACCTTGACTTACCTTGCTTAAATCAAATCCCGAAAAGACCTCATTCAATGCACCTTGACGCTAACACATACAAAAAGAAATACAAAGTTATTCCACTATACTCATTCGGCCAACCTTAAAAATCAAGGCCTTACTCACTTACTTTCGGCACACGTAAAAGAATAAGAAGAATGATTAAGAGAGCACTCTACTTACCACCAATGGCACCTCTGGCTTCTAAAACTTGCAACAAAGAAGAGAGAATAGGCACCTTAGAGATTCGGCTAGGCCTTACAAAGAGTGAAGAAATATTCGGCTGTCAAAAGTATAAGTAAGGGGTTGGAAAAAGAAGAATAGATGAATGGGAGAGGCCTAGGAGAATTCAACAATGCTAGCTAATAGTGGAGGGGTTTCGACATTTGTAAAAGAAGAAAACAAGGTGAGCTTCTATGGTTTTTCGACTCAAAGAGAGGATGGAATGGAGGGACTCAATTTTCGGCACAAAGGAATTAAAGGAGAAAAAGAGTACAAAAGATGAGCACCCCTATTTATACTACACAATTTCGGCACTCCTACCTCCTCTCAAATTCCACTTCCTTCTCCTATAATAACTCTTGAATACACATTCAAAATATATTAAATAAATATATAATTATCTTCTATCTATTAACTTAAAATAATTCCACCTTTATCACCTTAATAAAATAAAAATTATCCATCATTAATCCCTTATCAAACTCCTAAATCATCTCTTATCTACCTATAAAAGAATAATAAAAATAAATTAACAATTATCCTACTCCAGCCGAATTTTAAAAGGATAAATAAGCTTAATCCTCTTTCAATTAAAAGTCTAATTGCCGTCCAATGCTTCCTTCTCTTTTGGCGCCAAAAGCCAAAATTAAAACACCCAAAATACTGCTTCCCACGCGAGTCGAACTCCGGACCTGCTGGAGCCCTTAACTGCAGGTAACGCCCCAGCCACTTTGCCAAGGCGCTGTTTGTGTTATAATTCACCCTGTATTTATTTTAAGTCCTACTTAGCCCAAACGCCTTCTTGCTGCACAAAAATAAAATCCCATTCGCTTCCTCTGCAACTCGAACCAAGGTCCTTATTGCTGCTAGCCACATATAGCGCCCCAAGCCACTCTGCCATGGCATTGTTTTATGACATAACCTCGCCACAATTTATTTTAAAGCCTCCTTCACCCTTAACGCCAACTTGCAAAAGTAAAAACACGCTTATGCTGCCCACAGGACTCGAACTTGAGCCCTCTTGAAGCTCCTTTTCCCTCAAGCGTCCAGGCCACTTTACCCAGGCGCTTTTTGTGTCCAAAAGCGCCTATAATTTCTCTTAAGACCTCCCTGGCCTTGTTTCCCTTTTTAACGCCAAAATGAAAATAAAACACTACTTGCTGCCGCCGTGTTTCGAACCAAGGCCCTTGTTGGCGTTATTTCCAGGCCCTTAAGTGGCGCCCAACGGCACTTTTACCAATCCGACTTTCATGTCCGAAATCCTTACCATTTTATTTTTAAGGCCTTCCTAGCCCAATTCCACTTGTTGACGCAAAAAGGAAAAATAAAACACTCACATGCCATCACCCAGACTCGAACCTCCCTACTCAAGGCGTCATTTCCAGGCCTTTAAGTGGCGCCCTTAAGCCACTTTACCAAGGCCTGTTTTTATGTCCAAAAACTCCCAAATTTTTCCTTAAGGGCTCCTTCATGCCTTGATTGGTAAACCGTTGAAAACCAATTGAATAATTAATTTATTTTAATTAAGTTTAAAATTTAATTTTTGTTTAGAATAAAGTTAAAATTTTAAAAATCAATAATGAAATGTAAAATATAATTTTTTATAATTTATAATTGTTAAAAAAAATTATATTCTGTAATTAATTTTATGTAAAAATTTTTATAACTTAAATTTAATACTTAAAATTTTAATATTTAATTTGTTAATAACTATTTGTTCAACATTTGATTTTAAGTAAATTACACTAGATATAATTAAACATTGATTAATATTTCATTTTTATCATTGAACTTTTGAAAATCATTAACTTTTTCGAACTATTACAAAAATGTCACTCATGGTAACGGAAAATATGACAAGAGTTTATTTTAATACAAAAAGATATTATTTCCTTTCTTTTTATTTTCTTTTCCTCTTTTTCCCTCTCTTTATCTTCTTTTCTTCTTATTTTCCCAAGCCAACCCTAGCCGCCACTAGTTCTACCACCACGGGTGGCTTTCGGCCCAAATCAATTGAACTCTGAAACTATCCCTCCCATGGGCAAAATTATAAGTAAACATCCACTTCCTGACTGCTTAAACAAGAACAGAAAATTCAGATCTTCACAGTGGTATTTAAAAAAATTGAATAAGTTGGCCTGAGGAAACCAGATATACATATCTAGGCAAATTCCAAAAAGACCACCTTGTATCTGTGTAGTATAATTCCAAATTACCTGTTAGCTAGCTGACAACACTTTTCCTCTATTAAATCCTTAGAAGCAGATTTTGAAAGCCTAAAATCACTACAGGTAATCAATATACTCATAATATAGAGCTTATTTTCTATGTCCATTACCTGGTCGATCTAATTATTGGAATCAAAACAAGCACCTCACCTTCACGAAGCTGATAGTAAAGTGTTGGTGGGAATGCTTTATGTCAAAAAGAGGAAATTAGCAAATCTTATTTTGCTCAAGTATTTATCAATGTACAATGTGATCTGGGACGGACGGATCTATTACTGCATCACTAGTGGAGAGAATCGCTTTACTAGCTGCTTTTGATGGTGGCCTATTGATCTTTTAAGTGACCTAGTGAATACTAGTTGGACAGGTATGCAGGCCACTGTTGTGAGTCCAGATGACTTTGGTTTGATTGATCCATCCATTTGACCGTTACCGCTATCATGTGTGGGTTTAGATATGAGATTATGTTATATACCAATTGATCACAATGTTCTTGATTTTTGGCTAGAAAATAAGCTTACTTTCCTGTCTGTAGGAGAGACTGGAACATGAGAGATGTTCTTTTTAACCAGTGTTCTTTTTAACCAGGTCTGCATTATAATTGGGATTTAGTACGTTGTACTTAAAAAGGTGATTTTCGTTGTGGTTAGAAGAAGAAGAAGTGGGTTTTTTAGATAACTAACCAAAAAAATTTTAAAAATTATGAAAAATGATCCTAGTACAAGACTATTTAATAAAACAATCTAATTTCTACCATGTCAAAGGGTGCCTCCATTTTCCACGACTACATCACCCAAAAAGCAGCGGTAACAAAAAATTTCAAAAATAATACGAGTGTAGTAGGCCATTTTTGTCCGAGCCCAGATTACAAACAATAAAACCAAAAATAATAATAAAGTCAAATAAAAAATAGTCCAATTACAAAACATGTTAGCCCAAATTACAAACCTAAATTTTAAAAAAAAAAAAACTCTAAGCCCAAATTACAAGCCCACAACCTAAATTCATTTTTAGTAAATCAGAAACCCTAGCCCCTCTCCGCGCCGCAGCCTCTCCACGTCGGCAGACGTGCCGTTTGACACCCCTCTACCACCACTGTTGACCTCGCCCTTTGCCACCGGCGCTTGCAAAGAAGAACGAACACGCAAAGCAGTATAAACAACAAAGAAAAAAACAAAAGAATAGTAACAGATAGTGTTGTAATTCGGCTATAAAAGCCACAATAGTTACTTTATATATATTTTTTTTTACACACACAAAAAGAGTAATCAAAAACAAAGTTCAAAAATCCAGAAGGTGATTCTTTCTTTTATTTTATTTTTTACGAATTTATTTCATAAGAAAAAACATAAAATAAAAATAAAAATAGGTCGAAAACTTACCTGGTTCTTCACATTCCACCACCGTGAGTGGCCGAGGATCGTCATCTCCGATGAAAGATGACATTTTTCGGATGAAGGGGTTTTCGAAACCCAGAAAATGAAAGGTTTTCAGAGATTTTGAGTCTTTTTGACGTTTGTTTTGGGAAAGTTAACCCCTGATCTAAGCTTTAGGAGCTGAAAGGCTAAAAAGTGGGGCTTTTTTGCATCTCCTGCACCATGAACAATGGCACTGCCACCGGTGACTGGCAGTCGGTGCGGCGGCAGTTCGCCGGAGCTATGGTTAGCCAAATGCCTTTTGAGAGAAAAAACAAGAGAAAGAATTTTTTTTTTAAGAAAATGAGGGTAGAAGTGTTTTTTTTTCCTCTGATTTTTGCTATTTATATAAGGGTCTATACGACGTCGTTTTGGACTTAAGTATTAGTTGCCAAAACGACGTCGTTTTGCTTATAACCCGAAATCCAACCTGATCCGCCCAGAGGATCCGCGTGTTTTTAATAATGGTCTATTTATGCGATAGGTCCTTCCGCTTTTTGGAAGATTCACATATCAGTTTTTTCTTTTAATTTTACCATGAAATTTTAATTTTATTTCATTTTAGTCCTCTGAGAAACGGTGCGCATATGGACAAGGGTTATTTTCCCATTCGGTCATTGTCATTTTTTAGCAAGTTATATTTTAATCCTTATTAGTCTACTTTGTTATTTACAATTTATACCCCTTATTTTTATTTCAATTTCAATTTGATCCTTGGTTTATTTAACTTCAATTTTTTTATAAATTGTTTCATTTGTTATTTATTATTTATTTATTTATTTAGTTTTAATTTTGTAATCAAATGTTTTATTGATATTCACTTATTTATTTATTTACTTAATATTTCCTTTATTTTATTTTTACAATGGGCTTTTTTTATATTTTCTTTTATTGTGCCTTTTTATTTATTTAATTATTTACTACTTTCAATATATTTCAAAATTTAGAATTTATTATTATTTTTATTTTTGTTATCATTATTATTATTGTTGTTATTATCATTTTTTATTTTTTATTTACGCATATTAGCATCATGATTCATTATTATCATTATACTTTTATACTTTATTAAGCATATCATGCCATTATTACTACTAATTTATGTTGCATTATTATTATTTGCTAAGCATGACTTTTTCTTACTTTTAGTCGTTTTTATACCATACCTGAATTAACTAAGTATATATATCATTTTAAATGCCTCATTAGTTATTATTTGAGGAAGGAAATTTTAAAATAAAGGTAAATGTCTCGTATTTGGAGATTCGAGAAGTTGTTCCCTAACTTACAGGGTTCAACTTTCTCCTTGAACCTAGATAACCAGACATCCCTTTTAAAATTAAAACATATGAGATTTCAATTAAGATATTTTCGAGAATCCAAGGTATCGTGTCCTAACTTACGGGGCATGGTCTTTTTCTCAGTTAGCTCGAAATAAAGCATTTTCCATTTTATTTAATTAAATCGTATTTTAATAACATTACGCAAAAAGAGATCATATTTTAAAATATCCAAAAATTTTCAATTTTCGACACTAAAGACGCCAAGTAATTAATTAGGTACCAATTTTGGGCATTACGAGGATGCTAACACTTGCTCGTGTGTAACAGACTCCCGAATCTATTTCTTGAAGTTTGAAGACTAAAAATTGTTGTTTTAATAAATCAAACCGCTTATTAAAACGATCAATCATGAGGTGACCCGATCACGCCTCATAAAAAGGATCAGTGGCGACTCCCATTTTTGTTTTTAAATAAAAAGTCGACTTCAAAAAAAAAGGTTTCGACAACTTGTCGACTCCACTGGGGAGAAAATAAGAGAGTCAAGCCACAAGTTGATTACTTTTTGTTTTTTGTCCAAAATTGATAATTTAGTTTAAATTTACGATCCTTTCGTTGCATTTCATTTTTATGGTCTTCATCATTTTGATATGTTTGCTTTATTGGTTCGAGTCTTTGGATATATTTTCGCATACTGCATTACATAACAGTTTGATTATACCCTTTTAAGTGGGAGTGAGAAACTATTCCTTCGTGAGGTCTTCACCTCCGTAAAGGATAGTGGATTGCTTTCGGGATACATCCGTATCTATATCTTCGTGAGATTTTCATCTCCGTATAGCCATAGGGAAATCTATTCCCCTGAACTGAACTCGGTCCTTATGAGCATATAATGGGTGATGATCGAGGGATCTGCCGGTTAAGATACCCTTACTTTAGAACCGAACCACATATAATGAGCCCTAAAAGCTTGCCCTAGGTAGAGCCACACCGAACCCTAGTGGTTACCCGAATAGATGCTTTATTTATTATTTTTTGCTTGATTTGAATTCTAGCTTGGTATGAAATGTACTAACTTGTTTTGTTTTGACTATGATTGCATGGCATTTTCATCATAAAAGATGTGTTGATTCATGTCCAGTTACTAAATAGAGAGCTTGCCATGAAAAAAGAGATTTCTTGATAAAGTGGAAGATAATGCGGCTGTCCAAATATGCTCTGAGAAAACGCAACTAGAGAAGGGTGATAGTCTGACAGAGGGGTACGTGTCAAAATTGTGGGATTTCGCTCGCATCAGTGTGACTTAGAACAATCTTCAAGAGTTGAAAGAGATATGGGACCAATGGGATGACGAAATCAAGCAACTATTTTACTGTAACTATGGTAATCTACCTTATTTACTCGATGTTAAGGTGGATAAGCACTTGTTTCAAGCACTTGCCTAGTATTGGAATCCCGCCTATAGCTGCTTTACCTTTGGGAAGGTAGATTTGGTACCTACTGTGGAGGAGTATACGACTTTGCTTCGATGCCCGATGGTTCAAGCCGACAAAGCTTACTTAAGAGCCGCCAATGTCCCAACTTTCTTTAAAAAGGTAATGAGCATCACGGGGATGAGTGAGCAATGGGTTGCAGCCCGGATCAAACAAAAAGAAGATAGTAACTGCAACCCTTGGAAAAGTTTGCGGGATTTGATCTTGGCACATCTAGATACAAAAAAAAGAGTCGACATCTTCTCTTTGAACATTTACGGGCTGGTCATTTTCCCCAAAGCATTAAGACATATAAATGAGGCAGTTTTAGATTTGTTTGACCGACTTGACAAAAGGATCACACCCGTCCCGGCAATCTTGGTCGAAACTTTCAGATCTTTGAATGTATGCCAGAGAGCGGGTGAAGGAAGATTTATCGGGTGTGCGCAACTTTTGTTAGCATGGTTCTATAGCCACTTTTGGAAGGTAGAAAAGGTCTCTTATCGAGTATTCTCTGAGAACAACTCTCCATTGAAAGAATTAGTGGCTACACCAAGGCGAGACGATATTTCGGAAGAAAAATGGACGGCGATTCTCCAAAATATCCAAGACGAAGACGTTGAATGGAGGGCTCCTTGGATGATCCCTGATGAAATTTTGTACCGGCGTGGAGACTTCGACTGGGTCCCTCTACTCGGGAAATGGGGAGCTGTTGGATATGCTCCTCTACTTGTGTTGAGGAAGTATAGTTCAAGGCAATTCATACCAGCGACACAAGGGTTGGCTCAGTGCGAGTTTGCGTACAAGGATGATAATTACAAGAAGAAGGTTTGTGAAATATCGAACGCTTGGAACCAAACCCACAAAATGAAAAGATTTGTTGCAAGTCTGATACGGACCGGCTCGGGATGAGTCGAAACGTATACGGGTTGCCCAATCGTCTACGAGGAGGAATCAAGCCTTCGAAAAATAATCGGAAAAATTAAATGAGTTTGCGAAAGCTTAAGTGAATAAAAATAGGATTTGGTTCGGTTTTGATAAAATAAAAATTAAATAAGATAGATAAAGGGATAATTTAATGGAGATGGATAAACGAACTTAAACGAGAAGCGATTCAACACTAAAGAGTGTCACCCTGGGTTCTATAATGTTTAAGGTGGATAAATGGATTCGAAGATGGAAATGGAAATATGAACTTAACTTAAGAAAGATTCAACACCATATAACAGTGTCACCCCGTTTCTTATATCGTTAAGGTGGATAGGTGAAGATAGGTTGATGAACGCCACACCAAACGAAATTTGGTGATAAGTTCAAACAAGCCGAAGACGCCACAAGCAAAGCTTGATAAGTCTAACGAAATTTGTACGAAAAGAAGAGGAGATAAACTCACTCAAATGAACAAAAGTTCATAAAATTTCATTCATGAAAATTCTATCCTGCTACAAATAAAATAGCAGGCATTTATAGGCTATTCTACAAACTAACTGAATGTACCAATACATAGCTTAATTGCCTTACAAATGAAAGAAAATAGCAAGAGCCTTTGTCTTCAATTGCCGTCCATACTGTCCATCACTTGTCTTTTGCTGTCCATTGTAAGAGAAATGGGATTTTTAAATCCCATGATGGCCATAAACACCCATTAATAAAAGAAATGTCTTACAATGGGAACACTTAAAACATATTCCCTTTGCCGCCCAATTTTTCAACAAAGTTTGTCTCCCCCATTTCAATTAAAAATTATTCATCCATTTGCTGTCACGCATGGAGAATCTTCTCTTTTATTTTAAAGGAATTTAAAAATTTGTTTTGGCTCCATAAAATGTTCTTCATGCCGTCCACTCTAGCATATTCCTTTAAAGGATTAAAGAAATTCAACTTAATTTTCAGCTCCACTAACATCCCATTAAAATTGTTTAATTTGCCATCCATTATCTTGTTTTCACGCATGCTTTCCATGTGTTATCAAATTAGAACTCTTTCCTTCATGCACCAACTGTGCCGTCCATATCATGAATGTGGCCTTGTATATTTTAATTCCATCATTTGTTTATTCAAGACAACCATGCCTATGCTCCTTGTAACTGAATTAAAAATTTCAGCTCCATGCCGTCCAAATAGATATATTCCATTTGTTATTCACGCATGGAAATCTTCCATCATCTTAATTAATTTTCTTTGGCCAATTTGTTTTTTTTTATTCCTTGCTCCAAGGCTCCAAAATCGCCAACCATGTTTCCACTAGGCACATGCACTCACCTTTTAATTTCATCATGCTAATCCCATGCGTCCAACCTTTGTTTGCCATATTCCCATCCTCAATATTCGGCCAAGAAGAGTAAGCTCCATACTTTAAGACCATGAATTGTTTATTCTCCCATTAATCTCCCAATGCCGCCCAATTCAAGCTCCAATCTTGCTTTCATTGTTGAATTATTTTCTTTGCTTCAATGTGTCCATAATTCCTCCATGAATTTCGGCCAAGGCAAATCATTCTTTATTCTTCCATCAATTTCAAATCCATGCTCCCCTTGATTCATGCTACCTGCCACATTAAGTCAATTTATTAATTTATAAAATGAGCACATTACAATGGCAATTAGATATCAAACAAATTCGGCAATTCACTAATTAAATTAATTAGTGACACATAAAAAAAACAAATTAATTAAAGCTTGCACAAATTAATTTTGACTAAATTACTTAATTAACTTAAACCAAATTAATTAAATTTCATTTAATTAACTAAAGCTAAGTTAACTAATTTTTATTCCAGCAATTAACTAATTAAAATGAGCTAAGAGGTGAGCTAATAACGAGCTCCTCAAATTAAAAATCGTTGGTGCCCCGGGCGTGCTCGTATCAAAGTCCCTTGACAACCCCCGAATATGATTGGTGGTAGGGTAAAAGAGTCAATAACAACATCCCTATGCCAAGTTAAGAAAACACTCGACCTATAGAAGAGCACCTACAAGTGATCTCGTCTGAGCTAGAGATCATCAAGCAAGACTTTGAGAAAAGAAGTCCGGAGCTGTGAAAGAAGATACAATAGTTGGAAGGGAAAAGATGCAGCTAGGATTAGACGTCGACGTCCAGAAGCTAGAGGCTGATAAATTGAGAACAGGAAAGAACAAGGCCAAGGAAGATTTGGACAGTCTAAAAATAGATTATAAGAAGCTGCATTTGTTGATAAGAACTGTAGGTTTGGGTAAAACATCGGAGCAATGGCGGCAAGAAATCAAAGAAGAAAATATTAGAGCTAATCAGTGGAAAATAATTCCAAGATGCTTAGGTTCGAGAAGATACTTTAAAAAGGGATTTGATAGAAAGTCAGAATAAAAAGGTGGGGATAAGGGCTCGGGTAGCAGAATTAGAAAAGTTACTACATCAATATCGTAGTCGCAACTCCGCAATTAAGTTGAAAGCAATCCTAAGTAAGATCGAAGAGTTGAAAGGAAAGATAGGAGAGCTCGAGGCCACGTTGCAAAATTGTTAACTTCGAGTTGAGTTTCTTGAAACAAACAATGAACATTGGAAAGAGCAACTCCAACGCTTTCAAGGTCGAATTAGGGATAGAGATTACATCATGGGTGAAGCTGTAACTTAAGTACGGGAAGTAGCCGACCATCTGCAAACCCTAGCAGTTCAAGGCGACATGCTGAGCTTAAAATACGAATCAGAATCGAATCGGGGCTGAGATTAACTTGGCTTCTTAGGAAAGTTAAGGCTTTGAGTATTAGGGCAAAGCCTATATGTAATACGTTTTATGTAAAGAAATTTGTTTTCTAGTAAAGTTGTTCTAATAGAATTGAATCAGAATTAATGCCTCTTTTTGCATTAATTTCATTCATATGCATTACATTTCATCATATGCATTAAGTTTCATAAAAAGACCCTAATTAATCAAAATTATCATAGTTACCTTGGAAACCAACAAGAATCTACCAACTAAACATCGTTACGGTACCCGCAGTAAAACCAAAGCAATAGATCAAAGATTAGAGAGATTAGAATAAATGCAGAAAGACATGCAAGATTAGTTACAAGCACAACTACAAGAGTAATTAGCGAAAGTACAATAGGACATGAGGGATAAAATACAGGAATCCTAAAGAAGTATGTTAAGCCAATAGACGCAGTTGCTGGCTGGAGGACTTGAAAAAAGGAAGAGCACTGTGGTCAACTCAAGAGATGATAATGAAGACCCTGCCTATCCCCCAGGTTTTACCCCGATAAATGTCCAGGCCCAATCCGATGCGTACCCACGAAGGGTATCCGCCACCATCGAACCCCAACAGTATCAAGCTGGTACCTCAGCACTGATGAACTACCCAACAGGTCCAGGTTCCAATCCAGGGGATAACCCGACCAACCCTGTTGTTCCTGGTTTAAACGACATGGCAGAAATGGATAAAGTAAAGGTAGAACTACCAAAACAACTAGAAGATCGGTGCAGGTGGTTGGAAGAAAAATTCAGAACAATGGAGAATGCTAATTACCATTGCAGGGTTGATGCTAAGGATTTGAGTTTGTCCTAGATCTAGTACTTTCACCAAAATTCAAGACTCCAGAGTTTGAAAAGTACAATGAGACTAGTTGTCCTGAAGCCCACATCACTATGTTCTACCGAAGAATGACGAGATATGTCAATAATGACCAATTATTAATCCACCGCTTCCAGGATAATCTGATCGGGTCAGCTGCCAAGTGGTACAACAGTTGACCAGTGCCAAAATCAACTCATGAAAAGACCTGGCACAGGCTTTCATGAAGTAATACAGCCATGTAACAGACATGACACCTGACAGAATTAAGGTGCAAAATATGGAAAAGAAGCAAAGTGAAAGCTTCAGGCAGTATGCCCAAAGATGGAGAGAGGTGGCAATGCAAGTCCAGCCACCTCTTTTGGAGAAAGAAACAACAATGCTTTTTGTCAAAACCATTTTTTTAAAAAAATGGGGTCGACTTTAAAAAACGAAAATGGAGTCGCCACCAATCCTTTTTTTTAGGTGTGATCGGATCACCTTGAGATTGATCATTAAAACAGTTTGATTTATTAAAACAATGATTTTGGTCCATAAAATTCGAGAAAACGGGTTCGAGAGTCAGTTACGCACGAGGAAGGATTAGCACCCTCGTAATTCCTAAAATTAGTACCTAATTGATTAATTAACGTCTTAATTTCAAAATTTTGAAAAGATTTTAAAATACTATCCTCTTCATTTAAAAGAAAACTTGAATAAATTAAATTGGATGCTAAGACCCTCTTATTTCGAAGAAGTAAAATGTCACGCTCAGTGAGTTAGGATACGACATTTCAAATCCTCGAAACTGAGCTTGTCTTTTGACTTTTAAAACTAATGCATTTAAGTTTAAGAAGGATATTCGGTTATTTGGGTCAAATGAAAAATCGGAACCTATATGACACAATTTCTCAAATTTCCAAAAAACGAAACATTGCCTTATTTCAAAAAATTTCCTTTTTGAATAATAAGGAGTACAATATTTAAACGACGTACATTTATTTTATTAGGGATAAAATAAAACGGTTTATTATATAAAAGAATATTTAAATTCGACTTTTGAAATGATGAAATGAATGATAATATACAACATGGAGAGATAATTTACGAATAAAATATCACAGTAGTGAATCACAATAGTTTGAAAATAGGAATAAACAAATTATAATATACAATATGGCAATAACCACACGACACACCATTTTTAAAACCAATATTAACAATCAAAGGAAACGAAACAAAATAATATATAAAACAATTTAAAGTAAATAATAATTTAAAATAAATAATTTATAAAAACAATTCAAAATAAATAATAAATAGTCTCGAATAAACAATATATAAACAAACTTAAAATAAATAATAATAAAACAATTTAAATAAATAATATAAAAAATAACACATAAAATAGTTTTTTAAAATAATACATAAAAATTTGAAGCATAATATATATATATATATATATATATGTTTAAAACAAATAAATTATGAAAGGGAAAAAATTTAAAATAAATGATATGTAAAACAATTTAAAATAAAATAATATACAAAGTAATTAAAAATAAATAATATATGAAATAATTTAAAACATCTAAAACAATTTGAAATAAATAATATAAAATAGTTTAATAAATATAAGAAAATTTAAAATAAAAAAAATAAAACGTTGAAAATAAATAATATATAAAAAAATTAAAAAGGAAAATAAACAACAAATTAAAAGGTTAAAATCAAACAGGTTAGGGATTAAATCGGAATAAAAACAAAATTTAGAGCCTAAATCGTAATAAATACCTAGACAAAAATAGGACCAAAATCAAACACGCTTAAACCATCGAGGGCCTATTTGGCAAATAACCCAATCCTGGACACGCGTCTGTTTCTCAGAGCGCTGGTGGGTCAGAGACTTGATTGAAATGTGCAGCAAATTCCATGGTCCAATTTAAAAAAAAATTAAAAAGGAAAAAGGGGACTAAATCAGAACAGCCCAAAAAGGCGGAAGGGCTAAAAGGATAAATAACCCTTTTGCTCAAAACACGCGGATCCTCAGCCCTCAGGTCGAGTCGCGCGCAAGTCGGCTCTATACGGTGCCGTTTTGAGGCCACTGACACAGGCCGTAAACGATGTCGTTTCGGGCTCTTTATAAAAGCAATTTTTTAAATAAAAAAAAGCCATTTCTGCCATTGTTTCTAAAAAAAAAAAAACAAAATGCTTCTTTTTTTTCTCTGCTAGGGTTTTAGACCCTCTTGTGCTGTCGCTGGTCCGCCACCATATACTGCGGCCGGAGTTCCTAAAGGAACCCTTTTTCGGCCGATTTCCTTCCCCTTTTAACCCTAGGTTTCAGAATTAAAGGCATAAGCCTAAAATAAGAGAAAAGTCTAGCCATCGCCCCCTCGTATCCCTTGCAATGAAGCCTAAACTCAGACTTTAAAGAAGTCTCGGGGCTTTCGCGAACAGAGAGGTACCCCGATGGTGGCGAGATATGGAGAAAACCGGTAAGCTGCGGCCCCTTTTCTCTTTTTTATATTCGTATAAAAAATGAAAAATTCAAACTTCAAACGAAAAAAATCACCTTCAAATTTCTCTGTTTCTTTTTTAGAAATATGATGTTCTTTTGTATTTGGTTGTGTTTGAATCTATTTTTATTTTGTATTGATATTGTGTGTAAAAAAAATTACAAGGGTTTCTCCTTTGATTTAAAAAAAATTACAAGGGTTTCTCCTTTGATTTTATAGCCTAAATAACATAAAATACATTCTTTTTTGTTATTTTTTTTGTTGTGTTGTTTGTCCTTGCAAGTACGGAGGCCAGCTAGCGTACGGTGGTGCGTGGAAGAGTACGGAGGAGGTTCTGACGTGGTAGCACGCGTGTGGGGGAGCGGCGGCTGAAACTTGCCATAGTGTTTTGGTTTTTTCTGAAAATTTTAATGTTGTGGGCTTGAATTTGGGTTAGGGTTTATTATTTGGCCCCTTGTAATTTGGGCTGATAATTTGTAATGGACTTTTGGATTTATTTTATTATATTATTATTTTTTTGTCTGATTTGAGTGTATTGGGCCCAGGCAAATTTTGGCCTGTACAGTTGCCCCTCTTTACTCATTGTCGTGTAAAGGGAATAAAGCAAAGACTTTAAGAAAGGCCAAATTTGCCTAGTCCTGCAGAATCTCGACTTGTTTGGCACTTCTGTCTTTCAAATAGCCTTGCTCTAACCCACTACAACTTCAGAGGTATAGGAATTGGTGCTTCGATCCGCTCTACTACAGCTTCAGAGAGATAAGATTCACTATGATAGATTTAATCCGACCTACTGCAACTTCAGAGGTATAGGATTTGTAACTCGTAGCTTTAATTTGTTCCACTGCAACTTCAAGGGAATAAGATTCGCTATCTTCAACTTGTTCCACTGAAACTTCAGGGAGATAAGGGTAATGGCTTCAATCTGCTCCACTGCAACTTCAGGGAGATAAGATTCGCCATGGTAGATTTGATCCGACCTACTGCAACTTCAGAGGTATAAGACTTGTAAGTCGTAGCTTTAATCTGTTCCACTGCAACTTCAGGGGAATAAGATTCGCTATCTTCAACTTGCTCCACTGCAATTTTAGGGATATAAGACTGGTGGCTTCAATCTGCTCCACTGCAACTTCAGGAAGATAAGATCCGCCATATTTGTAGCTTCAATCTATTCCACTACAACGCCAGGGAAATAAGATTCGCTGTCTTCAGTCTACTCCGCTGCAACTTTAGGGAGATAAGATTCATCGCGATAGATTTCATTTGACCTACTGTAACATTAGAGGTATAGGACTTGTGGATTTACCGATCTTGCTACACCGTCCTCTAGGGGACATCAACCTGTAGAATTGATTTTATAGACCTATGCTTATGCATAATGATTATGATACAATGACCAAAATGAATCGAATGCTCTTAACTGGATGTGATATGGATGATATTTGCATGAATGCAGAATGTCATGAGAATGATCCCTTTTTAATGCCTGGGTTGTCATTGCTCGTTGTTCTTCAAGGTTGTATCACTGATGTAATATCCTGTCCTCTTGTTCAGCCGATAGTTTGACAGAAAATCCGAAGAAATAGTCACTATTTAGAGTTTCTTTCTCAAATATTTCCAAGCCCTAGGCTTGGTGAGTTCTAAATAATAGTCCTGTTTCAGGTTCTCGTACTATTTAGAAGTTTCCCAAGTAATATGCAAAACTCCTTTTGTGAAAGTATTATTAGTCCATTAATCGTTACTTCAATGCAAAATGCTTGGAAATGATCATAATGATGGACAAAACTAAAATTTATCAGGAACAAAATCTGAAAAGAATGGGTTAATTAAAGAAAGCAAACATTGCTGGAATGAAAAATGGTGAGGGAAAAAATAGGTGCCCCCGATATCGCAGCCTGAGCTTCTCTGTACGAACTTTCTGAATACCATTTTAAGCTTAATATGTGTTTAGAAGATCTATAGTACTTTGACAGTGCTCCAAAATGTTGCATACCCTCTCTTCGTTAATTCAGGTATAACAAGATCACCGCATGCCCCATCTTTGATCACAATTTGAGCCGCCCTTTTCGAGTTTTCAACTCAAAACCCTTTTAGTCTCAAGGCGCCCTTTGTGAGTTTTCACCTTGGCCTCTCCATTTTTTTAAGAAGGTCTCAAAGCGCCCTTTACGGGTTTTCACTTTGGCCTCTTTTCTTCTTTAAGTATAGTACTTCTTGACTGAATCCGAATTTATAGGATTGGGCAATTTTTTTCTATCCATTTCGGTCAAAACCAGAGAAAGCCTTTTTTACCATATAAAGTCCTTCCCAATTTGGCATTCATTTCCCTCTAAAATCCTTTTGTATGGGGAGGATCTTTTTCAATACCAGGTCCTCCTCGTGAAATTCTCTTGGGCGAACCTTTTTGTCATAAGCACGCATCATTCGTTTTTGGTACATCTGACCCTAACGAATAGCCCTTAGCCTCTTTTCCTCAATCAAGTTCAACTGATCATATCGAGACTAGATCTATTCTGCTTCATCTAACTTTAGTTCTAAAAAAACTTGAAGGAAGGGTATCTCTACTTCAATGGGTAAAACCGCCTCCATTCCATAAACCAATGAAAAAGGCGTTGCCCCGGTGGAAGTTCTAATAGACGTTCGATAAGCATAGAGAGCAAATGGTAACTTCTCTTGCCAATCTTTATAAGTTTTAGCCATTTTCCCCACGATCTTCTTAATGTTTTTATTGGCTACTTCAACTGCATCATTCATTTTTGGACGATACGGTGATGAATTGTGGTGTCTGATTTTGAATTGACTGCACACCTCCGCTATCGTGCTGTTGTTCAAGTTTAATGCATTGTCAGATATGATCATCTCAGGCATTCCATATCGATATATGCTTTTCTTTTTTAGGAATCTGCTGACTACTGACTTAGTAACACTGGCATATGAAGAAGCCTCTACCCACTTGGTGAAATAGTTGATTACCACAAAGATGAATCGATGCCCATTTGAAGCTTTTGGCGAGATCGGCATGATGACATCCATGCCCCACATAGAGAAAGGCCATGGGGAAGTCATAACATGCAAAGGCGAATGAGGTACATGAATTTGGTCTCCATAAATTTGGCATTTGTGACATCTTTTTGCATAATTGATGCAGTCTCCCTCCATGGTAGACCAATAGTACCCGAATCTCATAGTTTGTCTAGACATTGTGAAACCATTAGCATGTGTTCCACAAACACCCTCGTGGACTTCTTCCAGAATTTTCTTAGCTTCATCAATGTCCACACATCTCAATAGTACCTAATCCTTTCTTATTTTATACAAGATCTCCTCGTCTAAGACATAGTCACAGGCTAGTCTTCTCAAGGTCCTTTTATCATTCTCGGTTGCCTGATCAGGGTATTCACGATTTCTTACGTATCGTAATATATCATGGTACCAGGGGTGCTCCACGTTGTAACAATGACCTAGGGCCTCGTAAATACTCATTTGAATGGGTTTTACATCCTCTTGTTTGCTCACTTTGATCATGGAAGCCAAAGTAGCCAAAGCATCTGTCATCTGGCTTTCGCCTCGCGGGAGATAATTGAAAGTAATATCATCAAACTCCTCAATTAACCCCAAAACTATCCTTTGATAGTTGATCAATTTGGGGTCTCTTGTCTCCCATTCACCTTTTAGTTGGTAGATCACCAGTGCAAAATCTCCATATACTTCCAGCGCTCTAATTTTGCATTCTATGGCTGCACGGAGTCCCATGATACATACTTCATACTCTGCCATATTATTTGTACAATCAAAATCCAATTTGCATGTGAATGGATAATGATCTCCATTTGGGGATACCAAGACTGCCCCAGTTCCATTACCTACAGCATTTGATGCTCCATCGAAATTCAATTTCCAAAGGTGATCTTTTGTAGCGCCATCTTCAATAGCTGCCACATACATTAATTCTTTATTGGGGAAGTCAAAGTTCAGAGGCTCATAATCTTCTAGGGCTCTGCTGGCCAGAAAATCTGCTACTGCACTTCCTTTAATGGCTTTTTCACTCACATAAACTATGTCAAATTTAGAGAGCAAAATTTTCCATCTAGCCATCCTTCCATTCAAAGCAATTGTCTCCATCATATATTTTAGAGGGTCCAACTTTGAGATTAGCCAGGTCGTATGGTACAGCATGTATTGCCTTAATCTCTGAGTTTTTCAAATCAAAGCACAACACAATTTCTCAATTGGCGAATATCTCATTTCACACTCAGTGAATTTCTTACTGAGGTAGTATATCTCCTTTTCTCTTCTTCCTGCATCATCGTGTTGCCCAACACACATCCCATAGAGTTATTAAACATTGTCAAATACAGTATTAATAGCCTATTTAGGAATGGATGTGACAATACTGGTGGACTTGACAAGTACTGTTTAACCTTATCAAAAGCTTTCTGGCATTCCTCATCCCACACGCCTGGATTGTGTTTCTTAAGAAGATGAATGGGATCACACTTCTCAGTTAATTGTGAAATGAACCAAGCAATGTAATTTAGCCATCCAAGGAAACCTCGAACTTCTTTTTGAGTGCGCGGCAGAGGCAATGCTTGTATAGCCCGAACCTTATCTGAGTCAATATCAATTCCCCCCTCGCTGACTACGAAGCCCAACAATTTTCCCGATCTAGCTCCAAAAGTACATTTTGTTGGATTGAGCTTTAATTGGAATTTCCTCAGTCTCAAGAATAACTTCCTCAAAACTTGGATATGTTCCCTTTCTGTTCGGGACTTTGCGATCATATCATCGACATAAACATCAATTTTTTTATGCATCATATCATGGAACACGGTCAACATGGCCCTTTGATATGTCACTCATACATTTTTCAATCCAAATGGCATCACCTTATAACAAAATGTACCCCACAAGGTTATGAAGGTAGTCTTTTCCATAACTTCAGGATACATTTTTATCTGATTATATCCCGATAAACCATCCATGAAGGAAAATAGTGAATAGCCTGTCGTATTGTCTACTAGAGTATCAATGTGAGGCAAGGGGAAATTGTCTTTCGGGCTGGCCTTATTTAAGTTTCTATAATCTACACACATTCGCACCTTCCCATCTTTCTTAGGGATAGGCATAATGTTGGCTACCCATTCTGAGTATTTGACCTCCTGCAAGAATCCTGCATCGAACTACTTTTTGACTTCCTCTTTTAGTTTTAGCACAATGTCAGGCCTCATTCTTCGAATCTTCTGCTGAATCGGTCTACAATCCTCTTTTATGGGGAGGCAGTGTGCAATAATGTCAATGCTTAACCCAGGCATATCTTAGTATGACCACACGAAGACATCTTTGAATTCTTGAAGTAACTCTACGAGGTCTCGCTTCGTTTCTTTGGTTATGCACGTTCCAATTTTCACTACCTTTCCTTCTTCCAAAGTCACAATCTTTACTGTCTCTTTATGAGGTAGAATTTTTTTTTCCTCTTGTTTTACCATTCTTAACAAGTCCAGAGATAAGCCACAGTCCATGTCATCTTCAAAGTCCTAGGATCCCTCTAAACACATGTCTTGCTCAAAAGGAGGTTCTAATTCCTTAGCAGCGTTACTCATGTCGTTGATATCTGGAAACCTGTTGTAGGTACCAAGGAATATACAAAGAACGAATGAATTTAAGAATAATTATTTGTATGGTATGATTATGAAAGAATGATTTAGAAAAAGGTCCAAGGAATGAAAGAATCTAACATAATTACTTGTATAGAACGAAAGAATCTAAAAGAATGAAAGACTATTTACCCAAAATGATATCAAATATGTATTTCATAATGATGTTTGGACATAAGCCTATTTCACAAAGGAATTCTTATTGCTTCTAGACTTAAAGCAACAAGTGTGTTTTGAACATTACTCTAAGTAAGCTCTAAAAACTATAGGAATTTCTTCTACAGTCCAATTATTCAGAACACTCCCAGGTTCATAAGGGCGAATATCTGACAAAGTCCCTCCTTCAGTTTTTTCTTCATATATGGCATTGATGTGAACATTTCCCAACACTTCTTCAATACTTTCTTTCCTTGACCTCCTTCGTTCGGGATGAATAATCCCTCTCGATACGAAAGTTTTGGATATGTGGGGGAATATCATTAGTTCCCATTTGATTTCTTCCCCACTCACGCGTGCCCTTCTTTTTTCCTGCCTCTTTTCCAATTCCTTCCTTCTTTGTCTTGTATCTGGCTTGTACCCTAAACCAAAGTGGTCATGCTTGTCCTTCAGCAGTGGGGCCTCAACTCTTCCCTGAAGATGTCTCTCTAGTCCTTTTCCCGATAAAGCTCGCTTTCCTACCATTAGCTGCAATTCCATCCTGGTAACCTTGGATACTTTTGGCACTAGAATCCTATTCCCCTCAGTAATGAATGTTGCATTCACAAACTCCAAAGACCGGAAAGAACATTCAATTGCCTCATCATTTGCCTCCAAGTACGGTACATCACTAGTTACGGCCACGATAATATCTTCCTCAGTATTTATCGTCACCAACTGACCTTCTAATACTAGCTTTAACTTCTGATGTAGTGACGAAGTGTAACACCCCAAACCCGGTCAATACGCCATGACCGAATCTGGCATGCCACAGAGGAAAACGTTTTGAAGAAAATTGAGTTAACAATTAAATTTCAGTGAAAAACTCTTTGTTGTTCCATGTTTGTAGAAATTAGGTGTATAATAAGTTAAAAAGTGATAATTCACTTTGAAATTCCATAAATAAATCTTTAAAACATATTTGCAAATCCATAGATTAGAAAACCTTTTATAATTTTAAAAGAAACCAAAGCGATTAGTTTGAAAACCGTTTCTAATTGAATATGGAAAACTTAAGTTTGGAAACCGTTTGAGTTGTCGAAAACAATTAAGTTGTCATTTATTATCAAGTAGTTTATAATACCCGATGGTAAAGTTTTGAAAACCTTTGCGTCTTGTAGTTTAGAAAACCTTACGCTCATATTATTAAGTTAACCAAGTAATTCAATTAACCATATTCAGAATATCAAATCCAAAGCATATAATAATTCAAAACATAATTTAAAAGGCCTTATTACAAATCCAAATAAATATGAAAACCGAATTTAAATAAAATAAGGTACCCAAACCAAAGTCCGTGTAAAACCGAATTTCTATTGCATGACCACCTCGAGTCCATCCGGCTCCGCATCCGCGATCTATGAATCACCTGAAAAGATAAGGGAGAAGGTGAGTCACCAAGACTCAGTGCATAATCCCTCTCCCGGTTAATGCAACATGCTTACACAAATCATAACCAAGCAATATATATATAATGCACCCAAACCTAGCCATCCATAACTCCATTTCTACCCCGTGTGGTACCAAACCACTGGTGGTGCCAAACCACTGGTGTCCCAAAGGCACGATATCCAATAATGTGTGCCAAACCACTGGTGACCCAAAGTCACGAATAATCAAGTTGTGGGGCCAACCCACGTGTGATACCAAATCACTGGCGACGATCCCAATACATCAAAAGTGGGGCCAACCCACGGTGGTACTAAGCCACTGGGACGAGTCGCTATGAGGTGCCAAACCTCTGGTGTCCTAAAGACACGAAATATCAACGATCCAAGTGTGGGGCCAACCCACGTGTGATACCAAATCACTGGCGACGATCCCAATATATCAAAAGTGGGGCCAACCCACGGTGGTACTAAGCCACTGGGACGAGTCACTATGAGGTGCCAAACCTCTGGTGTCCCAAAGACACGAAATAATCTGTGGTACCAAACCACTGGAGGTGCCAAACCTTTGGTGTCCCAAAGACACGGATATCAAATCCTTCCCCCTCCTCTCATATCACCCATAACCATGCAATTATTATGCAAATCATGCCATCATGCTCTAATATGAACATATAACAAATATATCGTAGATCATGATATTAAACAACATATATCAACATCATATCAAAACGGACTTACCCGAATCCTTGCTCATAACCATCAAAGTATCATATCAAGATCTCACAGTTTTCGGCTTTAATAACATGATTAGAATATTTATGTATATATATTACCGAGTTATAAAGTGTGTAAGATACACACCTGTCACTACCTCAAGTACTAAAATCCAAAGACCCGATCTACCGCACTAGATCACCTTGTCCTACATCCAGCCAAACCACAAATCTATAAGCAAAACCATTCGGCCAACATCACCTTAATCCCAAAAGTCTTTGGCTTTTCAACCATTAAAAGAATGATGAATCGACATGAGTCCTTACCACTTGACTTACCAACTTTGATTGCTAGAGAAAAATAAGGCTTAGATCGATTGCTTCCAAAGTCCCAAGGAGCCTAAAAAAATAATCGGTTCCTAATAATAGTTAGAACCTTGCAAACAATGCCCAAAAGTTCGGCCTTTGCCCTCAAGAAAATGACATAGAAAAGAGAAAAGAAATAAAGGAAATACGGCCATGAACACTTACTTATCTTCAAAACCGGTTATAGATGAACCCAAATGAAGACCTACCCTTGATGATTTTCGGCCAAGATAACACCAAAAGAGAGAAAGAAGATTCGGCTATGGTGGAGAAAAAGAAAGGAAAATAAAAGTGAAAATGAAATAGGAGAAGGAGGATTCGAAAATAAAAGAAAGAAGAAAATGGAATGAGAAAATAGAATGAGGATGGATGTTTTTAACTTTGAGCAAAAGTGAAAGAAATGGGATTTGGGAAGGAGGAAGATTCGGCCAAGAGAAAGTAAAAAGGAAATGTGGTTTTGAGCAAATATCAAAAGAAAGAAAACAGAGAGATGGGAGAAAGAGGTTCGGCCAAACACCTTGTTTGCCGAAAAAGAAAAGTGCACAAAGTGCTAAGTGTGGTTTCGGTTTCAAAAGGAAAAAATGAAAGAAAGAAAATAGAGTTTGGTTCCAACAAAAATGAGAGCTAACCCAAAAGCAAAATTGCACCTAATGCCTAAGGTACATTCGGCTAAGGAAGAAAATTTTGGAGAGGAAAAGAAGAAATGCCAAATGGTGCACAAAATGCTAAAATTGGCCAACCAATCCCCCCCAACTTCCTATCAACATTCGGCCAACCCCCCTAGACACCCATACCGTCCACATTCATGTCAAACTTTCTACACAAAACTTTCCATAGTATAACACCTTACATCATGCCTTATGTTCTCACATCAACCTTTAATCAAATGATTTCTTTCCCAAACATTAAGCTTTCCTAATCTATTATTCAACTTGCCATAAAAAGTTAAAGTCCAACTTACCATATGAATAGTTTGACCGACATTTAATGTAAAGGTGCATAAAATAAAGTCTTCCAAAAGCAATCCATGCTACTCGAACCTCTTCCCTCAAGCAACCCTCCATGCACCATAACCACCTTGCCACTAACTCCTCATGTGCTAGAATTTAACACTTAATTTAACTTAAGTGTCAGGTTCACCTAACTCACTTCACTAAATTCTTCAAACTAAAAACTATTCTAACTTCGTAAATAAATCCAAACCTTCACAAGACTATGCTAAGCACACAAACAATCCTACCCGAGCTAACACAAGTAACAAGATGATACTCAAATTTTTCCTAAAACCCAATTAAACTCGAGAATTCATAAAAACCTCGAAACCTTCCAAATCCATTTAACTAATAAATCCAATTTGCAAAAACACCATTCTCTTATTCTTGAAGATTTTAAACGCTCCTAAGCCCAAAGCCCAATCGGCCCAATCCTACTAAGCCCAGTTTCCGGATGTTACACGAAGGCATTGCCCCTGCCGAATGTATCCAAGGTCTTCCCAATAAGCAATTGTAGGAGGGCTTGATATCCATTACTAGGAAGTCCACCTTATATGTAGTCGGGCCAATCAACAGAGGTATTTCAATTCTTCCCATGACCCTCCTTTCTATGCCATCAAACGCCCTCACTATATTCTGGCATACCTTCATGTGTAAGCTATCCACAGATAACCTATTAAGTATGGATAGGGGCAATACGTTCAGCGTCGATCCATTGTCGATCAGAACCCCTGGCAATGTGTACCCTTTGCATCTGGTAGTAATGTGCAGAGCTTTAGTGGATCCCATGCCCCCTGGTGGTATTTCATCATCATTAAAGAAAATGAAGTTATCGGCACTTATGTTATTAACCAGCCAATCCAGTTTATTGACAGAGATGTCATTGGCCACATACGTCTCGTTCAGCACTTTCATCAATGCACTTCGGTGCACCTCCGAACTCAAGAGTAAAGTCAGTACAGATATGCAAGCTGGTTGTTTATGCAACTGTTCCACAATACTATGCTCGCTATGCTTCAAAAACTACAGGAATTCCTTAGCTTCCTCCTCTTTTACTGGCTCAATAACAAACAAATCAGATCTGACTGCTTTTTCCTTCTTTTGCTCCACCATTAGGGTCTTTCCTTTTGCGGGTTCTGCTTGGGAATTTATCAAATCATAACGCCTTCCACTACGCATATGAGAACCTACATCTTGATCCTCTTTTGAAGCACTGGCTGAGTTTTCCTTTCCCGGGATTGTCACGTTGCAATCATAATTCCAGGGGACCCTTTTGTTATCTTGATAAGAGAAGACCGTCGGTTTTTTAATTATGATCTTTGGTGTCATCTATACTCCAGCTTAGTTGTTTTTAAGTCACGAAATGATGACCACAGGATGATTGACTTTTGGGACCTTCATTGTTGATTCTGACGCACATATGCTTCCTTCTTCTTTAACTTCTTCACAGAACTCTATCTCTTTATTGTCCATCAGACCTTGCACCAGGACTCTAAATTCTACGCATTCTTGGATCTTATGCCCCTCATCATGATGGAACTCACAGTAGTTCCTTATGTTTTCACAACTCCCTTCAGGATCCGAAATGCTCAACCCCCTTTTTACCATCTCCATCCAGACCCATCTCAAAGGAATTTTTACTTCTACAATATCGGTCTTGATTCTTCTCCCCACATTTCCATATATCACATTTATCCCATTATCAGTATGATTGGGTAGCAAATTTTCGACACTAGGTGGATCATCAAATTTCACAATGCCCATTTTAGTAAGTCTTTCAACTACTTTCTTAAAGCTAGTGCAATTTTCTATTGAATGCCCTGAAATTCATGCATGGTAGTCACATTGAACGTTTGCATCGTACCATTTGGGGTATAGAGGTTGTAATGGTTTTAGGTAAAAAGGGGATACCACGTGTGTGTCAAATAAACTTTGATACAACTCCCTATACGTCATTGGGATTGGTGCAAATTAGAGCTTCTCAGTGTTTTACTTTGTGCTGGACTCCTACCTTGATAAACCTTGTTGACCAGTAGCCACCGTTCTTGGCTGATTTACAGTAATCGATTTTGAGTAACCCTTGTTATATGTACTTTTCTTGTTCACCTCGTTTTACTTTTTCCTCGAGGCTGACCTTTTGTTACTCTCTCTTGCATCTATCTTTCCACTTCTTATCACATTCTCGATCATTTTACCAGTCATCACTATGTCTAAAAAACTTTTTGTAGCACTTCCTATCATGTGAGTGATGAACGAGGCTTTTAGGGTGTTGATAAAGAGCATCGTAGTTTCTTTTTCTAGGAGCGGCGGCTGAAATTGTATGGCAATTTCCCTCCATCTCTGTGCATATTGCCTGAAACTCTCACTCGGTTTCTTCCCCATGTTTTGTAAAGTTATTCTATCAGGAGTCATATCTGTCACATAACTATACTGCTTTATTAATGCTTGTGCTAAGTCCCTCTAGGAACCAATCCTAATACGGCTCAATTGGTTGTACCATTTGGATACTGCTCCCACCAGACTGTCTTGGAAGCAATGTATTAATAGTTGATCATTGTTAACATACTCGGTCATTCGTCTGCAAAACATGGTGATGTGAGCTTCGGGGCAACTGGTCCCATTGTACTTTTCAAATTCTGGCATTTTGAACTTGTAGGAAAGTACTAGATCTGGGACCAAACTCAAATCCTTAGCATCGATTCCATGCTGATAGCATTTTCCATTGCCATGAATTTTTCCTCCAGCCATTTACATCGATCCTCTAACTGCTTTGGCAATTCTGTCCTTGCCCTTTCCTTTTATGCCACTTCATCAAGGTCAGGGATAACTAGATTAGTTGGGTTATCCCCTGGGTTAGAACCTGATCTAGCTTGAAAGTTCATCAGTATCGAAACACCATCCTGAAATTGTTGAGGCCTAATCGTGACGGATGTTCTTCGAAGGTACACCTCAGGGTGTGTCTTTGTATTTGTTGGAGTAAAACCCGTAGGATAGAGAGGTTCCTCATTATCTTCTCCAGCATTAACCATGGGGCTCTTTCCTTTATCTATTCCTCCAGTCAGCAGTTGGGTCAATTGAGTCATCATATTTCTTTGGGATTCT
The DNA here is from genome assembly GCA_005393395.2 of Gossypium australe. Lineage (NCBI taxonomy): Eukaryota > Viridiplantae > Streptophyta > Magnoliopsida > Malvales > Malvaceae > Gossypium > Gossypium australe. The sequence continues at coordinate 95,190,181 of CM016624.1, forward strand.
ATCATTTGATCCATCATGTCTTGCTGGATTTTAGCCAGTTGCTCTTGCATTTGCAATTGTAGTTGATCTTGTATCTCTTTTTGGAGTTGTTCAAGTCTTTCCAATCTTTGATCCATGTCTTTTGTCTTTGCTCGGGTACCGTACTGATGTTTGGTTGGTAAGTTTTTGTTGGTTTCCAGATTAACTCTGAAATGATTTTAACCAATTAGGGTCTCTCCATAAAATTTAATCATGTGATGTAATGTGAATGCATGAAATGAATGCAAAAATGCGTCGATTCTGATTCAATTTCATTTAGAAAATTTTACTAGAAAACAAAATTCTTTACATAAAATGGATTACAAATGTGGCTTTGCCCTAATGCTGAAAGTTTTAACTTTCCTAAGCAACGAAGCTAACTCTTGACCCCGATCTGATTCTAGCTCATACTTCACACTTAGCATGTCAGCCTGAATTGCCAAGGTCTGTAAATGATCGGCTACCTCCCGAATCTGAGCTACGACCTCGCCCATAATGTAATATTTGTTCCTAACTTGATTCTGAGAATAGTGAAGCTATTCCTTCTAACGTTCCTCACTTACCTCAAGAAACTCTACCCAGAACTCACAGTTTTGTAATGCAGACTCTAGTTCTTCTATCTTTCCTTTCATTTCTTCAATCTTGTTCAAACTTGCCCTCAACTCAACTGCAGAATTATGATTTCTATACTGATGAAATAATTTTTCAAGTTCTGCCACTCTAGCCTTTAATTTTCTTTTGTCATTTTGGGTTTCTAACAAACACTTTTTTAGGGTCTCTTTCTGTGCCTGAGTCTCCTGGAATTTTCTCTCCCACCGATCGGATTTGGTTCTTTCTTCTTGGATCTCTTGTCGCCATTGCTCCGACGTTTTCCCAATCCAGTGGTTCTCATCGATAGACACAGTTTCTTGTAATCCGTCTTCAAACTATCCAAATCTTCTTCGGCTCTAGTCTTTCCTTTCCTTAATTTCTTTGCCTCTAGCTTTTGAACATCAACATCTAACCTTAAATGCATCTTTTCTTCCTCCAATTGTTCTATCTTCTTTTCCAGTTCCAAATTCCTCCATTCGAAGTCTTGCTTTATGATTTCTAGTTATCCACTTGTAAATACTCTTCCATTGGTCTAACGTCTTCTAAATTTGGCTCGAGGATATTATCATTAATTCTTTTACTCCACCATACACTATACTTGGGAGTCGTCATTGAACCTACGACCAGCCTTTTCATTCGACGAGTCTAATTCCAAGCATTAGAAATTTCCTTTACCCTTTTCTTGTAGTTATCTCTCCTGTACGAAAACTCACATTGAGCTAGCCCATGCGTTACCGGTATGAACTGTCTTGATCTGTATTGCCTCAATACGAGCAAAGGAGCATACCCAACGGCTCCCCAAATCCCAAGCAAAGGGACCTAGTCAAAACTCCCACATCGGTAAAGAATTTCATCGGGAATCAACCAAGGAGCTCTCCACTCGACGTCTTCTTCTTGAAGATTTTGGAGGAGCGCTCTCCAATTATCCTCTAATATGTCATCCCTTCTTGGCGTGGCCATTATCTCCTTTAATGGGGAGTAATTCCTGGAGAAAACCCGATAAGAAACCTTATCCACCTTCCAAAAATGACTCTGGAACCAAGTTAACAACAACTACGCGCACCCTATAAATCTACCCTCATCGGCCCTTCTACATGCGTTCAAAGATCTAAATGACTAGGCTAAGATTGCAGGAACATGTGTGACCCATTTATCAAGTCGATCAAAGAGATCCGAGACCACCTCGTCTACATACCCTAATGCCCTACGGAAGATCATTAGTCCGTAGATGCTCAAAGCAAACACATCGACTCTCTTTTTCGTATCAGGATGCGCTAGAATCAAATTCCTCAAATTCTTCCATGGGATGCACTTACACTTACCTTTTTGCTTGATCCTAGCTGTAATCCACTGCTCGCTCATTCCTATAATATTCATCAATTTCATCCAAAAGGTCGGGACATAAGTGGCTCTAGAATAAGCTTTATCGACTTGAACCTTTGGACAACATAGTAGGGCTGTATATTCTTCCACAGTGGGCACTAAATCTACCCTTCCAAAGGTAAAGCAACTGTATGCAGGGTTCCAATACTAAGCGAGGGCTCGAAATAAATGCTCGTCTACCTTGATGTCGAGTAGATACGACAAATCCCTGCAACTATAGTAGAACAACTGCTTGGTCTCATCATTCCACTGACCCCATATCTCTTTTAATTCCTGAAGGTTTTTTTGTGTCACGCTGATACGGGTGTAGTCCCATAATTCTGACGTGTACCCCACACCTAGACTATCCCCTTTCTCTAATTGCGTTTTCTCTGACCACATATGGACAGCCGCGTTATCTTCCACTTTATAAAGAAATTCGTTCTCTATAATAAGCTCTCTAATTTAGTAATCGAATGTGAATCGACACTCTTTTAAATATGAAATGACATGCAAACATAGCAAAAACACAATAAGTCAGTACAATATACAAAAAACAAAACTCAAAGCAAATGAAAGAGAATCAAGCACCTATTTGGGTAACCGCTAGGGTTGGCACAGTACTATCTAAGGTGGGCTCCTAGGGTCTTCTACATGCGGTTTGGTTCTAAAGATGACGTACCCGAACCAGCAGATTCCTCGATCCTCACCCATTATAGGCTTATACGAACCAAGTTCAGTTCAGGGGAATACATTTCCTTATGGCTGCACGGAGATGAAAATCTCACAAAGACATAGGTATGGATGTATCCCGAAAGCGATCCACTATCCTGCACGGAGGTGAAAACATCACAACGGAGTAGCTTTTACTCCCATTTAAAAGAGGTAAGACCAAACGGTCCTTATGCAATATGATGCGAAAATATTCTACGAGACTCAAACCACAACAATCATATGAAATAACACAAACAAATGCAATAAAAGGATCGTAATTTTTCAAATCAGATTTTCAATTTTCGACAACAAGATAGGAAATAATTAATTTTACGGCTTGACTCTCTTATAATGTCCCCAGTGGAGTCCCCAAGCTGTCGAAACCATTTTTTTGAAAAAACGGGGTCGACTTTAAAAAACGAAAATGGAGTCGCCACCAATCCTTTTTTTTTTTTTTTGAGGTGTGATCGGATCACCTTGAGATTGATCTTTAAAATAGTTTGATTTATTAAAACAATGATTTTGTCCCACAAAATTTGAGAAAATGGGTTTGGGAGTCAGTTACGCACGAGGAAGGATTAGCACCCTTGTAACGCTCAAAATTAGTACCTAATTGATTAATTAACGTCTTAATGTCGAAAATTTGAAAAGATTTTAAAATACGATCCTTTTCATTTAAAAGAAAACTTGAATAAATTAAATTGGATGCTAATACCCTCTTATTTCAAAGAAGTAAAATGTCACGCCCAGTGAGTTAGGATACGACATTTCAAATCCTCGAAACTAAGCTTATCTTTTGACTTTTAAAACTCATGCATTTAAGTTTAAGAAGGATATTCGGTTATTTGGGTCAAATGAAAAATCGGAACCCAGTAAGTTAAGGCATAATTTCTCAAATTTCCAAAAAACGAAACATTGCCTTATTTCAAAAAAATTTCCTTTTTGAATAATAAGGAGTACAATATTTAAACGACGTGCATTTATTTTATTAGGGATAAAATAAAACGGTTTATTATATAAAAGAATATTTAAATTCGACTTTTGAAATGATGAAATGAATGATAATGTACAACATGGAGAGATAATTTACGAATAAAATATCACACTAGTGAATCACAATAGCATGAAAATAGGAATAAACGAATTATAATGTACAATATGGCAATAACCACAGGACACACCATTTTTAATACCAACATTAACAATCAAAGGAAACGAAACAAGATAATATATAAAACAATTTAAAGTAAATAATAATTTAAAATAAATAATTTATAAAAACAATTCAAAATAAATAATAAATAGTCTCAAATAAACAATATATATACAAACTTAAAATAAATAATAATAAAATAGTTTAAATAAATAATATAAAAAAACACATAAAACAATTTTTTTAAAATAATACATAAAAATTTGAAGCATAATATATATATATGTTTAAAACAAATGAATTATGAAAGGGAAAAAATTTAAAATAAATGATATGTAAAACAATTTAAAATAAAATAATATACAAAGTAATTAAAAATAAATAATATATGAAATAATTTAAAACATCTAAAACAATTTGAAATAAATAATATAAAACAATTTAATAAATATAAAAAATTTAAAATAAATAAAATATAAAACGTTGAAAATAAATAATATATAAAAAATTAAAAAGGAAAAAAAACAACAAATTAAAAGGTTAAAATCAAACAGGTTAGGGATTAAATCGGAATAAAAATAAAATTTAGAGCCTAAATCGTAATAAATACTTAGACAAAAATAGGACCAAAAATCAAACACGCTTAAACCATCGAGGGCCTATTCGGCAAATAACCCAATCCTGGACACGCATCTGTTTCTCAGAGCGTTACTGGGTCGGGGACTCGATTGAAATGTGCAACAAATTCCATGTTCCAATTTTTAAAAAAATAAAAAAGGAAAAAGGGGACTAAATCAGAACAGCCCAAAAAGGCAGAAGGGCTAAAAGGATAAATAACCCTTTTTCTCAAAACACACCCTAAACGAAGCCGTTCCGGGCTCTTTATAAAAGAATTTTTTTTGAAAAAAAAAAGCCATTTCTGCTATTGTTTCTAAAGAAACAAAATGCTTCTTTTTTTTTGTCTGCTAGGGTTTTAGACCCCCTTGCCCCGTCGTCGGTCCGCCACCATATACGGCGGCTAGAGTTCCTAAAGGAATCCTTTTTCGGCCGATTTCCTTCCCCTTTTAACCCTAGGTTTCGGAATCAAAGGCTTAAGCCTAAAATAAGAGAAAAGTCTAGCCACAGCCCCCTCGTATCCCTTGCAACGAAGCCTAAACTCAAACTTTAAAGAAGTCCCGGGGCTTTCGCGAATGGAGAGATAGCCAAATGATGGCGAGATATGGAGAAAACCGGTAAGTTTCGGCCCCTTTTCTCTTTTTTATATTCGTATAAAAATGAAAAAGATCAAACTTGAAACGAAAAAAATCACCTTCAAATTTCTCTGTTTCTTTTTTAGAAATATGTTGTTCTTTTGTATTTGATTGTGTTTGAATCTATTTTTTTTTTTTGTATTGATATTGTGTGTAAAAAAATTACAAGGGTTTCTCCTTTGATTTTATAGCCGAAATAACATAAAATACATTCTTTTTTGTTATTTTTTTCTGCTGTGCTATTTGTCCTTACAGGTACGGAGGCCAGCTGGCGTGCAGTGGTGCGTGGAAGAGTATGGAGGAGGTGTCGACGTGGTGGTGCACGTGTGGGGGAGCGGTGGCTGAAGCTTGCCCTAGTGTTTTGGTTTTTTCTGAAAATTTTATTGTTGTGGGCTTGAATTTGGGTTAGGGTTTATTATTTGGGCCCTTGTAATTTGGGCTGATAATTTGTAATGGGCTTTTGGTTTTATTTTATTATATTATTATTTTTTTGTCTGATTTGAATGTATTGGGTCCGAGCAAATTTGGGCCTGTACACTTTTCATCAATACTCTAAAAGCCCCATTCATCAACCATATATTGGGAAGCGCTACCAAGAGCTTCTCAGATAAAGTAATGTCTGGCAAAATGATTGAAAACGCAGTGAGAAATGGGAAGATAGATGTGGGGGAAAACATCAAAAGATCAGCCCCAAGAAACAAAGAACATGAAATGAATAACGCGAGCTTATATAATAAAGGGTATTCCAAATCGGTCACTGTAGGCCAGCCAAGAGCCATAACTACCAGCCATCAGGGCCCCCCAAGAATCTAACTCAAGGCCGAACACAGAAAGACTCCAGCTCACACCTATCTCGATGACATATAGGGAGCTGTATCAGAGTTTTTTGATGCACATGTGGTATCCCCATTCTACTTGAAACCTATGCAACCTTCGTTCCCATAATGGTATGATGCGAACGCTCAATGTGAGTACCATGCGGGAATAACGGGGCACTCAATTGAGAACTGCACCGCATTTAAAAAGTTGATTGAAAGGTTTATTAAGTTGAGAATTGTAAAGTTCGACGACCCATCAGGACCTAATGTGGCAGGAAATCTGTTAACCAGTCATTCTGATAAAAGGGTAAACGCGATAATTAAGAGTGGAAGTAAGAGAACCAAAATTGATGTGGCGGAAGTAAAAACCCTACTAAGATGGGTTTGGAAAAAAATGGTAGAGGGAGGATTAATCATGCAAGATTTAGAGGAGAGACCCAGAGGAGCGAGGACCTACTGTAAGTTCCACACTGAAGAGGGTCATGAAATCCAAGAGAACGTTGAGTTTAGAGCCCTCGTACAAAATTTGATGGATAACAAAGAAATTGAATTTTATGAAGATGTCAAGGGTTTAGAAGGGGGAGATGTCTGTGCCTCAGTTGAAGGGTCAACAGAGAAGGACCATAAGGTCAATCACCCGGTGGTGATTATTTCACGGCCAAGAAATAATGAAACAGGAATACAGGTTGGCCGAGAGTCATAATTCAGAAACCCGTGGCTTTTCCCTATAAGGATAGCAAAAGGGTTCCGTGGAATTATGACTGCAACGTGATGATCCCAGGAGATGTGAACTCGGTTGGCACTGTAGAAGGGAGCCAAGATATCGGTTTCTACACGCGTAATGGGAGGCGTTATGACCTTGCGGGTACAAGAACCGAGCCCGTTAAAGGAAAAACCCCAGCAACTGAGCATAAGAAGAAAAAGACTGCTAGGCTTGAATCACCAGTTAACGAGCCAGTAACTGAGAACGAGACTAGGGAATTCTTGAAATTTTTAAAGTATAGCGAGTATAGTGTAGTAGAATAGCTACACAAACAACCAACTTGCATATCACCGCTAGCCTTGCTCTTGAGCTCAGAGACTCCTCGTAGCGCATTGATGAATATGCTGAATGAAACTGATGTCGTTGATGATATCTCTATGAACAAGCTAGATCGTCTGGTTAATAACATAAGCGTCATCATCTCTTTTAATGACGATAAAATACCGTTAGGGAGCATGGTATCTACAAAGGCTCTACACATCACCACCCGCTGCAAAGGATATACATTGCTAGGGGTGTTAATTGATAATGGATCTGCACTGAATGTCTTGCCCTTATCCAGATTGAATAGGTTGCCTGTGGATAGCTCTCATATGAAGACATGCCTAAACATAGTGAGAGCATTCAATGGTACTGAAAGGAAGGTGATGGGAAGGATTGAGATACCCCTTTTGATTGGTCCATCAAGCCTTCTTATAATTGCTTGTTGAGGAGGCCTTGGATTTACTCAGCAGGGGCAGTGCTGTCGTCATTGCACCAAAAGCTAAAGTTGGTAACAGAGGGTCGACTGATAACGATAAAGGTAGAAGAATACATTATTGCATCTGTAACCAGTGACGCGCCATACATAGGGGAAGACGATGAAGCGATAGAATGTTCTTTTCGATCGTTGGAATTTATGAATGCAACCTTCATCGTCGAAGGGAACAAGATCCCGATGCCTAAAATATTCAAAACTACGAGGATGGGCCTGCAATTGACAGTTGGGAAAGAAGCCTTACCCGGGAAAGGACATGGAAAATACCTACAAGGAAGGGTCGAGGCACCAATTCCGATAGACAAACAAGAACACTTTGGCTTAGGATACAAGCCAAATGCAAGGCAAAAGAAGATAGCTGGAGAAGAAGCAAGAAAGGAGAAGAGCGCGACTGAATGAGGGAGAGGTCAAATAGGAACCGATGACTTTTCCCCATATATCCAGAACTTTCATGTCAGAAGGAGTTATTCACCCTAAATGGAAGATGTCAAGAAAAGAAACCGCAGAAAAAATTTGGGAAATTTGAACATCAATGCCATATCTGAAGAAGGAATTGAGGGAGAAAATTTATTAGGCATCTGCCCCTATGTACTTGGAAATGTTCTGAACAATTGGACTGCGGAAGAGATTTCTATAGTTTTTAGAGCTAATTCAGAGTAATGTTCAAAACACGCTTATTGCTCTAAGCCGAGGAGCAATAAGAATCCTTTTGTGAAATAGGCTTATGTCCAACATCTTTATTTCAATAAAATGTATCTTTGCGTATCATCTTGAGCAAATATTCTTTTATTCTTTCCATTTCATTCATAATCATACCATACAGATAATTATTCTTAGATTCTTTTGTTCTTTGGATCTTTCTTCATCCCTATAACAGGTCTCCAGATATTAATGATATGAGCGACGCTGCAATTGACTCAAAGTCTCCTTTTGAACAAGATATGTATATGGAGGATTCTCAGGATTTTGAAGATTATCGAAACTGTAATCTATCTCCTGATTTGTTGAGGATGGTAGAACAAGATGAGAAACAGATCCTACCTTGCAAAGAGTCAGTAGAAATTGTGAGCTTAGGAGAGGAAAAAAAGGTGAAGATTGGAGTTTACATTGCTGCAGAGACAAAGCGAGATCTCATTGAGTTACTCCAAGAATTCAAGGATGTCTTCGCATGGTCATATCAAGACATGCCCGGGTTAAGTACTGATATTGTGGTATACCGGCTCCCCATAAAGGAAAAGTGTAAGCCAGTGCAATAGAAGCTCCAAAGGATGAGGCCCGACGTTTTACTGAAAATAAAAGAGGAGGTCAAGAAGCAATTCGATGCTAGTTTCTTACAAGTGGTTAAATACTCATAATGGGTAGCCAACATCGTCCCCGTCCCTAAAAAAGATGGAAAAGTATGAATGTGTTTAGACTACAGGGATTTGAACAAAGTCAGCCCGAAAGATAATTTCTCATTGCCTTATATCGACACTTTAGTGGACAACATGGCAGGTTACTCATTGTTCTCCTTCATGGATGGTTTCTCAGGATACAACCAGATAAAGATGCATCCTGAAGACTTGGAGAAGACCACATTCATTACCATGTGGGGAACATTTTGCTATAAGGTGATGCCATTTGGACTGAAAAATGCGGGAGCAGCATATCAAAGAGCCATAGTAACCTTGTTTCATGACATGATGCACAAATAAATTGAAGTTTATGTCGATGACATGATTGCAAAATCCAGAACAGAAAAAGAACATTTGCAAGTCTTAAAGAAATTGTTCTTGAGGTTGAGAAAATTTCAGCTAAATCTCAACCCAGCAAAATATACCTTCGTGGCTAGGTCGGGAAAATTACTAGGATTCGTGGTCAATGAAAAAGGGACTAAGATCAACCTGGATAAAATCAAGGCTATATAGGAGCTACCTCCACCGAATACCCAAAAAGAAGTTCGAGGTTTCTTAGGGAGGTTAAATTACATTGCTCATTTCATTTTACAACTAAATGAGAAATGTGACCCCACCGTCTCCTTAAGAAACACAACCTAGGTGTATGGATGAGGAATGAGAAAAAAAGTCAAAAATTACTTATCTAACGCCCCTGTGCTGATGCCACCCAGTCTAGATAAGCCACTGATATTGTACTTGGCAGTATTTGGAAATTCCATGGGATACGTACCAGGCCAACACGATGAGTCAGGAAGAAAAGAAAGAGCGATATATTACCTCAATAAGAAGTTTACTGAATGTGAGATTGTAACACCCCTTACCCGTATCCTATGTCGGAACTAGGCACGAGGCATTACCGTACTTAATCAACAACTTTAGTTTATAAACTTTCAGTCCCAACTTGACATATCTCTATTGTCATCACAACAACCTCATTAAGGACCTACGAAGCCTTAAACATATTTACGAGGGGTTTTGGAACCCAACCAGAAACTTTTGCGATCTTAAAAATTTTTCACCTCAACAGGAGCCACACGCCCGTGTGGAATGGGACACGCCTGTGTGGGCAGGCTGTGTGGTCACACATGCCCATGTTCCTACCCCGTGTGGGATTTATTTTCATTTCAAACCTACAAGGGTTTTTACAAGGCCGGACACACGCCTGTGCGCTTGGCCCGTGTTCTCCACACGGCTTAGACACGCCCGTGTCCTTGCCCGTGTGTAAAAACTTAGGTATTCTATTTGTGACGTCAGCAAGTCACACGGCCTAGGCACACACCCGTGTGGCTAGCCTATGATCGACACTAACTTACAACACCAACATGCAGGGGACTCACGGCCAAGTCACACACCCATGGGACTGACCGTGTGTAATACACGGCCTAAACACACGCCCGTATGCCTACCTGTGTGGACAAGAACAAGGCTATTTGCCAAGCTCTTTTCATCCCTCTAGCTCACACAACATGAATCCATTCAACATATCACTAAACAACTCATATTTTGCAATAAAAACTTCCATGAATAACTTCATATTTCCATATATATAACAAAGAGCCAACAACTATGGCTATATACACAAGAGTTTCTCAACAAAGGGGCCAACACACTCCTGGCCAAAATAACAAAACAATATATCTAGTCTAGCCCTTATACATGCCATACTCAAATGTACTGAGTCTAGATATACCGAGGCGAGATGATAGTGTGGGCGATCTTCCAATTATCTTCGTACCCTGACCCGACTCTTTAACTCTATAAGACAAGGGAAAAGAAAAGGGGAGTAAACTTTGAGCTTAGTAAGTTTACATGTAAACAAATAACATTATAGTATGTGCTAAACAATATATAGCATTACATACTAAACAAGAACAATCCACATTCATAATCATGCTTACTCATTTCTTCCCTTACCACCTCCAACCATATCACAAGCTTAATGCTTACATTCATTAACATGCTTCCCTGCACTTAGCACCACAATATCACATATTACAATACATCACAATTTCTCAATCAACCATTCATAATTCAATCACTCGGTGGTTTCGCACTTAGCCCACCGTCAGTCTTTATTAGGCTGGTATCGCACATAGCCCACCAAAAGGATAGTTACGGTGGTATCGCATATAGCCCACCAAATGATAAATAGACGATGGTATCGCACACAGCCCATCGTAATTAAGTATTAAGGTGGTATCGCACTTAACCCACCGTCAAGTATTACTATTACACATTTACATATTTATTTTATCATTCATACCAAAACTATTCAATAACTACCACATTCAATCCACTTGAATCATACATATTCTCAATTATGCCAAGCACTAATTAGCAACAACAATGTATATATAAAATGCATCGTTTCACATAAACTTACCTCGGTGCAAAACGTTTCAATTTGCGGTTTACTCCGTAACCTTGCCTTTTCCCCGGTCAAGGTTAATTCCGCACTCTTCTCGATCTATAACAATAAAATTCACTCATTTAGATCATTCTATGATCATAATGCATCAAAATCTACACTTAGGCAAAATGACTATTTTGCCCTTGTATTATGGCAAAAATTATGATTTTGCCCCTAGGCTCGTAAATCATTTTTCAACACATTTTCTCATTAGAAAAGCCTAGCTGAACATTTATTTCTCTTACAACTACTCACAATTCCATCTATTTTATGCATTTATGACACAAATTCATTCTTTGCATTCAAGTCCTAATTAGGTGTTTTCATGCTAACAACTTTCACAAAAGTTGTTTCTCATCTCCCTAACATTCATTTTCTTCCATAAAAACTCAACTAACAACATAACCATTCTCATGGCAAGTCCCTAGACTTTCAACCATATCACAAATTAGTCCTCTCATTAGCTAGATTAAGCTTTGAGGACTCCAAAAGTACAAAAATTATCACATAACACCACCAAAATCACTTACTTGTAGAGAAGATGAGTTGCTGAAATTTTCAAGCTTTCAAAACCCCTCTAAGCATGAAATTTTCGGTGGAGATGAAGAGTGAATAGTGAAAGATGATAGTTTTTCTTTTTACCATATTTTATTCATCTTTTCTCACCTAATTCACCCAATTTTGACCAAAAATTAAATGCTATTGTCTCTCTATACCATATGGCCAACCAACACTCCTCTATTGGCCTAATTTCACTTTAAAGACCTCCATTTTAACATTCTATAGCTATTAGTACCTTTACCTTATAAAATAGAAGTTTTACACTTTATGCGATTTAGTCCTTTTTCACAATTACACATACAATTATTAAAATTAAAGCACCAAAATTTTCATGCATCCATATAATCATGGTACAACACATGAAATAATATGAAAATAATTTTCCTCAACCTCGGGTTAGTGGTCTCGAAACCACTGTTCCGAATAGCCCCAAAATCAGGCTATTACAGAGACAGGATATTCGTCAATTGAAAAGTTATGTTGCGCCTTAATCTAAACAACCCGAAGACTGAGACAGTGCATGTTGTACCACACAACTTGGCTCATCTCAAAACTGGACCCTCTAAAGTACATGATGGAGTCGACTATTTTGAATGGAAGAATGGCACGGTGGTAAATTCTACTTTTCGAATTTGATATAGTCTATGGAAATCAGAAGGCTATAAAAGGGAGCGCAATAGCAGATTTTCTAACCAGTAGAGCTCTAGAAGATTACGAGCCTTTAAACTTTGATTTCTCAAATGAAGATCTAATGTATGTTTCAACCACTGAAGAAGACTCTCAAGAAGGTTATCCTTGGAAGCTAAACTTCGACAGAGCCTCAAACGCTGTAGGTAACGGAATCGAGGCAATCCTAGTATCCCCAAACGAAGATCATTGTCCCTTTACTAGTAAATTGGATTTTGATTGCACGAACAATATGGCAAAATACGAAGCATGCATCATGGGTATCTGTGTAGCCATAGAACATAGATCAAAGTACTAGAAGTATATGGGGATTCTGCATTAGTGATTTATCAACTCAAAGGTGAATGGAAGACGAGAGACTGAAAATTGATCAATTATCGAAGGCTAGTTCTTGAGTTAATTGAGGAGTTTGATGACATCACCTTCTACTACCTCCCATGAGATGAAAACCAGATGGCTGATACCTTGGCTACTTTAGCTTCCATGATCAAAGTGAACAAACAAGATGATGTAAAACCTATCCAGATGAGTATTTATGAGGCTCCGGCTCATTGTTACAACATTGAGGAAGAAGAAAAATACGATCATTCTTGGTACCATGATATACTGCAATATGTGAAGAATAGTGAGTACCTTGACCAAGCAACTGAGAACGATAAAAGGACATTGAGAAGAATAGCCAGTGACTATGTCTTAGATATGGAGATCCTATACAAAAGAAGAAAGGACCAGGTGCTACTAAGATGTGTGGACGCTGTTGAGGTTAAGAAAATCTTGGAAGAAGTCCATGAGGGTGTCTGCAAAAGACATGCTAACGGTTTTACAATGGCCAGACAAATCATGAGATTCAGATATTATTGGTCCACTATAGAAGGAGATTGTATTAGTTATGCCAAGAGATGCCATAAGTGTCAAATTTATGGAGACAAAATTCATGTGCTTCGTTCACCTCTTCATATCATGACTTCTCCATGGCCTTTCTCTATGTGGGGCATGGATGTCATTGGGCCGATATCGCCAAAAACTTCTAATGGGCATCGATTTATCTTCGTGGTCATCGATTATTTCACCAAGTGGGTAGAAGCCACTTCATATGCCAATGTCACAAAGTCGGCAACCAGCAAATTCTTGAAGAAAGAGATCATATGTCTGTATGGGATGCCAGAAAGGATCATATTTGACAATGCATTGAACTTGAACAATAGTACGATAACGGAGGTCTGTAGTCAATTCAAGATTAAACACCACAACTCGTCACCATCGCCCAAAAATGAACGGTGCGGTGGAGGCGGCCAATAAGAACATTAAAAAGATCGTGGGGAAAATAACTGAGACTTATAAAGATTGGCATGAGAAGTTACCATTTTCCCTCTATGCATATTAAACGTCTGTCAGAACCTCCACCCGGGCAATGCCTTTCTCTTTGGTTTATAGAATAGAAGCGGTTTGTCCTATTGAAGTCAAGATTCCTTCCCTCTGAGTTTTTTCAAAACTAAAGTTAGATGAAGCAGAATGGATCCAGTCTCGATGTGATCTGTTAAACTTGATCGAAGAAAATAGGCTAAGGGCTATCTGTCATGGTCAGATGTACCAAAAACGAATTATGTGAGCTTATGACAAAAAGTTTCACTCCAGAGAATTCTATGAGGGGGACCTGGTATTAAAAAATATCTTTCCCATACAAAAGGACTTTAGAGGAAAGTGGATGCCAAATTGGGAGGGACCTTATATGGTAAAGAAAGCCTTTTTCTGGAGGAGCTCTGATTTTGACAGAGATGGATGGAAAAAACTTGCATAATCTTGTGAATTCAGATACAGTCAAGAAATACTTCACTTAAAAAAAGAAAAAAAAGGGAGAGGCCAAGGCGAAAACCCGTAAAGGGCGCCTTGAGACCAAAAGGGTTTTGAGTTGAAAACCCGGAAAAGGGCAGCTCAAAATTTGATTAAAGATTGAACATGTGATGGTAGGGTCTTTTCAAACGGAAGAACTTTACGTCTTGGGGCATCAACGAAGTACTCTAGATCTCCTAAACACATATCAGGCTCAAAATGGTCCTCAAGAAGTTTGTGCAAAGAAGCTCATACTGCGATATTTGGGCACCTAATTTCATCTTGCTCATTTTGTATTTTAGCAACGTTTGCTATTTTGATTAATCCATTCATTTCGAGCCTTGCTCCCAATAAATTTCAATCTTGTCCATTGTTACAATCTTTTTTAAGCATTTTTTCATTGAAATAATGATTAATGAACTATAATATTCAAGTAAAAGGATTTCTTACATATTGCTCTGAAAGGTTCTAAATAATACAAGGACCTGAAATAGAATCATTGGCCAGAACTAACCAAATCTAGGAGTTGGAAATGTTTGGGAATGAGTAATCTATATTGCAATCATTTCTTCGAGTTCTCTATCAAAGATACCAGCTGAACAAGAGGGTAGGGTAATATGTTAGTGATAGAACCTAGGTGAACAACGAGCAGTGATAACCTAAGCATTAAAAGGGGATCATTCTCGAAAAAATGACATTTTGCATTCATGCAAACATCATTCATACACATCTAGTTAGGAGCATTTGATTAATTCTGATCATAACATCCCAATCGCTTGACATAAATATAGGCCCATGAAATGGATTATAAAGGTCATGTTCCCTAGAGAATGGTGTAACAGATCAATGAAACCATAAATCCTATATCCCTGAAGTTGCAGTGGGACGGATTGAAGTCATCGTGGCAAATTTTATCTTCTTGAAGTTGCAGTGGAGCAGATTAAAGCTACAAGTTACAAATCTTATCTCCCTGAAGTTACAGTGGAGTAGATTGAAGATAGCAAATATTATCTCTCTGAAGTTGTAGCAGAGCAGTTTAAAGCTTGAAGTTACAAATCTTATCTCCCTGAAGTTGCAGTGAAGCAGGTTGAATATAGCAAATCTTATCTCTCTAAAGTTACAGTATAATAGGTTAAGGCTATAAACCTTATATCCTTGAAGTTGCAGTAGAGCAGGTTGAAGTTACAAATCTTATCTTCCTGAAGTTGCAGTGGAGCAGATTGAAGTGACAAGTCCTATACCTCTGAAGTTACAGTGGGTCAGATTAAATCTACCATAGCAAGTCTTATCTCCTTGAAGTTACAGTGGAATAGACTAAAGCTACAAGCTACATATCTTATATCCCTGAAGTTGCAATGGAATAGGTTGAAGATACGAATATCTCCCCGAAGTTGCAATAGGTTGGAACGAGGCTACTTGGAAAAGAGAAACACCAAAGAAGTCGAGATTCGGCAAGACCAGACAAAATTGGCCCTTTTTTAAGGTCTTTGCTTCATTCCTGTTACACATCAATGAGCAAAGAGGGGCAACTATAATAGGCCATTTTTGCCCGGGCCCAGATTACAAACAATAAAACCAAAAATAATAATAAAGTCCAATAAAAAATAGTCCAATTACAAAACATTTCAGCCCAAATTACAAGCCCAAATTTAAAAAAAAACTCTAAACCCAAATTACAAGCCCACTACCTAAACTCATTTTCAGTCAAATCAGAAACCCTTATTCGTGCCACAGCCTCTCCATGTCGACAGGCATGCTGTCTGACACCCTTCTGCCACTACTGTTGACCTCACCATCTGCCACTGTCGCCTGCAAAGAAGAACAAAAACACAAAGTAGTAGAAACAACAAAGAAAAAAACAAAAGAATAGTAACAGCTAGTGTTGTAATTCGGCTATAAAAGCCACAATAGTTACTTTGTGTTTTTTTACACACACAAAAAATAGTAATAAAAAACAAAGTTCAAAAATCCAGAAGGTGATTCTTTCTTTTATTTTATTTTTTATGAATTTATTTCATAAGAAAAAACATAAAATAAAAATAAAAAAGGTCGAAAACTTACCTAGTTCTTCACGTTCCGCCACCGTGAGTGGCCGAGGATCGTCATCTCCGATGAAAGATGACATTTTTCTGATGAAGGGGTTTTCGAAACCCAGAAAACGAAAGGTTTTTAGGGATTTTGAATCTTTTTGACATTTGTTTTGGGAAAGTTAACCCCTAATCTAGGCTCTAGGAGCCAAAAGGCTAAAAATGGGGGGCTTTTTTGCATCTTTGGCTACCATGGACAGTGGCACTGTTGCCGGTGACCGGCGGTCGATGCGGCGGTTGTTCGACGAAGCTATGGCCGGCCAAATGCCTTTTGAGAGAAAAAAACAAGAGAAAGAATTTTTTTTTTTTATAAAATGAGGGTAGAAGTGTTTTTTTTTTGCTATTTATATAGGGGTCTATACGGCGTCATTTTGGACTTAAGTATCAGTTGCCAAAACGATGTCGTTTTGCTTAAAACTCGAAATCTGACCCGATCCGCCCAGAGGATCCGCGTGTTTTTAACTAATGGTCTATTTTTGCGATAGGTCCTTCTACTTTTTGGAAGATTTACATATCAGTTTTTTTCTTTTAATTTTACCGCGAAATTTTAATTTTATTTCATTTTAGTCCTCTAAGAAACGGTGCGCATATGGACAAGGGTTATTTTCCCATTCGGTCCCTGTCATTTTTACCGAGTTATATTTTAATCCTTATTAGTCTACTTTGTTATTTACAATTTATACCTCTTTTTATTTCAATTTCAATTCGATCCTTAGTTTATTTAACTTCAATTTTTTTTATAAACTGTTTCATTTGTTATTTTATTATTTAATTATTTATTTATTGAGTTTCAATTTTTAATCAAATGTTTTATTGATATTCACTTATTTATTTATTTATTTATTTATTTATTTATTTACTTAATATTTCCTTTATTTTATTTTTACAATGGGCTTTTTTATATTTTCTTTTATTGTGCCTTTTTATTTATTTATTTATTTACTACTTTCAATATATTTCAAAATTTAGATTTTATTATTGTTATTATTATTGTTGTTGTTGTTATTATCATTTTTTGTTTTTTATTTACACATATTAGCATCATGATTCATTATTATCATTATACTTTTATACTTTATTAAGCATATCATGCCATTATTACTACTAATTTATGTCGCATTATTATTATTCGCTAAGCATGACCTTTTTTTATTACTTTTAGTCGTTTTTATACCATACCTGAATTAACTAAGTATATATAATTTTAAATGCCACATTAGTTATTATTTGAGGAAGGAAATTTTAAAATAAATGTAAATGTCCCGTATTTGGAGATTCGAGAAGTTGTTCCTTAACTTATGGGGTTAGGTTTTCTTCTTAAACCTAGACAATCGGGTATCCCTTTTAAAATTAAAACATATGAGATTTCAGTTAAGATATTCGAGAATCCAAGGTATAACACCCCTTACCCGTATTCAACGCCAGAACAAGGTACGAGGCATTACCGGACAAAAACACAAGCAAACATATAAAACCAAGACGTAAATTTCCATCCAAGTTTAAAACATTTCACATACATTTATATCGTCCCTATCACAAGCCTACGAGGCCTAAAACATGCATCGGAAGTGGTTCGAGACTAAACCGAGAACTTTGGAAACTTTTGGAAAACTTAGAATTTTTTTCATGTAAAAGGGTTCGGGACACGCCCGTGTGACCCTAAGACACACCCATGCTTCAGGCCGTGTTCAAATTAGGGAGCTTTCTGTTTATGACATCATCATCAAATTGAGGTCACATGGCCAAGTCACACGCCCGTGTGCTTAGGCCGTGTGATCGATTAAATTTTCATAATTTTTCATAAAATAGGTGCAGACTTCACACAGCCAGGGCACACGCTCGTGTTTGAGGCCGTGCAGTCCACACGACTGAGACACATGCTCATGTCTCTGCCTGTGTGCTCATTACTAAGTATTCTGTTTTGCAACAATTAAGGTGTAGGGGACACACGCCCATGGGACAAGCCGTGTGTCACACACGGACTAGACACACGCCCGTGTGGACAAAAACAAGGCTATTTACCAAGCCATTTTGTCACCCTTCCATGCACATACCTACACAACAACACATAACACCAATCCAAGCATATACATTCAACCAAATAGCCACAACCAAGGCATCAACACTCATTCATATACTACCATTTATCACATACAACCATCACATATTTATCAACTCAAGCATGCAAATTCCCACATCCATGATAAGCATCATCATATGTATATATATACTTAAACAATATTAGCCAATTTCGATGGCCATTTACAAAATGAATTATCAACCATCATAAGCCAACACATTTGGCCAAATCACTTATGACACATAACAAAATGACCAAGTCCCTATACATGCCATAACTCAAAATGTTAAATTCATCGATACCCAAAATGATATGTTGATAGTGTGAGTGAATCTCCGACAGTCTCCAATCCCAGAGCTAGCTTGGTGACACTATAAGACAAGGGAAAAGAGAGTAAGCTTTAAAGCTTAGTAAGTTCCTATGCAAATAATAGGCATTATAACACACATTTAACACATAATTAACATGATATAAATTAACATAAATGTCATTATAAATCTCATAGGCAAACTTATTCAATCACAAACTTACCGAGGGTTCATCGCATATCGAGCTCATTAAGCATGAGTCTTATGTACATACATGTACCCAAGTTCAACATACCAAAGTCTTTCACAACTTTAACATTTCTGTCGAACTACTCGTTGAACCACTTGGAATACTAAAGGATACTCGGGACATCTTGCATTCACAGTACCATACCAAAGCCATATCCCAGATATGGTCTTACATGGGATCTCATATCGATGCCAATAGCCCAGCTATGGTCTTTCACAAAGTCTCATATCGATGCCATATCCCAGATATGGTCTTACACGAAATCTCATATCGATGCCATATCCCAGATATGGTCTTACACGAAATCTCAATAACCCTAATGTCATGACATTTGTATCCTAACTATTCCTAAGGTTCAACCGGGATTTTCTCGCTTGTCGAAATTTGTTGATTACCAAGGAGTCGATCATAATTCATACAATATTAAAACATTTAGAACATAACTAAAATAATGCATTGTTTAAATACGAACTTACCTCGATACAAAAATAGTAGGAACGTGACTTAATCGTCTAATACTTTGTTTTTCCCCCGATCTAGGTCCAAACCTCATTTCTCTTGGTCTATAATAGAAAATTTAAATCATTTATTATTCACATTATTCAATTCAGTCCAAAAATTACATTATGGTAAAATTACATTTTTGCCCCTAAACTTTGACATAATTACATTTTTACCTCTAGGCTCGAAAAATTAAACCTATTCAATTTCTTTGATTCCCAAGCCTAGCCGATCCTCTTTTATACTTATAGCAGTCCACGTTTTTCATTTAATCATACTTTTACACACATTTTATAATCTTTTTACAAATAGGTCCTTTTGACATTTTCATCAAAAACCACCTAGCAAAAGTTGTTTATCACACATCAAACATACATAACCCACCATTAGACATCAAAATACACAAATATCAAACCCTAGACCTTGATTATTCCTTAAATTAATGGAAGAAATAGATAGATCAAGTTACAAGGATCTCAAAAACATGAAAATCATTAAAAACGGGGCTAGAACGGACCTACAATAGAGCTTAGAAGCTTGAAAAACCCTAGCTATGTCTCCCTCTTGTAAGTTTCGGCCAAGGGGTTGAAGATGAGAAAAAATTGGCTTTTAATTTGATTATTAATTCATTTAATTAGCCATATGACCAAAATGCCCCTAACTTAAAACATGAAAATTCTCTTAATCCATGTCCATTTTTGTCCACTAGCTTAACTAATGGTATAATTACCATCTAAGGACCTTCAATTTAAAATTTCATAGCAATTAGACACCTCTAGCATGTAGAACTCAACTTTTGCACTTTTTTTAATTTAGTCATTTTGACTAAATTGAGTGCCCAAACGTCAAAAATTTTCGAACAAAATTTTCACGAAATCATTCCGTGAAATTGTAAACCACAAAAATATAATAAAAATGAACTTTACTACGTCAGATTTGTGGTCTCGAAACCACTGTTCCAACTAGGCCCAAAATCGGGCTGTTACACAAGGTATCGTGTCCTAACTTACGGGGCATAGTCTTTTTCTCAGTTAACTCAAAATAAAGCATTTTACATTTAATTTAATTAAATCGTATTTTAATAACATTACGCAAAAAGAGATCGTATTTTAAAATCTACACAAGTTTTCAATTCTCGACACTAAATAGGCCAAGTAATCAATTAGGTATCAATTTTGCGCGTTACGAGAATGCTAACCCTTCCTCGTGCGTAACCGACTCCTGAACCTATTTCTTGAAGTTTGTAGACTAAAAATTGTTGTTTTAATAAATCAAACCGCTTATTAAAATGATCAATCACGAGATGACCCGATCACGCATCATAAAAAGGATCGGTGGCAACTCTCATTTTCGTTTTTAAATAAAAAGTCGATTTCAAAAAAAAAAAAAGGTTTCGACAACAGGTACCGCCACATCTCAAGTAGTCATCAAGGAGAAAAATATATGTATATTTTTACAGATGTTGATCACTCCATGGAAGAATGCAGCACTAAAATTTGTTTTGATCCAATTTGGTGATTCCATTAAAGGATGTGACACAAAAAATAATAAAAATATATTTTATTTTTTTCAATTAACTCTGGAAATACACAAAAAAATACAAAAAGTTTATACGGATGCTGTCTTAGGAAGTGGCGATACAAAAAAAAAAGATTTTTTTATCCTATTATTTCTATAATTATAAAACAATGATTGAGTCATTTTTTAGGGTGGTGCCGCAGTAAGAAGTAGAGACGCCCTTTGACACTGTAAATATTAGGTCATTTTTCTAAATAATTTAGTACTAGGGTAATTTCCATAATTTTTTAATTTTTTTAAGTTATTTATCTAAAAAAACCTGAAAAAGTAGGAAACAAATAATTTAATATTTAAAAAGAAAGGAAATATGTTTTTAGTATTAAAATAAAGCGATATCATATTTCCATTATTTAAATAGTTGAGTCGCATTTTTGTAATAAGTTGAAAATTGTTAGCGGTATTTTTTTGTAAGTTTAAGGTTTAATTTAAACATTGCACCCTAATTTATACCATTTTTTTCCAATTTGATACGTTTTTTTTTTCAGGTATTTAAACTATTTCACCATTGTCTAAATTATCCAAAATTTTAACACCGTTAGGAAAAAACTATTAACCAATTAAATCCTACCACATCAGCACTTATTTTCTAATTCTATATTAATATTAATAATAAAATAAAAAATATTTTCCCTCCCCCACCCCTCTCCCACCGTCACTCTCACCTCCCGGCTCCTCCCCACCACCACCACACTCCCCTCCCTCTCCCCCATCGTCTCCTCACCCCCACCCGACCCTCTGGGTCCATTTCTAGGTTTTCATAATATCTAAAACTCCATTTGATCTTTTCTACAAAAGTGACATTAATCGTGTTTCTGTGGATAAACTTGGTGAAGATATCAAAGGTTGTTTTCCTGATGAGAACTCAGTAGCTATTGAAAAAGGAATCATGTGCCAAAAAATAGTGAAATTGAGAGTTTCATATGGGTCAAACAAATGACCATGCTTTGTGCATATTGAAATATTCTATTGCAAAAATAAAAGTAGCAAGTGGAGGTGTAACCATTCTTTTCTTAGCACTTTTTTTTTTTCTTTTCAATTTCATCATATATAATGTTGATTTGATTTATTGACAATAGGAGGAGCTTATGGGTATGGGAATAAAGGACTATTAGTCTTGTTGAAGACGAGAAGCCTAGGGCCAAGACATCTCCCACTGGAAAGATCGAAGAAGATGGGAACATTGTGGTCGGGGAAAGAGAGGGGAGAGCGGTTGGTTTGGGGGGAGGGAGCGAGAGGGTAGAGGGACGGGGAGGGAAAATATTTTTATTATTGTTAATATAATTATTTTTAATTAATATCAATATTAATATTAATATTAATATTAATATAAAATTTAAAAAAAGAAAAAACAAGGGTTGATGTGAAACGATTTAATTAATCAATGATGTTAAAATTTGATTGATAACGGTGAAATAGTTTAAATAATTAAGGTGTAATTTGTGAATTAAACCTTTTAAAAATTTAATGATAAAAATGAAAAATTAACTAAAATTCAGTGGATAACTTTTTACCCTCAAAATTATACAAATGTAAATAAATTTAAATCCGACAAACCTACAATTGAGATATTTTATAAGTCGCTTTCTTAATAAAAATAGAAAACTAAAATATGCTACCAATTTCAAAAATAAAATATCTAAATCAAACTTGAATAAAATAAAATAAAATAAAATAAAATAAAAAACTCTACTGCTTTATCCGAAAAGAAAGGAAAACTGAGTACAGTAACCCAAAGCTTATCCTTTCGGCGGCACCAATTTGAACGAACACATTACAGTTGCTTTTGAAGTAACCAAATTCCCAGTTTTTGTTCAATGGCAGCCTCCACTTGTTTTCTACCCCCCATCTCCTTTAATTCTATCTCTTCATCGTCGTCATCATCATTTATGGGTCCTGCTCTGGTAAAAACCCATCATCAAGGTAGCTTTATTATGGGTCAGTTTAGACGGTTGGTTATCAACTGTTCAGCTTCTTCTGATATGGGTGCCTCCCCACTCCCAGACACCATGAACTTGAGGTATGTTTCAGCTTTAAGCTGGATTTATTTCCTTTTTGGATGTCTTTTTACTGTTTGTGAAAATGCCTGTGAAGTGGCGAGACTTTGTTTCGCGCTTTGAATTTTGATGCTATTGTTAGAATTTGTTAGACTCTTCGATATATGTTTGTAATTCTGGTATTGTTTTGTTAACAACTGAGATGAGCTATGAGGATGAAAATTCCAAAACCTTGCACTTCTGTATTGGATATCAGTAGTCACCGGAAAGCGGCAGAGTTTTCATAACTGGTGCTGTTTCTGCATTTTTATTAATAAATTTCTAGCTACGTTCTGACCCATATAATATGTTTAGCTGGGTTCTTTCATGTGCACTAGATACCATTTTAGGGGCATCCTTCAGATTTAATACTTATGAAATTGATTTTCTCCGTAGGTGATTCGATGGTTAATGAATCAAAATTATTAGTTTCTCCTTATCTTACTTTTTTCCCAATATATTGATGAAGCTGTGTTAGCCTTTTATGCCTGGGAGTTCAATTTCTCATTGCTATTTTCAAGGTTACTGAATTGGAATTCTTGATCCATACATGTGGCTGTAGTTTTATAAAGGATATACGACATTCTTTTTGGTTCTTTAATCACCTACTCAAGTTTGTTGAACAATTAATTGAACTCCTCTGCAACCTCCCTCCACCCTTTGTTTATTTATTTATTTTGACATTCTTGTAAGCACTTGTTTATATTGTTTTAACAGACATAATAACATGTCATCTATGGCTCCCTTTGGAATGCAAATAAATGAGAAACCATCTTATAAATGGCGAAGGGTTTTGCTTAAAGTAAGTGGAGAAGCACTAGCGGGAGATCACTCTCAAAATATTGACCCAAAGGTTGTGATGTGAATAATTGTTGTACTTTTAGTGTTATTGCTTTTCTTCACAATAATTGAAGTATGAAGCTTGCTTGAATACAGGTTACGATGGCTATTGCTAGGGAGGTTGCATCAGTGACACGCCTGGGCATTGAGGCTAGTCTAAACCCCCTTCTCTCTCTTATATGTTCGGAGGCCTTTTCTTTCTCCATTAATCCGCTTTTTAAATTTGGTTGTTGTTGCTTAACTCCTTTTTTCAGTTTCAGTGGTTGTGTTATTGCAATACCATGTTGAATTGGGGGTTAGTTTATCCGTAGAGTAAGAGTACAAGGTTTTGGTGGAAGACCATGCATTGCCATTTGGATATTGCTAAGGATGGTATTTGCTTTATTTGGATGTGATTCAGAATGAAATTTGAGCAGGATAATAAATTCATACTACCAATGAAAATGGAAACAATCTTTCTTGAGAGTTAAGTTTAGTGATCTAGTAATTACATTAAGTTGCAACGTGCATCATAAATGCTTTCATATTAACCTATTAAAGAATTATGCTAGGAGACTGCTTAGCAAGAATGAGTGGTTGGTTGTCTGGATGAGTAGCTGTCTGAAAGAATTAGAAACTCCGCTGTTTGATTTCATTTTAGATGCTTATCGCAGGTTGCAATTGTGGTTGGTGGGGGTAATATTTTTCGTGGATCCTCTCGGGCAGGATGTAGTGGACTTGACCGTTCATCTGCTGATTACATCGGGTAAATATTTTATTTGATGCAATTTTATGTGTTCTAGAAGTCTTTCTGGTTTTGCGCAGAAATTGTATTTCCTTAAAAGACCAGTTCTAGTTGTTGCAGAAGGTAATTAGACCTTAGCCACTTTACAGAAATCTTATCCCTCTCTTATGTCCATTCTTTTTGCTCCCCCCCCCCCCCCCCCAAAAAAAAAAAAAAAGAATGTTAGCGACTGTAATGAATGCTATATTTCTTCAAGCAACAATGGAGAGTATCGGCACCCCAACACGTGTCCAGACTGCATTTCGTATGTCAGAGGTTGCAGAACCATATATACGTAGAAGGGCAGTGAGGCATTTGGAAAAAGGGAGGGTCGTCATTTTTGCAGCTGGAACTGGTAATCCATTCTTCACCACTGATACTGCTGCAGCCCTTCGTTGTGCAGAAAGTAAGTCATTTTTGCTTCTGGATTAGGAAATACATTAGTGTGACTTGGGGGCAAACCTATCCGAGCCATTCTCACTTGTGATGCATATTATATATACCCTATCACTGATTGCTCTGGATCTTGCACAAAATGGTCCTCATTATGAATTGAAAAAAATGTTAACTGATTTAAAATGGGTCTCTTTAGAATTTTGTTTTGGCAACAAATGTAGATAATTTTATTATCTGGGATAAAATTAGATGTTCTATTTGTTTGCCCAGTCAATGCGGAAGTTGTGCTGAAGGCAACAAATGTTGATGGGGTTTATGATGATGATCCTAGGCATAATCCAAATGCCCAGCTTCATGATACACTGACTTATCACGAGGTGACTTCAAAAGATCTCTCGGTGATGGACATGACCGCCATTACTCTGTGCCAAGAAAATAACATTCCTGGTAAATTTAAACTTCTACAATCTGTATACCTAGAGAACAACTGGAGGGAATAGCCATTAATTTATGTCTTTTTCCTTCAATGTAGTTGTTGTCTTCAATTTAACGAAATCGGGTAATATCGCAAAAGCGATAAAGGGAGAAAGAGTTGGTACATTGATCGGCGGAACATGGAACTCAACTGTCGCAACAACATGAAGATACTCGATGCAGTTGCCTCTCCGTGTAGTGGGTTTTCATCTTCAGAAAAGAAAAACGCGAGAGAGCGAAAGTATATGATGGTGTAATTCATTGCTCAAGCATGAGCTTAATGAGAGCTTATCCAGGGGAAGTTACCTGGAGCTCGCATTTGAAAAACCGAAGATGAAAAACTGAAGCATGAAATTCAATGTACTGTTCTGACTGACCAGCATAATTTTCATTGTTGCCTTGTTTGAGAATTGTAGCAATCTCAATCAAACAAGTAATTCTTCAGTGAATTATGATACTTTTAGATTAATGTTTTCTTTTTCTTTGATGCAAATGTCATTCCCATTAGTATTCATGTCAAAGAAAGTGTTTCCTTGCTACTAAAGCAACAGGATTTGGAATATATATATATATATATTTTGTGGGGGGGGGGGGGTTTCAGCGTGCGATACTTCCTATTTTCTTTAATATTTTAAATTTCAGTTTTGTTAGATTTATTTTTATACTTTAAATTTTGATATAATTTATTCTCTATATTTTTATAATATTATTTACTAGTTTAAATATTTAACATCATTAAGTTTCTGACTAAAATGTTAGATATTTATAATTTGAATACACTTAAGAAAGATATAAGAGGTCAAAAAAGAGGTCTATCGTTATCGCAATTTTCTCTCGTTTCATTCGTCTGCTGTAATTGTAGTTCTTGGAGGAGCGCATCTCCATTATTTCTAAACAAGCCAGGTTATCAACAGGTAATCAATATTTCTTATAAATTTTGATTGTGTAATCAAGATCACCTAAATAATAGCAAGATTTCTCTTTCGAATTGCCTACTGGGTTCACAAACATTGTGGATTGTATCACCAAATCCTTTCTTGGTGATACTACAAGGAAAAGGGAAAAGAGAGGGGTAAGCATATAGCTTAGTAAGTTTGCATAAATTAAAGTAACAATATAAATATCCATGGTGAAATCCATTCATCTCATAGAACAATAACAACTCAAGTATTTAAGTACTTAGGCATACTTACTCATGCTTACTCTTACCCATCACATATCACAATAGGGTTTCTAAACTCGTATTTTACTCATGGTACCTGTATCACTTCATCACATAATTTAGCACTTATGCTAACTTAAACATAAACTTAAATCATTATCATTCTTACATAAATGGAACTCAATGCTATCCTTGTATAACTTAACTCTATAACATCTTTACTTACTTAGCTCATTTTCATCTTTATATGCTTAACTCTTTTGCCCATTGAACTACTCAGAATATCGGAGGATACTCAATCTCATCATACATGTATCTTGATGCTAATGCCATATCCCAGATATGGTCTTACATGGGATCACCTCTTGATGCCAATGCCATATCCCAGATATGATATTACACAGGATCTCTTAGCTCGATGTCGATGCCATGTCCCAGACATGGTCTTATACGAGATCCTCCTTTAGTGCTGAAGCCATGTCCCAGACATGGTCTTACATGGGACCTTCCTTATTCGATACCGATGCCATGTCCCAGACATGGTCTTACACGGGATCTACATTCGGAGCCAATGCCATGTCCCAGACATGGTCTTATACGGGTCCTACATTTGGTGCCGATGCCATGTCCCAGACATGGTCTTATACGAGATCTTCCTTATCTCATATGGTGACATATGTATCCTCGTTATTCCTAGTCCTCAACCGGGACCTCAACTTGACATATTCTCATTTCAATCTCATCAAAGCATCATAAATCAACCTCATGGAATATGTATACTTTTCTCATAAAATAAAATAATTACAAGTATGATTACATTGTATAACTTTAATTTCATACAAACTTACCTCGGTACACAAAATGTGTGTGGATGTTCGATTTAGTCCAACACTTTGTCCTTGCTTCGGTTTCGGTCCGGGCTTCGTGTTTCTGAATCTATAATAACAATTTTTACTTGTTTAATACTCACATTAACTAAATTGACTCATAATTCATACTTTGGAAAAATTATGATTTTGCCCCTAAACTTTCACATAATTATACTTTTTCCCCTAAACTTTCACATAATTATACTTTTGCCCCTAGGCTCGTAAAATGATTTTCATTCAACTTTCTTATATTTCAAGCCTAGCCGAATCATTTTCTTAACTACAGTAGCCCCTAATTTCCACTATTTCACTCATGTATGACCAATTTCATAACTTTTTCAATTTGGTCTTTTTATGCATTTTTCATGAAAATCACTTAGAAAAAGATGTTTATCATACATCAAAATTTCATATTCTTCCATAAAACATCAAAATACATGCATTTCATACATGGGAAAATTTTTGAATATGAACCCTAGCTCAAAATATAGCTAGAAATAGCTAAATCAAGTTACGAGGATTTCAAAAATACGAAGAACATTAAAAACGGGGCTAGGAGGTACTTACAATCAAGCTTGAAATATAAAGAAACCCTAGCTATGGTGAGCTTTAGAATTTCAGCCATGGCTTGAAGAAGATGGACACAATTTTTGACTTATTTTCCCCTTTTTAATTCTTTTATTAACCAAAGGACAAAAATGCCCGTAAGCCCCTTTCTTGGGATTTTTCCTTCCCATGTCCATTTTTGTTCATCTTAACATATAATGGTCTAATTGCTAAATAAGGACCTCTAGTAGTTTTTATAATTCTATTTCATACTTAAATCTTCTAGAATCTCATATTTTCTAATCTTTGCAA
Source organism: Gossypium australe (assembly GCA_005393395.2). Classification (NCBI taxonomy): domain Eukaryota; kingdom Viridiplantae; phylum Streptophyta; class Magnoliopsida; order Malvales; family Malvaceae; genus Gossypium; species Gossypium australe. The sequence goes on from CM016624.1 coordinate 95,218,730, forward strand.
TTTAGTCCTAATGGACAATTTGATCACTAATTAACAAAATTTCTTCATGAAATTTTCTCACAATTATGTAAATAGCTCATAAGCCTCATAAAAATCATAAAACACATATTTCTAATTCGTATTTGTGGTCTCGCACCACTATTCTGACTAGGCCCTAAATCGGGCTATTACAGAACCTATGCAAAACCAATATCATGTGGCACAGAGTACACAATATGACATTTCTTCATCTTTCATCCACCATTGCATCCTTTCATACTCTGTAAACCATTCATTTTCACGACCGATATATAACAAGCATATAACTAAGCATACTGTTAATGACAGAAAACAAATCATTCCAAACATTTCACTTATTTGACCATTTCAATGATAACCTCTTCAGTATTTACTTTACCAGTGACACCTTTTAACACCCCGGACTTGGCGGGTTTTGAGTTTGGGCCGACAGGTTGGGGAAAAATAGACTGGCATAGTCTTACTCACCTAATTGGCACTCTGGTACGACAATAGAGCATAATAAGACCATGGTGGAACTCGAGGGTTTAGGCTATTTTGCGCCTAACGTATGAATGTATGGAAGGGGCTGACAGCCATGGCAAGGGATTCTCAGGTTTTATGAACATTGCCCAGATGGGTCACGCTAGCTTGTCTGGATGAAATATAAATTGCGTGCTAACCAGAATGTTAAGGTTAAAAGGTGAGTCCAATCATGAGTATGAAAGGATATTGGATTTTGGTATACGTTTCCTACAACTGTAAATCACTAGCTAAAGAAGCCTTAGAATGTATGACACGCGTCGAAGCCCTATCGTAAGAACCAAGATTTTTATTTAAGAAACTTCTGTAGGAAGAAAAGTCATCTCCTCTTTTACTTATAGACACCTTTTTGATCTTCATATAGAGGCTGATGAGAGGATTCTCTTACCACATTAAGGATAAGAATTTAATTCATAAGTAGGGGTTGTCTCTCACTAGGGTAAGTATTTGGATCCTTTATGTAAATTTAGGAAAAGAGTAAGTCTATTGCATGCATGAAAATAAGACTCTACATGATGTCATCTGGGTCTGAGATGAAGGAAAAAGAGGTAGTTGAGCAGTTTGTTAATAGTAATATTCTCTTTTATAAGCAATGGTCACTACTATATGTTGGAAGATCTTAAAAGCAAATGCATAAGTTGTTCGAAGGTTTCAGGTGAGTACTTCATGAACTCCTTATGAACACATTGAGTGTTTCTATTTATCTATTGCATGTATGTTTAAATGCTTATTTTGTCTCTGATGAATGGCCTTTTGTGCAATGGAAATGTATATGATGTATGTAACAGCCCGATTTAGGGCCTAGTCAGACTAGTGGTTGCGAGACCACAAATCTGAAGTAGAAATATGTATTTTATGATTTTTATGAAGCTTATGAGGTGTTTGCATGATTGTGTGAAAATTTCATGAAGAAAATTTTATTAATTAGTGATCAAATTGTGCATTAGGACTAAATTGTAAAGATTAGAAAATATGAGATTCTAGAAGATTTAAGTATGAAATAGCATCATAAAAATTATTAGAGGTCCTTATTTAGTAATTAGACCATTATTTATTAAGATGGACAAAAATAGACATTGGAAGGAAAAATCTTAAGGAAGAGTCTTAAGGGCATTTTGGTCATTTGGTTAATCGATGAATTAAAAAGGGAAAATAAGTCAAAATTGTGTCCATCTTCTTCAAGCCATAGCCGAAATTCTCAAGCTCTCCATAGCTAGGGTTTCTTCAACTTTCAAGCTTGATTATCAAGAAACACGAAGCCCGGACCGAAACAGAGGCAAGGACAAAGTGTTGGACTAAATCGAACATCCACACACATTTTAAGTACCGAGGTAAGTTTGTGTGAAATTAAAGCTACATATGTTATTATGTTCTAAATTTCTTATTTATATGAGAAAGGTATATTATTTTCCATGAAATTGATTAGTGATTTCCCAATAAAAATTATAATGAAATAATGATAAGTTGAAGTCCCAGTTGAACATTCGGAATAGCATGGATACCTATGTCACAACAGGAGATAAGGAGGTCCCGTGTAAGACCATGTCTGGGACATGGCATCGGCACCAAAGGAATGTAGGTTTTGTGTAAGACCATGTTTGGGACATGGCATCGACACCGAACGTAGGTCTCGTATAAGACCATGTCTGGGACATGGCTTCGGCACCAAAGAAAGATCTTGAGTAAGATCATGGCTGGGACATGGCATCGACATTTATGTACGATCTCGTATAAGACCATGTCTGGGACATGGCATCGACATCGAACTAAGAGATCCCGTGTAAGACCATATCTGGGATATGGCATCGACATCAAGAGGTGATCCCGTGTAAGATCATATCTGGGATATGACATTGGCATCGAGATACATGTATGATGAAACTGAGTATCCTCCGATATTCCGAGTAGTTCAACGGGCAAAAGAGCTAAATATGCAAAGGTGACAAAGAGCTAAGTTATACAAAGATGACAAAGAGTTACATTTAAGTTAAGGATGATAATGATTCAAGTTTATGTTCAAGATAGCATAAGTGCTAAATTATGTGATGAAGTGATACAGGTACCTTGAGTACAATACGAGTTATGAAACTGTAATGTGATATGTGTTGGGTAAGCGTAAGTATGAGTAAGTATGACAAAGTACTTGAGGACTTGTGTTGTATTTGTTCTATGAGATGAATGAATTTTACCACGAATATTTATGTTGCTATTTTAATTCATGCAAACTTACTAAGCTATATGCTTAACCCTCTCTTTTCCCTTTTCCTTGTAGTATAGCCAAACTAGCTTGGGGATCGTAGAACGTCGGAGCTCAGATCACACTATCAATCATTATTTTGGTATAGTAAAGTTGACTTATTTTGAGTATGGCATGTATAGAAATCTTGGTCATTTTGTGTTATGTCATATTTAGAAGCCAAAGTGTTAGTTACTAATGTTATACACTCATTTTGTAAATGGCCATTGGGAATTGGTCAATTTTTGTCAAGTTTCATATTTTATTGACAATGAGTTTTATGAGATGAAAGTTTATGCAAATGATGGAGTAAGATGTGAATTGTATGATTGATGATTACTAATTCTTCATAGTGTACTATTTCCATCTTATGTGTTGCTTGAGTTGGTATAAGTGTGTTTATGTTTCAAGGTGGCAATTGGCTTGGAAAATAGCCTTATAATTGTCCACACACACGGGCCTATGTCTAGGCCGTGTGAGACACGCGGTTAGCCCCATGAGTGTGTTGATAGGCCGTGTGTCCCCTGTATCAAATTGCAAGAATTTAATTCGTCACACGGGGCAGCACACGGGCGTGTGCCTAGGCCGTGTTCCCTTAAGAGGTTGCTGACGTCATAAACAAAATACCCAGGTTTTCACACACGGGTGAGGACACGGGTGTGTCTAGGCCATGTGAGGGACACGGGCAATCGACACAGGCATGTGCCCGGCCGTGTGAAAACCCCTGTAGGTTCGAAATGAAAAATAAATTCCACATGGGCTAGGGACATGGGCGTGTGTGACCACACGGCCTGCCCACACGGGTGTGTTCCATCTCACACGGGCATGTGGCCCAGTTTAGGTAAAAATTTTCTAAGTGCGCAAAAGATTCCGGTTAAGTTTCGAAACCCTTCGTATGCACGCTTAGGGCCTTGTAGGCCCATAATAAGGATGATATGAATGCGAATGAGAAGTTTTAAGTTGAAAGGAAATTTTATAGCCCAAAGTTGTATATTCAAGCAAGTTAAGTCCAGTAATGCCTCGTACCCGATTCCAGAGTTAAATACGGGTAAGGGGGTTACAATGTATGTGTGATATGCCATCCTTGTGAAAGATCTGTGCTTGATAGGCTCGAGTGTGATGCCTAAGTAGCAATGTGCCTCTAATATGCAAAGAAAGTATGAAAATGATGAATATGTAAGAAAGCATGAGATGAATGATAAGTCTCTATTTTGTTGAAAAGTATGTGCATGCACGAGTGTGCTTAAAGCTTGAATGTCTTTGCATAATGAGTCTGAGTTGCATGTCTGGAAATGTAACGCTTCTGTATGTTGAAGTTTTGTGCAATAACTCATTCAAGTATGAGTATGCATTTTGAGTCTACTTGCATGTGAGTTCATCGAGACATTAAACATGAATTCTAATATGAAAGTCCACGAACATGGCAAGTGAAGACCATATAGTGTAAGACCTAGTTTGGGACTATGGTATCATATGGGGAAATGAAGACTACATAGTGTAAGACCTAGTCTGGGACTATGGCGTCATGTGGAGAAAAGATGAAAAAGATGGTTGGGTGAGTACTAGGTGATGAAGGGCAAACCTCATGACTATGAGTTTAGGAAAATCCCTATTGTCGAAAACACCATTACCTAAAAGTGATGCCTTTGTGGCCGAATCTATTATATGTGAGCCTCTCTGGCTGTTCTTTGTTACATTGAGCCCTTGTGGCAAAATCACCAAGAGAAGCCCTTGTGGTTGATTTTGTTAAAGGTATATTCATGGCGAAGTCTATTGTAGGAGGACGCCTTTGTGGCTATCTAATGTTATATGGATGCCTTTGTGGTTATCTATCTATATGGACACTTCTATGGCTATCTTGTGAACCCCACAGTGAAGTTCTTGCGAGTGACAAGTCAAAATTATGGATATAAAAAGAAAGCTTCTAAAGAGAAATCAGGTACAGAGGGGGATATCTCACTAAGTTTTATCACACTTACCCCTGTGTGTTTGATGTTTCAGGTGGAAACGCATCTGGAGGGGCAACGTCAGGGCTGCATTAAAGAAATGGCGAATGGGTACTTATGCATACAGAGTGAATCTATTTAGAAGTGATCAAGCCTTGGAAGTCACATATCTAAATTAGTAAAATCATTATGTGAGCCCTGAATCACATACACGATGGGTTAACCATACAAGGGCAGCTAGTGTCATAGACTTAAGATGTTTTGAGGAGAGTCATGTCAATAATTTTGTATATATGTTCTAGTTGTAATACTCTACTAATTGTAAGGCATAATAAGTGTTGTAAGAACTCTTGGTATACTCGGTCTTGAGTTAATTAATATGATAAATTAAAGGGGAGGTATTATTCAGTATAAATGTGTTAATAGGTGTCAAACAATACAAGTATGAAATTTTAGTAGTAACACCCAAGATTCAGATTCGGTCTATCAGGTCGGGTCGAGGGCGTTACATGTTTGGTATTGGAGCCTAGGTTTAAGTGGTTCTCGAAACATGAAGAGAAAGGAGCCTTGTTTGCATAGTGCATCGAGCCTTGTGGAACCCTCAAGTATGTTAAATTTTTCCATTGCAATGATAATACGAGTCTAATGCATAATAAAGACAAATAAGTGATTAACAAAAAAAATTGTTTTATAGATAAAGGAAATGGCTATACAATGAAAAACAAAACACATAAAAGGAAGGTAAATTCTTCACTCCTTATCAAACTGATCATTGGGTGTAGTTGAGACTTCACCCATAGGAGGAATGCTATCTGAAACCTGGTCCCTTAGTGCCAAGTCATTGTCGAAATGCTCCACTACTTGTGTAACAGCCCGATTTAGGGGCTAGTCGGAACAGTGATCTCGGAATCACTAATTTGAGGTTAGAGAAAATTATTTTCATGTTAAGTTATGTGTTTTAACATGTTTATAAGGATGCATGAAAATTTTGGTGCCTTAATTTTAGCAATTTCTAACTAAATTGTGAAAAAGGACTAAATTGCATAAAATACGAAAGTTCTATTTTATTTGCTAGAGGCACCAAATAGCTATGGTTTATAAACTGGAGGTCCCAAATGTGCAATTAGGCCATGGGAATTAGCTTGGCCGGTCAAAGGAAGATAAAGGGGACAAGGGCATTAAATGTTATGTTAGGTAATTAAAAAGAAATAAAATAAGATGAAATAAGCAAAAAACTATCATGTTTTTATTTCTTCTCTTCTTCCACCGAAAATACCAACAAGAATAGGGGTTTTTGAAGCTCAAAATTTTAGCAAGCATTTCTCCTCTCAAGTAAGTCAATTTGATGGTTGTTTTTGATGATTTTTGTATTTTTTGAGTCCCCAAAGCTTAAGCTAGCTAATGGGGGGTTTAGTTTGCAACATGGTTGAAAGTCTAGGGACTTACCATGATAGAGTTTATGTTGTTTGATGAGTTTTCATGGAAGAAAATGAATGATAGTATGGTGATAATTAACTTTTGTGAAAGGTTTTGTTATGAAAACACTTAATTGGGACTAAAATGCAAAAGTTGTAATTTACTCATTAAGGCATGAAATAGATGGAATTATGGATAGTTGTAAGAGGATTAAATGTTCAGCTAGGCTTGTTTAACAAGAAAATGTGATGAAAATTTATCTACGAGCCTAGGGGCAAAATAGTAATTTTGCCAAAGTGTAGGGGCAAAATAGTCATTTTTGCCTAAAGTATAGATTATGGTGTATTATGATTTATAAGTGATTAAATCAGTAAATTCCATTGTTCTAGATCAAAGGAAACGAGTTTCAAACCTAGAACTGGTGAAAAGAGAAATGTGGGCAAAAAGTCTCTTTCGGCCCTTTCGACATCGAGTTAAGTTCATGTGTGAATGTGGCAATTACATATGAGTTAATTTAGTATTCCAATGTGTATGGAATGTATATTTACTCAATGAATGTATGAAATATCTTCTAATGAGATGTCAAGAGAACTGAAATTGAGAGTAATGGGAAATGTTTATAGCCTGATATGATGATAGTTAAAGTCTTGTGTAAGACCATATTGGAATATGGCCTCGGTGTAAGTATTCGTATAAGACCATGTCAGAGACATGGCATCGATATGTTAAAGCAAGTAAGACCCTATTAGGGTATGATGTCAATGTGACACTATGTGTATGAGACTCAAGAGTGTTATTTAACAATTTGAGATGAATTCAGTATATGATAAACCTCTAGTGGGTTATGTGTAATCAATACACCTTAGTTGCATCAGATAGATTTATTAATGCATTGTCTGAATGCGAACAAGTATCGTAGAAAGTTAAGTAAGAATAGAAGTGTGTAAGGATATTCTCGGATGAACATTTGAAATAGAGATATACATGTGGATTATTATCCATGAATGTGAAATAATGGTGAGCTATGTGCGATATCACCTTATTGATGGTAATGATGGGCTGTGTGCGATATCATCAATTATACTATTATCGGTGGGCTATGTGCGTTACCACCTGATTAATTAGTAATCGATGGCTATGTGCGATACCATCTTTTATAAATGATTGGTGAGCTAAGTGAGAAATCACCATAAGTATAAATGATTGGTGGGCTGTGTGTGATACCACCTTATTAGAGATTCAATGGTGGGCTAAGTGTGAAACCACCGAGAGATTAGTAGTATGAGTGGCTTATTGAAAATTTTTAATGTGTTGTTTTATATGATCATGTGGTGATCAGTGCAGGAATGTATGTTAATTATACGAGCAATTGGCTTGGGGCCTGGTAAGAATGTGGTAAGAAGTAGAATGAGTAAGCTTCAAGAGTGGTTGACTAAGTAACCGTGAGTTTATGAGAAAAACTCATTATAATACATTACAGTCACGAATATTCAATGAATATCTGTATTTGTCAGATGTATACAGATGAACTTAGTAAGCATTTTTGCTTACTTGTTTTCTTTTTCCCATTCCTTATAGGTTTTTAACTAACTCGGGTTGGAGACCGTCGGAGATGTTTTCACACTATCGAGTAGATCCTGGTATGGTGTTTCAAGTTCTTTTGAGTCACGGCATGTATAGGGATTCTTTTAAAGTTGATTAAGTTATAACAGATGTAGCCAAATTGTGTTGGCCTAATAGAATTCATAGTTTGGTTGTGTATAGCCATAGATGATGGCTTAAGTTGTTTGTAATTGTATTGGATATAGTTCTCCCTAGTGTATGGGATGAAGACTTTATTTCTCTTATGATTAAATGTCTTTAATTCAAGAGTTAATTTGATGCTATGTGGATTTATGTGTTGATAAATGAATGTATGCAAATGAGAGTGGTAAAAGGCTTGGTAGATAGCCTATAAGTGCCCACACGGATAGACACACGGGTGTGTGTCTGAACCGTGCGTTCCCTGCACACTAGTGTTTTAAGTCAGAATAGACCACGGGCTAACCACACGACCGTTTGTTTAGGCCGTGTATGACACACGGTTAGCACATGGGCGTGTGCTCCAGACCGTGTGAATAAGTCAGTATGTCAAGGTAAGGCACACGGGCTAAGGCCACAGACGTGTTAAGGCCGTTTGTAATTTGGCAGGATCCACCACGGGTGGAAGACACGGGCATGTCTTAGGGGTACACGGGCGTGTCCCTAGACCAACACGGGCATGTGGCCCCTGTTTTGAGGAAAAGTTTCTCGAGTTCGTAAAAGTTTTCGGGATTAGTCCCAAAACCTCTCGGAGGTATGTTTAGGCATTGTAGGCCGAGATTGAGTAAGTGATAGGCTTAAATGAAATTTTATGGTCTGTAAGTACATGTTTAAGAAAGTCCAATATAGTAATGTCGTGTATCCGGTCCTAACCTTGGACTAGGGTATGGTGTGTTACAACTTGCTTCCATTTCCCTTAAAATGCCTTCTAGCCTTTACCTTTTGGATGGTAAACGTTGAAATCAAGTGAATCCAAGGAAATACTCTTAAGCTTGTCAAAGTCTACCTTACTAAGGTTTAATGAGCTTGCAGCCACTTGGGCGTGCATAATTATTGTCCCTCTCTATTTGGGTAAGGCCTGAACAAGATTCTTTTGTGTATCCTTCTGGTTTTTTTTTTCAGAACCTTTGCATGATATCGACATTAGCATTCTACGATTGCTTGATGACTCTCCTCGAGAGCCTTGAAAATTTTCTCCGTAGTAAACTTCTCATTCTTTGAAGAAGTGACCTTCTCCTTTAATTGAGTGATTTCTATAACACCCTAACCCGTCTCCGTTACCGAATTAGAGTTACGGAGTGTTACCGAGAAGAACAAAACATTTCACTTCATTTTAGAATAATTATACAAATAATTTGTAACATATAACAAATAGATCAATTCATGGTATAAATACACCTATGGGCCTTAAAAAGGGCTTACGAGGCCCTAAAAATAGTTTAATGATGATTTGAGATCAAATTGGAATAAAATAGAAAATTTTAGAAAAACTTAAAAGTTTTCAAAATAGGGGTCACATGGCCGTGTGACTAAGCCCAGACCGTGTGGACATTCAAAGTCTGGACACATGGCTGTGTCGTGTGCCAAGTCGTGTATGTATCCAAAGTTGGGTCACACGGCCGTGTCGCATGCCTTGTGTTAGACCGTGTAACAATATATTTTGGCTCACACGGCCGTGTCATGGGCCGTGTACTAGGCTATGTAAATATTGCATCTAAAATCAATAATTACACACGGCCATGCGTGGTGACCATGTGTGGCACACGACCATTGGACAGCCCGTGTCCCAGGCCGTGTGCACCATTTTTGACCCCTAAACCAAGCAATCTCATACACCATCCTTGCACAACAATACATACAATATCTATATCAATTCCTAAGTTCAAAAACACATTCAGTTAATCAATTACATGCTAAACTTTCATCCATACTATGCCTAACCAATATGCCATTCAAAGGCACAACAACCAAAGATTATTAGTTCAATAACCAAGCTAAAAGAACACATGACATTTACCACCTATTCATAATCAAATTTCAACCAAAATTACATAGACATTAGCACTCTCATCAAGTTATCATTATATGCATCATGACTTAAAACATAGTCTTAAGGTTTATAACCAAAGCACATCAAATACATACCTTCAAAATAACCATTTTACTAACATAACCTTTATAAAATAACATTTACATATTCACAACAAAACACCTATATATATACATTCCACATCCCAAAACTAAATATAAAAGCTACCAAATAGCTGGATAGTGTGAGCTTTCTTCCGATCCATCCTATCAGTTCTCAGCTTAGACAACTGCAAAAGAACATAAATGAAACAAGTAAACTTAAGAAGCTTAGTAAGTTTATAGTTTAAATCATCAAACTAAACTTACCTTAATTGTCATCAAAATATAAAGAGATAACATACAATTCCTGATAGCCAAATACACATTCACAATTCTCATTAGTTCATGATCACATATCAACGTATAATATGATAATCCTCGTCAAAAATAAATTATTAATTCCATAATCAACATATCATCAATATAGATGTGCTCATATATAAACAAATATTTCATTGAACATTTAACACTTTCAAATATCTTGAATATGCATCAACATTTAACTCCACAAGTAAACTATACATTTCATTACCAGTTAGCCCGATGAACTAAGTAACTTGACTTGGATACTCAGATAACTACACCACACCAGAGGCATCATAGATGCATAACAGAGGCACCAAAGTGCAGACAGAGGCATCGAAGTGCAAACAGAAGCACCAAAGTGCAAATAGAGGCACTGAAGTGCAAATCCAGTACAAGCACGCATACTAACCCTATTAGCATGCCAATCATATCCTACATGATTACTAAGTTTGACTGGGCAGTAACCAAAAATCCATTTCTTTTATATCAATTTAGAAGCACTTTGTTAGTTTTCATACACATATGGTATTTTCATTATAAACACATTCATAATATGAAATCATCAAGATACCAACATAAATCGTATATTTCCATACATATTCAGTTGTATATTGCAATCATATATCCCTATCTATTAAATTTTCACAAGATTATCTACTAATAACCAGAAAATGATAAATAATCACAAGAAACATACATTTTCATATTGAAATACTATGAACTTACCTACAGTTACACCCGATTTCATAGTAGGGACTACTCTGTAATTTTTTCTTTTCCATGATTATTGTCTTTTTTATTCAAGTCTTGATCTGAAATAATAAGTAAATATCCTCTATTAATTTCACATACAATTCATGCTTAATTTAATGCATATGACCTTTACTTTTTCTATAACAACCCATTTTTAGTGGAATCAGAATAATGGTTTCGAGACCATAAGTCCGACGAGTAAATTATTATTTTAATGTTTATGGAATGTTAGTAAGGTCGTATAAAAATTTTGTTAAGAAATTTTGACATTTGCATGCTTAATTATGTGAAAAGAACTAAATCGTAAAAAGTACAAAAGTAGAGTTCTATCAGTTAAAGGTGTTTAATAGCTACGGAATTTTAATCTAAGGGACTTTGATGGTAAATAGACCAATTAAAGGGTTATTGGACACTCATGGATAAGGTATTAATGTAATTTTGATGATTTTTAAAGGGCAAAATAGTAAAATAGTAAATAAAACATAAAAACAAAAGAAAGAAAAAGAAAGTATCATCTTCATATTGTCTTCTTCAATCGAATTCACCATGGGAGCTTGCTAGGGTTTGACCAAATTAGTCTCACTTGCATGGTACGATTTTTGATTCCTTTTTTAATGATTTTTATGTTTTCGGGATTGTTGTAGCTTAACCTAGCTAGCCCGGGGATTAATTTATAAAACTGTTAAAGATTTAGGGTTTTTCCATGAATGTTCTTGCATGATTTTGGAAGATTATGAGTCCTTGTTGATAAATAAACTAGATTTGTAAACTGATTTTGGATGAATTTGTCATTTAGGGACTTATTTGTAAAAATGATGAAATTTGTTGGTAAATTTATGAAATGATGATTTGTATAGATTGATATAGGTCCCTAGAGAAATTGGCTAGCTTTGGAAAGGATGAAAATGCTTAGATTTCAATTTATGAACTTAAGGACTAAATTATGAAAAAGTTAAAATGTTAGGGTCAAAATTATAATTTTGTAAAATATAAAATACGGCCTGAATTGAATAATAGAAGGATTAAATGGATTGAATTTGTCTATTTAGATCAAGATAAACCACGTACGGATCTAGATCGAGGAAAAACTAAAGCTTCAGATTAGTCAAATCTCATGTGAGCTTCGTGTGAGCTTTCTTGTGTATCCGATGATATTCTAAATGGTTCAATGGGCATAAAAAGGAAAAGAACGGTAAATGTTCAAATAAACTATATAATGTCATTATGAAAAGGATTGAAATGGTAAGCTTCAATGGAAGTATGCTTATGTTAATGAAAATGATGAATTCAATGAAGTATGTTCATGTATAATGGCTTACCTTATGTTAATTCAAGTGAATTATGTTTGAATGAACAAACATGTATTGTTGGTGGTGCTTAGGCTCATGCCAAGCTTGTGGTTGGATTATGTTCTACTTAATTTTAATGTTATGTATTGAAATGGTAAGTTATGTTCATGTTTTACGAACTTACTAAGCATTATGTGCTTATGTAGTTTTTTTCCCTATATCTTTTAGATAATCAGAAGCTCGATTAGTTTGGAAGCTCGTTAGAGATCTATCACACTATCCAGTGATTATATCAATAGTTTTTGATGTTTTGGCCAAGGTTATTGAAACACCCCACACCCGGCCCACGAGCCTTGACCGGATCTGGTATGTTCCCCGGTGTAAACCGTTTCAAATTCTTTTGTGACTTAGGAAAAACTTGGGTGTTTTGAAAGAAAGTTTGTTTTGGGTTGGGCTTGAGTTGAAAACGAGTTTATTTGAGGTGACAAAATATTTAGAGTTTATTTGAAAATAAATTTCATTTGATCTTTAATTAATAAAAATTGGTACCGTAATAAATAAAGGAAAAATAAAGTAGTTCAACTATGGCCTTATTACATCAAATAATTCCCAAAAATGAATTAAAGTGCTTAAATAAAATAAAAGTCCAAATAATAAAATTTTCCTTGTTGTGCATGGCCACCTTTAAGCTCCTGCCGACCCGGTCCATTACTGATCATCACCTGGAAGAAAAAGTTCCCCAACGGGGTGAGTCAAACAGACTCAATGTGTACACAAACACTAAGTCTTAACATTTCAGGCATGCATTATCATATCACATACATATTCAAATAACAGGTAAAAATAATGATGCAACCCAAGCCCAAACCTATTAAGCCATCCGCTACACTCCCCCGTACCAACCTGTACACCGTGGGGACTACTAAGTCGACCCTCCTTCCGCTACACTCCATATCGCGGTCTTAGGTCACCGCATTCGTGGTCTTAGGTCACCACGTTCAGATTACTGTGGTCTTAGGTCACCACATTCAGATTACTGTAGTCTTAGGTCACCACATTCAGATATCACGGTCTTAGGTCACCGTGTTCGTGGTCTTAGGTCACCACATTCACTTCCCCTTTTCATATAACCCGAATGCCCCATATCATACATATCATGCACATCATGCCTTAATTCACATTCTTATCACTTTTTCACATGTTACAAATAACATATATTCATAATCCTAGTAGGAGTAGGAAACGTACCTGAGTACTTTGTACCATTGCATGGTACTTAGCCATATTTTCACATTCTTAATAACACATTTAATTTAAAACATAGCCATGAACATATTAAAACTTAGGGTAGGGTACACACCTGATTCGCTTAGGGTTTCCAATCCAAATCTCGAAAAGCTTGATCTAATGCCTTAGATCTTAAATCTCTACATTTAATCAATCATTTAATACTTAGTAAAGAGCCATTCGGCCATAAATCCAAATCCTAGTAGGATTAGTACACTAAAACTTACCTTGTAATTTCCAAATCCCGAAAGTATTCCTTGCCTTATATGTCTGTCGAAATCCCTATAACTTCATGTTAGATCAATTTCTAACATTTATTCATAACAAATAACCCTTAGCCGAATGTTAAATATGACTTACCTTGTGGATTTTAAATCCCGAAATTCACCGAATAACTAGGGAACACGCGGCCTATGGTGTACCTTCGGGAAAAGAACTTCTCCTTCCTTGTAGTCGACACTTAGTAAATCCCGAAAGATCTCTTCAAAGTTTCATCCAAAGATATTAATGGCATTAGAATCTAAATTTTGGCTTAAAGAAAAGAACCAAAACGATGTCAATAACATCCTTACCTTTAGTATTGAAATCGGCAACACTTGATATCCCGAAATTCCTCCCCTAATGTTGTAGTCGACAACACCTTGGCTTGAATCCTCAACAATATTCGGCTTTTAGGAGATTGAGAGAACAAGAATAAGAGAATAGGGTGTAGAAGAATTCGGCCAAAGAGAATCAAAAAGAAAAGAGAAAAAGAGAATAATGGCAGAGAGAATTCGGCAGAGAGAAGAGAAGAAACTTTAGAGAATTTCGGCAGAGGTTTTCTTGAAGAGAAAAGAATGAATGAAGAATAGCCTTACTCTTCCTTTTATAGCCAAAATTACTAGGCTAGAGTCCCTTACTTGGCCACCACTCTCATATCTTTATCACTTTATTTAAAAATTAAAGAATTTAATCCAACAATTATCTATTGAAAATAATGATAAATAAATCACTTATTTATCCTCTATTTATCTCTTAAAAATAAAAGAATAAAAGCTCCTAATTTATAGCCATGTGCCGTCCACCTCTCAGCTCCTTGTAGCAAAATAAAATTTCTTTTATTTGCTTCCCATGCAGCTCGAACCTTGGCCCAATACTCCTGTATGTGGCGCCATTTCCAGAGGCCCTAAGTGGCATCTCCAGGCCACTTTTCCAAGCCCGTTCTTGTGTCAAATTCCCTCTATTAATTTTCTTAAGGCCACCTTGCCTTAATTTCCTCTTTCTAAACTTTAAAACTTATCATTTCCTTACATTTCCAAGTTTCCAAAAATGTTCGTTTGCCTCCTTTAAACTCAACATTTCTAAATCATTTCCTTACATTTCCAGGACATTTCCTTACATTTCCAAGACAAGGCATTTCCTTACATTTCCTTACATTTCCATACATTTCCTTACATTTCCATACATTTCCATACATTTCCTTATATTTCCATACATTTCCTTACATCTTAGGGTTTCTAAAACTCCTCAGATCACATCCCACACACCCACTGAGCCCACTATCTCATGAATTACGCACGAACGCATAACCCCTAATCTAGGATGTTACAGTTATAATGACATGTATAGGTGGACTTGTGTTTAATGTTAGTTGAATGTTGGTTGATTATTTTGGCATGTATAAGTTGTTTTGGCACCATGTGATGTTGGTTGGTTTGTGTCATCTTGGTACTTTTGATGCCTTTTTAGTAAGTGTTAATGTAGAAATGGTTTGATGCATGTTTCAATTGCCAATATGGTATGTGATGGATTAGTCTCAATATGGTCAAGGTAGAGTATGTTTTGAAAAGGTAGTGAACTTGATGTGCATGAATGAAATGTGGTGAAGTATATATATGTTTAGGTAAGTTTGTATGTTTGCTTTTGAGGTGCCTTACATGGCATATTGGTTGAATGGTTTTGGACTATGGAATTGGTCATTTCATGTTGGTTTTGGTCATATTATGATGCTTTGATCATGTGCACAAAATGCTTTTAAGTGGTTGCATGAGTTGGTGTTGGAAATGGCTTGAATTTAGCCAATTTCATGTCCACATGGCCTGAGACACGGGCGTGTGACTTAGCTGTATGTGACACACGACCATGTGTCCGCTGTAGTTTTCAATGCATACAAGTCAGACTTTTACACGGCCTAGCACACGGCCTGGTACACGGGCGTGTATGGCTATTTTGAGAGTTACACTGCCTGGCACACGAGCGTTTGGCTTGGCCGTGTGACCCAACTCAGAGAGTTACATGAGTGAGGAAACGGGCTGGGACACGGCCATGTATCCCTATTTTGATTGTTACACGGCCTGAGACACGGGCGTGTGTCTCAGCCGTGTGAGCCACACGGCCGTGTAACCTTTGCATTTCAAAATTTCTAACTTTTTCTTAAACTTTCCAAATGTTTTCAATTTAGTCCCAGATTGTTTCTAAAGTAATTTTTAGGGCCTCAAGGGCTCGATTAAGGGATGATATGTATTTGAATTAATGGATTATATCATGTTTATGTTAATGATTAAAATGTATGTATAATGTTCAGTTTGTATGGTAATGCTCCGTAATCCTATTCTGGTGACGAATATAGGTTAGGGGTGTTACATTTTTACTAACTAAACAATTTCCCTAAATTTTTACATCTTTCAAAGTTTTGTCTCTACCCTCAAAATACCAAAATTAACAAAACTTTATAACATAACTTGCTAGCCAAATTTTCACCCTACCATATTCAGCCTACGTTTATTCTAAATTCAAAAAAAACTCCCTATTAATTCTAAAATTTAACCAATTTAATCCTTTACTCAAAAACTGACAAAAACCACTTTATTAAATACTCATAATCAACAACTAATAACTCAAACCTATTATTTAACATTATGAATATCAAGAACTCATCAATGGTAACATCTAAAATATTTGATAGTTTTAAAAACGAAGGTACGAGTTAGTTGGACCTAGTTGTAATGATCGCAAAAACAAAAAAATTACAAGAGACGGTATAAAAATTACTCACATGCATACATCAAATGCTTGGCCAAACCCTAAGCTTCATAAAATGGTGTTTATCCCTTTTTAATTTCGGCTAACCACTTGTGGAAAATGATGATTCAAGTTGTTTTATTATTTTACTTAAATTTTCATTTATTAAATTACCAATTTGCCCTCAATCATAATCTTACAATTTCATTTTCAAAAGGCCACTAACCGTTCATTTACATCTCTAATGGACTAGTCACATCATAAGTCCTCTTTCTTTTAATAACTAAGCTATTAAATCAATTCAATTCAATAATTACTAACTTTTTTGCATTTTACCATCTAGTCCTTTTTTCAATTAACTAACTAAATGTTAATATTTCTTTTCCAAAAATTTAATATGACTCTAATGTAACTCTAAAAATATTAATTAAATAACAAACACGACCTCACATATAAGAACTGTGGTCTTGAAACTACTATTTCTGACACTACTGAAAAATGAGATATTATAATTTCAACTTAAGCCTCATTGAGTTTCTCAGCCATAACCGAGAGCTATGCATCCATTTTTCCAACCTTGGCATTATCCTCTTGGTTCCTCTGGCGTAGTTTGGTCAGTGATCCTTGCCAGCTTTCACCGTCTTTTCCAAGTCATAAAGCTTGTTCTTGTAGCACTGGTTAGCTCTTCGGTAAGCCTCACCCCAAAGGCTGTGTTCGATAGAGGTGATCTTGGAAGCTTGAGCCATGACAGCGTAAGGGTCTTTGTCAGAGATTAATGTGAGATACGAAGAAAATGCTTCCCTCATTTGTGGAGGTAACATGCTCAACTGTTGTTTAGAAAAAATATTGAGTGGAGTAGGGGTTGGCACAGATTGTAGAATGGTGTGCCAAGGAAAAGTGCTACGCAACCCAACAATGGTTGTAATGGGAGTATGAGGGGAGGATGCTACTGGTTGAACCGTGGGAGTCACCTCTGCGGGATCTTGTGATCGAGAAGGATTCAAAAGGATAGGAGAGACGGGGTATTGAGTATACTCCTTCAGGACCAAAGGGGCTTTAGGGAGAACAAGAATTGATGGGGGTAGGGACAGTAGAGGACGAAGGCACCTTATCGAATTTATTCTTAACAAGAGGGGGACCCTCGCTGCTTTCAGAATCCTAGGGCTCTCCTCCGTCTTGACCCTTTTCTTTGCCTTCTGGTTGTTGACTTATTGGGCCATGTGATGCTAGTCTTCCTGGAATCTTAAGCTTTCTTAAGAATGGAAGAGACGTCCATTTCTTGGGAACTGGGAAAAGAGGAAGAGCCTACACCATAATTGGGAGAGTTAGCCTGAAGGGAAGAAGAAGAAGTAGAATTAGAAACAACATTAGTGATGATGTTCTAGTTCCAGGGTGATAAGCCACAAAGATGGTAGAAAAATAGAAGGGCGTATCTTTTTTGCGCCCTAGTAAAATCTTAGCTAACTCGTCATTGGAAAGCCAAAATCAGACTCGAAATTGCTGACAACTATAAACTTGAAGTTATATAGGGTTTTTCTATATATTTTTCCACATTTGTACATAATAATTGTGTTTCTATTGAGTAATTATTATTGAAATAAGTGAATTTTACTTTATTAGTAGTTTTAGACATGAATCTAGAAAACATGTGAAATTATGCTTAGTTACATGAATTTCATGCATATTTTATATTAATTCAAGTTAATTTATTAATGTATGTATTTTTCACTATGAAGGTAGGCTATTGGAGACATGATTTAAATAAATAAAAGATGGTCCTGCACAAATTACCAATGCGGATGGCAAGACCATTCAATTTTGGGCATGGGGTTGACTACTTGACCTAGTAAACAAGGTGATAAATGATAGACATGTCTACTAAGTTATTGGACTGAAAAACCATCCAATAAGGGGAATTAAAAGCCCAATTTTAGCAATAGAAGATGGCTGCCCAAAATGTGTTTTGGGATATTTAATTAAAGGTCCCTACAATTGAAAAATAATCAAAATTCAGCCCAACAGCTTCCCTATTGAAATCGTCCACTCTATAGCTATTTTTAGCTTGAAATTTGAATTCAAAATGAAAATACTTGGTCATTGCTTTTCTTTGAAGCATGGCTGGCCACATGAGAGAGGGAAGGAAAGAAATTTAAACCTATTTTTAGTAAACTCAAACCCTTACATTCACCTCTAAATACCTTGTCATTCCTCATTTTTCCATCATCCCTCATCACTCAACATTCCTGCCTCACTTTCAATAGTTTTCTGTCTATTTCTTTTCCCTTTTTCCCTTGCATAGTCTTCCATCCCCTCTTCCATCTTTAGCCTCAAAAGCTTTGTCAAAAGCAAGCTGGCTACCTTCGAAACCCTTAGCAAAAGAAGCTTTAATTAGAACGGAGGAGCGCTTTAATCTGAATAGATTCGAAATGTTGCTGAACTGAGTAAAGTTGAGCACCTCACTCAAAATAGATCTGAAAGGCTGCTGAACTGAGTTAGTCAGAATAGATCCAAAAGGCTGCTGAACTGAGTCAGTCAGAATAGATCCGAAAGGCTGTTGAACTGAATAGAGTTTACTCTTTCCTCTTGGTATTGATTTTAAATATGTTTGTTTTGAGTTTTATGTTTTTGACATCATGTAACATCCTAGATTAAGGGTTATGCGTTCGTGCGTAATTCATGAGATAGTGGGCTCAGTGGGTGTGTTGGATGTGTTCTGAGGAGTTTTAGGAACCCTAAGATATAAGGAAATGTCTTGTCCTGGAAATGTAGGGAAATGTCCTGGAAATGTAAGGAAATGATTTAGAAATGTTAAGTTTCAAAAGAGGAAAGTGAACATATCTGGAAACTTGGAAATGTAAGAAATGTTAAGTTCAAAAGAGGAAAGTGAACATTTCTGGAAACTTGGAAATGTAAGAAATGTTAAGTTTAAAGGAGGCAAACGAACATTTTTGGAAACTTGGAAATGTAAGGAAATGTAACGAAATGTAAGGAAATGTAAGGAAACGTTTTAGGAAAAGTTAAGTTCTGAGGTTAAGAGAGGGAAGTAAAGCAGGGTGGCCTTAAGAAAATTTATGGGTGAAATATGACATACAATTGGACTTGTCTAAGTGGCTTGGAGGTGCCACTTAGGGCCTCTGGAGTTGACGCCACAAGCAGGAGCAATTGGGCCTGGGTTCGAGTCACTTGGGGAGCAAATAAAAGAGTTTTATTTTGCTGCAAGGAGCAAGGGAGTTGGACGGCACATGGCTAAATTCTAGGAGCTTTTATTCTTTTATTTTTAAGAGATAAAGGGTGGATAAATAAGGGATGAATAATGGATTTATTTTAGATTATTTTCAAGAGATAAATGAGGATTTATTCTTTAATTTTTAAATAAAGTGATAAAGATATGAGAGTGGTGGCCAAGTAAGGGACTCTAGCCTAGTAATTTTGGCTATAAAAGGAAGAGTAAGGCTATTCTTCATTCATTCTTTTCTCTTCAAGAAAACCTCTGCTGAAATTCTCTAAAGTTTCTTCTCTTCTCTCTGCCATTATTCTATTTTTCTCTTTTCTTTTCTTCTTCTATTACAAACACAATCAAAAGCCGAAGATACCAATAGCCCTAGTCGATTTCTCACTAAGCCTCAAGAGCCGAAATTGTTATCCACATCAAAGCCATAGCCGAATACTGCTAAGGGTTCAAGCAAGAGTTCCATCAAATTCTTCAGTAAGGGTAAGATTAGGTTAGATTCTCATTCTATTTCTTTTAAGGCTATCGAAATTAAGATTCTAATACCCTTAATATCTGTTGTCGAAGAGATCTTTCGAGATTTACTAAGTGTCGACTACAAGGAAGGAGAAGTTCTTTTCCCGAAGGTACACCATAAGCCGCGTGTTCCCTAGTTATTCGGTGAGTTTCGGGATTTAAAATCCACAAGGTAAGTGTCTATAGCATTCGGCCAAGGCCATGTTTGGTAAATATATGTGTTCATTAATTATTCAAAAGCCGAAACTAATCTATTCAAGTAATCTAGTGATTGCCGATTTCAAGAAAGAAGGATACAAAGTTTCGGGACTTGATTCTTAAGTCAATCAGCAGCAAGGTAAGTTTTAGTGTACTAATCCTACTAGGATTTGGATTTATGGCCGAATGGCTCTTTACTAAGTATTAAATGATGATTAAATGTAGAGATCTAAGATCTAAGGCATTAGATCAAGATTTTCGGGATTTGGATTGGAAACCTTAAGCGAATCAGGTGTGTACCCTACCCTAAGTTTTAATATGTTCATGGCTATGTTTTAAATTGAATGTGTTAATATGAATGTGAAAATATGGCTAAGTACCATGCTATGGTACAAAAGTACTCAGGTACGTTTCCTACTCCTACTAGGAATATGAAAGTATGTTATATATGTAACATGTGAAAAGTGATAAGAATGTGAAATTATGTAATATGCATGATATGAATGATATGGGGCATTCGGGTTATATGAAAGGGGAAGTGAATGTGGTGACCTAAGACCACGAAATCTGAATGTGGTGACCTAAGACCACGATATCTGAATGTGGTGACCTAAGACCACGAAATCTGAAAGTGGTGACCTAAGACCACGAATTTTATAAGGGCGATGAGCACGTCGACTGCAGCGACTGCCTTCGATGGAGTGTAGCGGAAGGAGGGTCGACTTAGTAGTCCCCACGGTGTGCAGGTTGGTACGTGGAAGTGTAGCGGATGGCTATCTAGGTTTTGGGTTTGGGTTGCATCATTATTTTTACCTGTTTTATGAATATGTATGTGATATGATGATGCATGCCTGAAATGTTAATTCTTAGTGTTGGTTACACATTGAGTCTGTTTGACTCACCCCGCTGTGGGACTATTTTCAGGTGACGATCAGTAATGGACCGGGTTCGGCAGAAGCTTAGGGGTGGCCATGTACAGCAAGAAATTTACGATTTGGATTTTTATTTTATTTCAAGTATTTTAAATATTAATTTTGGGATTATTTGATGTAATAAGGCCATAGTTGAATTTCTTTACTTCACTTTGATTTATTATGTTACAAATATTTGTTAATTGAAAGATTAAGTAAATTTATTATCAAAACCAACCCTAAACGTTTTGTCACCTAAAGCTAAAGGATTTTTAATCAAATAAACTCGTTTTCAACTCAAGCCCAACCCAAAACAAATTTTCTTTCAAAACACACAAGTTTTTCCTAAGTCACAAAAGAATTTGAAACGGTTTACACCGGGGAACATACCAGATCCGGTCAAGGCTCGTGGGCCGGGTGTGGGGTGTTTCACATCAACTATGAAGTTTTAATTCCTATCTGCTGGGATGACTATATTAATTTAATGAGATTTATTTAATTCATGTTAACATGTTTTGTGCCTTAGTCGATTACGTTTTCAATTAATATCATGATGCATTTCATTCATACGTGATTGGGTGCACTCAAATTAGCTGAGCGATCCAAACCAGATGACAGCTAGCATACACATAATTGAAAAGTACAATGGTTAATTTAGGTTATTAAAACCGACTAAGTTAAGGTTCATAATATTTTTAGTTAGCTCTATTATCTTGCATGGTTTTTAGATTTATGTAATTAAACTATTGTAAACGTAAATGTCCCTGTCAGCTTGCATAAATGCTAAGAAACCCTTAGTCTAATATGATTAGTAACATGCATATTTAACTAAGTAAAAGGTCCAAGAGGACTTAATTTGGTTTCCAAACCCATAAGAGATTGAGTTGCCATGGAAGTAATTCCAAACATATTAGCATGATGAAAGTAAGCTGATTTGATTAATATAATTATCCTAGGCCATTTGATGTTGATTGTTTTTGTTGCTAAAGCCCTCATTCATACATTTAGGTAAATCACATTTAGATTAGAAATTTGGTTAGGGATCACTCATTACATTTAATTACTTTAATCATCTCCCTCCAAATTTATTCAGTTTTTTTTTTACATCAAATTGTTATAATTTTGCTATTAAATAGATTAAGCTTATACAGTTCCTGTGGAGATGATAACTCATTTTTACTTATTACTTGAACGACTACGTACACTTGCGTGAACACATTACAACTCATTACAACAACACATATATATTTTCCCTTCTACTAATGAAGGTTTGATATGTGATTTTAAATGATTTGTCTATGGTTAGCCACAGAAATGCCCCGCCTCGTTACCTTTAATTGATAGAATCTCTGCCAACATTGGTGGTTTCTTATGTATGCAATAGTCGATGAAATAAGCCGCCAAAATCCACCAAGATGCAGCGGATAATTTCCCCAGTATAATACAATATTCATTCAAAATAGTGCAAAGGAAAGGATGTAAGGGAAGATGAAAACCAACTTTTAAAAGAATCAAGGGTAGGATAAAACCCTTGGAGTGGCTGCCCAAATGACTATGGTCGGGTATTTGAAAGGTGTAAGAAAAGATTGGGATTTTGATACCTCGGGCCTGTAAGTAATGAGTCATTTTATCACAAGTAGTTCTGCAAGTGACCGACTGGGTTTCCACTGTAACGCCTCGAATTTGGGCCTAGAAAAATTGGGCCTATTGGGCTTTGGGCTTTGGATTTCAGAAATTTTTTTTAAGTGAGCGAGAAAAATGACAATTGGCATGTGGACTTTAAGGATTAATGAATTTGGAGTGTCTAGGGGTGTTGGAGATGTCCTGGGATCAAGTAAGGGTAAAGGAAAAATTTTGGTTTTAGCCTTAGGGAATAGTGACTTCATTTAGTAGGCCTTTTTAATAAATGAAGAAGAAATAGGACACAAAAGGGCTTGTGGTCCAGTGGTAAGTGGCATCACTTGGGAGCTATAAGGTGGCGTGTTGTAAGCTAAAGACTTCCAAGGTTCGAGGCTTAGGAGTGGTATTTTTGGAGTGCTTTATTTTGCATAGGTGGATGGCCAGAGTTGTGTTGAATATGAAATCTTGCGTTGGAGTGTTTGAGTGGTAATGGGAACTAATAATGGAGGGAAATTCGGATAAGGCTAAGGTGTTATCAGGAAGAAAAGTTAGGAGCAGAGAAGTGTGAAGAGTTGGTACCGTTTTGGGAAGTGGAGAGTGTATAAATTCAGCTTAAGAGGGTAGATGAGTGTCATTTTTGGGTCTTTTATGGGACATTACGAATTTTCATTGTGGCTTTCAGCATTTGGAGAGTTTTGCAAATAGGTCAGTCTTTCTTTTCTTTATCGAATTCCTTTGAAAGGTTCCTTGGGTTTCCATTACTTTTCTTTTCTCCCCCTTATTCTGTTTCTCGCATTGCCGAAAAACCATCATTCTTTTTTGCCGAAATCCCTATTGGTGTTGCGTTCTTCTTCTTTCTCTGAAAGCCGAGTACTCCCTTATAATCTAATAGCCCTATCTTTTTGCTGATACCTTGTTATTTTTCCTCAATCACAAATCGGTTGCTGTTATCTGCTCTTAATCAAGTTTTAAAAGCTGGATCTCATTCAGTAGCTATCTAGGTCACAGGATCGAAAGGGGATTTGGTAAGTATTCGGTTTGTAACAGACCCTAATTGGAATAGTGGTTTCGGAACTACAAATCCTAGTCAGTAAAATATTTTAATATCATATTCAGTGCCTATAATATATAATTGAGCATGTGTTGAAATTTTGTGAGTTAATTTGTCTGTTTGTGCGTTTAATTTAAGAAAAAGGACTAAATCGCATAAGTGGTAAAAGTAGCCTTTTTCTTGATTGAGTGATTAGAATTGATGTGTCTTTATAAGAGGAGGCCTTATGTTGTAAATTATCCTTTTTACAAGAATAGTGGACGTAACATGCATATATATCATGCATTTATATGTTTATTATATGTTAAGTTAATAATAAAATAACGTTATAAGTTATAATATAATAAAACGTAAAAAATAAAAGAAAAGAACATGCATGTTGTTCATCCATTTTTGACCGAAACAAAAGAAAAGAGAAAGAAAAACACTTAAGCTACATTCGGCCTTTGGAAGCTTTGGTTTAGGTATGTGTTTTGTTCGGTTTTTGATAATTTTTACGTTTTTGAGATCGTTGCTTCGAATACTATTCGACCCATGCTAGAATTTCTGATTTTGATTCATATTTTGAGTTCGGTCATTGATGAGTATTTGTGTTTTGTAATGTTTAATGAAAAATATTAAAGATATATTTTAGATTAACATGTTTTGTATTGGAAATTTTGATGATTTTGAGTAATTTGGACTAAATTGCAAAAATAAATTTTTGAGGGACTAAAATGTGAAATAAATGAAATGTATGGAATTATATGAGCATGAGTAACATTCAGCCTAAGCATTGTGTGTGCAAATTTTGCATATTTTGTGTTTTATGCTATAGGGACTAAATTGCAAAAAGTGTAAAATGTTAGGGGTAAAAATGTAATTTGCCCATTTATGTGTTTTTGGATTAAATTAAATGAAAATATGTTGAATGAGCTTAATTTGAAATTGATTTAGATCAAGAACAAAAACGATCAGGAGTGGATCGGGGGAAAACGAAGTTAATTGAGAAGGATCACTTCATTCAGGATTGCTCGGAGTTAGTTGAGAAGGATAATGCTCAGAGTACGAGACTGAGAGGTGTTGCAGCTACAGGTAGACCACCTTGAAATGTGGGAGGTAAGAGCGGCACTCAGAGAGGGATTTTGGATACAGCTGTTCGATCCAAATCTTGTGCGCCTGCCAGAGCCTATGCCATTTGTGCTCGAGAGGAAGCTTCATCTCCAGATGTTATTACTGGTACATTTACTCTCTTTAATACTAGTGTAATTGCTCTGATTGATCCCGGTTCAACTCATTCCTATGTGTGTGAAACATTAGTATCCAGTAAGACTTTACCTGTTGAGTCTACTGAGTTTGTGATTCGGGTTTCAAACACCCTGAGCCGGTGTGTGCTAATTGATAAGGTGTGCAAGAATTGCCCTTTGATGATTCGAGATTCATGTTTTTCGACTGATCTGATGCTACTACCATTTGATGAGTTTGATATCATTCTCGGCATGGATTGATTAACCATACATGATGCTGTAGTGAATTGTAGACAAAAGACTATTGATCTGCGGTGTCAGAATAATGATATAATTCAAATGGAATCTACCAATTTAAAGGGGCTACCAGCAGTGATATCTTCAATGCTGACTCGGAAGCTTATGAGAAAGGGTTGCGAAGCTTACTTTGCTTATGTAATTGATAGTAAAGTAACTGAAAAGAAGATTGAATCTATACCAGTTGTATGTGAATACCCAGATGTATTTCCGGAAGAATTGCCGGGTTTGCCACCTGTTCGGGAGGTAGAGTTTGGTATCGAGTTAGTGCCAGGGACGACTCCGGTCTCTATAGCTTTGTATAGAATGGCACCGACTGAATTAAAAGAATTAAAAGTGTAGTTGCAAGAGTTGACGGGTAGAGGTTTTACTCGACCGAGTTTCTCTCCTTGGGGTGCGCCAGTGTTATTCGTGAAGAAGAAAGATGGAACTTTGAGAATGTGCATTGGTTACTGACAACTCAATAAAGTGACCATAAGGAATAAATACCTGTTGCCGTGCATTGATGATCTATTCGATCAGTTAAAGGGAGCCTCAGTATTCTCGAAGATCGATTTAAGATCGGGTTATTATCAGTTGCGAGTTAGAGACTCTGATGTGCCTAAGACTGCTTTTCAAACAAGGTACGACCATTACGAGTTTTTGGTGATGCCGTTCGGACTCACCAATGCCCCTGCTGTATTCATGGACTTGATGAATTGGGTATTCAAACAGTATTTGGATCGGTTCGTAGTTGTGTTTATAGATGACATTCTGATCTATTCGCGCAACGAAGCCGAGCATGCCGAACATTTGAGACTTGTGTTACAGATTTTGCGTGATAAGAAGTTGTATGCAAAATTTAGCAAATGTGAGTTTTGGCTACGAGAATTTAGCTTCTTGGGGCATGTTGTTTCAGCATCAGGTATTCAGGTTGATCCAAGTAAGATTTCGGCTATACTTGATTGGAGACCCCCGCGGAGTATTACTGAAGTTCGGAGTTTTCTGGGACCTGCCGGTTATTATAGACGCTTCGTGAAAGGTTTCTCAATGATTGCAACTCTGATATCAAAGCTACTTCAAAAAGATGTTAAATTCGAGTGGACGGAAAGGTGCCAGAAGAGTTTCGATCAATTGAAAATTTTATTGACCAAAGCTCCAGTGCTTGTTCAGCCAGAGTCGGGTAAAGAGTTCGTTATTTTCAGCGACGCATCCTTGAATGGTTTGGGTTGTGTTTTGATGCAGGAGGGTAAGGTTGTAGCCTACGCCTCAAGACAGTTAAAGCCACACGAAAATAACTATCCGGCGCACGATCTTGAATTAGCCGCTATAGTTTTTGCTCTGAAGATATGGTGCCACTATCTGTTCGGTGAAAAATGCCATGTCTATTCTGATCATAAAAGTCTAAAATACTTAATGACTCAGAAGGATCTGAATCTAAGACAATGGCAATGGTTGGAATTGTTAAAAGACTACGAGCTTGTGATTGATTATCACCCGGGAAAAGCTAATGTGGTTGCTAATGCCTTAAATTGAAAATCAATGTTTGCTTTACGTGCAATGAACGCAGATATGGCCATGACTGACGATGGTGCGATTATAGCAGAATTGAAAGCGAGACCGTTGTTTGTTCAACAGATTTGCGAAGCTCAAAAGGTTGATGATAATTTGATAGAAAAAAGGAATCACTGTGGTTCGAATGATAACTCAGAGTTTCAGGTTGATGTTGAGGAATGTTTGCGGTTCAAGAACCGAATATGTGTACCAAAGGATCCTGAGTTGATTTGGATGATGTGTAATGAAGCTCATAATAGTAGATTATTTGTTCACCCAGGTAGCACAAAAATGTATAACGATTTGAGACAGCATTACTGGTGGCATGGTATGAAACGAGATATTTCAGATTTCATGTCGAAATGTTTGATATGTCAGCAAGTAAAAGCCGAGCATTAGGTGCCATCGGGATTACTTCAGCCGATTATGATACCCGAATGGAAATGGGGTAGAGTCACGATGGATTTCGTATCTGGGTTACCATTAACACCGAGCAAGAAAGATGCGAGCTGAGTTATTGTTGATAGATTGACGAAGTCGACTCACTTTATTCCGATCCGTACAGATTACTCACTCGATAAGCTAGCCGAGTTGTACATCTCTCAGATTGTACGATTACCCGGAGTACCTATTTCTATTGTTTCGGATAGAGATCCAAGGTTTACATCGCGGTTTTGGAAGAAACTGCAAGATGCATTAGGTACTAAATTGCATTTTAGTACTGCTTTCCACCCTCAAACGGATGGTCAATCCGAGAGAATTATTCAAATACTTGAGGATATGTTGAGATGTTGTGTTCTCGAGTTCGAGGGTACGTGGGAACGATACTTGCCTTTGATCGAATTTGCATACAATAATAGCTTTCATTCGAGTATCAAAATGGCACCTTACGAGGCTTTGTACGGTCGTAAATGTCGTACACCTTTGAATTGGATCGAGCTAAGTGAAAGCAAGATACACATGGTTGATCTAATCAAAGAGACTGAACAGAAAGTAAAAGTGATCCGCGAAAGTTTAAAGCCGCATCGGACCGTCAGAAATCTTATGCGAATTTAAAACGTAAAGATATAGAGTTTCAGATTTGTAACATCCCAAATTTGGGCCTAGTAGGATTGAGCTCAATGGGCCTTGAGCGTAGTAGCATTTAAAATTTTTGGAGAACAAGAGATCGGCTTTAGTGCAAGTAAAACCTATTGGATAAGTGATTTTGGAATGTTAGAGGGCTTTTATGAAGTCCAGGGATCAAACTTTGGCTTTAAGGAAATTTTTGTTTTCTTTTTAAATGGACTTTAGAATTTGGATATAGATTTAAAATTAGTTGTGCATGGTTTAAGATACAAATGGGCTTGTGGCCCAGTGGCAAAGTGGCGCCACTTAAAAGCAGGGAAGTGGCGTCAACTGAGGAGGCCCAAATTCAAGTTGCATGAAGCCCAACTATTTTAATTAAAATTGGTATTGGGGTTTTATTCTCCCATTCTCTTCTTTATTTTCGGCATTTAGGGTTTTCATCTTCTCTCTTTTCCTCCTTTTTTGAATAAAAGCCGAAAACTCCCTTAAGCATTCTTTCTTTTCACATTTGTCTGCCATAGCCGAATCTGTCCTAGCCTTGCCGAAATTCTTCTTTTCCCTATACCGTTCCTATCACTTCTTTACGTTTGATATTACTCTTTTCTCTCAATCATCTTCTTCTCAAAAGTCGAAACTTTATAGATCTCTTGAGATCATCTTTTCTTTTTGATCTTCTCAAAAGCCGAAACTTCATAGATCTCTTGAGATCATCTTTACTTTTTGATCTTCGCAAAAGCCAAAACTTTATAGATCTCTTAAGATCATCTTTTCTTTTTGACCTTCTCAAAAGCCGAAACTTCATGGATCTCTTGAGATCATCTTTTCTTTTTGACCTTCTCAAAAGCCGAAACTTTATAGATCTCTTGAGATCATCTTTTCTTCTTGATCTTCTCAAAGGCCGAAATCTTCTAAGAGTTGCCGAATTCTCTGTAGAGGTAAGTGTCGAATTGTGCTATTGTTTTTGAAATCTTTTTTTCGATTTTTAAGACCATAGTCGAATGGCTAGTTGGTTGTTAGGCCATCTTTAGTTTGACGTTCTCACTGATCTCGCGTTTTCTTTTTGGGCGACATTCCGGGATTTGAAGGAGATCTAATCGCCTAGGTTCCTAAGCCAGAAATCGTTAACGTTCGAACCATATTATTATTTTCGGGATTTCAAGGTAAGGGGTTCTCTTTAGATTCTCTTTAGATTCGCTATCGTAATTGTGATCTTAACCCTATAATATGGATTAACAACCATACGTTGTGATGGTAGCAACTGATAAGGTCTTCTGATGGAATCACATGTCGATCAGGCGAAGGAGGGGATTGGATCTGTAAAACCAATCCCTAAGTTTAAGAAACGAGCGGTGTCAGCAGTTCGGGATTGGTCACCGGGTTGTGGACCGACTTCAGAACAACACCTTAGACAGATAGCAGTCGTATCAGATTCTGATAGTGTCGACATAGAAAGTCTCGTCTTATCTGTAATCAGGTGTGTAGATCTCTAACACACTAATTAATCTGTACTAAATATATGTTATGGGCTAAAAGCTGGAAATGTTATGGGCTAAAAGCCGGAAAAAGGTTGTATAGACAGTCGGATTACCCAAAAAGGGTAGGCAAGGGATGCCAGGTACGTACCATAGAAACTTCTCTATGTGTATCGATGTATGTAATAAACTGTGATCTTTTAGGTAGTATATTGTTTTGATTCTGCATGGATGTATGCATGGGATGGGGTTAATATGATGAAGGGGAAGAGCATGTTAATAGGTCACTTGGTGATCGGTGGTTAAACCACGAATTGTAAAATTAGGTCACAATAGTGATCGGTGGCTGAGCCACGTTATATTATGAGGTCACATAGTGATCGGTGGCTAAGCCACGTTAAATTTATTCCTGATTGATAGGAATAGGCAGCATGACTGTCGATATGGTGTGTAGCGGTTGGTGGGTTGATTGTAGAAATCCCCAAGGTGTGTTGGCTGGTACGGGTTGGTGTGTAGAGGATGGACTATTAGGTTTGGGTTGGGCCATGTTGCATGAATATATTTTGTTGCCATTATGTATGGGCCAAGGCCCATAATGTGTTTGTGGGCCTCACGCCTTTTATGTGTTTTCGGGATTTGCACACTGAGTCTTGGTGACTCACCCTTTATTTTCCTAACTTTTCAGATGAGCAGTAGATCGTGGACATGGGAGCCGAGGTGGACTCGAGGGGCCATCAAGTTTTTATTTCCATAAATTATTTTTGTCGATTTTTCTTTAAGTTTTAATTTTGTGAATGTTTATGTAATAAGGCCCATAGCATAGGTTATCAATTTATATTTGTTAATGTCTTCATTCATTATAAACTTATGTTCTAAGGCTTATTTGTAAGAAGAAATAGAAATGAAATTTTCAAACAAGTCGTTTTTAAAAAGAAAAACTTCAGAGGTTTTCTACAAATAACACTTATTTAACGGACACCTTCTTAAACAAACTGAGATTTCAAATCCCTTCAATGAGAAGTTTTCAACTATTAATCCGTAGCATACCAGATCTGGTCGTGACGTTTGGGCCGGGTTTAGGGTGTTACATTTTGTATCAGAGCCTAGGTTCAAAAACTCGGCTATGGGTATGAGGTCCAAAAATATTTTCAAAAGTTGGTTTGGAAAATAGTTTAGAAAAATATATATATGTTTTCTGGAAGTATGGCACCCGAGTTTCCGGCACCAATCCACACTGTAAGTTTCCTGATACTTTGCTTTGTTATATGCTGTATTTCTGGTATCCATTCTGTCTGTTTGGTTTGGATGTGATGTTCAGATATAGAGTTGGTTGCATATGAAATATTTGTCTGCTTTAATGGCTAGGTGTTTTTGAGTATGTATAGGAGTTCTAAATTCTAGTTAAAAGTATATAGTGTTATTAAGATCAGAGTACGCAGCAAGAGCGTAGTGTGGTAGGTTGGGATGTGTGACTGTTAGTTAGTTGGAAATTTCAAGGACGAAATTTCTTTAAGGAGGGTAGATTTGTAACATCCCGAATTTGGGCCTAGTAGGATTGAGCTCAATGGGCCTTGAGCGTAGTAGCGTTTAAAATTTTTGGAGAACAAGAGATCGGCTTTAGTGCAAGTTGGACCTATTGGATAAGTGATTTTGGAATGTTAGAGGGCTTCTATGAAGTCTCGGGATCAAACTTTAGCTTTAAGGAAATTTTGGCTTTTTTTTAAATGGACTTTAGAATTTGGATATAGATTTAAAATTAGTTGTGCATGGTTTAAGATACAAATGGGCTTGTGGCCCAGTGGCAAAGTGGCGCCACTTAAAAGCAGGGAAGTGGCGTCAACTGAGGAGGCCCAAATTCAAGTTGCATGAAGCCCAACTATTTTAATTAAAATTGGTATTAGGGTTTTATTCTCC
Source organism: Gossypium australe (assembly GCA_005393395.2). Taxonomy (NCBI): domain Eukaryota; kingdom Viridiplantae; phylum Streptophyta; class Magnoliopsida; order Malvales; family Malvaceae; genus Gossypium; species Gossypium australe. The sequence goes on from CM016624.1 coordinate 95,250,249, forward strand.
TATTCTCTTCTTTATTTTCGGTATTTAGGGTTTTCATCTTCTCTCTTTTCCTCCTTTTCTGAATAAAAGCCGAAAACTCCCTTAAGCATTCTTTCTTTTCACATTTGTCTGCCATAGCCGAATCTGCCCTAGCCTTGCCGAAATTCCTCTTTTTCCTATACCGTTCCTATCACTTCTTTACGTTTGATATTACTCTTTTCTCTCAATCATCTTCTTCTCAAAAGCCGAAACTTTATAGATCTCTTGAGATCATCTTTTCTTTTTGATCTTCTCAAAAGCCGAAACTTCATAGATCTCTTGAGATCATCTTTTCTTTTTGATCTTCTCAAAAGCCGAAACTTTATAAATCTCTTGAGATCATCTTTTCTTTTTGATCTTCTCAAAAGCCAAAACTTTATAGATCTCTTGAGATCATCTTTTCTTTTTGACCTTCTCAAAAGCCGAAACTTCATGGACTCTTGAGATCATCTTTTCTTTTTGACCTTCTCAAAAGCCGAAACTTTATAGATCTCTTAAGATCATCTTTTCTTTTTGATCTTCTCAAAAGCCAAAATCTTCTAGGAGTTGCCGAATTCTCTGTAGAGGTAAGTGTCGACTTGTGCTATTACTTTTGAAATCTTTTTTCAGTTTTTGAGACCATAGCCGAATGGCTAGTTGGTTGTTAGGCCATCTTTAGTTTGACGTTCTCATTGATCTCACGTTCTCTTTTTGGGCAGCATTCCGGGATTTGAAGGAGATCTAATCGCCTAGGTTCCTAAGCCAGAAATCGTTAACGTTCGAACCATATTATTATTTTTGGGATTTCAAGGTATGGGGTTCTCTTTAGATTCTCTTTAGGTTCGCTATTGTAATTGTGATCTTAACCCTATAATATGGATTAACAACCATACGTTGTGATGGTAGCAACTGATAAGGTCTTCTGATGGAATCACATGTCGATCAGGCGAAGGAGGGGATTGGATCTGTAAAACCAATCCCTAAGTTTAAGAAACGAGCGGTGTCAGCAGTTCGAGATTGGTCACCGGGTTGTGGACAGGCTTCGAAACAACACCTTAGACAGATAGCAGTCGTATCAGATTCTGATAGTGTCGACATAGAAAGTCTCGTCTTGTCTGTAATCAGGTGTGTAGATCTCTAACACACTAATTAATCTGTACTAAATATATGTTATGGGCTAAAAGCTGGAAAAAGGCTGTATAGTAATCTGTACTAAATATATGTTATGGGCTAAAAGCCGGAAAAAGGTTGTATAGACAGTCGGATTACCCAAAAAGGGTAGGCAAGGGATGCCAGGTACGTAACCATAGAAACTTCTCTATGTGTATCGATGTATGTAATAAACTGTGATCTTTTAGGTAGTATATTGTTTTGATTCTGCATGGATGTATGCATGGGATGGGGTTAATATGATGAAGGGGAAGAGCATGTTAATAGGTCACTTGGTGATCGGTGGTTAAACCACGAATTGTAAAATTAGGTCACAATAGTGATCGGTGGCTGAGCCACGTTATATTATGAGGTCACATAGTGATCGGTGGCTAGGCCACGTTAAATTTATTCCTGATTGATAGGAATAGGCAGCATGACTGTCGATATGGTGTGTAGCGGTTGGTGGGTTGATTGTAGAAATCCTCAAGGTGTGTTGGCTGGTACGGGTTGGTGTGTAGAGGATGGACTATTAGGTTTGGGTTGGGCCATGTTGCATGAAAATATTTTGTTGCCATTATGTATGGGCCAAGGCCCATAATGTGTTTGTAGGCCTCACGCCTTTTATGTGTTTTCGGGATTTGCACACTGAGTCTTGGTGACTCACCCTTTATTTTCCTAACTTTTCAAATGAGCAGTAGATCGTGGACATGGGAGCCGAGGCGGACTCGAGGGGCCATCAAGTTTTTATTTCCATAAATTATTTTTTTCGGTTTTTCTTTAAGTTTTAATTTTGGGAATGTTTATGTAATAAGGCCCATAGCATAGGTTATCAATTTATATTTGTTGATGTCTTCATTCATTATAAACTTATGTTCTAAGGCTTATTTATAAGAAGAAATAAAAATGAAATTTTCAAACAAGTCGTTTTTAAAAAGAAAAACTTCAGAGGTTTTCTACAAATAACATTTATTTAACGAATACCTTCTGAAACAAACTGAGATTTCAAATCCCTTCAATGAGAAGTTTTCAACTATTAATCCGTAGCATACCAGATCTGGTCGTGACGTTTGGGTCGGGTAACCCCTTACCTTGAAATCCCGAAAATAATAATATGGTTCGAACGTTAACGATTTCTGGCTTAGGAACCTAGGCAATTAGATCTCCTTCAAATCCCGGAATGCCACCCAAAAAGAAAACACGAGATCAGTGAGAACGTCAAACTGAAGATGGCCTAACAACCAACTAGCCATTTTGGCTATGGTCTCAAAAATCGAAAAAAGATTTCAAAAGTAATAGCACAAGTCAACAGTTACCTCTACAGAGAATTCGGCAACTCCTAGAAGATTTTGGCTTTTGAGAAGATCAAAAAGAAAAGATGATCTCAAGAGATCTATAAAGTTTCGGCTTTTGAGAAGGTCAAAAAGAAAAGATGATCTCAAGAGATCCATGAAGTTTCGACTTTTGAGAAGGTCAAAAAGAAAAGATGATCTCAAGAGATCTATAAAGTTTTGGCTTTTGAGAAGATCAAAAAGAAAAGATGATCTCAAGAGATCTATGAAGTTTCGGCTTTTGAGAAGATCAAAAAGAAAAGATGATCTCAAGAGATCTATAAAGTTTCGGCTTTTGAGAAGAAGATGATTGAGAGAAAAGAGTAATATCAAACGTAAAGAAGTGATAGGAACGGTATAGGAAAAATAAGAATTTCAGCAAGGCTATGGCAGATTCGGCTATGGCAGACAAATGTGAAAAGAAAGAATGCTTAAGGGAGTTTTCGGCTTTTATTCAGAAAAGGAGGAAAAGAGAGAGGATAAAAACCCTAAATGCCGAAAATAAAGAAGAGAATGGGAGAATAAAACCCTAATACCAATTTTAATTAAAATAGTTGGGCTTCATGCAACTTGAATTTGGGCCTCCTCAGTTGACGCCACTTCCCTGCTTTTAACTGGCGCCACTTTGCCACTGGGCCACAAGCCCATTTTTATCTTAAACCATGCACAACTAATTTTAAATCTATATCCAAATTCTAAAGTCCATTTAAAAAGAAAACCAAAATTTCCTTAAAGCCAAAGTTTGATCCCGGGACTTCATAGAAGCCCTTTAACATTCCAAAATCACTTATCCAATAGGTCCAACTTGCACTAAAGCCGATCTCTTGTCCTCCAAAAATTTTAAACGCTACTACGCTCAAGGCCCATTGAGCTCAATCCTACTCGGCCCAAATTCAGGATGTTACAAGATTGGTGACCGAGTATTTTTAAAAGTCTCGCCGTGGAAGAAGATACTTAGATTTGGTCGCAAGGGATAGTTGAGTCTGAGATTTATTGGGCCGTACGAATTATTGAGCATATCGGATCGGTTGCGTACAGGTTGATGTTGCCACCGAAGTTAGAAAAGATCCACAATGTTTTTCATGTTTCAATGCTTCGATGATATAGATCCGATCCTACTCATATGATTAGTCCGTCAGAGATTGAAATTCAATCTGATTTGACCTATGAGGAAGAACCGATTAGTATTTTTGCTCGCAAAGTGAAAGAGTTGCGTAATAAGAAAATCTCGTTGGTGAAAGTATTGTGGCATAAGCACGGGGTCGAGGAAGCAATTTAGGAGCTTGAAGATTCAATGAAAGAATGTTATCCTAACCTATTCACCGGTAAGATTTTCGGGGACGAAAATTCGTAAGGGGGAGAGTTGTAACAGCCTAATTTTGACCCTAATCGGAATAGTGGTTTTGGAACCACAAATCCTAGTCAGTAAAATATTTTAATATCATATTCAGTGCCTATAATATATGATTGAGCATGTGTTAAAATTTTGTGAGTTAATTTATCCGTTTGTGTGTTTAATTTAAGAAAAAGGACTAAATCGCATAAGTGGTAAAAGTAGTCTTTTTCTTGATTGAGTGATTAAAATTGATGTGTCTTTATAAGAGGAGGCCTTATGTTGTAAATTATCCTTTTTGCAAGAATAGTGGACGGTAACATGCATATATATCATGCATTTATATGTTTATTATATGTTAAGTTAATAATAAAAATAATGTTATAAGTTATAATATAATAAAACATAAAAAAAATAAAAGAAAAGAACATGCATGTTGTTCATCCATTTTTGACCGAAACAAAAGAAAAGAGAAAGAAAAAGACTTAAGCTACATTCGGCCTTTGGAAGGTTTGATTTAGGTATGTGTTTTGTTCGGTTTTTGATAATTTTTACGTTTTTGAGATCGTTGCTTCGAATACTATTCGACCCATGCTAGAATTTCTGATTTTGATGCATATTTTGAGTTCGGTCATTGATGAGTATTTGTGTTTTGTAATGTTTAATGACAAAATATTAAAGATATGTTTTAGATTAACATGTTTTGTATTGGAAATTTTGATGATTTTGAGTAATTTGGACTAAATTGTAAAAATAAATTTTTGAGGGACTAAAATGTGAAATAAATGAAATGTATGGAATTATATGAGCATGAGTAACATTCGGCCTAAGCATAGTGTGTGCAAATTTTGCATATTTTGTGTTTTATACTATAGGGACTAAATTGCAAAAAGTGTAAAATATTAGGGTAAAAATGTAATTTGCCCATTTATGTGTTTTTGGATTAAATTGAATAAAAATATGTTGGATGAGCTTAATTTGAAATTGATTTAGATCAAGAACAAAAAGGATCAGGAGTGGATCGGGGAAAAACGAAGTTAATTAAATAGTCGGGAAATTTAGTCCGTCGATATCCGAGGTAAGTTTCTAAGCAATTAGGTTGAATTGAATTTTTTTTCTAATCTATATCAATGTACATGTATTTAATAAAGGTAAGTATGTATATTGCCTTAATGCCGAATGTGATGTTGATTGAGAAATGTATTTAGTCGAATGTAGGGTAGATATATAAGTCTTTGGTTCATCCAAATGGAATGTGTATATATATCAATGATATAATCGAATGTGGTATTGAAATGTGAGATGGTTGTATTCGAATAAGGTGTGTATATATGTATTAAATATTGCCGAATGTGATAATGTTCTATGGGATGAATGAGTTGATTTGGAAACGAGTATATGTATATATATATATATATATATATATGATTGTAGATAAGGATATATGTATTTATATGGATGGGGAGGAAATCGGATAATAAGCACTAAGTGTGCGAATTGAACTTCCGAGCATTAAGTGTGTGAAATCGGATAATGAGCACTAAGTGTGCGGATTGAACTTCCTAGCACTAAGTGTGCGAATTCGGATAATAAGCACTAAGTGTGCGAATTGAACTTCCGAGCACTAAGTGTGCGAAATCGGAAAAGAAAACTTTAAGTGTATGAATTGAACTTCAGAACTTGTTGGGTGCATAAATTCGGTTGATGAGCAATAAAGGTAGGAGTAAATATAAATTTAAAGATTGAATTTGGTAAGTTTCAATGCTATGAGAGATTATTATTTGAATGGTAAGTATAGATTCCGTAAGTAATATATGTATAAGAAATCAATTGTTAAATGTATGTTCAGTTTTTGGAGCTATGAAAGGTGATAGTTTAGTATGCAATTGTATTAAATTGAGGAATGGATTATATACTTATGTGAAGCCTATTATTGAATGTTGGAATATTCGGTTTAAGGGTCATGAAATGGGTAATATTCTCTTATAATGTTTTAAAACATTGTTATATGTAATTGCTTATAACTTACTAAGCTAAGATAGCTTACTTTGTGTGGTTGTTGTGTTGCTTATTAGGATTTAAAGTCTAGACTTGAGCTCGGGGATCATCGTCAAGTCTACCACACTATCAACTAACTTTGGTACTTTATAAGTAGTACTTATTTTGAAACTATGGCATGTATAGATGCCATGCGATAATGGCTAAATTGTGGTATTATGGCTTATTATAGATTCGGTTATGGTATTAACTTAATTTGGAGTATAAACTTTAATGTGTTTATGTTTGGTATTTGGTTATGATGAATGAATGAATTGAGTTAATCATAGTTGTGAATATTCGGTCATGGTATTTGTATGCTATAGTAATTATACTTTCATGATTGGTATGAATGACATTATAGGTTATGTCTTTGGGTGGTGCATATTCGAACATGATATGTATATGTATATGTAAGAAGCTTGATTTTTATATGTTTAGGTCATGGTAAGATATGTATGATTTGGATAATTTGGCTATGATGATTATAAGAAATATGATCTATAGTATAGTGGAATGTTTTTGGTAATTGAAATGATTTTAGTGTACCTTAGATTCAGTTAAGCAAGGTTTTGACATATATGTATAGTGGTTTTGGTAATAAATAATTTGTTTTGGTAAAATGTTTATGTGCATATTAGGCTTTTATAATTTAATGACCAAATGAATAGTAACTTTTGCTATTTAATAATAAATGCCTTTTATGTGAATTTGGTTATATGGATTAGTGATATGTAAGTTAATATTAAAGCATGCTATGAAAGTACATTATTACCTATTATGCATTCGGTTATGATTATATAAATAGCGAATATTATGCATGAAATGTTAATATATTTCGATCTTTATGTAGATAAAAAAAAAGTAGTTTAGTTTGATGTATGTTAGTTGGTTTCAACATTTGATTAAATAAATGATAGGTATATGTTTGATTTTGTAATTTTGTGCAAGCGAGTATGATATGATTATTAATGAAGTTTGTTCATCTATGATGCAATGTGAAATGATTGAAGTAGGTCTGATAATGTACTAGGAATTCGATAATTATGCGGCGGGAGTTCTTTTGATTCAAACTTGTATTAAAGAAATATGATATATCTATATAAAACATTTATAAATATTTATTTGTGAATGCTTGATTTGGGTTATGCTTTGAAAAGTAATGCCTCGTAACCCTAATCCGACGACGGATACGGGTTAGGGGTGTTACACAGTTACCCTCTCTTGTACATTTTACTAAAAGCCGAGAGGCTATCTAACTGTCCTATCATTAAACTCTGTGATAACAAGGATAAGGTTCAAAGATCGCAAGCGTGGTAGGATCGTTAGCAAGGGTAAGTGTACTCAACTCAATTGTGGTTTAAGTGAATGGCCGAATGTGTGTATGATCTATAGGGGTGACTTTTGTGGATTATGAGTCACTCGGATTTTGATAGTGTATGTGTGAGTGCAGATCTACGGGATACTCCTAATTAGTAGCTAAGGAAGGGCTATTAGAACCCGATGGCTCACGGTAAGGTTACGGTAAGGTTTCGGCTTTTTTGTAAATGTTTTGATTTAGTGATTGATTGAAGGTTGGTTGGTTGTAGGATCAAGGCTAAGGATAGAATAGAGCGTCGTAGTATCCAAGTGTGTACAAACACTATAGACACACATGATGTCGGCAATGCCGAAAAGCCGAAAGTGGCTAAATGGGCCCGGTAGGCCCTGAGGCTAAGTTTGATGAAATAGATTAATTTGATTATATGAATTGGGTTAGGCATGCATGTTACATGATCTGGATTTGTTTCGGGCCTAATGGGCCATATGACTGAGACTTAGGCCTAGTGGGCCATAAGGATGTGACGTGGCCATTATGGGTTATATGAACGTGAAATGGGTTTGATGGGCTTTATAGGGACATAGACTAGTATGCTAGGGTTTTATGGACTTTAAGCTTAGTACTGAACAACTCTTAAACCGCATAAGACTTTCTAATAATTAAACATGTCTGTGGACAAGTCGCTAGGTTAGAGTGTGGTAACGGGCATATGCATGTCTAGGATTGAATCTAGGGAGAGCTTGGTACTTAAGCGGCCCTAGCGGCCCACCTCCTTTTCTCCGGAATCCTACCGGTGCATAGTGTCTGTTCACTTTAGCCGCAAGGACTTGTTAATGAGCCAAAGTTCATAACCAATCGAGAGGGACCAAACATCCTTAGATTTGTAAAACCACTAGAATAGCCCCAAATTGTGAAATTACAAGAATACCCTTGGTTTGCAGAATTACCAAAACATCCCTGATTTACAAAATTTCCAAAGTACCTCTGATTTGCAAAATTTCCTAGATACCCCTGTAAAGTAGATTTACGGAAATACCCTTGGGTTGTGAAATGACAAAAATACTCCTATGTGAGAGTATAAGTTTATGGATGTTACTTATGTGTTTGATGCAATCATATGATATTTTGCTTAGGATGCATATGGGTGGGAATTATGGTACGGAGGAAGATTTGAGGATCGCATAGTCGCTTGATGACCGTGGATCCACCGGTGGCTTTAAGCCCATTATATGATTATCAGCTTTGCTGCAACGTTGGGTAATGCCACTGTGAGTGCTACCTTTGGTGTGTAGAGGATGGGTGGGTCGATTTAGGAATCCCCACAGGTGTGTAGGGTTGGAAAGGAAATGGTGTGTGTAGCGGATGGATTTTTGGGAGGGTTTTGCATTACCTTGTCTTGTATATGATATGATATGATATGATATGAGGTCATTGTGGGCTAAGGCCCAAGACCACCGATTTCGATAGGGCTTAGGCCCAATGTGAATATCTGTATGTTGATTTGATTGCCAAGGGTTGTGCACACGGAGTTTCGAAACTCACACCCTTTATTTAATGTTTCAGGTAATCCTCAATAAACGGCTCGACGTGGGAGAGGACTTGGAGATGGCCACACTACAAGATGTTTAAATTTTTATTTTTATTTTTTTTGTTTCAAAGGACATGGTTTTAGTTGCTTTACTTTCGTTGGATGTAATAAGGCCTTGTACTTTGATTTGATTTTAAATTTTGGGTTTTGATGTTTTAACTATTTACTTAATGATTAAACTTAAGTGAATTTCTTATGCTTAAACTTGGTTTCTGAAATACTTAAAGCTATAAAATGGGCTTTTATCATTACTTAACAAGATTCATGGGTTTTGGGCTTTTGGGCCCTAAAGTTTAACTTAGCAAAATCGTTTTGAAATATGCCTTTGATGTGACACACCGGATTCGGGCCTAACTTCTAGGCTGGGTTTGGGGTGTTACATCCACCCTAGGCAAAGTAACTTCGAGATTCTGACATGGATTCAAACTAGCCTGTGTAGGGGATCGATTGGATTAGCCATAGTTTCCCCCTTAAATAGTAGTGCGAACCATTATAATGACAAACAGATAAAAAAAAAGAAAGGAATGGAATGGAAAATACCTTGATCCGATAAAGACGAAGAAGTAGAGAGTAGGCTAAGTAGGCAATGTGAATTTTAGGGATTCAAAATATTTGTGTAGGAAGGAAAGAAAAAGGAACAGTAAAATGAAGAGAAATAAATGGAGGAAACGTGCATTGGAAGATATGGTGAGACAGATGATTTGAATCTCCAAAGAGACAATAATATCTTTCACATGGAACCTTGGAAATTTTGAAACCTACTTAAGAGGGAATGCTTCGTTTCAAACATAGGGAACTAGGGTTCAAGGAATTTTGGGGACAAAATTTCCTAGGAGGGGGAGGGTTGCAACACCTCGGACTTGGCGGGTTTTGATTTTGGGTGGATAGGTTGGGGAAGCACATATTGGCATAGTCTTACTCTCCTAATTGGCACTCTAGTACGAAAATAGGTCATAAAAAGGCCATGGTGGGACTTAAGGGTTAAGGCAATTCTATGCCTAATGTATGAATGTATGGAAGGGACTAAAAACCATGACGAGGGATTCTCGGGTATTAAGAATGTTGCCAAATGGGTCACACCAGCTTGTCTGGATGAAGTATAAATTGCGTGCTAACCGGAATGTTAAGTTTAAAAGGTAAGTCCAATCACGAGTATCAAAGGATATTGGCTTCTGGTATAAGTTTCCTACAACTGTAAGTCAATAGCTAAAGAAGCCTTAGAATGTGTGATACATGTTGAAGCCTTGTGGTAAGAACAAATATTTTTATTTAAGAAACTTCTGCAGGAAGGAAAATCATTTCTTTTCTTTTACTTAAAGACACCATTTTCATCTTCATATAGAGGCTGATGAGGGGATTCTCTTACCACGTTAAGGCTAAGAATTTAGTTTATAAGTAGGGTCATTTGTCACTAGGGTAAGTATTTCGATCCTTCATGTGAATTTTGGAAAAGAGTAAGTCTGTTGCATGCATGAAAATAAGACTCTGCATGGTGTCATTGATAGCAAGCTAAATTTGTACTAAGCTTGTCTTTCTTGTTTTAGTTTTGTCAGGGACGAAATTAGAGTGTTGAAATTAAAAATCAAGCAAAATGGACTGAATTGGAAGAAAAAGCAAAGACAGGGGTCAAATTGAAAATATTGTAGAATCAGTGGTTGATTAAAAAGTTATATTGTGAATTTGTCAAACTCTATGAATAGAAAAAAATATTAGATTTTAGTTGGTTTATTAGGCACAATCTTAGGTGGAATAATGCTAAATTTGACATATGAAAATTGTATAAATACTGGAAAAGACACACTTGAAGTTGAATGGAAAAAGAAAATTATTTTCTTTTTTTTTTTCACATGTCTGTACATTGGCAAAACCATTCTGCCATTTCATTCATTTTTCTTATTTTTGGTTCAATTGCTTTTTAAGACATTTCACCTTTCTTCAGTTATTATTTTCCATTCTTTTTAAATGCCCATCGGGTATGATTAATTTCATGCTCAACTAAACCCCATTTAGTCATAGACCGATTATCGTTCATATTGAAAATCGTGAGATATGAACCCGCACTAAAGATTTTCAACATGGTATTTGTTATCTCTCCGGTATATGGGATAGTCACATTCGTCCCTTAAGGTTCATTCAATTTCAGCTCAAAGTGCACGTTGGGAGGGACTGTTTTGGAGTATAGTTGGGAAAGCGAGTCAGTCATTTGCCGTATTCGAGTTCCCGTGAACAAATTAGTGCGTGTCCACTTGGAAAAAGCTAGTTGGGTTTCGTAAAGGGAGATAGTGATTGGATTTAAACGACCTAAACGATTGAGATCATAATTTGAGTTAGGCTTTTCTATATCGAAAGGCTGCTGAGATCTTAAATCCCCAACACCTGTTACGTGGTTAGATAATTGATAAGGGTTGGTTTGCATGTCGTACCAGAAACAACTACACAAGGAAGAGTTGGAAGTTGGGGCATCCTTGACCGTTATAACCAACTTATCGTTAAGAGACATGAAATTCATTTTCAAGGATCAGTTGGAGTTCGGAGTGTACCAAGGCTAAGGCTATGCATTCACACATTGATTTACTGATTTAATTTAAATTACTTAATTTCATTTTTCCAAATATCATTTTTTTATTATTTCATTTCATTTTATATTTATTTTTCTTTATCAACTAAACTCCCCCTTATTTATTTTTTAGCTCTGCACAAAAAGGTCGTGGGCACGACAGCTACCTAGACTTAGTAATTTGGTCATGTAAATAGAAAAATTAGGAATCACAGTCCCTGTGGATCGAACCTACTACTCTATACTATTATTTGATTCAATTAGAGTGTAAGAAATTATATTTTATGGTTTTGACACCCATCAAATTTTGGCACCATTGCCGGGGACTGTAAATAATTCTAATTTTTCATTTCTTTACTTATGACCAGGTTAGAACCGGGGACCTTACGAAATCGAGAAATTAGCTCGAACATTACAAAAAAAGCTATTCAACACAAAAAAAAACCGTAATTGAGATATGTCGAATACGAAACATTGTCTTACACGGAAGCAGTAGACGATACACTTAATGAACTAGAAGAAATAGAAAATCAAACCATTCGACAGCTCGCTGCGACATTGGATTGAGCAATAGCTGGTGTGCATAAATTATCCGACAGGATGAACACCGTTTGAATTAAAGTTAGGCTTAATTCATTTATTGCCTACTTTCTGTGGTTTGCAAAACGAGAACCCCTACACTCATCCTAAGGAGTCCTACTGCTTAAACATGAAACGATAAGAAGTAATCGAGGATCAAATTAAACTTTGAGCTTTTCCTTTTCCGTTAGTCGGCTCTACTAGAGAATGATTATTTTATTTACCTCAAACATTTGTTAATACATGGTCTGAAATGTCTCGTTTGTTTCTTCCAGCAGCTTGGGCAGTCGAATTAAGGAGAGATATTGTCGGAATATGACAGAAGGAGATTGAATCACTCTATGACTACTGGGAGTGATACAAGAAGTTATGTGCAAGCTGCCCACAACATGGCCTAACTGAACAATCACTTATTCAGTATTTCTATGAGGGGTTACTCCCTATGGAAATGAAGATGATTGATGCCGCTAGTGGATGGGCACTTGTTAACATGACTCCTCAAAGAGAAAGAGAACTAATTTTGACCATGGCTGTGAGTTCTCAATAGTTTCAACCAACTTCATAATCTACAAGACAAGTTCACAAGCTAAGTACTCCATCCTTTGTCGATAAAATTGATGAGCTCATTAATGAAGTTAAAAATTTGAATATAGGAAAAACAAACCCAACTTGATTGTGCAGAATTTGTGCCATGCCTGATCATCCAACAGACTTGTGTTCGATTTTACACGAGGACACAACAATACAAGTAGATACCTTTGGGAACTTCCCAGGGCCACCTCAAAGGCGCTATGATCCATATTAGAATACATATAATGTAGGATAGAAGAACCATCCAAATCTAACTTATGGATTGAATCAATGGTACAACCAACTGTATTAACCAAGTCCACGTCCGCCTCAATAGTTTCAACCCCCAAAGTCATCTTGTAACACCCCATACCCTAGTCCGAGGCTAAGACCAGATACGAGACATTACTATACCTGGACTTTCTTAACCATGTACTTATAGGCCATAAAATTTCATTTAAGTTTATCACTTACTCAATCTCGTCCTAAAATGCCTTAAACATACCTCCTAGAGGTTTTGGGACCAATCTCGAAAACTTTTATGAACTCAAGAAACTTTTCCTCAAAACAGGGGCCACACGCCCGTGTTGGTCTAGGGACACGCCCGTGTACCCCTAAGACATGCCCGTGTCTTCCACTTGTGGTGGATACTGCCAAATTACACACGGCCTTGACATGCCTGTGGCCCTAGCTCGTGTGCCTTACCTTGACATACTGACTTATTCACACGGTCTGGAGCCCAAGCCCATGTGCTAACCGTGTGTCACACACGGCCTAAATAAACGGCCGTGTGGTTAGCCTGTGGTCTATTCTGACTTAAAACACTAATGTGTAGGGAACGCACACACGCCCATGTGTCTATCCGTGTGAGCACTTATAGGCTATCTACCAAGCCTTTTACCACTTTCATTTGCATACATTCATTTATCAACACATAACTCCACATAGCATCAAATTAACTCTTGAATTAAAGACATTTAATCATAAGAGAAATAAAGTCTTCATCCCATACACTAGGGAGAACTATATCCAATACAATTACAAACAACTTAACCCATCATCTATGGCTATACACAACCAAACTATAAATTCTATTAGGCCAACACAAATTGGCTACATCTATTATAACTTAATCAACTTTAAAAGAATCCCTATACATGCCGTGACTCAAAAGAACTTGAAACACCATACCAGGAGTCTACTCGATAGTGTAAAAACATCTCTGACGGCCTCCAACCCGAGTTAGTTAAAAACCTACAAGGAATGGGAAAAAGAAAATGAGTAAGCAAAAATGCTTAGTAAGTTCATCTGTATACATTTGACAAATACTGATATTCACTGAATATTCATGATTGTAATGTATTATAATGAGTTTTTATCATAAACTCACGGTTACTTACTCAACCACTCTTGAAGCTTACTCACTCTACTTCTTATCACATTCTTACCAGGCCCCAAGCCAATTGCTCGTATAATTAACATACATTCCTGCACTGATCACCACATGATCATATAAAACAACACATTAAGCATTTTCAATAAACCACTCATACTTCTAATCTCTCGGTGGTTTCATACTTAGCCCACCATTGAATCTCTAATAAGGTGGTATCACACACAGTCCACCAATCATTTATACTTATGGTGATTTCGCACTTAGCTCACCAATCATTTATACTTATGGTGATTTCGCACTTAGCTCACCAATCATTTATACTTATGGTGATTTCACACTTAGCTCACCAATCATTTATAAATGATGGTATCGCACACAGCCCATCGATTACTAATTAATCAGGTGGTAACGTACATAGCCCACCGATAATAGTATAATTGATGGTATCGCACACAGCCCATCATTACCATCAATAAGGTGATATCGCACATAGCTCACCATTATTTTACATTCATGGATAATAATCCACATGTATATCTCTATTTCAAATGTTCATCCGAGAACATGCTCACACACTTCTATTCTTACTTAACTTTCTACGATACTCGTTCGCATTCACACAATGCATTAATAAATCTATATCATGCAACTAAGGTGTATTGATTACACATAACCCACTAGAGGGTCATCATATACTGAATTCATCTCAAATTGTTAAATAACACTCTTGAGTCTCATACACATAGTGTCACATTGACATCATACCCTAATAGGGTCTTACTTGCTTTAACATATCGATGCCATGTCTCTGACATGGTCTTATACGAATACTTACACCGAGGCCATATTCCAATATGGTCTTACACGAGACTTTAACTATCATCATATCAGGCTATATACATTTCCCATTACTCTCAATTTCAGTTCTCTTGACATCTCATTAAAAGATATTTCATACATTCATTGAGTAAATATACATTCCATACAACATTGGAATACTAAATTAACTCATATGTAATTGCCACATTCACACATGAACTTACCTCGATGTCGAAAGGGCCGAAAGGGACTTTTTGCCCACATTTCTCTTTTCACCCGTTCTAGGTCTGAAACTCGTTTTCTTTGATCTAGAACAATGAAATTTACTGATGTAATCACTTATAAATCATAATACACCATAATCTATACCTTAGGAAAAAATGACTATTTTGCCCCTACACTTTGGCAAAATGACTATTTTGCCCCTAGGCTCGTATATAAATTTTCATCACATTTTCTTGTTAAACAAGCCTAGCTAAACATTTAATCCTCTGACAACTATCCATAATTCCATCTATTTCATGCCTTAATGAGCAAATTACAACTTTTGCATTTTAGTCACAATTAGGTGTTTTCATAACAACACCTTTCACAAAAGTTATTTATCACCATCCTATCATTCATTTTCTTCCATGAAAACTCATCAAACAACATAAACTCTATCATGGTAAGTCCCTAGACTTTCAACCATGTTGCAAACTAAACCCCCCATTAGCTAGCTTAAGCTTTAGGGACTCCAAAAATACAAAAATCATCAAAAACAACCATCAAATTGACTTACTTGAAGAGAAAATGAGCTGCTGAAATTTCAAGCTTCCAAAGCCCTCCCATGGCTGATATTTTCGGTTGGAGAAGAAAACCAAATAAAAAGATGATAACTTTTGCTTATATCATCTTATTTTATTCATTTTCCCCAACTAATATCACCAACTTTTGACCAAAATAAATGCACTTGTCCCCTATGCACCCTATGGCCGGCCAACTCACTTAACAAGGCCAAATTGCACATTTGAGACCTCCAATTTATACTCCATAGCTATTTGGCACCTTTAGCAAATAAAATAGAACTTTTGCACTTTATGCGATTTAGCCCTTTTTCACAATTTAGCTAGAAATCGCTAAAATTAAGGCACCAAAATTTTCATGCATCCTTATAAACATGTTATAACACATAAAATAACATGAAAATAAATTTCTCTAACCTCTAATTAGTGATTCTGAGATCACTGTTCTGACTAGCCCCTAAATCGGGCTGTTACACATCTCTTGAGACCATAGTGGAGATTTTAGCTGTTAGCACTAAAAAGTTCCAACAGAGGACGAAAACACACTTACAAGAACATGGTAAGCAAATGAGTAAGCTCGCACTTATGGTTAGCCGATTGGAGTCCCAAGGGAAATTACCATCTCAAACTAAGTTGAAGCCACGACAAAATACTAGAAGAATAGATGGAACTTACGGTTATGACCGTAAAAGATGGAACAATTTTGGAGCCAGTACTTGGCATGAGTCGTGATCACAACACTGAACGAGGAAAATAGAAACCTGAACCAACAACTCCCACAGAGTTGACACCACTGAAACTGTTCATGGTACCACCCTCATTC
Organism: Gossypium australe; assembly: GCA_005393395.2. NCBI lineage: Eukaryota > Viridiplantae > Streptophyta > Magnoliopsida > Malvales > Malvaceae > Gossypium > Gossypium australe. Next base: position 95,266,534 of record CM016624.1, read on the forward strand.
TTTGGAAGGCTCGCACAATGTAAAAGGGAGCGAGAAGAGAAAAAGATTCTAGAGATGTTTTAGAAGTAGAAATTAGTATTGCCTTACTTGATGCAACCAAACAGGTTCCACGCTATGCGAAATTCTTAAAAGAATTGTGCATTGGAAAGAATAAGCTCTTAAGTAACGAAAGGGTCAATGTAGGAGAAAATGTCTCTGCGGTTTTACAAAAGAAAATCCCGCCTAAGTGTAAGGACCAATGTATGCTTTCTATATCTTGCAAAATAGGTAAAAAGTTGGCATAAAAAAGCCATGTGTGATTTAGGTGCATCTATCAATGTTATGCATTTATTTACTTTTAAATTACTAAACATGGGTGATCATTCAGTTAGCGGATAGGTCAATTGTATATTCGAAAGGGGTGTTGGAGGATGTCCTCGTCAATGTAAATGAACTAATTTTTCCTTCATATGTTTACATCATCGATATGGAAGATGACAACATGAAACATTCCTCTAATATTCTACTCGGAAGACAATTTTTAAGCACCGCACTAACAAAAATTGATGTTTGGAGTCGAATACTCATTATGGAATTCGATGGTGAAGTGGTCAAGTTCAATGTTTATGAGGACATGGGCTACCCCAGTCCAATGACAAATGTCTCTAGTGTTCATGTATTGTGTAATAAAATTCGTGTGACTGTAATTAAAAATTCCACAAGTGAATATCAGAAATTACACATTCAAGAGTTCGAGGAAATCTGACATGACGCGTGTGAAAATGCTTGAGTTTATAAAGACAAAACCAAAGTATTTCATGATCAGAAGGGTCTTGTAAACAATTTTCTATAGGAAAAAAATGCTACTTTATGATCCAACACCGAGGATCTTTACTAGTAAACTTCGAACCAAATGGCTAGGTCTTTTCATTATTACTCAATTGTTTCCTCATGGTGCAGTCGAAATTACGAGCAAGGAATCCCAAAAGTGCTTCAAAGTCAATAGGAAAATGTTGAAACCTTTTTACAAGAACTTCCAATTGCAGATGGTGAAAGAATTAATTCTCAAGGAACCAAATGAATAACATTCAAGTAGTCGAGCTAGCGAGGTTAAACAAAAGCGCTTTTTGGGAGGCAACTCATAAATGTTTATTTTAATTTATTTTATTTTGAATTTGATTTAGCTTATGTTGAAAATAAAAAATAATAATAAGATTATTATTTAATCTATTTGAATGTGTTGCTTTCTAGGAATAATGATGGAGGCTCAAATCTCAAATATCCTTGTTATATTGCAAAGTTGTCATTTCCACCACCCTTTGCTGAATTAAACATACACGGGGAGTACACTTTACCCTTCTCTTTTGTTATTCTTTTAAATTGCACATTGAGGGAAATGTTGGCTAAGTAGGGGGATTTACATGGCATGATATTTCTTCTTTGCATGTGCTAATTTGTGTACTAAGATTATTCCTTAATTTGTTTAAAAAATGAACCTCCAATTCCTATGCTTAGTTTATTTAAATAATTGGGTAATTCATGAATGATTTCTTATTGCTTACTTTGACGGAAAAGTATTACGGCTAAGTCAACATTTCAAAAAAAAATTTGGCTCTTTAAACTTGCCTAATAAAAGTACTCAGTCTCATTAAAGCAATTTTTATTTTCTAAAAAAAAAACACTTCGTTAATGGCTTAGTTATGAGTGAAGATTTCAAAATATGATCAAATTGAGTAATCGAGGTGATGTGCTTGGGTTGTCATCTCATTTTGTGTAAAAAGATTCGAGTGACGAACCGAAACTTGTAGTTGTTTGGTAAATGAGATGCCTTGAGTAAGGAGAAATAAATTGGTTGGAGATGTGTCAAACTGAGTAACCAAAGTGATGTGCTTGGGTTGTCATCTCATTTTGCGTAAAAAGATTCGACTACATCTCAAATTTGTGGAAAACTTTGATTGAGTACGATTGTGTCGCAAGTTTGATTAAACTTTAATTTAGTGAAGAAGTTGAATTTTGCATAATGCTAGAAATTTTATAACACACTTATTGGTTAAACCTAGCAATTGCTTATTCTTGTTTCGTCTAAATTCATTGATTTATGCTTGGTTATGAAAGGAGACTTGATTTCGAAAAAACAAAATTTTTGAATGCTTTTTAATATGGAAATGCACAGCATGCTTGAGGATAAGCATTGACTAAGTAGGGGGATTTGATAGCAAGCTAAATTTGTATGTTTAATGTACTTATTTATGGTTAAACTTTGAATAGAATGCTACTAAGCTTGTGTTTCTTGTTGTAATTTTGTCAGGGACGAAATTGGAGTGGCAAAATTCAAAATCAAGCAAAATGGATTGAATTGGAACAAAAAGAAAAGAAATGGGTCAAATTGGAAAATTTGCAAAGTTGGTGGTTGATTAAAAAAGTTAGATTGTGAATTTTTCAAGTTCTATGAATAGAAAAAAAATTTGATTTTAGTTGGTTGATTAGGCAAAATCTTAGGTGTAATCATGTTAAATTTGACATATGAAAAGTGTAAACACGGTGGCTTGGAAAAGACACACTTGAAGTTAAATGGAAAGCAATTTTTTCCCACGTCTGCAAATTGACAAAACCACTTTGCCATTTCATTCATTTTTCTTATTTTTGGTTCAATTGTGTTTTAAGACCTTTCGCCTTTCTTGACCTATTATTTTCCATTATAATCCAATCTTTTTAAATGCCTATCAAGTATGATTAATTTCATGCTCAAATAAATCCTATTTAGCCTTAGACCAGTTATCATTACTATTGAAAATTGTAAGAAATGAACCCGTACCAAAACTTTTCAATACGATATTCATTATCTCCCCGGTATATGGGATAGTCACATTCGTCCCTTAAGGTTGATTCAATTTCAGCTCAAAGTGCACGTTGGGAGGGATTGTTTGGGCGTACAATTGGGAAAGCGAGTCGGTCGTCTGCCGTATTCGAGTTCCCACAAAAATTGGCATGTCCAATGGGAAAAAACTTGTTAGGTTTCGTCAAGGAGATAGTTATCAGATTTAAACGACCTACGCAGTTGAGGCCTGTAACACCCCATATTTCTTATGTTTGCTTCTGTAAAATTTTGACGTAAATGTGCATCTGTTTCACTGGTTGAGTGTTATGGGTGTGTGTGTGTGAGGTCCCAAGTTCAAGCCTTACCTTTACTAAATTTTGTTATTTTTGGAATTAAGCTCTATCTCTATTTAGTGGGCTTATATTTAATTGTCTGTAATTCCATATCAGAATGAGTCTGCTGGTTCGAGTGGTAAGGATGTTGGTGTGTTGGGGGTCCTGTGTTCGAATCCCTACGCAAGCATGGGTATTTATTTTTGCTCGATTCTGTGCAAGTGTTTCAATGCGGTTGGAATTCTGAGTAGTGGGTTAGTGGAGATAATTAGGGGATTTGTGGGATATATCTTTTAATTTAATTTATTTCCTTTTCTTTTTCTCTCACCTCCACAATCCCCAAAAGGTTCTGACGTAAAAATCTCTCCTTTTTTCCTCTTCGGTATTTTCTTTTCTTTTTCATTAAACTCTTTTTCAATTCTTTGATTCGGATCGTGTTTCGGCAGTTTTCTACTCTTTATTTGGCTGGTAAGTAGATTTTGCATCCCCATTAACTATGGTTTGGGCCTGGCAACGTTAGATTTTAGTAGATAATTGGTAAAATCTGTGTCTTGTTTTCACGTATCCGTTCATTGGACTTAAAAATTTTTATTTTGATTAGCTGCAAATAGTAAACAAGGGGACTTATATCTCGCAGAATCATAGTAGGATGCATTTAAGAATTTGGCTTTTGGTGGTCTCGGGATTGTTTTTGCATCGCAACGATAGCAGGTGTGTACCTGAAACGCGAAACACTAAGTTTTGGCAATAGTTGAAAATGGCCACTGTCAATGCCACACAGGCGTGTGGTCGCCCGTGTGGTAGGCAGTGTGCAAGAACACGACTGTGTGGTCAACAAAGGCAAGGCTGTGCGCAACACACGGCCGTGTGGTGGCTTGAGTATGGCCATGTTGGCCACATGGGCACGGCCAATTTGGGCGTGTGGGCCACACAGGCGTGTAAGACCACACGGGCATGACATGGGTGCGTGGATTATTAGGCTAGGCCGTATGGGCCATACGGGCAAGGCCAATCTGGGCGTGTAGGCCCATATGGGCAAGCCACACGAGTATATGGGCCCAAATTTCTGGAATTTCTCTGAGGGTCGCATGAGTCATCCCAATCGATTGTGGGCCTACCGTAGGGTCGGTAAGGGCTAACCAAACCCCAAAATTGTAGATCTGATAGACTGATAAGTTGTTCTGAGTCTGATTATGCCATGCATATCTATTTATTCTGATATCTGTACATAGCATGTTGAGCATGCCTAGTATGTATTTTGTATCTATTCTGTTTATGTATGTGCGGTGGGTTTTGTATTGATAGAGGAAGTATTCTGTAGGGCAATCTTCGCCTATTATCTGGCAGCTTGGCTGCACTATATTTGATACGTGTCATAATGACACAATATGGTGTGTAGGGATGGGTTGGTGTTTTAACCCCACATGGTGTGATGGGATGGTCAGAGTTGGTGTGTAAAGGATGGGGGTAGGACTTTGCATATTCTGAATCTATTATCTGATCTGTACATCTGTTTCTGTAACTGTATGTGAGATAGGCATAAGCCTGATTCTGTACTTGATTGTCTGAAATGTTTCTCTATGTTTACTTGTCTAATTCTGCTGGGTTACACACTGAGTTTATGTAAACTCACATCTATTTGTCTGTTCTGTCAGGCAATCCACGGTCTTAGGCGGATTGGTGCAGCAAGGACTCAGCGGTGACAACATTTCCGTAAAATTATTTAAAAGTCGTTAACTATGGTTTCAGTTATGTTTTGGAAATTTTTCGAGAGTTTGTAATTTTTGGGACTCTCTGGGCTATTTGGTTTTTAACTGGTTATTTTTAGATTATTTAACTACTTAATTGCTTTGGCAAAATGTTTTATTTAAATAGATGGCTTTTATGCAAACAAAGGTTTTTCTGAAAAACAAAAACTGGACTCTTGAAATAAAATGATTTCCTAAGCTTCTGCTGTAATTCACTTTTTAAGGCAAAATGATTACCTAAATGACGCTTTAATAAGGGAAGTAAGCAACTATGGGTTGAAATGTTAAATGGCTTTGTTGTGTTGACTACGTTTTGAAAACCATTCCCTGTGACACTTGCGTATTCGGCCATAACGTCTAGGCCGGGTTTGGGGTGTTACATATAGTGGTACTAGAGCCAAGTTGCAAGACTTGGGCTGTGAATTTTGGGTTCCAAAATTATATTTTAAAGAATTGGTTTTCGGATATCTTGAAAATTTTGAAAAAATGTGTGGTACACCGAGTCTCCGGCGCTGATCCTGTAAGTATTTCTGTACTTAGATTGAACTGTTATGAAACACTGTAGTTAGCACTTCTGAAACTATACTGAGTAGGTAGAGACTGAAACCTCTTAAAAATACTTCGAAACTTCTGATGAATTGTGCATAAAATATTTGCTAATAAATATTGAAATTGATGCATAAAATTTTTAATGTAGATAAAACTTGAATTAGACAATGAGTGCTCGTCGAATTCATAGACGTGGTACTTGTGGCCGTGGAAGAGGCCGTAGAGGACTCGAGCTGTGTCTTCCTCTCTAGGTAGTATGCCAAATTTAGATACGAGTGAGAGACCAGTTTCGCCTGCTACTGAGACTAGGTCTTAGAGTCACTCGGTTGGGGATGACCCACTGTCCTAGGCCATGTTGAGGATATTGGAGAGGGTCACTGGACCCGATTCTGAAGCTAGGTCCATGGGTCGGTAACTGAACGACTCTGGTGTAATAGAGCTGAGCTGTTTAGGGGTGTTATTGGTTGGAGGCCACAGCAAGGATTATGAATGATCTAGACTGTACTCCTGAGCAGAAACTGAAGGGTGCAGCCTCTTTGCTTCGCGATGTGGCTTATCAGTGGTGGCTGACGGTTGAGGAGGGTACTCAGCCTGATCGTCTGATCTGAGACTTCTTTAAGGCCACTTTCCAGAACAAGTATGTGAGAGCGAGTTATGTGGATGCTCGTAGGGGTGAGTTCATGAATCTCACGCAAGGTGATAGATCTATGGCAGAGTATGAGGCCGAGTTTCTAAGATTGAGCCGTTACGCTCGAGGCATGATGGCATCTGAGTACGAGAGGTTTGTTCGATTTGAGGATGGGTTAAAAAACAGTCTGAAGGTACTGGTTGCTCCACAGAGGGAGCAAGAGCTTACTGTTTTGGTAGTGAAGGCAAAGATCGCCGAGCATGTTAAGCGTGTGGAGCATCAGAACAGTGATCGAGAGAGGGGGAGCACCAGTTCCATTTATTAAGAAGAAGGATGGGACCATGAGGATATGCATAGATTATCGACAGCTGAATAAGTTGACCATTAAGAATAAGTATCCGCTTCCGAGGATCAACAACTTGTTTGATCAGTTTCGAGGGGCTTCAGTGTTCTCCAAGATTGATCTTCGATCTGGGTATCATCAGTTGAGGGTTAAGGAAGCTGATGTTCATAAGACTGCGTTTAGGACTCGTTATGGACATTACAAGTTCCTAGTTATACCTTTTGGTTTGACGAATGCTCCGACTACATTCATGGATCTGATGAACCGGGTATTTCAGCCTTATCTGGATCAGTTCATCATGGTTTTCATCAACGATATTCTGCTATACACTAAGATTGAGGATGAGCATGATGGGTATCTTAGAGTGGTGCTTTAGATACACCGAGAGAAGTAACTCTACGCTAAGTTGAGCAAATGTGAATTCTGGTTGCGAGAGGTAACCTTTCTAGAGCACATGGTTTCTACTGAGGGGATTCATGTTGATCCTCGAAAGATTAAGGTTGTACTGGATTGGAAACAACCTAAGAACGTGTCTGAAATCAGTAGTTTTCTGGGTTTGGCGGGTTATTATCAGCGCTTTGTTGAAGTATTTTCTCTAATTGCAGCTCCTCTTACTAAGCTTCTGTGTAAAGGTGTCCCTTTTTTCTAGACTGATTCACAGCAAGAGAGCTTTGAGAAGCTCAAGTCTATTCTGACTCAGGCTCCGGTTCTGACACAATCTGAATTCGGTAAGGAGTTTGTGGTCTACAGTGATGCATCGCACGTCGGTTTAGGATGCGTTCTGATGCAGGATGGTAAAGTTGTGGCTAATGCTTTCGGGCAGCTTAAGAAACATAAGGGAAACTATCCAACGCATGAAAATCTAGAGGCACTATCTGTATGGTGAGAGGTGTATCATCTACACTGATCACAAGAGCCTCAAGTATCTCCTTACTCAAAAACAATTGAACCTTAGGTAGCGTCGTTGGATTGAACTGCTCAAAGATTATGACTGCACTATAGAGTACCATTGTGGTAAGGCCAATGTGGTGGCTGATGCTCTAAGTCATAGAGCAATGTCTGATTTGAGGGTGATGTTTTCTCGCCTTAGTCTGTTTGACGATGGGAGTCTGTTGGCTGAGTTGTAGGTTAAGCCGACTTGGATTGATCAGATTCGAAGTAAACAGTTAGTGGATGAGACTCTGGGTTTGCGGTTCCGTCAGGTTGAGAGTGGTGCTACTTCTAATTTTAGGCTGAATAATGATGGTGTGCTATGCTTTCGAGGTCAGATTTGTGTGCCGAATGATTCAGATTTGAGGTAGTCGATTCTGAGGGAGGCGCATAGTAGCCCTTATGCTATGCATCCCGGCGGTAATAAGATGTATCGCGATCTCCGTGAACTGTACTGGTGGTTGGGTTTGAAGCGTGAGGTTACTGATTTTGTTACTTGTTGTTTGACGTGCCAGCAAGTTAAGGCTGAGCACCAGTTGCCTTTAGGTTTGCTACAACCCCTTAAGATTCCCTTATGGAAATGGGAACGAGTAACGATGGACTTCATTAGTGGGTTGCCCTTGACACCCACTAAGAAGGACTCTGTTTGGGTCATTGTGGATCGATTGACCAAGTCTGCTCACTTCATTCCGGTTCGGACAGACTATGCTCTGCAGAATCTAGCGAAGCTTTACATATCCGAGATAGTTAGACTGCATAGGGTTCTGGTGTCGATTATTTCTGATAGAGATCCTTGCTTCACATCTCGATTTTGGAAAAAATTGCATGAGGCTTTGGGTTCGAGGTTAGACTTCAGTACTGCGTTCCACCCTCAGACAGATGGTCAATAGGAGAAGGTGATTCAGATACTGGAGGATGTGCTTCGGAGTTGTGTGATTGATTTCCGAGTTAGTTGGGAGGATTATCTGTTGTTAGCGGAGTTCGCCTACAATAATTGTTTTCAGGCTAGTATCCAGATGGCACCTTACGAGGCTTTATATGGTCGTAAGTGTAATACCCCGCTATGTTGAACTAAGTTGGGTGAACGTCAAGTTTTGGGTCCTAAGTTGGTTTCTAAGATAGAGGATAAGTTTAGACTAATTAGGGATTGTCTGAAGGCGGCTTCTGACAGACAGAAGTCTTATGCAGATTTGAAGAGGCGAGATATTGAGTACTTTATGGGGGATTTTGCCTTTCTTAAGGTTTTACCGTGGAAGAAGGTTTTAAGATTTGGCCATAAAGGCAAGTTAAGCCCAAGGTTTATAGGGTCATATTGGATTCTGAAGCGAGTGGGGCCGGTCGCTTATCAGTTGGAGCTACCTCTAGAGTTAGACCGTATCCACGATGTGTTCCACATCTCAATGTTGAGACGATACCGGTCCGATCTATTCCATGTTGTTTCTGTTGAGGAGATCGAGGTTAGACCGAATTTGACGTTTGAAGAGGAACCGGTTCAGATTTTGGATCGAGATATTAAGGTTCTGAGGAGGAAGTCCATCCCATTAGTGAAGATTCTATGGTGGAATCATGGTGCTGAAGAGGCCACGTGGGAACTTGAGGACTCGATGCGTCAGTAGTATCCTCATCTGTTCTGATCAAGTAAATTTCGAGGTCGAAATTTCTTTTAGCGGGTAGAGTTGTAACACCCCAAATTCTTATGTTTGCTTCTGTAAAATTTTGACGTAAATGTGCATCTGTTTCACTGGTTGAGTGCTCTGTGTGTGTGTGTGAGGTCCTAAGTTCAAGCCTTACCTTTAGTAAATTTTGTTATTTTTGGAATTAAGCCCTATCTCTGTTCAGTGGGCTTATATTTAATTGTTTGTAATTCCATATAAGAATGAGCATGTTGGTTCGAGTGGTAAAGATGTTGGTATGTTAGGGATCCTGTGTTCGAATCCCTGCGCGAGCATGGGTATTTATTTTTGGTTGGTTCTGCACAAGTGTTTCAATGCGGTTGGAATTCTGAGTAGTGGGTTAGTGGAGATAATTAGGGGATTTGTGGGATATATCTTTTAATTTATTTTATTTCTTTTTCTTTTTCTCACACCTCTAAAATCCCCAAAAGGTTCTGACGTCAAAATCTCTCCCTTTTCCCCTTCGGTATTTTCTTTTCTTTTTCGTTAAACTCTCTTTCAATTCTTTGATTCGGGTCATGTATTGGCGGTTTTCTACTCTTTAGCCGGCTGGTAAGTAGATTTTGTATCCCCATTAACTATGATTTTGTATCCCCATTAACTATGGTTTGGGTTTGGCAACGTTAGATTTTAGTAGATAATCGATAAAATTTGTGTCTTGTTTTCTCGTATCCGTTCATTGGACATAGAAATTTCTATTTTGATCAGCTGCGAATCGTGAACAAGGGGACTTAACTCTTGCAGAATCATAGTAGGAAGCGTTCAAGAATATGGGTTTTGGTGGTCTTGGGATTGTTTTTGCATTGCAACGATACCAAGTGTATACCCTAAATGTGAAACACTGAGTTTCAGCAAAAGCTGAAAATGGCCATTGTTGATGCCACACGGGCTTGTGGTTACCCGTGTGGTAGGCCGTGTGGTCGACGAAGGCATGGCCATGCGCAGCACACAGCCGTGTGGTGGCTTGAGTGTGGCCATGTGGGCTACACGGCAAGGCCAATTTGGGTATGTGGGACCATATGGGCATGACACAAGGGCGTGTGGATTCTTGGGCCAGGCCATGTGGGCCACACGGGCAAGGCCAATCTGGGCGTGTGGGCCCAAATTTCTAAAATTTCTCTGAGGGTTGTACGGGTTGTCCCAATCGACTGTGGGCATAGCATAGAGTCAGTAAAGGCTAACCAAACCTCAAAACTATAGATCTGATAAACTGATAATTTGTTCTGAGTCTGATTATGCCATGCATATTTGTTTATTCTGATATCTGTACATAGCATGTTGAGCATGTCTAGTATGTATTTTGTATCTGTTCTATTTATGTATATGGGGTGGGTTTTGTATTGATGGAGGAAGTGTTCTGTGGGGCGATCATCGTCTATTATCTGGCAGCTTGGTTGCACTATATCTAATACGTGCTGTAACGGCACAATATGATGTGTAGGGATGGGTGGGTGTTTTTAACCCCACATGGTGTGATGGGATGGTCGGAGTTGGTGTGTAGAGGATGGGGGTAGGACTTTGCATTTTCTGAATCTATTATCTGATCTGTACATCTGTTTCTGTAACTGTATCTGATATGGGCATAAGCCCGGTTCTGTACCTTATTGTCTGAAATGTTTTTGTATGTTTACTTGTCTAATTCTGCTGGGTTACACACTGAGTTTACGTAAACTTACATCTGTTTGTCTGTTCTGTCAGGTAATCCACAGTCTTTGGCAGATCGATGCAGCAGGGACTCAGCAATGACCACATTTCTGTAAAATTGTTTAAAAGTCGTTAATTTATGGTTTCATTTATGTTTTGGTAATTATTTCGAGAGTTTGTAATTTTTGGGACTCTCTGGACTGTTTAGTTTTTAACTGGTTATTTCTGGATTGTTTAACTATTTAATTGCTTTGGCAAAATGTTTTATTTAAAACGACGGCTTTTATGCAAACAAAGGTTTTTTTGAAAAACAAAAACTGGACTCTTGAAATAAAATGATTTTGTAAGCTTCCTCTGTAAGTCACGTTTTAAGGAAAATGATTAACTAAATGACGCTTTAATAAGGGAAGTAAGCAACTATGGGTTGAAATGTTAAATGGCTTTGTTGTGTTGACTTGTTTTCAAAGACTTTCCTTGTGACACTTGTGGATTCGGCCATAACGTCTAGGCCGGGTTTGGGGTGTTACAAGGCCGTTAATTGGAGTTAGGCTTTTCTAGATCATAAGGTTGCCAAGATCTTAAATCGCGAAAACGTGTTACATGGTTAGATAATTGGTAAGGGTTGGTTTGTAGGTCATACCGGAACCAACAACACAAGGAAGAGTTGGCGGTTGGGGTGTCCTTGATTGGTTTAACCAACTTATCATTAAGAGAAAGGAAATCGATTTTCAAGGATCAGTTTGAGTTTGGAGTGTATCAAGGCTAAGGCTAAGCATTGACACATTGATTTACCAACTTAATTTACATTACTTAATTTTATTTTCGCAAATATCAATTTGTTATTATTTCATATTATTTTATACTTATTTTTATTTATCAACTAAACTCCCCCTTATTTTGTTTTCAGCTCTGCATGTAAAGGTCACGGGCACGACAACTGCCTAGACTCAGGAATTTGGTCATGTAAACAGGAAAATTAGGAATCCCAGTCCTTCTGGGGTCAACCCTACTACTCTATACTACTATTTTATTCAATTAGAACATAGGAAATTATATTATGTGGTTTCGACGCCCATCAGTCATCTAGGTTGAGATGAAGGAAAAAGTGGTAGTTGAGAAGTTTTTTAATAGTAATCTTCTCTTTTATAAGCAGTTATCGCTACTATACGTTGGAAGATCTTAAAACCAAAGGCATAAGCTACTGTTTGAAGGTTTCAGGTGAGTACTTCGTGAACTCCGTATGAACACATTGAGTGTTTCTATTTATCTGTTGCATGTATGTTTATATTCTAATTTCTTCTCTGATAAATAGCTTTCTATGCAATGGAAATGTGAATGATGCATGTGTGATATGTTATCTCTGTAAAAGATCTGTGCTTGATGGGCTCGAGTGTGATGCCTTAGTAGCAATGTGCCTCTGATATGTAAAGAAAGTATGAAAATGATGAATATGTAAGAAAGCATGAGCTGAATGATAAGTCTTTGTTCTATTGAAAAGTATGTGCATGCACAAGTGTGTTTGAAGCATAATTGTCTTTGCATAATGAGTCTAAGTTGCATATCTGGAAATGTAAATGCATCTAATGTTGAAGTTTGTTATAATGAGTCGGTCAAGCATGAGTTTGGATGTTGAGTCTTCTTACGTGTGAGTTAGTTAAGATAGTACACACGAGTTCTGATATGAAAGTCCATGGCCATGGCAAGTGAAGACCATATAGTGTAAGACCTAGTCTGGGACTATGACATCATATGGGGAAATGAATACCACATAGTGTAAGACCTAGTCTGGGACTATGGCGCCATGTGGAGAAAAAATGAAAAGGACAGTTGGTGAGTACCAGGTGATGAGGGGAAAATCATGACGATGAGTTTAGGCAAATCCCTATCGTCGAAAACACCATTACCTAATGATAACTCTTGAAAAGAGTTATATTTTGGGCCTTTAAACTGAAGTATTTACTTGTAATTAAGAAAATATATTTGCATTTTAGACTTATTACTAGAGCATTCCATACTTGGATTGTGTTTTAACTATAAATTTATGTTACTTTTAATTGTTGGAAAGAGGTTTGGTAGTCTTTGGTAGTAGGTACAGGTAGGATGAAAGAGACAAGAAGAAGGAAAAGAGGAAGAGGAGATGAGAACAAAGGAGGTGAAACATTACCATGAAAAATGACGGGATAGATTGGCAACAGAAATGCCATGGCAATTCCAAGAAGATGACCCAACACTCAATCCACGATACTCTCAACTAGTTGTACGTGTACCAGATAAATCACCATAAAAAAATAAGAGTAAAATATGTGTGCTGAGAGGGACGTATCTACCCCATAAAATGACGAAAGAGAAGGGAAGAAAACACACACGGATTGTGAGGAGAAAAGAAATAGAAGAGAGAGGTTACTCTTTCTACAATAGAATCCTGTGGAGAAACTGTGTGGAAAATTCAGAAGAGAAGAAGGGGGTAGCAGCTAAAAAGAAAAGATCACATATGCGGAGAAGGGGAAGAGAAATCTGCCCTAGGTTTTGTGTAAAATCTTGAGAAGAATTTGAAGTGTAGCGACAACTTCTTACAGTTCTGCCTTTGTTCTATTTTCTTAGTTTTAATTTCTATGATTCGTAAAACTTGAAGAATGTTGATGAATGATTTAATTTTGGATTTTATTGCCCAAACCATGAGCTAATTATCTTTGGGTTGGAATTATTTGGGTGAATATTGAATTATTTGTAATGGACATGATATGATTCTGATTAAAATCACTGTTTCATTCGATTCTTGTTTATTTTGAATGCATGGATACAAGCTTTAGACATAGTTGACTGCATGTTATGTTCTTAGATGGATTTGAACATTAAAGGATTAAATACATCAAATTATTAATTGATTGATACCGGTGAATACTTGAGAGAATATTCACAACACTCTAGACATAGAAGTTGTGATCTGTATAGGTGAAGAACGTTAGTGTGGTTATCATTTGCGAGTCTTGTAGATGTACACAGACTCTGAATAATAACTAAAGTCTAACTCTCGAAAGAAGTAGACTGCAGTAGTAACTCTATGGGCAGTAGTTTAATCAAAATTTTGCCATGGCATTATTATGTTATGAAAATATTCCTTAAGTAATTCCAACATTTATCATTCAACAGCAGAAATACTCTCTACTTGTTCTTGGTGAATTGCCATGACATTTAGATTTCTTTGTTATTTTTCAGTTATAATTGATATTATTGGTTCATTTATTAATTCTCTACACCACTTTGTACTCTATTTCTTTTGCACAGTTTCATTAGTTAAATCTACATTAATAATTACCAATTCTAATAAATTTTCGATCCTTGTGGAGACGATACTCACTCATCATTATATTACTTGAATCGATGTGTACACTTGCACATTTGCATTACATATTTACACGCAAACATGTTTTTGGCACCGTTGCCGGGCATTGCCAATATTGGTGAAAAATTGGTTTGTTATTATCTATTAATTTCTGTTAGTTTAGTTTATTTAGTTTTTTTCTTCTTCTTCTTCAGATCTTTGCTAGTGCATGCATAGAAATATTCTAGAGAATACAGAGTACTGTTTTGATCCAGAGATTGAGAGAACCTTAAGGCGAAGGAGAAAGGAGTTGCGAGAAATGGAAAGAATTAGAAACGATCAAGTTAGAGAAGAGCCATTACATCAAATGGAAGGGATGTTGATATTCCTCAAATTGTAGATGATAGAGACAGACCTATTAGAGAACATGTAGTGCTAATCTTAGATGATTTGAATCTAGGACCTGTTAGGCTACATATTCAAGCTCAACATTTTGAATTAAAGCCAGTAATGTTTCAAATGCTGCAAACTATAGGGCAGTTTAGGTTCCTTATGAACTTACCATGTTTCTCTCCTTTGTTTCAGGTATTCTAAGCTGTTGTTCATTGGAAAAAAAAGGAACTAAGCCAGAGTATTCAAAGTCTATCGTGAACATGTCACCTTTTGTTTTGTAACATGTGTAGACATCGGGGCAACTTGCAGTCTTAAAATTTTGTTTTGTATTTGGTTAAGAACTCTTTAAATTTAGTTCAAATTTTAATTAGACGCATGAGGCTAAATTATCATATTTCTATAAGAAGATCGCATATTATCATAAGTTTGTTATATATATTATGACTTCATAGCAAACCAGAATAGAACTATTGAATGGTTATTAAATTATTTTGCATACGTTTGTAGTTGAAACCTCAAAGGGACGGTCGTCCGACCTATCAGTTGAATTTTATAACATGTATCACTATCCACAGCGAATACATTTGCTTACTATAAACAAGAGATGACTTGAGAATTAAATTAATTTCTTCGAATTATTATTTAATTTATAATTAAATAATTGAAGTTTGAAGTAGAAATTAAATTAATTAAGTCATCATAGTTTCTTGATAATAAGTTAATTAGATTAATTTGTTCATAGATTGTAATACAGTAAGGTCGTCATGATTTTAACAAATTTGAACATAGTCGAGGAAATAATTTAATTAATTTAATTAATTAATTAATTATATGAATTAATAATATTTTGGGCATAGGAAATATATTTATCAAGATTGGATTGTGACGATTTTATTCTTTCATTACCTTTTAGTCAAAAAATAAAAGTAACTATTGTGACGTTTTTGAATTGATTAGTCATGACACTTTCTAAATGTCACATAATACACAACATTAATTTCTAATCCATTTTTTGTGACGCTTTCTAAATGTCACAAACTAAGCAATCGTGACATTTTATATCAATTTTTTTGTGACATTTTTTTGACAATAATTCACATTGGGCTTTATTATTTTAAAGGTGAAAAAACAAATAACCAAAACTGTTCAGGCCCATATCGCTAAGGCCGAAAATAAATAAACAAAGGAAAGAAAAATCTAGAACGCCTAGGCCGGAAATAAGTAACCAAAAGAAAGAAAAATCCAGAATGCCTATTTTGAAAATTAAAGTCTGTCTTTTAACTGCCCAATGAGCCGTCTTTTCGCCTGGCCATTCGCGTCGTTTCTGTCATATCTGCATTGAAGGCTAACTTGCAATTTCGAGGGGATAAGTCTGCCACTTTGAAACCGTTGCTTTTTTATTTGGAAAACCCCTCAGTTCCTTCTCCATTTCTCCTCCTCAATCCGGCTCCCTCATACTTTCGTTTCTCAACTAGGTCTCTGCACACCTTGGAACGCTGCTCACCAGGTAAATCTCCGATCTTCTTCTTAATGATTCTGTTGCCAATATGTGGGCGAGTTGGTTCGCTAATCTTGGAATATATTCAAACTGTAAATTGCTGCATCTGTGTTTCATCCTATGAATATTGTGAATCAAAGGCCCGATCTGTGATTTGTCAAGGGCTTTCTTTTTACATTTCTTGATGGTAGTCAGTGAATCACCTTCAATAATGATGTTTTCCTTTTCCATTTCGAGTGCGACTTGGGTTGCTCGTCGACAGGCAAGGGCTTCAGAGGCGAAGGCAGACTCAACCCCTCTATGAACTTTTGTTACCGAGATGATAACTTGACTAGATCTGTCCCTTACTATAACTCCGGACGCAGAGCATCGGTTTCTCACATCAAAGGCCGCATCAAAATTAATTTTTATTCCCTGACCAGATGGAGGTCTCCATTTGATATCCATATTTGAGGTATTTTGAGAAAACTTTTTAACTCCGTCCAACTCATTAAGATAACTGAGAACAAATCTTGCTATTTCTTGACCTGTTCTGCTCTTTTTCTCATGTATGCGAGAATTTCGTTCACCCCAAATGGCCCAGAGTGTTGTGCAAAAGATGTGACATTGTTCCGGTCCAAGGGAAATCAAAACCAGGGTAAGCCAGTCACTAAACTCTTCATTTGTGAACATTGTCAAATCGAGATCTAATATGGCTCTCCAAACCTCTTTTCAAACGGAACATTCTATAAAGAGGTGGTTCATTGTTTCCTCCCCATTTCTACAGCAAGGACATAAACTACTGTTTGTTAATCTGCGCAGAGACATGTTAACTTTTGTTGCCAAGTAGCTCCACGTTGTTCTCCATATAAAGATTTTTATTTTAGTTGGTAGATCTATCCGCCATAGTTTCTTGTAAAAATCTCTGTAGATGGTTTGTAAAGCATAAGATGTAGGATCCAAATTTTATAATAGTTTACAGGAGCTCTTTACCGAGAACTCTCCTGACGGTTCCCCACTCCAAGCCATAAGATCTTCATGTGGCTCTGACGCCAAAGGAATGCGAAGAATCAAATCTGCTACCGCTCTTGGGAAGGTATTCAGAATCAACTCTCTGTTCCATTCTCTGTTGTTACTGTTGATTAATTCTGCAACTCTATCACTTTGCAAATTATCAAATCTGGACATTAATCGAACATTAACGTAATTAGGAATCCATGCGTCTTCACTAATCAAAATATTTTGACCCATACCCACTCTCCAAAGAAGCCCTTTCTTCAAAGCGTCCCTAGTAGCCCAAATACTTCTCCACACATAGGAACAAGAATTCCCCAGTCGAACATCAAGAAAATTACTCTCTGGAAAGTACTTCTCTTTAAAAACTTGTGCCACCAGTGTGTCTGGATAATTCAATAACCTCCATCCTTGTTTTGCTAAAAGAGAAACATTAAATTGAGCCATATTTCTAAAGCCCAAACCTCCTTCTTCTTTGAATCTGCACAAAAACTTACATTGACACCAATGGATCCTCGTTTACCTGCTCCTTTTCCCCACCAAAAATTGGCTAATCTACTTTCGATCTTCTCACATAGAACTTTAGGGAACAAAAAACATGACATATCATATGTTGGTATTGCCTGCAAAACAGACTTAATGAAAATCTCTTTACCTCCTTGCGATAATAACCTTAAGCTCCAAGCCTCAATTCGTGCTGCAATTCTATCCACCAAATTCTAAAAAGCCTGTTTTTTCCTTCTTCCTACCATGTTAGGGAGACCCAAATATTTTTCGAGATTAGATGAACTCCTAACACCTAGCAATGACAAAACCACTGCTTTCGATTCCTCATTCGTATTTGTGCTGTAGAAAATTGTGGATTTGTTAAAGTTAACGCATTGACCTGAGCAGTTTGCATATTCCTTCAATATTTCTTTCTGAATTTTGGCCCCCCTTTCAGTTGCTTCACCAAACAATATACAATCATCTGCAAATAAAAGGTGTGAAATCTATGGCCCTTTCCTACTAGCCTTTGCCCCTTTGACTAAACCGCTCATTTTTGCTGACCTCATCAATGCTAATAAACCTTCACTACAAATGAGAAATAAAAACGGACTTAATGGATCCCCCTGTCTGAGTCCCCTAAAAGGTTGAAAAGAAATTCCCCTGCTTCCATTGATAATGACTGCATACGAAGCTGTAGTGATACACTTCATAATCAAATCAATCCAGTTTACTGCAAAACCCATCTTTCTCATCACTTGCTTAACAAAATCCCATTCCACCCTGTCATATGCCTTGCTCATATCCAATTTTACCGCCATATACCCTTTTTTCCCTGTTCACTTCTGACGAAACGTATGGAGCAGTTCATATGCTAAAAGAACATTATCTAAAATCAAACGTCCTGGTATAAAAGCGCTCTGAGCTCTATCAATGCAATTACCTATGACATCTTGCAATCTGTTGGCAATTGTTTTTGTCACTAATTTGTACATGACAGTGCATAAACTTATTGGCCTGAAATTGACAAGGGTGGTTGGTTGTGAGACCTTTGGAATCAGCACAATGTCAGTCGTACTAGCTGAACCAATCTTTTTCCCCTCGTTCAACACACCTAAACAATATCCCAACACCTCTTTTCCTACAATATGCAAGTATTTTTGAAAGAATAATGCTGGAAATCCATTTGATTCTGGTGCCTTCATTGGCCCCATCCCCTTCAATGCTGCACATACTTCATTCTCCTTGAATGGTGATTGAAGAGCTTCATTGATCTCCTAGGAAACACAACCTTCAATCCCTTCCAACACCTTTCCCGGATCAGCCACGCCCTCTGATGAGAATAAATTAGCAAAATAATTTTTTGCAGCCTCCTGCAAGCCTGTATCATCAGTAACTTTTGTACCATCATCCAAAACCAACTTAGAAATGGTATTTGCCCTTTTTCGAATTGTTGCGCTTTTGTGAAAATAAGTTGTATTTTTATCTCCAAACTGTAGCCAATTCACTCGAGCTCTTTGTTCCCAGTACACCTCCTCTTTGTCGATCTCCATGTTCAAATGAATTTTTGTATCGATAATCTTTGCCAATGTTTCATCATCTCTATCATCCATCAACAAAGCCTCAAGCTCTCTTGTAAGTTTCCTTTTGAGATCCCCTTTCTTTCTTTTAAGTGCATTTGCCCATTGTTCCAACCCTAACTACAAGGTCTTTAATTTCTCCATTAACGGTTCCGACGATGACTCCCAAATTTCCTTAAGCACACTCTCAAATGACTCCTCCATAGTCCACCAAGCTTCAAAGTAGAATCTCCTATTCCTTGTGGAGAGCCTAACGCTATCTGTATTAATGAGTAACAGGCAATGATCTGATGTAGCAAAAGAAAGATGCTGAATATGACCCATCGGGAATAAAGAAACCCATTTATCATTTGCAACCTCCCGATCTAGTCTTTCTCTTATATTCGTCTCTGGAAGATTTCCTCTTTCCCATGTGAACCAAGCTCCTGAGTACCCAATGTCCATTAATTCACACTCTTCTAGAGTATCCCTGAAAATCTCCATTCGTCTTTGATCCCTTGGCAAACCCTCTTTCTTCTCAAAAGAAAACATGATCTCATTAAAGTCACCTACAACGAGCCATGGATGATCCCCATCTTGGCTTAATCTCTTTAATAGACTCCAAACATGATTCTGGTCTCTCAAATATGGCAAACCATAACAGCCCGTAAACCTCCATTCATCCTGACTACCATCCTCCTTCACCAACACATCTATATGCCACTTAGAAAAACTCCTCAAAGTAATCTCAATACCAGCTTTCCAAGCTAAAGAGAGACCCCCTTGAGATCCTTCTGCTCCTGCATCAATACCATTTGTGAAACCGCAACTCCTTCTCACCTTTTCCATACGTTTCTAATCCAATTTCGTCTCCATTAAGAAGACCACTTGGGGATTATGCTTTTTAATTAGATGACGCAGCCTCTGTATTGCCCGTGGGCTCCCCAACTCACGAACATTCCAACAAATGGGTTTCATTGTGCCCGGCCAGCTGGCTCATCGCCAGCCGCCGATCGTAAATTATTCGAAACAATGCTAACCTCCTCATCCACACACATGATCTCAACATAATCTGCTGTATTTTCAGTTGAATCAGTATATTTTAATTTTTTCCTTACATCATCATTGGCTTCTTCCATGTTATCTTCCTTCTCTTCATTGGGGAATTTCCTCTTGGACCAAATATTTGCATGTTTACAATGATCTGTCTGGTTTGTTGATATTAGTCTCTTCCAGATAGACTCTTTTGGGACCTTACGCCAATCCTCTCCTGAACTATTATTCTCTACCAGCTGTTCACAATATACCCCACTATCGCTTTCCTCCCGATCCTTCAAACCATCCTTCCAACTATCTAACACTGTCCCCCTAGTAACGAACAACCCTTGCCATCAGAAATAACAGCCTTGTCCCTTTCGTTTTGCTCTTTGGATTTTCCTGTGTAACTACATTGGGATCTCAATTTTTTGGTGAAGGTCGAAAACTGCAAACTTTCTTTTCCCACCATTTTTGATTCTGCTTTCAATGCTATATAGTATGGAGGATCCTCTCTAATTTTAGTTTTTTCTACAGGATTAATTACCCAGCAAGCATTGAGTCCATGGTCCATTCACCCACACCCAAAACAAAAAATTGGCAATTTTTCATATTTAAAAGGAATCTAAGACTTAACACTGTTTTCACTAAAAATGAAAATACCTCTTCGCAAGGGTTTCTGCACATCCAGATTAACCCGAATTCTGCAAAAATCATCTTTAATTTCAGATCTAAGAACACCTCCAAACGTACTTCCAATAGCATGCATCAGATCCTTCTTGTCATATTTTGGTGCACATGGCCCAATCTTTAACCAATATGGCGATGGAATTAACTGAATCTGATCCCTTACCGTTGGACTTCTTAGTCTATCGAATAGAATGAGAAATTTTCGAAAAAGCCAAGGGCGCCCCTTCATGATAAATTCCAGATCGTCTTCTGAATCAAACACAATGGAAAATAGATTTTGCCCAGCCACTTGAATTTCAAACTTTTTTTTTGTCTTCCATATACTTCGTAATTGAGCCCTAAAACTATCTGGATTAAATGATTTCCACGTCCAAACAGAACAAATCAAGGTTGGCTTAACATCAGGCACCACCAACAATCTCTTAATTGACAGTTGAATAAGCTCTTCCGCTAATAGCGAGACTTCCTCGCTGGTCTTCCTCTCCGCACCACCACTCTCTTCCATCCCAAGCCACAGTAGTTACTACTTTCTCTAGGATTCTTCTAGGGAGCACTCTTGGTTTTCAAGGGGACTCTTGGTTTTGTGACATTTTTAAACAAAGAGGTTTGAACTAAGTATTTGTGATGCCTTCTCTAAAGGACACAAAATACACAACCCTTGTAACATTTGTATTCCATTTTTGCGACACATTATAAATGTCACAAAATAAGCAAACAATTTGTTACATTTTAGATTGAATTTTTCGTGACATTTTTAATCGTCACAAGAGAGGTAATCTGTAACACCCCAAACTCGGCCCACAAGCCCTGACCGGATCTAGCATGTCAATATGGAAAACATTTGAAAAGATCTTGACTTAAGGGTGAAAACTTGAAGATTTGTTGAGTTTGTAAAACAGTGTCCATTTAAAATTCATAAGTAAAGTGTGGTGTTTATAAAAATATCCAGATCAAAACTTTATTATATATATATATATTTGAGTAAGTAAGTTGCCAAAAACAAAATCATTTGTATATAGTAATTTAGTTAAATCAAGCCATAAAAATAGCAACAAGTATTATAAGGTCCTTATTACAACCAATACTTTAAACAAAGTACTTAATATTAAAAAGCATAATATAATGAAAACATCTTTTTCTGCATGGGCCACCTCGTATCCTCTCCAACCCGGTCCGAGCATCAAGCATCACCTGTAGGGTTTAATAAAAATTTGGGTGAGTCACACGGACTCAGTGTGTAATTAATCCACTGAATTCCACTCGCATGTTAACCACATATTAACCTATAAATCAGATAAAAATTACCACATTCACATATTCTCACATTCTGGGCTTGGCCCATATTCAAATCTCTGATCGAGTAGCAAGGTAATTAACCACATAATTTCCATATACTGGGCTTAGCCCATTTCTTATTCAAATCCACATTCACATACTGGGCTTGGCCCATTTTCCACATTAATCCACATATCAACTGGGCTTGGCCCATTTTCACAATAATTCACATATCAGATGCAATTATACAAAGTGCACCCAACCCAAACCTAGGGTCCATCCTCTACACTACCCCGTATCCAGCCTACCACACACCAGGGAATTATCAAATCACCCTCTCCTTATCACTCCAAAAGGCAATCAATGCCGTCCACGTGCAATTAAGCACAAAAATCCACAACGCGACCTCAGTCAGCGCCAATCCACGATGTAGCCATAGCTAACACCAAAACCACGATGGGACACATAGTCACTCATCAACCACGATATGGCACATAGCCGATATCAACCACGATGAGGCACAGAGCTACTCATCAAGCCACGCGAACTAAATCGCAAGTAATCCACAACGTGACCTCAGTCAACGTCAATCCACGATGTAGCTGAAGGCTAACATCAAAACCACGTACTCGAAGTACACCCGTACCTTCTTTCATATCCCGCCCATGCAAATGCAACATAAAAATAATGCCATGATAATGCGTGTACATGTTATTCAGGCATACATTCATATTCATAGGCATACTCACATATACGTATTAATAATCACATCTCAACAGATTTGATACTAACCTGTTTATCGACATACCCTTTAAGAGTATCTATTTCACATTTATCACTGCACTTATTAATAAACATATAACACAGGCAAATATCACATAAATCCCGGAAAACAGTAGGCTAACTACACACCTGATTACTAGAAGCATTATGCCCTCAATCCCGATACTATCACTAAGCGACACTACGGCTATCTGCCTACTTTGCTGTTCGGACGCTGGCCCACACCCCGGCGGCCAATCTCGTACTGCAGAGACTGCTCTCCTTTTAAACTTGGGGATAGGGGTTACCCCTTCACCTTCTTGACTAACACTTGCGTCCATCGTAGAACACTTATTCAGAAACATTCGGTCAATCGATAACATCATAATCCAAATAATATGAATCTTAACTATACTTACCAAAGATGATGAATCTGATCCCAAAACTTGTCCTACTGCTGTCGATTTTCCTTAAAACCAAAGTTAGAAATCGGTCACATACTTGCGTACTCATAATATGGCCTATGGTCGAACTACACTTCCTTACCTTATTAACTAAATCCCGGAAAACACCTCTTGAATATGGGTTGTCGAAATCCCTTGATGTTCAAAATCCCGAGAGCTCCCTTAATGCACCATATCGATTACTACACATAAGAGAGTAAAACTCTTAATGTCTTAAGAACACATTCGGCCAACCTTACCAAGGTTTGGACACTTGCATTCGGCACATTAAAAAGGAAAGAAAGAAAAAATCGAATGCTAACTAAGGATACTTACCAACCTTTGAAAACGACAGCACCATCCTTTGGGGATTCGGCCTATGCTCTAGAAGGATGAGTAATATACGGCACTTGACAAAAAGGGACTAGGTTCAGTGAGAAAGAAGAAGAATACGGCTAAGGATATTTGGCCAAAGTGACAATTAACAGGAACTAAAAGTAGGGAAGTTTTGGCTATGGTTTGAATCCAAAAAGAGAAAGATCGAAGGAAAAAGGGAACATGCACCAAGGTTCAGCCAAGCTCCAAGCTGAAAAACCACCCTAGGACTTCTTCCAAAAACCAAAACTCAAACCTTTGGTCTCCCCCCTTTTTCGGCCAAGACAAAATGGTAAGAAGGGAAAACAATCAAAGAATTTCGGCACCCTCTTGCACTACTCAAAACCGATTTTGGAGGCCCCTAAGGAGTTCCACATTCGGCCAAGAATAATTGAAAAGAAAAGAAGAATAAATCCAAAGAGTTTCGGCACCTCCTTGTACACTCAAAGCCGATCAAGCAAGCCCCCAAAGAATGCTTCATATTCGGCCATGCACAAAAATGGAGGGAAGGAAATGAAATTTTGGCCATGCTTTTGCTATCTCAAGGCCGGCCATGCTTCCTTCCCCATTTGAAAATTCCCCCATCAATTACCATAGCACTTTCTTATTCACTTTCCCATCACTTCCCCATTCTTCAATAATATATAAATAAAATAAATAAAACAAAACTATCCCATACCTTAATACATTCATTTAATAAATAAAATAAATAACATAAATAAAATAAATAACAATAAAACCCCATACTTCCCAACAGCATAGGAGAAAGTAAAAAAAAATAAATAAATAAAGCAGCATGCCTTCATGCATTAAATGCCCATGCAGGCCACTAATCACGCCGGCCACAAAAAGAAAAAAAAAACCCATGCTGCTGCTCCTTGGTTTCGAACCCCAGACCTGCTGGAGGCTCCCCACGCCTCCAGCCACTCGGCCACTGCTCCATTCGCGACATAATCGCATCAAATTTTCTTTTAAGCTATCCCTCGCTGGCTTCCTTTGCCTTAACGTCAGAAGCCAAAAAAATGATACACCCAAGCGCTTCCATCTGGACTCGAACGCGAGTCCTCGTGAAGCTCCCTTGCTGCAAGCGTCCAAGCCACTTTGCTGCTGGTTCTTTGATGTCATAATCCCGCCACGATTTATTTTAAAGCCTCCTTCAACTTTAACGCCATCTTGCAAAAATAAAACACGCTTATGCCGCGCCCAAGACTCGAACTCCAGACCTGGTATGGCGTCATTCCCAAGCCTTAAGTGGCGCATGGAAGCCACTTTACCAAGGCGTTACCTATGCCATAAATCCCCAACAACTTCTCTTAAAGCCTCCCTGGCCTTGCTCCCCTTCTAGACGCAAAAATAAAAGTCCCTGATGCGCCCCGCGTTACTCGAACTTCTCCCCTCCTGCGCAAGCCTCCAAGGCCCCTAAAGTAGCATCCCAGCCACTTTACTAAGCCCAAGTTCATGTCCATAAACTCCTGAAATTTTCTTTAAGGCCTCCTTAGCCCAGTTTCCCCTCTTAACCTAAAATTTTCAAAAATTTCCAAAGCACTCCCTTTAAATCCTAGAGTTTTAAAAACCCTAAAACACATCCAAACCACTCTTAAAGCCTACCAACTCATGAATTATGCATTAACCGCATAACCCCTAATCTAGGATGTTACATAATCACTTTGCGACTATTTTGATTTGTCAACATGACACTTTAAAAAGTAACATATTATAAACTTTCTGTGGCATTTTTGGACTTTTTGTTAAATTTAAAAAAGTCACAGTAGAAATATCTTTTTTGTGACTTTTTTATGCGTCATAACTTTTATTTACGCTACATCTGTGACGCTTTTTTACTTTTGTCCAAAAACGTCATGAAAGGTAAAAAGAAAGATACTTTTCATGATTTTTTTATCGTGACATTAAATGTTACGAAAAATCATTTTTAGTATAATGCACAAATAAATAGACTTATAATTAGAAAAAGAAGGATCAACTTGTGTCAATGTAAAACTACTTCAGTTTACATCCTTTCATATATTTATGTACGATTAATATTTTAATGATTCAATCATGAAATTTTTCTATATAATATTTTTGTCATGCATGTAAATTTCAAACCAACCCAATATCTCTATCAATTGAAAATATTATATATATTAATATTTAACGGTTGGTTCTAGGGGAGAGTATTCGATCGAATCAAATGAAAAAATTTCGAGTTAATCGAGTTGACGAATCATATTTTATCATCCTAACTCGATTTGAAATTTTCTCTAATAGAGTCGAGTGAGATGGAATTCAAATCAAATCGAATCGAATATATTTGTTCGAGTTAAATTAAAAAAAATTAGGTTATTGTAATCACTGTCATCTACCATAATCAATTTTTCATTAACTTTCTCATTATAATTTATTTATTAATCTTTTATATTCGAGTTAACTTCTTTGCTTGCTTAGTTGCTTTAATTACCTTCTGATTCTTGTCACTATGTATTTTAAAATTAAAAAATATATTAAATGTAAAAAATGTGATTTTTTTAATAAAAATTATCATAAAGATAAAATGTGAAATTGATACCAACATAAAATTTTAACATAAATATTTTATGACATCATCAATAATTCAATTTTAGCAAAAATTTAGAAAGATTCAATATGATAAAATAATTTAATATAAATAGTACAAAGTATGAAATTTTATTTAATAATATAATAGTAGATATTAATAAAATAATTATTATTTAGGTTTAGGAATTTTATCTGGATGATTTTAATTATTTATTTGGGGTTAAAGGGTGAGAAGTAAAAGTTTAGGGGAAATTGGAAGTTGAGAGAGTAAAATTGGGGGAAGGGAATTAATTGGAAGGAGTAAAATTTTGGGAGGGAAATATTTAAAAAAAAAAAAGAGGGGGGGGGGGAATGGGTTTGGGGTAGAAGGGGGTGGGATGAGAGAGGAGCAAACGTTATGGGGGAAAGTGGAAGGGAGTAAAAGTTTTGGGAGGAAAGTGAAGAGATTTAAGAGTTTGGGGTAATGATGTAAATTATAATAGTTTGATATTCAGTTTATTTGAATGAGTTATTCAAATTCGAAAACCAAACTCGATTCGAACTCGAAATTCAAAAACAAATTCGAGTTGACTCGAATAATTCGATTCGTTTAACTCGAAATTCGAAATTTTTTTCAATTTTTTCGAGTTAAATTAAATTTTGCTCACTCCTAATTAGTTTATTAAAATATATCAACCGCTAAAATATTAATTGTACAAAAATATATGAAAGGTTGGCAAACTATTTTAATTTTACGTCGATGTAAGGAATCCCTCCCTTAAGTTTGATATATTTGGACTTAAACCATAATAGATATGGACATATGGAGTGAGAACCCATATATGATATATACACTGTAGGACTCAAAATTGGAATATTAAAGTTTGATTAATTAATTTTTACTTTATCTTTTTTTTAGTTCTATCGTTTTATTGTTTTGTGATTAAAGTAGCATAAGTTGAATTTCAGCAGAGAAGCTAAGCATTGCTTGTTCTCAACTCAAAGTTAGATGCTACTTTGAAGAACAAAGTACAAAGCTAAGAAGATAAACACGAGGTACCTGTTTTAACAAAATCAGATATATCTATCTAGTTTTCTATTTATATATAAAAAAACACGATTATGCATAATTCCACTTACTGAATCAAACACAGCAACTTTCAATATAACAAATAAACTGAAGCAACTATGGCTTTTACAGGCATTGTTAGTGATAAACTGAATGAAGAAAACTACGAGAATTGGAAGGAATGTCTGGAAAGCTATTTGAAATCGCAGGGGCTTTGGGGCATAGTGAGTGGAGAAGAAAAGGAACCACCACAAAGTGATAAAAACCAATACGATCTGTGGGTGAAAAACAATGCCAAGGCATTGCATGCCTTACAAATCTCATGCGGGGCTCACACTATTGCCAAATTCGGAGGTAACCAATCAGCCAAATACCAGTGGGATCGGTTGGCTGAAAAGTTTCCCGCCCCACTGCCACAAGGCAGTGGCTGCTTGCTCCGTCAAGGTAATTAAATTCTCTATATATGGTTTTATATTTATTATTGTTCATGCTGAAAAGATCATACAAATCTAATTTTGTTCTCTTTTAGTGTCTTTGCACATAAGAGCAATATATCCTAAAATTTTTATCTCCAACTCTGAAAAAAAGTAGGTAAAACTATGACAATTGAAGAACTTTGTATATGAAGATACTTGAATAGTAAAAAATAGAGTTGGGTTCAAGTCCCCTGTTCGTTGATTTTGCCTGTTTAGTCCAATCATTCGAGAGACTCTATCTAGATTCGAAGATAAAACAGTAGGCCGCTATTCAATGGTCACTCGGCACATAAAAAACAGAACCTGATTTGCGTGATGTTTAACTAATCAATAATTATAATAAGAGCAAACAATAGAAATACGATATATATTGCAATGCAGGGGAATCAAATGTCTTCCAATACGATAAGCTATACCGGAAAATCGAAAAAGGTGAAGTGGAGGAAGTAAAAGAGTTCCTTCGTGAAAACCCTAATGCCCTGAGAGAAAAGATTACACTGAAAGATGACACGGCGCTTCACGTGGCGGTTATGGCCGGAAGAACGGACATTGTGAAGGTATTGGTGGAGATGATGGGAAGAGAGGAGCTGGAAATGAAAAACGACATGGGGGAGACAGCCTTTTCCATTGCTACCATTAATGAATCCCGGAAGATGGTGGAGGACATGGTGGAGAAGAACAGCAACTTGCTGACGCTGAAGAATCGGTATGGGGCGATCCCAGTGGTTGTGGCTTCGTTGTTCAGTGCCAAAGGTATGGTTCGTTATCTTTACCAAATTACACCAAAGGAAATACTGAATCCAGAAACTGAAGATCGAAGCGGTGCCACACTACTCAATTCCCTCATCGCTGATGGCATTTTTGGTGAGTTCATATTTTTATGTATAATATAAACAAGTAGAATTAATAATCGCTGAGACATTAACAAATTGTTTGGATTGTTTATGATTGGTGCCGGTGAACTGAATACTGTAGATTTAGCGATAAGTCTGGTGAAAACATATCCAAAACTTGGGGTTACAGAAGATATAAACAATAATTACGCCATTAAGCTATTGGCCCATAAACCATCGGTATTCATGAGCAGTAAGAGTTTCGTCTTCTGGAAACGTTGGATCTATGACTCTTGTAAGTTTTGATACTTTATCTTTATAATTTCTTTATTTTAGTTATACTATTTCATTAGTGGCTAAATTTATTATGAATACAAGAATCTGATTGTAATTTATTTTTTTATAAAAAAAAAGATAGATTAGTTCATATATATTAGATTAAATAGTAAATTAGTTAATTATTTCTATTAAAAATTCATTAAATTTTACTGTTAAAAACTTGTGTGATAGATAAAATAGCTAGATAATTAAATGTGGCATGTCATGTGTATTTTATTCTAATGTATCAGACCAGTTTTTAATAATAGAAATGGATGAAATTTTAATTAAAGATTAATTTACTCTTCAATTCAATATGCTGTGACTAATTTGCTCATTTTTTGAATAGAGAGTAAAATATAATTCAACTCATTATACAAAAGCCTCTATGATACTTTTACCTCATTATTGCGAATAATATACATAGCATAATAATTGTTGAAAAATGTGATGTGGGTAACTCCAGGTATAAAGATATCAAACAGAGAATTAGAAGGTGAGAAAATAATCAAGGTTGAGTCAAGGAGAGATTTAGAGAGCAATACAATGCAGCATCAGCGTCCAAGTGATGGTATGTTGAAAGTAATTATTATACAACTAACTTTATTTTGGTTTTAAAATAATTTCCTCTGTTTCATCAAATATTATTATTTATTATAGTAAGTTTACATATAAATTTCACCTTTCTTGCAGTGCGTAGTTCGCTAATGAATTTTATTTGGAAGCTTGCAATACGGTTTGGTATGCAACATCTACTTCCTGCAATATTTTGAATTTTGTTATGTTTTCTTTTTATATTAATATAGAATCTTTCTGTTTCAATTAAATTTAAAAAGCTGCTACATTCAAACTTTTATAAATATATTTTCTCAAAGTTTATGAAAACTAAATTTAAAATAATAAGAAGTCAAATTACTATTAGAAGTAAAAATGTAACTGGAGCCTTCCCATTGGTTAAATGTTCCAGTTACACTTTTAACTCCTCTAAAAACTTAAACAGTTCAATTTAATCTTTTTTAGTCTTTTTGTTAAAAGAAAATATTCTACTTTTTTCTTCTAAAAAATTAATAATTCAATTTAAATTATTATAATTTTTTTGGTTTCGCCTCCCAAAAATTTTTACACTTATCCTTACCCTAAACAAAAATTCATTGTATCACCTTTAAGATAGGGGTGAAATTAGAAATTTTTTTAGGGAGCAAAATTAAATTATAATTTTTATGATAGAAAGATGTAATTTTACCGTTTTAATATACTATAATCTTTATAATTTTTAAAAGATTAAATCAAAATTTTAAATTTTTTAGGTGGCCCAAAGTACAATTTTACCTTTACTAATTTAAAATTTTAAAAATTTTAAAGGGGTTATATGAAAAAAATTTCATTTTACGGGGTTTCCCCACTGCTTTAAGAGTACTTGCATTGTAATTAAACCTAAATGTCAGACTATCAATTCATTCCGAAAGGTTGATTCATATGACTCAAACTTGTTGAACGACTATTTAATAAATTTTTTTTTTCAAATATGCTTCAAATCTCTATATTTTCATACATTTAAAATTTAGTCTTTGTATTTTTATTTCAGCATTATAGTTTCTTTACTTTTCAATTTTAAAAATTCAAGTTTTTATTATTAATATCGTTAAACTTCTTTTGTTAAAAATCATTAGTGTGGCATTTAAAAAAAAAAAATACTTACTTGGTAGTTATATCACAAAATAATGCACTAGTAATGGATCTAAATTTGATGAAAAAAATTTAACAATGTTAACAATTGAACTTGCATTTCTAAATCCAAAAATAGATGGACTAAATTTTTTAAAATAGAAGTAGATAAACTAAATTCTAAATATATGAAGAATATATAAACTTGTAACGCCCTTTACTCAAGCTCGAACCTAGATTTATTGAGCTTTCAAAGCATATAAAGCTCTCTTTCTAATTGACTCTATACAAATTTTGGTAAGGTTTTAAAGTTGTACCATTGTTGCTGTTTTTTTTTTTTTTCCAAAATAACTTGCATATTATGTACACAATAACTTGTTCACACTTCCACTTTTCATGTCACTTAATATATCATTTTCTCACTTCAATTCTTATAATTTTTAAATATAAATTATTATGTAATACTTTACACTAATATTATTTTCAATTAAGTTCACATACACCACATTTATTTCATCATATATTTCAATCTAATCCTTTAGAGAACAAGTAGAATTCATAAGAGTACTTACCTTTCCTTAGCTAGATTTCACTTCCTTGGCTTCTCTTCTATTCCTTCCACATTTTTGTCACTTCCATTCCTTTGTCTATTATATTTTCATTATTTTCTTCTCTTTTCTCATGTCACCTTGATTTCTTAAACTTTCTTAACTTTCCTTCAATTCCATCTTTGATTTTCTTGATTCCAATATGATGAACAAGCTCATCAAGGTCTAAACACTAATTTTTCTCTTGGCTTCCATGGAAATTCCAAAGGTTTTGAGTTGGAAAGGTAGTATTTTGTGGGGAAGGACCAAACTGAATGAAAGGAAAAGTTTCTTTTCTTCCTTTCGTTATGAACGTATAAGTGGAGAATTATGGAAAAAATTCTCCATTTTTCTTCTTTAAATATTAACTAATAAGAATAATAAGATAACAAAATATCCTAATACTATAATTTCAATCCAAAGGTCATAAATTGATTTCACCTTTCGTCAAGATCCAATGGCTCATATTGTGCCAACGTTTCATGAATTAATAAATATAATTATCTTTAATCCAATGGCCCGTATTAATTCCTTCGTCATAAGGCAAATCCAGTAGCTCAAATTAAATACACATATCTAAGGGTATTTTAGTAAATTTATTAAAATTATCTCACTTTCAAAATGACCATTTTGCCCCTAAATATTTATAGTATTTACTATCAAGTCATTCCCACTCTTGGCATATTGCAACTTTGGTCCTTCAACCTTTCCAAATTTTTAATTTAACCCTTCCAGTTTTGATTATTTATAATTTGACCCCTTCACTTTTTTACTTCTTTACAATTTAGACTATACCTTGAATTAATATATCATAACATACTACTTATTTCAACTTTATCTGATATTCAATACCCTTCCCTACTATACTGATATATCACGCTTATTTTAACTGAAAAATTCCACGATGCATATTCCTAATATAATTCTTCACTTACATAGCATAGTGGTTCTAGGGGAGTTACATTTCTCCCCCTTCCTTAATAAAAATTTCTTCCTTGAAATTTCCTTCATTTGTTTAATCATAAATGCCACAATATCTTATCTTCTTTATGTTTTCTTGATAACCTCTTTCACACTATCATATTTGTAAAATCCTTTACCTTGTATATCATGTTCCTTTCTCAAAACTTGTTCAATGAATTCTCACTTTTCCTTAAACTTGCTCTCTTACTATTGTAATTACTATAACCTTTCACTGTCGTAGTCATACAAAATCTTCTCTTTAATCCTTGCTTTATTTAATTTTATTGAAACCATCATTTCAATTTCATTCATACTACGCTCATATGCAATCACTTACTTCACAATTTTATAACCCTTGTATTCTTTCCTTCAATCCACCACCACTATTTATTTTATTCTCCGCCATTCTCCAAAAGTGACAGGCTTCCTTATCATTTGAGTTTTGTAACACCCTTACCAGAACTAATCGCCGGATTCGAGTACGAGCATCACAACTAAATCAGGTTAATTGTACATACTTAGAACTCACTAACTCTTAAATCAGACTATATTACCTATTAGTTAAAAACATAAACAACCGAGTCTATAAATTTTAAAATACAAGTTTATTGTCTCAACCCCGGACTTAACTGGTTACAAAATTTTCGCCCCTTTGTCTCTAAAGGTATCCCCTTCCTATGTGCATGACACCTTCTTAATGAACTCCTTGATCCCACACAGTCTAGCTTGGTCCCTCTACGAGTTCCTTGCCCCGGAAATCCTGCAATCACATGTTAAACCCCTGTAAGTTGGATTGAACTTAGTGAGATTTTACATTACACGAAAACGTACCCCACCATGTCTATGTGCATGACTCTAAAGGAACTAACTAGCTACAACATTGAAGCCCCTTTGGCTTGGTCTCTAAAGGTATCTCCCTTTTTATGTGCATGACATCTTCCCAATGAACTCCTTGATTTCACACGGTTTAACTTGGTCCCTCATCGAGTTCCTTACCCCGCGAATCCTACAATCACAAGTTAAACCCTTGTATGTTCGAATGGAATTAGTGAGTTTCTACATTACACGAAAACGTACCCTACCTTGCCGGGGTTCAAATATATAATATTAAAATTACAAATAAACTCTATACTCATTTGGAGAAAGTTCTCTCAATACGACCCGACGATTTATGATTTATCTTCAAACTTATCCTTTGGTGGATAGGACATTAAGCAATCCTTTCCTAAACCATACCAGTTTAATGGTTCCACGAACAACTCCTCATATCTACAAACTCTGTCGTTTCTTTACTTATATCTTTTCTTTCAACCCTACCCCTAGGTGGGTTTTTTGTTTTCACAATGTCCTATTATAGTGGCCCCTTGGGCCTACTCTCCATATGCCCTTGGGTATATTCCCTTTTGGTGATCATTTCAATTTTGCTTAGTCCATGGCAGACTCATTTCCTTACCATAATTCCATAGGATTTTCTCACATTCCATTCGTTGGAATAACTAACAAGTTCCCACACCACTCTGGTAGACTAAATCCCACTTGGGTTTAATAGAGATCAGATTACATCCTTGTAACCCACCCTACTCGCATTACTTTACTCTTTTTTGTAACACACCCATCTATTATAACTGCTTTAACCTGTTGCAATCAACTGACTATCATTTGAGGGGCTATCTGATTTCCCATTTTTCCATTATACATTGATTTCCAACAAAACTAACCATTCGGTTAATACTTTCTTGATAGTATACCCTTAGAGAGGAATAGTCTTGACAAACATATTTGTCATTTGGTACCCCTTATTGGCACCTTTTTGTTGCATATCAAATTTATTAAACTCCTTCTAGTAAACTTAATAACGAATCCTTATCTACAATCCTTAGATACATCTTTTCTCGCTTGCCTTTAACCCAATCATTACTAGCACATCATTTCCTTTGTCTAAATCTTATTGAGTTACCACCCATAAGCTCTACTGGCCTTTTTCTGATCCCTATGCTAGCAGACTGTTTCCTTTTCTACTTTTTTTTCTTTATCCAACAGATTCCCCAATAATCTGTTGGCTTACTATGATTTTTCCATTACTTAAAAATTTCTTCAACCCTTTTTCCTTGTTGTCGGGATTTCCCACAACCACTGTCTTGAATATCAACCTGTGTTTCCAATCCCTGCCTCAGCTGAGCTACGGTCTTACGCAATGTAATCTTATGTTTAACATTATGGCGGACTATCTCGTGATAAGTGTTTCGGTTAAGCTATGTTCTTACACAATGTACCCTATGCTTACTGTTCCGATAGACTTTAGTGCTTGCCATAATCGAACTATGATCTTACACCTTACACCTCTTTGAAGTGTCACCCTGAAAGACCTCACCGTCGTCGCAGTGTTGCTCTATAGATATTGTTGTCCGTCGTCACGGTGTCGCTCTATGGAATCGAATAGTTATCAATATAATCTCATCTTATCTAATCCAACCAAACTAGATTTGGAACTCAACCGTGTCTAATTTTATTTCTAAATTTTCTTGATTTTTTAGTGGAGACCGTCAGTTTACGATTTTATTCAATTAGATCCCCAAGTTGTTCCTAATTTTTGGGTTTAAAGAAAACCAAGTGTGACAAGTTCCAAATAACTCATCTAGATCACTTATTCTTCTATTCATTGATTATGTAATTCCTTTCAATTCTTTCAAATAGTCCCTCTTGTTTTCTCTTGTTTCTATATTCCTTTAGACTCTATCATAAATGCCTTAAGTCCTTGTGCAATTTTGTACTACACTAGCCACAATGTCTTTATGCTTAATACTTTTCTCAACTTTGAATTACCATTGCATTCAAGGCTTTCATCTTTACTTTTATCATCATTTAACCATAGCTAAATCACTTATCATCTTTCTAAACTTCTTTATACGCTTCCTTTAATCCTTCCTTTAATCTTCTCTAGAGGAAAACAACTCTTATTCAAAGATATCGAAGCTCGAATTATCTTAGAAAATCTTCGAATCATTTCAGTTATGGACAGGAGTATGTCCTCCTGGTCCAAACCTCTAGAATCTACTGAATCGACTGTTACTAATAGATTTCTCGACGTAATTGCTCTTATCAAAGGTTGCCTCTTTAACTTCACGATTCACAACTTTCTAACTTTCACTACAAATTTTTTCTTTGCCCCACTTATTTTCATTCCTAAAGATTCAATCACTTCTTATTTTTTAATCTTTGTAATTGAATAATTACATTCTCATAATTCTTTTCTCATGCTTTCTAATTTATTTCACAATTTCCATTATGATTCTTTCATTCACTTATTCACTGCCTACTATCTCATCTATACTCTATCACTACTATCCCACTAGACATTCACTATCATGAATTTGAATTTTATCTCTTTCTAGTCTATATTTCATATCTACCATGGCATTTCAATTCAAAATCATTACTTTCTTGATAACAATTTAGGTCTCACTTTATTAACACTTTAAGTTTTGGATTCACATTTCATCTTTTCACTTTCGTTTTCTTATGTGACATGTACTTATATACTCGATCGTTCTCCAAGCATCGATTAAACAATAACTCTAATTCCAAAACAAATGTAACAACCCTTATCCCAGCCCAAAACCTAGACTCACTAAGCTTTCTAAGCATATAAAGCTCTCATTCTAATTCACTCTCCAGTTTTTGGTAAATTTTTAAAGTTGTACTACTGTTGTTTTTTTTTTCAAAACAATTTGAATGTCATGTACACATAAATTTGTTCATATTTCCAAGTTTCATGTAACTTGCTCACTTTAATTCTTATAATTTCTAGTTATAAACTCTCATGAAATCATTTACACTAATATTATTTTTAATTAAATTCACATACACCACACTTGTTTTGTGACATATTTCAATCTAGTCTTTTAGAAAACAAGTAGGATTTATAGGAGTACTTACCTTTCTTTAGCTAGATTTCACTTCCTTTGCTTCTCTTCTCTTTCTTTCACACTTTCATCATTTTCATTCCTTTGTCTATTACACTTTCATTATTTCTTCTCTTTCCTATTGTCACATTGATTTTTTCCACTTTCTTAACTCTCCTTCACTTCTATCTTCGATTTCCTTGATTCCAATATGATGAACAAGCTCACCAAGGTCTAAACATTAATTTTTCTCTTTTGCTTCCATGGCAAAAAGTTTTGATTTGGAAAGATAGTATTTGGTGGGGGAAGGACCAAATTGAATGAAAGGGAAAGTTTTTTTCTTCTTTTCTTTATGAACGTATAAGTGGATAATTATGGAGAAAATTCTCCAGTTTTATTCTTTAAACATTATCCAATAAGAATAATAAAATAATAAAAATATTCCAACACCATAATTTTAATCCAAGGACCATAATTTGATATCACTTTTCATTAAGATCCAATGTCTCGTCTTGTGCCAACATATATCTTTGATCCAATGGCTCATATTAAATCCTTCAGCATAAAACAAATTCAATACACAAGTTCAAGGGCTTTTTGGTAATTTATTAAAAATTATCTCACTTGCAAAATTATCATTTTGCCATTAACAATTTTTAATATTTACTATTGAGTCATTCCCATATTTGGTATAATTGCAACTTTAATCCTTCACCCTTTACTTTTCACTTATTTACAATTTAGTCCATACCTCGAATTAATATCTCACAACATAATACTTATTTCAACTTTCTTCAGTATCCAATACCCTTCTGTACTATCACAGGTATATCACATTTCTTTTAAGTAAGAAATTTCACTATGCATATTCCCAATATAACTCTTCACTTATATAGCATAATGGTCTTAGGGGCATTACAAGATATGGAGCACATTTTAACCTAAATCTTCAATTCAGGCATTGTTTGCTAATTGTTAAAAAGTTCGAGGTTAAAATATATCTATAGTCCTTGTACTTTTCGAAAATTAGGAATTTAATCCCTCTACATTTTAGATTTTGAAATTCAGGTCTAATTGTCAATACGATTAAATTTGTTATTAAATTCAGGTTAATTACAATATTGTTTTACTACATGACTATCAAGTGAGTAGTTTTTTTATTATTTCAGAATGCCACAACAACGAATTTAACAAAAAAACTAATAGTATTAGTAATTGGACTTGAATTTTAAAATCTAAAAAGTAGAGGACTTAAATTCCCATAAATACAAGTACAAAGACTATAGACACATTTTAACGAAAATTTAAATAAATTGAAAATTAATATTTTTAACGTACTTTTGATAATCCAAAATAAAAACAATCTAATAGAATTTTTTTTGTAAAAAAGTATGGAAAATGATAATTGGATAAACTACTTATCACTTATATTTTCAATTAATTCAATTAATTTTATATATCCTATAAAAACTATACGATTAAGATTTAATTTTGATAAGGATAGGGTGAAATGTTTACAAATGAATTATATAATATAGAATAATTTTTTAATAATTTAAAAATTATATTTATTAAACAATGTAATTATATTCCACAGTATCAAACATATTTTATAAATTAAATTTAGCGTTGAATTTGTTAATATTTAATTTTTTTAATCGTTATTTTTTTCACACAAATTTTCAGTTAATCGTTAACAACCCGAAAAAAAAATTTAAAACATGCAGATACAATTGGAATAAAAGAAATTTGAATTGTACTAGGCAATCAAAACACAAAATTAGCAAAAATTGGAATAAAATAAAAAGACACAAAATTCTCACATGAAAACATAAAAATAGAATAAGTGAAAATTTGCGGGCCGCCTACTGTCTTATTAATTCCATTGTTATCCTTTTCTTTACTTTTTTTTGTTTGAATACAATTTCAATAAAAAAACTTATTGTATAGCAACAAATTCAAAGAAATAACTCATGATTTGAATGGAGCTAAGTGTCACACATTAGTTATAAAATAATAAGTATTAGTGAACCTTAATTAAGAGAGAGAAAAAAAATTCGGACTAAAACCCGAGTAATAAACATGTCTACTTATATAATATATTTCAAATTGCAGTTCCAGAATTTAAGCACATTCATGATGCAAAGTTACAACATGATCAAGCTGTGGAACTCCTTAAATGCATATTTAAAGAGATACCAAAGCTCAGCAATCAGCAACTGGAAACAATGGGATTGGATAAAGCAATCTATGATGCAATCAAGCATGGCATGTTTGAATTTATTGATGAAATTATAGAACTATATCCTGAAATCATATGGAGGAAAGATAAGAAGGGTCGTACCCTTTTTGCAAACGCCATTGTTCTACGTCAAGAAAAGATCTTCAACCATGTCTTCAGATTGGGGAAAAAGCAGCGTATAACATTGCTTCGACATGATATCTTTCGTAACAATTTCTTACACCTGGCTGCCAAGTTGTCCCCTCCTTCTCGACTTGATCATATCTCTGGTGCAGCTCTGCAAATGCAAAGAGAACTACAATGGTGTGAGGTGATATATTATATACAATTACTTTTTTTTTCTCTGAATTTAATTATTATCTTATGTGGACAATTTAATGGATTCATAAACGATATAAAGAGTTGTATGATAATGTTGGACAAGGAGTTGAGGAGGATTCTACCACCCAAATTTGAGGAAGAATTGAACGAAAACAATAGAACGCCAGCATCATTATTTTCTCATGAGCACAAGGAGCTGATGAAAGAAGGGGAGAAGTGGATGAAGAACAACGCAGCATCCTGCATGGTGGTAGCTACTCTCATTTCCGCCGTCATGTTCACGTCGGCTTTCACTGTTCCGGGTGGCATCGACGAAAAAACAGGCTCCCCAATCTTCCTACGATCCAATGCTTTCCTGGTTTTCGTCATCGCCAATTCTCTCTCGCTTTTTTTTTCCTCCACTTCGGTTTTGGTATTCCTGGGAGTGTTAACGTCTCACTACGCCGAGAAAGACTTCCTCCAATCCTTACCGGCGAAATCCATACTCGGTCTCTTCACTCTTTTCTTCTCTATTGTGACCATGATGGCTGCCTTTGGCTCCGCCATTTTCATCACCCTCCAGGAACGGCTGGCTTGGGTTTCAATTCCGGTCATCATTCTTTCAACCGTTCCCATTGCTTTCTTTACATTGTTGCAGTTCCCTCTCTTGATTGAAATGCTGGTTTCTACCTACTGTTGTCGCATCTTTGATAAGTCCCCAAACCAAACTTAAGTAGTTTAGGGATCCAGGAATAATCCCCTATTTTGTGATTTGATTCAGGTATTGCTGCTCTGCTTGTTTGCATATGAACAATCACTCTATTTATATTCTATCATTGAAGTGTTTTTTTTAAACATGAATATGATGCTTGCTCACTATAATATTTTCGATGCGTATTAAAATTTGAGTTCATATTTGAATTTATACTTTATACACTACCATTTTTAAAATATATTAAAAAAATTTAGACTTTATTAACGTATTTCTTCGTATAAAAATTTTAGAGTTATAATTTAATTCTATATTTCGATTGGGGTGGGAAAGGGAAAGTGGAGTAAAATTGGAGAAAATATCATCATTTCCTCTCTTGTGAATAAAATTTTGGGTAAATTACACCAACAGTCACCCAACTTTGGAGTAACTGACAAAGCAGTCATCTAGGTTTCATTTCAGTCACTCAACTTTCAAAAAGTAACAAAACAACCCTTTTTGTCGTTTTCCGTCACAAACGTCACGGCAAAGTGACGTGGCATGTGATGGTGTCCTTGCTGTCAACCTTAAGTCTAGCTGGCCGATTACTCACACTTTAACAATTGTAGCAGCACCATTTTAGGGTTAAGAAAAAGAAAAAGAAGAAGAAGAAGAGGAGAAGAAGAAAAGGAGAAGAAGAAGAGAAGAAGAAGAAGAAGAAGAAGGAGAAGAGGAAAAATGGAGATGCCTCAAGTGATTCCGGTGTGCTATTGTGGAAACCCCGCCAAGTTGAACACATCTTGGTCCAATGACAACCCAGGTAGGAGGTTTTTTGGGTGTAACAAATTTGGCTCTGGATTTCGAAAACCATGTCGGTTTTTCAGTTGGTTTGATCCGCCATTGACGCCCCGTTCACGAATTCTGTTGTTGGGTCTTCTGAAAAAAGTGAGGACATTGGAGGATGCAAGGAGGAGGGAGAGAAGAACCTGGTTTTTGGTGATTGTATTTGTAACTATGCTGTTTTTTTTAAACCTTAAAAATCAGCTTCTGTTGTTGTTGTTAGCATTGAAAACCAGCTTATGTTTTGTAATTTTGTTGCTGGTATATTATTGGTTATGTTGGTATACATGGCTGCTGGTATATTGTTGCTTAACATATGTTAAACATGGCTGCTGGTATACATGGCTAACCAGCTCATGTTGTTG
This sequence comes from Gossypium australe, assembly GCA_005393395.2. Classification (NCBI taxonomy): domain Eukaryota; kingdom Viridiplantae; phylum Streptophyta; class Magnoliopsida; order Malvales; family Malvaceae; genus Gossypium; species Gossypium australe. The sequence goes on from CM016624.1 coordinate 95,306,795, forward strand.
TTTACAAACACTTGAAAATTGAAATGGGATAGTTTTGTTGATTACAAATTGTATGTTGTTGCTTAACATATGTTATACATGGCTGCTGGTATACATGGCTGCAAGTATTTTCAGTAACTAAAAGTCAGAATAGCAATACAACACCTTGCAATACCCATTTTCCCTCAGTTTTATTAGCAAACAAACAAGGAAGAATGAGAAACATAATGTTACAAGTTCAAAATCACATATGTATTTCTAATACTCAAAATGCAGAAGATAAAAAAAATAGTATGGATAGGAGATAACAGATGAAAAAACACATATGTATTTCTCATATATCAAGGCCAAAACGCCAAACTGTTTACAAAAGGAATTGGGGCAAAATATTGTCAAATTTTCCTACAATTCAACACAAGTGAACAGATGTAAATTGTAGGGAAATTTACAAAAAAATTCAATGACTATATGCCTAAGTTTATCAACAGTAGCAATAGCAATCATAGGCAAATTTACAAAAAAATTATCTGCCTAAGTTAATAAATCAGTAGCAGGCAAATTTACTCATTTTCAAAAAGTTAACAAAATGCAGTCTGTTCACATCATCATCAATGGTCTGTCATGGATGACTCTTGAGTAGAAGGCATCCATCTAACAGTGGTTGGTCGTCTCTTCAATGGGAGCTTTTCTCTTAAGGTAGCTTGTTGATGAGTTGGGGCAGTAGGTAACTGAATTGAGGCAGCCTATTGAGTTGGAGTACTCTCTTGCTGATTTGGGGTAGCATGTTGCTGAGTTGGGACACCAACTTTATGTCTTTTGACCTACAGGAACAAGAGAAATCTATCAAACAAATTCATAAACAGAAGTATACTAAAACTTAAGGCAAATTGCTTACTGGAATATTTTGGCCAACTTCCCCTTTGCAACTCCTCTTATTGTGGCCTATTCTTTTGCATTTACTGCACCTCATGTCCACCCCTCTCTTGCTCAACCTTTCTACTGTTTGTGTTTCATCAGATTCTTTCCTTCTCACCTTAGTAGGTCTGCCAGGTGGTCTTCTTAGATTAGGAGGCAGTATTGGCAGCATGTTTGACAAAGAGGCCTATTGTTTAGGACCCCTTACTGGACTTACAAAGTTGGACTAAATTTGAAGCTGGGTTTGCTTGGTGTACCAGGTTTGTACATAGGTCTCTAGGAACTCATCTTTTAGATGAATGCAGTGAGATCCCAACTCCTGCAGGAGCAGCAACTCTCAACTAAGTCCCCACCACATTCAACCTGATACTCGTCCCCACCAGCATGTGATGGAACACACCTAAAAAATAGTAAAGCATGCTTGCTTACCAAAATAATCACTAAAACAACTTTTTCAACAGCCCCACCAATAAAGATACACACACTCCCCTAAAAAAACAGTCACTATATGCATATTATAAAAAAAAAAACTCACTGCATGCATATTAAAAAATAGTTAACACACCAACAATTACTGCATGCATATTAAAAGATAGCATGTGACCAGTAATATGAAGTCAGAATAAAGGCAACATGAAGTCAACAATAAAGTTATCAAAAAGATTAAAAATGGTAACTTTACCTCAAGGATTCTTTTATGTTTACATCCAGCTTTTTCTTGATCTTTGGACACAACATTCCTTTCCATTTGTCAGCTTATTCTTTCTTCTCGACAATAAGCAACATAATCTTGGTCCTTATTGTTTCCATCATGGTCAGAATAGGCTTCCTTCTTGCTTCCAATATCATCTGTCAGTAAACATAAATGATTAGTGAATTGCTAGTGATTAGTAATAAACATAAAACATAGGGGTTTACCTTGTTAAATGATTCAGAAAGATTATTCACCAACATGTCAGAATGGCTCTAAATTGAGAAGTGAGACCTTGACCAATGAGTAGGGTTCTTCTCCTTCAACCAATCATAAGCTTGCTGATTGGTTTTCCTCAATTCATCCATAACATCCTCAAAATCCCTTGTAGTGCTTGCTCTGGCAGCTTTCCAAAGCAAATCTTTCAATTCTTTTGTTCGGAAACCAGCCTTCTTGAAATTGACATGTAGATGTCTAACATAGTGTCTTGTTTCTGCATTAGGAAACAACATACATATTGCTTCTAAAAGCCCCTGCAATTAGAAAAAAAATAGTTTAATTCTTTGACAATCCCTAAATAGAAACAACATAAAAAATGAATAAATGGAGTTTTACCTTTTGTTTGTCAGACATGAAAGATATTTGGTACAAGCTCACAATTTCCAAGTCTATTGCAAGCAACTCCAAGAACCAAAGCCATGATGCTTGGTTTTCACTTTCCACGGCAGCATATGCAAGAGGATAGATGCCATTATTTGCATCTATCCCAACAGCTGCAAGCAAGTAGCCACCATAGTAGCCCTTTAAGAAACACCCATCTAAACCTACGGATCGTTGTTTTATGTGATGTCAAAGTGTTAAAATTAATAAAAAGAATGATCGAACCTAGAAACTAACTATGACAACGATTTGAGGCAAGCGCACCTATCGAACAGTAGTATAGTTAAGGCAAGATCGGAATGTCGAACCCAAAGGAACCAAAAGTACTAATACTAACTCTCTTTTTATTATCTAGCCTAAGAATTAAGGGAATTGTTTATCTAATCTAAAATTAATTAACTACTAAACTAAAGACTCTAAGACAAAGAAGAATGAAATTGGAGAATAACTTTTAGGAAAAACCAATTGATTAAGATGACACCCAAGGAAGAATCCACCTAGACTTCACTTGTTATCTAATTCTGAACCAGACGATTTATTCATTTGACTTGATCCGTAAGATTCCCTAAGTTATATTAATCCCTCTCTCGAGGTGACTAACGTCTAACCCTAAGTTGATTAATTGAAGTATCTTTCTAATTAAAACCCCTAGAATTGCATTACCTCGATTTATGGACTCCCATATTAGGTTTCACCCTAATCCAGCAAAATCTCGTCACCCTATCTCTAGGCGTGCGACCAACTCCGCTTAATTATGCTAGATCTACTCTTAGGCAGGGACTTTTGGTCCTCCATCTAAGCACATCATACTTGAAGTAATATCCCGGAAATATCAACACAAGAATTAAGAACACATAATTAAGAACAAGTCAAATATTTATCATATAGTTCAGCAAACGATAACAAGATTCATCTTAGGTTTCATCCCCCTCAGGTATCTGAGGGTTTAATTCATAACAATAAAAGAAAACATCTCAGAAGAAAAGATAAAACAAAACATAAAAAATCCCTAAAACCCCCTGAAAGAATTGAAGGAGAGATCCTCCGTCTTTAGTATAACTCTGGCTTCTGGAGATGGATCAACTGGCTATCTTCGAGTAAATCCCCACAAATCTGCCTTCTTTGGCCTAGCTAGACGCCCCCTGACTAAAGCCTTGGGTTTCCCCGACAAAAGCCCTGGCAGAAGGCTTCTGCCGAACTCGCCGCTTAAGTTGCCTCCTAGAGTGTTTATATAGGCTTTGAGATGCCTTGGCCTCCAACTATCCTAATCCAAATAGGATTCCTATTTGGGTGTTTATATAGACTTTGGAATATGTTTCTTTGCCTCCAAGTATCCTATTCCGAGTAAAACTTCTCTTGGCCGCGGCAGGGACACACCCATGGCACACGCCCGTGTGAATCGTGGTCAGGCCGTGTTCGAGTCTGTTGATAAGGCACGGCCGTGTGGTATTGGGTCCAGGCCATGTGGATTTCGTGATATGACCCATTTACTCTGTTTTGGGCCCATTTTTCGTTCTTTTCATCATCCAGTGCTCTTCTGAGTATAAAACATGAAAACAAAGGATTAAGAGCACCAAATTACATAATTCAAGGCTTAAATCATCCAAAAGCATGCTAAATGTGGGCTTAAAATATGTTACTTTTACGGTTTATCACCTACTATCCTCCTACAACCAACCCTATAGCCATCTTTGCATGCCTGCAGATAGACATACATCCTTTGAAACAACCTGTTATCCAGATAACAGATTGTTGTTGTTCCCGCATTTTGTGTCCTAACCTCCAACAAATACTCATAAATCTTCTCATATTGAGCCTTATAAGCTCCTTCAATTAATTCCAATGCCCTAAGTTTAGCCCTCCTACATTTGGTTAGTGAGATTATGCAACTCAAATCTCTTTTGGCATCTTATTGTAATGATTTCGGAGAATAATCAGGACCAGCAATGAATTTTTCCTTATAATGTTCACCTATCCAAGCTGAGGTTACATTCTTATTTTTATATACTTTAGAATAATAAGTATGGTTAGGGTTTGAACTCCTAGTTTGCCAAGTCTGGTCAGTAGGGTCATTAGGGTTTAGTCTAGAAGCCCATATGAACCAAGGACATTTTTCACTGCAGACTGCCTTTAACCTTTTTAAATCATTATTGGGAAACTTAATAAAGTAATTGTTCAACCTACCATACTGCTTGGCAGCTTCTTTTAGACTGTCCTTAGACTTAAATAACATTCCAACCTTAAGTCTAGGATTACTCATGTCAGTCTCTAGGTTGAACTCAGGCCAATTTTGGCCATCTGAGTCAGATTCATGTGCACTATCTAACCTCCCAGAATCATCACTATCACACATTCCATCTACTCCTATACCATCCATGTTTAAACCATCTAAACTAACTCCTATGTCATCACTATCACTTTCAAACACATCACTACCAGACACATCACTACCAGACACATCACTACCAGACATGTCTTCTTCATTCTCATTAAGATTGTCATCAATTAAACCTGCCAAACAAAGTACTCATCAATAAAGGCAGACAACATAGGCAGACACTTTAACCATTTCTGTTAAACAATAACCAATACAAAATACCCAATAATTTATTACAAATACAACCATTTCTGTCATGCACATGACAGACAACAACCAATACAAAAATAATTTAATACAAACACAACCATCAGATATACACAACAAACATCTGTTTCATAACGGCATTCATACAATGGCAGATACAAACAATAAACATAAGTTTGATAATGACATTACAATGAAAGATATACACAATAAACATCAATTTGATGGCAGTGAGTGTTTCAAAATTGAAATCAAAATCGAAATAGAAACCAAAATCAAAATTAAAATCAAAATTAAAATCAATTTGATAGTGGCATTAATACAATGGAAGATATACACACAATGGCAGATATACACAATAAACATCAATTTGATAATGGCAGTGAGTGTTTCAAAATTGAAATCAAAATCGAAATCAAAATCAAAATCAAAATAAGAATCGAAATTAAAATTAAAACCGAACTAACCCTAAATAACCCTAAATCAAAATAACAGAATTGAAATTCAAAAAAATTAAAACAATATGCAACAATTTACCCGTTATAGTGGATGTAACAATACTGGTACCTTCTCGTCTATTGCCCATTGTCACTGACAAACAAATACACTAATGGTTTCTTGTTTCGTCTTCTTTTCTCCCCAAACAAAATAGACAATCGCACCCTAAAACCCTATACCCTATTAATCGATTATTAAATCGATTTCTAACCCTAAACCCTTTATTAATCGATTCCCAAATCAGTTTCAACCCTAAAAAAACCCCAAATCCAAACCAAAATTTCCAGAAATCGATTTTCCTTTTTTCCCCCAAACCCCCTGAACCCCTAATCTGTTTCTAACCCTTCAATTTTTCCCCTTAACTCGCCCCAAACCCTAAACCCATCAGTCGTCACCAACGTGGCAAGTTAACTTGCCACATCAGCTGGTTAACTTGCCACGCCAGCAATCCCGTTAAACCCTTAACGGTAACCGTTAATAAGTGATTGTTTTGTAACATTTTCATAACGTTGGTGACTGTTTTGTTACTTTTTGAAAGTTGAGTGACTGAAATGAAACCTAGGTGACTGTTTTGTCAGTTACCCCAAAGTTGGGTGACTGTTGGTGTAATTTACCCTAAAATTTTTCATTGAAGTTACTGAAAGTGAGAGAAAAATTATTATTTAACGCTAGGCCTTGGTCAAGTGGATTTGAGTTATTGTATGATATAATATAATTTATGTTTTTCAATTTTACTTAAATTTATTTATATTTGTAAATAATTAATTTAAGGGTGAAATTAAAAATTATTTTAGGAGAGTAAAAAATGAATTATAAATTTTTTTGTGTCAAAATATAAAGTTATCATTATATAAATTTATAATATTTTAAATTTTGAAGGAGCTTTAAATTTTTTTTATTAATTTTAAGGGTCAAAACCATTATCTGCCCCTATTTTTCTATCCCTTAGATTAACCATACTTGTTTTTTGTCTACCCATATTTTAATATTTTAAAAAAATAATTTATGCTAATTTTAGTTTAATAGTTAATTAATTTATTATTTTTCTTTTATTAAATTATAATCATAAACAACTTAACCTATTTTTAAATATTTATATTATAATATAAAATAATAAATTTAATTTTTATATTATATATTACATAATATATTATAATATTAAAAATAAATCAGTGGGCCTTGAATTTAAAATTCAAGGTACATTCATATTTTAAACATTTTTTTTTGGTTAAATAGAATTTAACAATCTACTTTTTTTTTAATAAAAGTTGCATAACCCTTTCAAATACTCTAATTGTCGACAAGTTGCTATAAAGATGTTAGGTTCATAGCCGCCATTGTTACCATCCCTATACAATTTTGGGAGACGCAAAGAATGGAATCCAAAACTTAGCATTAAACTTAATTTTAAGTTGTCATGAAAGCTTATCGTTTGAAATCAATGAGTAACACCATGACTGCTATCTGATTAAGTTCGGTAGCCTCGAGTGAAGCGTGATCATTATAAATTTTGGTGCAAATTCATCACTATCATCTTTTTGGATGACATTTTAAATTTGACCACTTACAATTTTCAACACACTAGAGATGAAATTTTATACGAGAATATTTTGATATGGTTAAGAAACAAATTGGTAGTGGGAAATGTTTTTCTTAGTTTTATTGATGAACATGGATGTCTACAATACTTCTCTAAAATTATAGATATAAGAAGTATAAATGGAATGAAATTCTACTTATAATGAATAAGAGAGTTCTAAAAATACATCAAATTTTATCTTGATCTTTATAGACATCCACTAAATGATAATATATTCATAAACTCCCCCTTAAATATCCATTGGTAGATAGTGTGCCTTATTAAAGCCTTTCTAAGATAAAAATCTTAGTGAATGAAAAAAAGTACACTTATACACTTATCTATATTATGTATATCATGCTGCCTTATTAAAAATCTTACCAGGAAAACCCAATGGGACAAAACCTCGGTTAAGGGGAAAAGAGTATAATGCATATTTACTCCCCCTCATGACAATATTACATAATATATCTAAGTTGACACATACCAATTCCATTGACAAGCTTCTCCAATGTGCTACTGGTAGTGCCTTAATGAACAAAACCCCCACATTCTCACATGAGCAAATTTGTTGAACATCTTATCACCATTCTTTTGAAAGTCATGAGTGAAGAATAATTTTGGCGAAATATGTTTCATTCTGTCTCCTTTGATGTACCCTCCTTTTAATTGAGCTATGCATGTTGCACTGTCTTCGTACAAAATAGTTGGAACCATTTTTTTGGATGATATACCACATATCTGCTAGATATGTTGGGTCATCATTCTTAACTAAACACATTCTCAACTTGCTTCATGCATTGCAATTATTTCGTCATGGTTTGCTGAAATAGCAGTTAAGGTTTGTTTTGTTAAGCGCCATGATATAGTTGTACTTTTTCTTCTAAATACATAACTTGTTTGAGAACGAGCTCTATGTGGATCAAATAAGTATCATGCATCTACATAGTCAATCAATTATGACTTTGAACAAATTGGGTAGAATAACCCCACATCAATCGATCCTCGAAGATATCAAAATATTTGTTTAACTACGTTCCAATGTCAATGCATTAGAGAAAAACTAAATCTTGCTAATAAGCTTGCAACATGCTATAACATGATGTGTACTATTAGTATACACTAATGCTCTTATAGCACAGTGTAACACCCCTAACCCGTATTCATCGCCGGAATAGGGTTACGGAGTATTACCGAAGTTTACAGAACCATCCCAGATAAATCAAGTAAAAATACTACTCATATCCGAAAGTAATCACATCGTCCCTTAATGGACACTTGAGGCCCAATATGAACATTAGAAATGAGTCGGGACTCAATCGGGATCTCATAAAATTTTTTCTCAAAATTTCAAAAGTTTTGCTTATGGACAGTACCCACACGCCGGTGTGGTCTAGGGACACGCTCGTTGGTCGGGCCTTGTGACTACACACGCCCGTGTAACTCTCTAACTTATAAGGCATGAATAAATTGAAGTCAACGGACAAGTCACACGCCCGTGTGCTAGGCCGTCTAGCGATTTTTTTTTTCAAAATTTAGGTGCAATTTTCACACGGCCGTCTAACACACTCGTGTTCAAGGCCGTGTCAACCACATAGCTGAGGCACACGCCCGTGTCCCTGCCCATGTGCCCAATTTTGAGCATTCTATTTTTCATTTTTAAGATGCAAGGAACACACGGCGAGACCACATGCCCATGGGACAAGCCGTGTGTCACACACGGCGAAGAAACACGCTCGTGTGTCTACTCGTGTGGACAAAATAAAGCCATTTTCTAGCCTCATTTGTCACCCAAAACTTACCATTTTCCTGCACTAAAGCTCACTAACATATATCCACCAATCCAAACATAATAATCACATACAATTAGCCATCAACCATGTTGAATCATTTCATGATTCATGGGTATAAACTTACTCTTATCATAAACCTATATGCTTAATATAATTCCATCAAACCAACACACAATAAGCACTTGTGTAGTTACCAAAACATAATTTTTAAGATAACCAAATTAGATCATTATTAGCCACTCCAATGGCTAGATTACAAAACAATAATTACAAGCCATCATTGGCCAAATAAGCTTATAAATGCCATTATACCAAAATGAGATTTCTATTTGTACCAAAATGAGATAGTGGATAGTGTGATGATTGCTTCGACCGACTTCCAACCTTCGCAAGCTTTTGAGCACTATAAAACAGGGAAAATTAAACGGAGTAGGCATTTCATGCTTAGTAAGTTCGTATAACGGAAAATAAACTTACCGAACATATTTATCAATACAAGCATACATAAATCTACATTCCATTATTTTTTTGGGTAAGTTACCTAAACACATACACTTAATCAAACAAGTTAGTCACATATCCTCATATAAATATCAAGTAAACATAGATGAGCCCACCATAAAATAAACTTTCATTTAATTTCACCTTTCCACATTTCAAGAGTCATTTCCGTTGAACTATTGAAATTTGATGGACATCCAGTTAGTTTACTCAAGGTATACTTGTCAACTATTTGACAATTCATACCCAAAAGTACCCATTAGGGTACAAAATCAACTAGTAAACTCTCGAGCCACATATTATATTATAAGATTACCAGTCCAGGCAAAATCTTTTTCATACCATAAGCTCTGAAGAGCTTAATCTGGATTACCCGTCCGGGTTAAATCCAATCTATAACATATGCTCGAGCGGCTTAAATCAGGATTACCCATCCGACTAAATCCTTTACACAACATGTGTAGTATTATTCTCGTCCAAGAATATCACCTTATTCCATCAAATTTTAACATTCAACCGAAATATGACAATTTGTCCATATTTCACAACTTATGATTATTTCATTATATATATCATCACATACATATCAACACAATCATACAATTCAATTCAAGCATATTAAGATACATATTTAAGTTACACGAACTTACCTTGAAAATGGTTTGTATTTGAATTTCAACTAATCGAAGCCTTTTGCTTTCCTCGATCTAGTATCGTAATTGGTCTTTTCGGATCTATATGAATAAATTTAACCATTAATATATCACAGTTCATATACATTTGCATTCTATTACATCCTAGGAAAAATTACCATTTTACCCCTATCATTTTCAAAAATTCCGATTTCGTCCCTAGGCTCGGAAAATGAAATTCATGAAATGTAACCCCTTTTCCAAGCCTAGCAAAAATTTATATATTACATTTACAATACATACATTTCACAAATTTTAGAATTTTCCATGGGTTTTGTAACACCCCTTACCCGAGACCATCGCCAAAGTCGAGTAAGAGGCATTACTAGACTTGACTACAAGTTCAGGACATAAAAATTAAAAGCTGTCAAACTGCGTCATGCCGAATGATTTGACCATAACTCGAGTTACAAAACTCGAAATTTAGATCCGTAAATTTTCCTTGAAACTAGACTCATATAAATTTTTACCATTTCCAGAATTTTTCATGTGGCCAATTAGTACAGTTTATTCATCAAAGTTACCGTTATTACACAGCTTGCTAATTCTGACCTGTCTCTACAAAAATGCAGTTATCTCATTGTACAATTTTCATATACTGTTCTTATTTATACCAATGAAAAGTAGACTCATTAAGGTTTCTACACATATAAACCATGATTCCTAATTATTTTTGTACAATTTTTGACAATTTTTCCAAAACAGAACAGTGACTCACGAATTCATTCAGAACAGGTCTCACTAAAACTTAATTATCTCATAATATATAAATCTTTTGCCTACTCTGTTTCTTTCATGTAGAAATAGACACAATAAGGTTTAATTTAATATCTCCACACCTTCAAATTCAATATACCCTATTTTTGGTGATTTTTCTAACTCACATCACTGCTGCTACTACAAACTGTTTGTTGCATTTTATGAAAGACTAGCTTCTAACCGAACCTACCTATATCCCAAATTCGAGGATTCATTTTGTATACAAACATTTCTTAACAAAAACAATTTAAACCCGGATTAAAATTTTCATAACCTCGCCATCATGAACCAACATACATATCGAGACACAACGTCGTACTTACTAAAAATTTAGCCATATTCGCATGGCTATTATATACATATATCTCAAGAGTTCACCCAACAAAGACTACGTCTTTCCTATACATGCCTTCATTTAAAACCCAAAATGAAAAAGTACCCAAAATGTAGATTGATAGTGCGAGTGGCTTTCCGAACGATCCCGATGAGCTTGTAGCTTGCACCTAATCTATAAAACAGAGGAAACGTTTCGCATGATAAGCTTGCTAGCTTAGTAAGTCCTAATTACAAAGATAAATAACATTCAATTATCAACAATTAAAAATTTCTACAATTCAACTTGTAGGCCAGTACTCGTATTTATTATCAAGCTTTCAATTTCATACTCATGTAAACAAGTATGAATTCATAGGGAAATTTCTCCTTACCCACATATTTATAATCAAATATTCATTCATAACCCAATCTTTCAAACTCAAAATGTCACCTTGTAACTATAGATACCAACATTCGTATACTTACATTTCAATTATGATAACATGGCATCCACACAATAAGAAATCAAGGTCGCGATATCCATATCATCCCTTAATAAAACCGATAACAATATTATAACTATACATATATATATATATATGTACCACTTCACTCGTAACATATACTATTTGTAATGAATCACTGAATCATTTGATTACTTTGTTTTAAATAAGTAAGAAGTACACTCCTACTTTATATGCGTACCTGAGCCTTTAACTCGATATATTTGCTTTAATTCACCTTGAACACAAATTTCGGTTTCTAGTTTGTAAATTACATCACCGGCATCAAGCCTGCTAGGCGTAAAAGCCCGATAAGTACACCGGCACAAGGCCTGCTAGGCGTAAAAGCCCGATAAGTACACCGGCACAAGGCCTGCTAGGCTTAAAAGCCCGATAAGTACACCGGCACAAGGCCTGCTAGGCTTAAAGCCCGATAAGTATACCGGCACAAGGCCTGCTAGGCGTAAAAGCCCGAACCACATTAATACAATTGATCATCGCTAACACTTTTCATAACTATATTACATACTGAATTTACTTTAGCTTATTTACATCAACAATCGAAATCATTCTAATAGGCTTATATACATTGGCTATGGCATAATTATATATATACACTAAAACTGAAGGACTTACCTCGGTTGTCGATAAGCCGTGCAAATCGGCTACTCGATAACCTTTGTTTTTCCTCGATCTTGTTCCTTCTCTTTTTGTTCCCGATCTAAAAAATGTTAAATAAATTTTGTTCATATTCATCCTATCCCTTTTTACTCAACTCAAAACAAATTGCACATAACTTAATTCAAGGAAACTAGGAACCGAATCCCTACTTCATTTATTTAATTTAAACAATAACCACACCAAATTCAAGCATTTAACTTTTTCAATTTAACCTATTGCACACCACAATATAATTTCAACCCATTTGGATTTCTTTTCCATGGCCGAATGGCCCTTAGGTCTCTAGGATTCTCTATAACCCTTCCTTCTATCACTTTAATGTACTTTAGCTTAAAACTTACCTTCTTATCTATGGCCATACATTCACTTTATAAGTATACTTATATAACCGAATGCAATTGCTTAATATCATTCTCTCCTATGGCCGAATTTGCTAATTCAAGTACCCACGCATTTTCTTTAACATAATACCAAGCAACAAGCTAATTAACCATAATTTATTCATCTAAAGCCCAGCCGAATATTAGCTTGTTAAAATCCAAGATTTTAACTTGATTTTCATTAGCATCAAACGCAAACAATTACTATATAAAACGACTTATTAAAAACAAGCTAAAATACCCACCCATTTTTCTATTTAGCAAACAATTAGACTAACCATAGCTAACATGTTTCCATCGAACATGAAAAAGCCATAGAACTAGATCATGGCCGAATCTAAGGGGAGCTTAAATCTCAAGTTTTGCACAAGAATTTGATAGTATATAAGACTACCCACACAACCATGCAAAATCATCAAAAAATGAAGCTTGATACCTCACCTTAGAGACACATGCATCAGCCAATGAAGAAGATAAGTTTCTTCTCTTCTTCAAGGTAAGATTCGGGTAAATGAATGAGGAAAGAGATGTAAACTAATTTCCTTTTTGTTTAATTCTACTAACACCTTATTTTAGCATGCTTTTTGTATAATATAATACTTATGTTTATAATATATTTAGGAAAGCTTAATATTCTTAGCATGCTTACATATAATAATGTCTTAAAAACAATATTTTAAAGCCATAAGTTATTTTATTACATGCTTGCCGTCCACCTCTCTAACATGGGGAATTTCATGGGGAATTTGACATGCAAATCCCTATGTTTATGTCACAATTCACTTAGCCCCTTATTTGTTTCATGTTTGCTATCTTGGTTCCTTTAGCAATTTAGTCCTTTTTGCCAATTAAACACCCAAACGGTTAAATTCTCCAACAAAACATTCACATACAACAATTCACCCATAATAGACACAAAGTAAAATATATATATATAAAAAAAATATTTATTGGGCTCGAATTCGTGGTCCCGAAACCACCGTTCCGATTAGGGTCAAAATTGGTCTGTTACAACTCCCCCCCATTAAGAAATTTTCGTCCCCGAAAATTTTACTGTTAAAAAGGATCGGGTATTGTTGCCTCATTGAATCCTCAGGCTCCCATGTAGCCTCTTCAACTCCATGTTTATTCCATAATACTTTCACTAATGGAATCCTCTTATTTCTCAACTCTTTCATTTCCCGAGCTAAGATATGGATGGGTTCCTCTTCATAGGTCAAATCAGATCGAATTTCAATCTCTGACGGGGTGATCACATGGGACGGATCCGATCTGTATCTGCGAAGCATCGAAACGTGAAATACATTGTGTATCTTTTCTAAGTCAATGGGCAGTTTCAATCGATAAGCAACAGGCCCTATACGCTCGATGATTTCATACGGTCCGATAAATCTCGGACTCAACTTGCCTTTCTGACCGAATCGGAGTATTTTCTTCCACGGAGAAACTTTCAAGAACACCCGATCTCCGACCTGAAATTCAATGTCCTTGCGTTTTAAATCGGCATAGGACTTTTGACGATCCGAAGCAGCTTTCAAATTTCTTCTAATTACAACCACCTTCTGTTCAGTTTCTTTAATCCAATCAACCCCGTGTATCTTATTCTCACTGAGTTCAGTCCAATACAACGGTGTGCGACATTTTCGACCATATAAAGCTTCATAAGGCGCCATTTTTATGCTAGATTGAAAACTATTATTGTAAGCAAATTCGATCAAAGGTAGGTATCGTTCCCATGTACCTTCAAACTCGAGAACGCAACACCTCAACATGTCCTCAAGTATTAAAATAGTTCGCTCAGACTGACCGTCTGTTTGCGGATGGAAAGCTGTACTAAAATGAAGTTTAGTACCTAAAGCATCTTGCAATTTCTTCCAGAACCGCGATGTAAATCTTGGGTCCCTATCTGAAACAATGGAACTCGGTACACCGTGCAATCTTACAATCTGCGACACATACAATTCGACAAGTTTGTCAAGTGAATAGTCGGTACGTACCGGTACAAAATGAGCTGATTTAGTCAGCCTATCAACGATAACCCACACGGCATCTTTCTTACTAGGTGTCATAGGGAGACCGGATACAAAATCCATGGTAATTCTATCCCATTTCCATTCGGGTATCATGATTGGCTGAAGCAAATCGGATGGTACCTGATGCTCGGCTTTTATTTGTTGACAGGTTAAACACTTAGAGACAAATTCGGATATATCTCGTTTCATGCCAGGCCACCAATAGAACTGTTTCAAATCATTATACATTTTCGTGCTACCCGGGTGTATCGACATTCGGCCATTATGGGCCTCACTCAGAATCATCTGTATCAAATCTGAGTTCGTAGGAACACACAACCGACTTTTATAATTCAAACAGTCATTTGCATCTATCTGGAAATCTGATTCTGTAGCATTTTCACACTGAATCCGAATAGTAACTAACTTTTCATCAACTTTCTGTGCATCACAAATTTGCTGTATAAACATTGGCCTTGCTTGTAACTCGGCTATGATCGAACCATCATCAGACATAGCCACTCGTGCGTTTAATGCACGAAGAGCAAATAATGATTTTCGACTTAACGCATCCGCAACAACATTAGCTTTCCCCGGATGGTAGTCAATCACTAATTCATAGTATTTCAGCAATTCTAACCATCGGCGTTGTCTCAAATTTAGATCTTTCTGAGTCATTAAATATTTTAGACTTTTATGATCTGAATAAACATGACATTTTTCACCGAATAAGTGGTGACGCCAAATTTTCAATGCGAACACAATGGCTGCTAACTCCAGATCGTGAGTTGGATAATTTTTTTTCATGTGGCTTCAATTGTCTTGAAGCGTAGGCTATCACCTTGCCCTCTTGCATTAAAACACAACCCAACCCATTCAAGGAAGCATCACTAAAAATAGTAAATTCTTTACCCGATTCAGGCTGAGTTAACACTGGGGCCTCGGTCAAAAGGGCTTTCAACTGTTCGAAACTTTTCTGACACTTTTCTGACCACTCAAATTTGACATCTTTCTGTAGTAGTCTCGTCAAAGGTGTAGCTATTACGGAAAAACCCTTTACAAATCGTCTATAATATCCCGCAAGGCCTAGAAAACTTCGGATCTCAGAAATATTCTTTGGTGGTTTCCAATCAAGTATGGCTGCTATTTTGTTTGGATCCACCCGAATACCTGACACCGAAACCACATGACCCAAGAAGCTGACTTCGTTCATCCAAAACTCACACTTACTGAATTTTGCGTATAACCGTTGATCTCTCAAGGTTTGTAGTACTACTCTCAAATGCTCAATGTGTTCTGCCTCATTTTTAGAGTAGATCAATATATCGTCAATAAACACTACCACAAATCGATCCAAAAACTGTCGGAAGACTCGGTTCATTAGATCCATAAAAACAGCAGGTGCATTAGTGAGTCCAAAAGGCATAACCAAAAACTCATAATGTCCATACCTCGTTCGGAATGCAGTCTTTGGCACATCTGAATCTCTGACTCGCAACTGATAATAACCCGATCTCAAATCTATCTTCGAAAACACTGAAGCCCCCTTTTAACTGATCAAATAAATCATCAATCCGAGGCAACGGGTACTTATTCTTTATAGTTACCCTATTTAGTTGCCGGTAGTCGATACACATTCGCATTGTCCCATCTTTCTTTTTCACAAATAAAACCGGTGCACCCCACGGAGAAAAACTCGGTCGTGCGAAACCCCTATCTGTCAACTCTTGCAACTGCACTTTCAATTCTTTTAATTCAGTAGGCGCCATTCGGTACGGAGCCATCAAAATCAGAGTCGCATCCGGCACTAATTCAATGCCGAACTCAATCTCTCTTACTGGGGGCAAGCCCGGTAGCTCTTCAGGAAACACATCGGTGTATTCACATACAACTGGTACCGATTCCATTTGTTTCTCGGACATTTTATTATCCAGTACATAAGCCAAATAAGCTTCACACCCTTTTCTCACATACTTTTGGGCTACCATTGAAGATATTACTGTAGGCAACCCATTTACATCACAGGATTTAATCCTGATTGTCTCACCGTTTCGGCATTTCAAATCAATAAGCTTTCTTTTGCAATCCACCATTGCCTCATGTGAAGTTAACCAATCCATACCCAAGATTATATCAAATTCGTCAAAGGGCAACAACATTAAATCAGCTGGAAAGCAATAATCTCGAATCATCAACGGGCAATCTCTACACACTTTATTAACAAGCACACATCTACCCAAAGGGTTGGACACACGGATCACAAACTCGGTAGACTCAACTAGCAGAGTCTTGCCAAATTTTAAAGTTTCACACACATAAGAATGAGTCGAACCAGGATCAATTAGTGCAATCATAGTAGTATCATAAAGAGTGAAAGTACCGGTAATAACGTCGGGGAAGGAAGCATCCTCTCTAGCTCGCGCAGCATATGCTCTAGCCGGAGCTCTAGCCTCAGATCGATCTGTAGTGTTCTTCGTTCCTTTCTGACTACCACCTACATTGCCTGAATGTCTGGGTGGTCTACCTCGCATTGACACGTTGCTCGGTTTAGTGTTCTGAACTGTATTCTGCTCAGCTAACTTCGGACACTCTCTAATGAAATGATCTGACGATCCACATTTATAGCAAGACCGATCATGGAATCTACAACTCCCTGAGTGCCACTTCCCACAGTGCTTGCATTCAACTCTATTTTGTGGAACGTTACCAACACTGGCTATCGAGGTAGCTCGGGAGTTCATAGGAGGTCGATCCCGTCTAGGAAGATCTGTAGTAGCTTTCTGTCGGCTGTAGTCATCTCTGGGCTTCTTGGTCGTGGAATGAAAGACTTTACCCGAAGACCTTTTTCGGATGTCTCTAGCTTCTGCCTCAGCCTTTCTTTTCTCTTTCCCGAGCTCTTCAGCTTTGCAAGCTCTCTCAACTAAAGTTACAAACTCTTGGATTTCAAGAATGCCAACAAACATCTTTATATCTTCATTTAGACCGTCTTCAAATCTTTTACACATAATAGCTTCGGTAGAAACACATTCTCTAGCATATCGGTTGAGCCTGACGAATTTTCTTTCATATTCCGTTACAGTCATTCGCCCCTGCTTCAGCTCCAGGAACTCCTTTCGTTTTTGATCAATGAATCTTTGGCTAATATACTTCTTGCGAAATTCAGTTTGGAAGAAATCCCATGTCACTTTTTCTTTCGGAACCACTGATACTAGTGTATTCCACCAGTGATATGCAGTGTCCCGCAGTAAGGATATAGTACACTTCAAGCATTCATCCGGAGTACAAGACAGCTCATCAAGTACCCGAATAGTGTTATCCAGCCACATTTCGGCTCTCTCAGCGTCATCATCGTCATTAGCTTTAAATTCTTCGGCCCCATATTTTCGGATTTTATCAACTGGGGGCCTACTAGATCTCATCGGGTCTATCATTGGGGAAGCTGAAGGAACCGGGGTTGGATTATTCGGGGGTGGAGGTTGGGGTACAGCCGGGTTATTTTGAATGAATTGGGCAAACCACTCATTCATCATCCGATAAAAGGCTTGTTTAGTCTCTCCTTCGTGGCTACCCGAAACAGGTCGAGAGTCTATCGGCGCTGATCCGTGGGTACGGTCAGGCGCCACGCTCTCCACATCATCAGCTACAGCTCTTTCAGGATCAGTGTCCATTTACTATATAAAACAAAGTTCAGGCTGTCAGAAGTCACCACACTATCAACATATAATAAAGGCATGTATAGCTAGACTCACACGCGCTACGGTAGTCCTAGAATCGACTAAAGCATAAGCTCTGATACCAATCAAATGTAACACCCCTTACCCGAGACCATCGCCAAAGTCGAGTAAGAGGCATTACTAGACTTGACTACAAGTTCAGGACATAAAAATTAAAAGCTGTCAAACTGCGTCATGCCGAATGATTTGACCATAACTCGAGTTACAAAACTCGAAATTTAGATCCGTAAATTTTCCTTGAAACTAGACTCATATAAATTTTTACCATAATTTTTCCAGAATTTTTCATGTGGCCAATTAGTACAGTTTATTCATCAAAGTTACCCTTATTACACAGCTTGCTAATTCTGACCTGTCTCTACAAAAATGCAGTTATCTCATTGTAAAATTTTCATATACTGTTCTTATTTATACCAATGAAAGGTAGACTCATTAAGGTTTCTATACATATAAACCATGATTCCTAATTATTTTTGTACAAGTTTTGACAATTTTTCCAAAACAGAACAGTGACTCACGAATTCATTCAGAACAGGTCTCACTAAAACTTAATTATCTCATAATATATAAATCTTTTGCCTACTCTGTTTCTTTCATGTAGAAATAGACACAATAAGGTTTAATTTAATATCTCACACACCTTCAAATTCAATATACCCTATTTTTGGTGATTTTTCTAACTCACATCACTGCTGCTACTACAAACTGTTTGTTGCATTTTATGAAAGACTAGCTTCTAACCGAACCTACCTATATCCCAAATTCGAGGATTCATTTTGTATACAAACATTTCTTAACAAAAACAATTTAAACCCGGATTAAAATTTTCATAACCTCGCCATCATGAACCAACATACATATCGAGACACAACGTCGTACTTACTAAAAATTTAGCCATATTCGCATGGCTATTATATACATATATCTCAAGAGTTCACCCAACAAAGACTACGTCTTTCCTATACATGCCTTCATTTAAAACCCAAAATGAAAAAGTACCCAAAATGTAGATTGATAGTGCGAGTGGCTTTCCGAACGATCCCGATGAGCTTGTAGCTTGCACCTAATCTATAAAACAGAGGAAACGTTTCGCATGATAAGCTTGCTAGCTTAGTAAGTCCTAATTACAAAGATAAATAACATTCAATTATCAACAATTAAAAATTTCTACAATTCAACTTGTAGGCCTGTACTCGTATTTATTATCAAGCTTTCAATTTCATACTCATGTAAACAAGTATGAATTCATAGGGAAATTTCTCCTTACCCACATATTTATAATCAAATATTCATTCATAACCCAATCTTTCAAACTCAAAATGTCACCTTGTAACTATAGATACCAACATTCGTATACTTACATTTCAATTATGATAACATGGCATCCACACAATAAGAAATCAAGGTCACGATATCCATATCATCCCTTAATAAAACCGATAACAATATTATAACTATACATATATATATATATATATGTACCACTTCACTCGTAACATATACTATTTGTAATGAATCACTGAATCATTTGATTACTTTGTTTTAAATAAGTAAGAAGTACACTCCTACTTTATATGCGTACCTGAGCCTTTAACTCGATATATTTGCTTTAATTCACCTTGAACACAAATTTCGGTTTCTAGTTTGTAAATTACATCACCGGCATCAAGCCTGCTAGGCGTAAAAGCCCGATAAGTACATCGGCACAAGGCCTGCTAGGCGTAAAAGCCCGATAAGTACACCGGCACAAGGCCTGCTAGGCTTAAAAGCCCGATAAGTACACCGGCACAAGGCCTGCTAGGCTTAAAGCCCGATAAGTACACCGGCACAAGGCCTGCTAGGCGTAAAAGCCCGAACCACATTAATACAATTGATCATCGCTAACACTTTTCATAACTATATTACATACTGAATTTACTTTAGCTTATTTACATCAACAATCGAAATCATTCTACTAGGCTTATATACATTGGCTATGGCATAATTATATATATACACTAAAACTGAAGGACTTACCTCGGTTGTCGATAAGCCGTGCAAATCTGCTACTCGATAACCTTTGTTTTTCCCCGATCTTGTTCCTTCTCTTTTTGTTCCCGATCTAAAAAATGTTAAATAAATTTTGTTCATATTCATCCTATCCCTTTTTACTCAACTCAAAACAAATTGCACATAACTTAATTCAAGGAAACTAGGAACCGAATCCCTACTTCATTTATTTAATTTAAACAATAACCACACCAAATTCAAGCATTTAACTTTTTCAATTTAACCTATTGCACACCACAATATAATTTCAACCCATTTGGATTTCTTTTCCATGGCCGAATGGCCTTTAGGTCTCTAGGATTCTCTATAACCCTTCCTTCTATCACTTTAATGTACTTTAGCTTAAAACTTACCTTCTTATCTATGGCCATACATTCACTTTATAAGTATACTTATATAACCGAATGCAATTGCTTAATATCATTCTCTCCTATGGCCGAATTTTCTAATTCAAGTACCCACGCATTTTCTTTAACATAATACCAAGCTACAAGCTAATTAACCATAATTTATTCATCTAAAGCCCAGCCGAATATTAGCTTGTTAAAATCCAAGATTTTAACTTGATTTTCATTAGCATCAAACGCAAACAATTACTATATAAAACGACTTATTAAAAACAAGCTAAAATACCCACCCATTTTTCTATTTAGCAAACAATTAGACTAACCATAGCTAACATGTTTCCATCAAACATGAAAAAGCCATAGAACTAGATCATGGCCGAATCTAAGGGGAGCTTAAATCTCAAGTTTTGCACAAGAATTTGATAGTATATAAGACTACCCACACAACCATGCAAAATCATCAAAAAAATGAAGCTTGATAGCTCACCTTAGAGACTCATGCATCAGCCAAATGAAGAAGATAAGTTTCTTCTCTTCTTCAAGGTAAGATTCGGGTAAATGAATGAGGAAAGAGATGTAAACTAATTTCCTTTTTGTTTAATTCTACTAACACCTTATTTTAGCATGCTTTTTGTATAATATAATACTTATGTTTATAATATATTTAGGAAAGCTTAATATTCTTAGCATGCTTACATATAATAATGTCTTAAAAACAATATTTTAAAGCCATAAGTTATTTTATTACATGCTTGCCGTCCACCTCTCTAACATGGGGAATTTGACATGCAAATCCCTATGTTTATGTCACAATTCACTTAGCCCCTTATTTGTTTCATGTTTGCTATCTTGGTTCCTTTAGCAATTTAGTCCTTTTTTGCCAATTAAACACCCAAACGGTTAAATTCTCCAACAAAACATTCACATACAACAATTCACCCATAATAGACACAAAGTAAAATATATATATATAAAAAAAATATTTATTGGGTTCGGATTCGTGGTCCCGAAACCACCGTTCCGATTAGGGTCAAAATTGGTCTGTTACAGGTTTTACCACTTTTTCATTTTAGTCCCTAAATCAAATTTTCATCAAAAATTGTTTTGTAAAAGTTGTTTATATATGAAAAACCTTTCATTTTCTACCATAAATTTCTAATTTTCAGCATATTTATCCTTGACCCAAATTTCATACCTTGATAACTTTTCAAATAAATCCCCTAAATAGAAAGATTAGACTATCCCGATTCCAAAAATATAAAAATTACTAAAAATGGGACTTGATTTCATACATTTTTAAGCTTGAAAAGTTTTCTTCCTCTCTCCTAGGGTTTCCATAGAAAAATTGGGGAAGATGATATGAAAATAGATGAAAATTTCTTTTTAATTAATTATCACCTCTTAATTTTTTATTTCCAATTTAGTCCCTACCCTTTCTAATTTTTTCATGGTTGAGTCACTAAAATATCTACTAACTAATCTTCAATGGTCTAATTACCATACAAGGACCTCAAGTTTTGAATTCCATAGCTATTTGATACCTATAGCTACTAAAATTCAACTTTTGCATTTTATGCAATTTAGTCCTTTCCCTAATTAAACACACAATCGGTAAAATTTTCGTATCAAAATTTTCATGTGACCTTCCTATCATGATGCCAACCATAAAATAAAAATAAAATAAAATTTTATTTTTGGCTCAGATTTGTGGTCCCAAAACCACTGTTTCGATCTCACCGAAAATGGGTTGTTACAACTCTCCCCTCTTAGAAACTTTCGTCCTCAAAAATTCTTACCAAAAAAGAGGTTGGGGTGTTGCTTCCTCATAGTATCCTCCATCTCCCAGGTAGCTTCCTCTAATCTATGCCATTTCGAGAGAACTTTTACCAATGCCACCTTTTTATTTCTTAGCTCTTTAGACTCATGTGCCAATATTTTAACCGGTTCTTCATTGTATGTCATGTCAGGCTGAATCTCCACTTTTTTTGGAGTAATAACATGTGAAGGGTCTGATATATATCGTCGCAACATAGATACGTGAAACACATTATGAATTTTATCAAGCTCCAGTGGTAATGCTAACGATATGCAACAGGCCCGATTCTTTCAATGATCTCATATGGCCCAATGAACCGTGGACTAAGTTTTCCCTTACGACCGAATCGGAGAAATTTCTTCCAAGGTGACACTTTCAAGAATACTTTATCACCAACCTGAAATTCTATCTCTTTCCACTTTAAATCAGCATAAGACTTTTGACGGTCTGAGGTCGCTTTCAAACTATCTCGAATTATCTTCACCTTTTCTTCAGTTTCCCGGATCAAGTCAACTCCGTGTATCTTTTACTCACTTAACTCTGTCCAATACAATGGAGTTCTACATTTATGACCATATACAGCCTCATACGACACCATTTTAATACTAGACTGATAACTGTTATTGTAAGCAAATTCAATCAAAGGCAAGTATTTTTCCCAATTACCTCCAAATTCAAGTACACAACACCGAAGCATGTCTTCTAAAATCAGTATCACACATTCAAATTGTCCATCTTTTTGAGGATGGAATGCAGTACTAAAGTGTAAATGAGTGCCCAGAGCTTCGTGCAACTTACTCCAAAAAAGGGATGTAAACCGAGGATCTCTATCTGAAATAATGGAGATTGGTGCTCTATGTAGCCTCACAATCTCAGAGACATATAATTTAGCCAATCAACAATTACCCAAACAACATCTTTCTTTTTCAGTGATAAGGGTAATCCCGTTACAAGGTCCATGGTAACTCTTTCCCATTTCCATTTCACTATTGTAATTTGCTGCAATAATTCTGAAGGTACTTGGTGTTCATCCTTAACTTGCTGGCATATCAAACACTTCAATACAAATTCAGAAATATCCAATTTCATTCCTGGCCACCAGTACATCTTTTTCAGATCACTATACATCTTATTACTACAAGGATGAATGGACGTGTTACCATTATGAGCTTCATTCAAAATCTTCTGTACTAGTTCTAAACTTTTTGGTTGTAATAGCCTAATTTAGACCCTAGACGGAATAGTGGTTTCGGGACCACAAATCCGAGTTAGAAAAATATTTTAACATTATTTTCTGTGCCTATGATACGTGATTAAGCATGTGTGAAAATTCTGTGAATTAATTTTGTAGTTTGTGTGCTTAATTTGAGAAAATGATTAAATCGCATAAAAGATAAAAGTGGCATGCTATTTGTTAATGTGTTGATTTATTATGGCTTATTAAAAGTGAAGTCCTTAAGTGGATATTATACCTTTATTCATGCTAGTGGACATTTATGTCCATATTATACATGATTATTATAAGGTTTAATAAAGGTTAAAATTGTAAAATGTTTAATAAGCTAATTAAAACATAAAATAAAACAATGGTTTCATTATTTTGGTATCATCCACCATCGAAAACAAGAAAAGGAAAGAAAGTTTAAAGCTCTGAACATTCGGCTAGCTTGAAGCATAAATTAAGGTATGTTTCGGTTTCGGTTTTTGATGATTTCTACGTTTTTGCAATAGTTGCTTTGTGTTCTTCAAAACCCATGCTTCAATTTTGTGAATTGATGAATATTTTGAAATGTGCCATTGATGAACACATGAGTTTTGTGATGTTTGATGGTGAAAAATGAAATATATGTGTTAGATTAACATGTTTTGTCTTTGGATTTTTAGTGAATTTGAGTATTTTGGACTTAATTATGAAAATAATATTTCGAGGGACTAAATTGTGAAATAAATGAAATGCATGGACTTGTATGGACTACATGAGAATTCGGCTAAGCATGGGTGTATTGAGATTTTATGTATTTTGTGATTTTGTGAAATAAGGACTAAAATGTCAAAATGTCAAAATGTGAGGGTTAATATGTAAATTTTCCTAAATGAGTGTCTTTGGATTAAATTGAATGATTTGGTGAATAAATGGATTAAATTTGAATATGTATAGATCAAGAACCGAAGAAAATAGACTTAGACCGCGGAAAGTCGAAATTGATCGAATAGTCGAGTCCGTACGTTAACCGAATCCAAGGTATGTCTATATACAAATAAACGTATTTACATTGATATTTTAATGTTCATATGAAAATTTATCATGATGAATGTATATGAGATGATGAGTTCATGAAATCCGAAGAAGAATCGATGGTATAACAAAGTATGAGAAATCCCGTACGAACCTAGGAATAGGTAGGATTACATATGTCATGACATAGGTTTCCGATATGTGAGATCATGTAAGACCACGCCTGGGACGTTGGCGTTGATTCGAGATTTCGTGTAAGACCACGTCTAGGACGTTGGCATCGATATGAGATTTATGTGTAAGACCATGTTTGGGACATTGGCATCGTATTTGATTCGTGTAAGACCCTGTCTGGGATAGTGGCATCGATATCTTAGTACATGTAAGACCACGTCTGGGATGTTGTCATTGTACGACTATTCCGAGCATTCTGAGTATCCTATTTAGTTTCGAAGGGTTCAACGGGCAAGTTTGAGAAATGAATGACTATGTGAGTTGTATATCCGTTTTAGGTATGTTTGATGTATATGCTTTGCATAGGCATGAAAGGTGAGTAAATGCATACATAGATGTAATGAGCTAAAATACGATATATGAATGAATGTGATAACAACAAATGAGATAGATGGAGATATGATGATTGATAAGCAATGGCTAAATAATGAGCCAATGAAAGATTATGAATTTGATATTGATATATGTTAATGATTCATGTATTGATATGATAATGTGAATTATATGATAAGTTTATTTGTATATGGCTTACTAAGCTTTTGGAAATCTTACTTTGTGTTTGTTTACTCTGTTTTACAGATCGTCAAAGCTACGAAAGGCTCGGGAATCGTTGAGGATTGTCATCACACTACTCAAATCATATTTTGGTACCTTTTGAAAATGTATAGATATTAAAGTATGGCATGTATAGGCTAGTTGTTTTGGAGTATGTTTGGGATATGTATATAGCCATGTGATATGGCTAGATAAATGGTTATGTTATGAATGTGTAGCCATGTCTTATGCTGCTTAGTTTTGGTATGTTTTGGTGGTTAATGAAATGGTCATAATTATGGTAAGCTTATGGATGCATAGTTAGCATATTATTGATGGTAAGTTGTGGATGAGTTATGTTTAGAAATGTTTGTGAATAAGTTAAGCTAAATGGCTTATAAGTTGGTGTGATTGTTGAGCTCATAAGTGATTAGAAATGATGAACATTTTGGTATGTTTTGGTTGCCTATGATGCTTGAATTGAATTGGCATGTTGCTTGTAGGGATAACCCAATGTGTGGGTGGCATTTTGGCCTTGAAAATGGCCTATAATTGCTCACACGGTTGAGCACACGGGCATGTGGCTCGACCGTGTCCCTCATGGTTGAAATTCAAAACAAGTCAGTAGCGACCACGGGCTGGACACACGGGTGTGTGAATGGCCATGTGGGGCAAGTCAGTAGCAACCATGGGTGAGGCACACGGGCCTGTCCACGGTCGTGTGGACAAGTCAGTATGTATGCCCTGTTTTGACACGACTTAGACACATAGGCGTGTCTGAGGCCGTGTGAGGCACACGGCCTGTCCACATGGGCGTGCGACCTCTGTAACTTTGAAAAATTTTTAAATTTTCGAGAATTTCCATATGTGTTCGGTTTAGTCTCGGCCCTATTTTAAAGCATGTTTAAGGTCTCAAAGACCTATTTAAGGGGCACTTTGATCCTATTAGTTGAATTATATTATGAAATGTCCATAAAAGATTCTTTTTGTCTGGTAATACCTCTTAACCCTAATCCGGCGACAGAAACGAGTTAGGGGTGTTACATCGGTACACATACTCTTCCCCTGAATAACAAACAACCTATAACGGCCAGTTTTTAACTAAATCAAAATAGTGGTGTTGAAACCATAAATTTGAGGTCAAAAAATTATTTGAATATTATTTCAAGTGTTTACAGCATGATAGCATGTATGTGTGAAAGTTTCGTGAATTAATTTTATTATTTGAATGCTTAATTCGGTAAAAAGGACTAAATCGCGTAAAGTGTAAAAGTTGAATTCTATTTGTTAAATGCACTAAATGGCTATGAATATCAAATGTGGAGGTCCTTAAGTGATAAATGGACCATTATTAAGGTAAGTGGACATTAATGGACATGAAATGTATGATATAAATGTTTTATCATTAAGGTTAATTTGGTAATTTGTTTAATATGGTTAATTAATTAAAACAAAAAAACAATTTTATGTCCATCTTCATCATCTTCAACCTAATTGAGAAAGAAAAATAAAGCTTGGACTGCATTTGAGGGTTGGGCCATTGCATGTTTAAATTGTAAGTTCGTTTTTGCTTGTTTTTAATGATTTCTATGTTTTTGTGATCGTTGCAACTAGTTCTAGCTAGCCCAAGGACTATTTTGCAAAACTGTTAAAGATTTTGAAAGTTTCCATTGATGAAAATATGTGTTCTTTGATGTTTGATGATGAAATATGAAATCTTGTTGCTAGATTTACATATTTTGTAAAGTGATTTTGAGTAAAAATGAAAAATAGGGATTCATTTGTGAAAATGTGAAAAATGTGTGGTTAAATTTGTAAAAAGTTGATAAATGTGGGCTGTTAGGGGCATTATAGTAATTTGGTCATCATGGGTATTAAAGAGATTTCCTGAATTTGTGATTTTGTGTAATAAAGACTAAATTGTAAAAGTTGTAAAATTCTAGGGGTAAAAGTGTAAAAGTGCTTAAATGTGTGTTTTGGATTAAATTGAATAGAGAAATTATTAAATAAGTTAATTTTGAATGTATTTAGAACAATAAAAGCAGAATTCGGATCTAGATCGGGGGAAAACTAAAGTTATCAACTAATCGACTTATTTCATCATTTTCACATCCGAGGTAAGTTCGTATGTGATAAATTTCATTATAAATGTATTTTAAATGCTTTGATATTGTATAAGTTGTGAATACGAGACTTCAGATAAGTTTGACAATGACTCGATGGTAATTCGGCATTTGAAATCCCAGTTGAACCTTAGGAATAGTTTAGTCTACTAGTGACATGTCATTAGGGGATACATTGAGTTGGCTTCGGGCCATGATATTAGCACTTCGGGTGCGAGTTATACCGATTTGGCTTTGGGCCATGAATATCGGTTGATTTGGCTTTGGGTCATGATATCAGTACTTCAGATATAAGTTACCTTGATCTGGCCTCGGGCCATGGTATAGGTACTTAGTGTGCGAGACTCCTGAGTATCCGACTTCTATTCCGAATGGTTCAACGGGTAAATGAATGATGTGGTTGAGAATGAGATTGGTACGAGATGGTACAGATATGTGCATAAACTATATTAGCTTTGAATCAAAGTAGTGGTGAAGAAAGTATATAGTTTTGTGAATGAGTAATTGAAAGGTTTGTTAGTTGATGCGAATTCATGTATTTATAATCAATTGTTGAATTATGTGTTTATGAATATATCGAGTTTATTTCATACGAGCTTACTAAGCTATAAAGGTTACGTTGTTTATTTTTCTATGTTTTATAGTGATTTCAAGCTAGCTCGGATTCGGGGATCGTCGGAGATTGCATCACACTATCCACCTATCTCTTGGTACCTATGAATTTTAGTATTTTAAGTATATGGCATGTATAGGGATTTGGCCTTTTTGGTATATGTATTTTGACCAATTGTGTTGGCTTGTGGATATTAAGTTTGGTTTTGTGTTTAGCCATGAGAGTTGGCTTATTTTGTAACACCCATTACCCGTATTCAATGCCGGAATAGGGTATGAGGCATTACTAGTCTTACACTCAAACAGTCATGCAATTTAGAAACTTGACTTTTCTTTCCAATTAAAAACTTTTACCAACACCTCCTAAACAAGCTTATGAGGCCTAATTCGCTATTTAAGAATGGTTCGGGATCAAATCGAGCTCCTTTGAAGCTCTTTGGAAGACCTTAGAAAATTTTCTCTAAACAGTCCACACGCCCGTGTGGAGGAAGGGACACGCCCGTGTGGCATATCACACGCCTGTGTGGAATTATTTCTCAATTCGAACCTACAGGGGTTTTCACATGGCCGAACACACGCCTGTGCCCCTGGCCCTTGTCCTTCACACAGCCTCGACATGCCGTGTCTTAGCACGTGTGCCAAAACCTTGGCATTCTGTTTCTGACGTCATCAACTCAAAAAAAAAAATGCCACACGGCTTAGACACATGCCCGTGTCCTTCGACTGTGTGGCAAATTAAATTCCAATTTTAAGTGTAGACTTCACACGGCCTGGGCACACACCTGTGTCCATGGCCGTGCCATCCACACGGCTGAGACACATGGCCGTGTCTCTGCCCGTGTGTTTACTACTGAGCATACTGACTTGTAAAACTAACATGCAGGGGATAGATGGCCTAACCACACACCCATGAGGCTGGTCGTGTGTCACACACAGCCTAGACACACGCCCGTGTGTCTACCCGTGTGGACAAAACAAGGCTATTTGCCAAGCTCTTTTTATCACCCTAACTCATACAAACATAATTTACATTCAACCATCAACTCATTCGTGCATACTTTAACCAAGTAACCCAATCATGCATTATATACATTCATGAATAACCTCATCTTTCATAGATTAATAATAATGAGCCATAACTATGGCCTTATACAAAAGATTTCATCTTTAAAAGAGTCAACACACTTGGCCAAAACAACAAGACATTTCACTAAGTCTACTCCCTATACATGCCATACTCAAAATGTTAAGTCTAACTATACCGAGATGTGTTAATAGTGTAGGTGATCTTTTGATTATCTTCGTATCCCGAGCTGGCTCTTTGACACTATAAAACAAAGGAAAAGAAAGGGAGTAAGTGTAACAGCCTGATTTAGGGACTAATCATAACAATGATCTCGGGATCACTAATCCGAGGTTACAGAAAATTATTTTCATGTTATTTTATGAATTAGAGCATGATTATATATATGCAAGAAAATTTTGGGTGTTTTAATTTTAGCGATTTCATGCTTAATCGCGAAAAAGGACTAAATCGCATAAAGTGCGAAAGTTCTATTTTAATTGCTTGAGGTACCTAATAGCAATAGAATTTTAATTGGAAGCCTTTAATGTGCAATTAGACCTATCTAAAGGTTATAGCCGGCCATAGGGGGAAGGGGGGACAAGATGATTAAATTAGTCAATGTTTTGGTGGTGTTAGGTGATTATTGAATAAAATAAGAGAAAAAAAAATAAAGAAAAGAATAGTATCATCTTTTCTTCTCTTCATCACCGCCAAAAATAAAACAAGGGTTGGAGAGCTCAAAAAAATTTCAGCAAACTTTTCTCCTCACAACTAAGTGATTTGATGATCATTTCTTGATAAAAATTGTACTTTTGGAACCCCTAAAGCTTAAGCTTTCTAAAGAGGGGACTATCTTGCAATATGGTGAAAAGTTTAGGGATTTTCCATGAGAGTTTTTAAGTTGTTTGCTGCATCTTTATGGAAGAAAATGAGACTTAGATGTTTAATAAACAACTTTTGTGAAAGGTGTTGCCATGAAAACACCTAAAATGGCCTTTTTGTAAAGGTAGCAAAATTATTGTAAATGTGTGAAATGTTGGGTTTTGATGATAACTATAAGAGAAATAAATTTTCACCTAGGCTTGTTGAAGGTAGAAATTTGATTAGAATTGATTTTCGAGCCTAGGGGTAAAATGGTCATTTTACCAAAGTCTAAGGGAAAAATAGTAATTTTACCAAAGCATGATTATTGAAATGTTTTTATTAATATGGTGGTTAAAATGAGCTAATTTGCTATTATAGAGCAAGAAGAACCAAGAATCAACCTCGATCGGGGAAAAACTAGACCGACGATCTAGCTTATTTTGAACTCGAGGTAAGTTTGTATGAGATAAATTCAATAGTTATGCCAACATGTTTGGGAATGTTTAATATTATGATGATACATGATATTCTACTAAATTGAGTAATTAATGTTGAATGAGTAAGTTGAGATATTGAAGTCCTAGTTGGACTATAATGAATGTGAAAACACTATCATTGAGACATGAGATGGATGAGGTCCCATATAAGACCATGTCGGGGACATGGCCTCGGCACCGAATTGATATCCCGTATAAGACCATATCTGGGATATGGCTTCGGTATTGAATATGAGAATCGTATAAGACCATATTAGGGATATGGCATTGATACTTGATGTGAGATTTCGTATAAGACCATATTCGGGAGATGGCATAGGCACTCAGAGGTGACCTCATGTAAGACCACATTTGGGATGTGGCATTGTCATTGTGCCTATAATAATGACGATGAGGATACGTCTTTTAGAATCTGTAACACACTGAATTTGGGCTTAGTAGAATTGGGCCTATTGGGCCTTGGGCATGGGAGCGTTTAAAATTTTTGAGAACAAGAGAACGACACTAATGCAAGCTGGACCTAATAGGTGAGTGATTTTGGAAGGTTAGGGGGATTCCATGAGGTCTTGGGTTCAAACCTGGCCTTTAGAAAAAAATTTGGTTTAGGTGAATAAAACTCGGGATGTAAGTGAGTAGGCTTTAAGAATATTGTTAGGGAAATCATGACACAAGGAAGCATGTGGCCTAGTGGTTGTGGTGTCATTAAGGTTGTAAGGGAGCCTGGGTTCAAGTCTTGGCCCTTGCAGAATTTTTAAATTTTGCTCTTAAAAGAATCTGGACACTGGCACATAGGCTTTATATGTAACGCCCCAAAATCCCGAAACTCTAAATTTCTGTGCACTGAAGTTGGTATGTACAAGTAGCACTTGGAATATTAATTTTAGTGTATTACCAGGGTTATTTAAAGTTTTAGGGATAGGGAGGACCATAGGGAAAATTTTAATTTTTGCCTTAGTGGACCCTAGTCTCAGGTATTAGGCCTCTTAAACATATTAAGGGGAAAATAGGACACAGTTGGGCCTGTGGTCCAGTGGCAAGGTGGCGTCACTTAGGGAGCTACAAGGTGGCGTTATTATCAGGTGAAGAGATCCAAGGTTTGAAGCTTCAGAGTGGTAAATTGAAGGGTTTTATTTTTGCACATGGAAGAAAGGTAGTGGCGCTGGAGTGGACTCTGGAAGGGTGTGTTCAGGAGAGAAATTTAAGGTAAAGATAAGAGAGAAAAGATAGGGGATTGAGGTGTGGATGTGTTGGTGCCAAATTGGACTCTAGGGGGAAGGTAGTTTCGGCTTTGGCTATATAAGGGGGTGCCGAATTCCTTTGAAGGGTTATTTGGGTTTTCATTATTTTTTTTCTTTTCTTCCCCTCATTCTTTTTCTTTCAATGCCGAATTACCATCATCCCTTTTTGCTGAAATCCCTACTTGTGCCATTTCTTTGTTGTTTTCCTCCATCACAAATTTGTTGATCAATTGTTAAAAGCCGGATCTCGTTCAATAGCTATCTAGGCCGCAGGATCAAGGGTGGGATTTGGTAAGTACTCAGTCAACCTCCTTAGTGTGTTTTGTTAAAAGCTGAAGGGCTATCTAACTTCTCCTTGTCGTTAACCTTGTATTAACAAGGGTAAGGTTCAAAGATCGCAAGCGTGGTAAGGATCGTTAGCAAGTGGTACGTGTACTCGTCTCAGTTGTGAATTAGTGAAAGTCCGAATGTAAGTGTGGCTTATAGGGGTGACTGGTGGGGAATATGAGTCATTGATTGTTGATAGTATATGTGTGGGTGCAGATCTACGTGAATAGTAGCTAAGGTAGGGCTACTAGAACTGGTGGCACACAGTAAGGTTATGGTAAGACATCGGTTTTTAGGTAAATACTGTAGTTAAATGTGTATTGATTGGAGATTGATATTGGTTGTAGGTTCAAGGCTGAGGATAGTGTAGCACGTGACAGAAACCAGGTGTGTACATACACTTCACACACGACAAATCGGCAAAAGCTGAAATACCAAAAGACCCGAAATGCCGAAAAGCCGAAAAGTCAAAAGGTTGGAATCGGCAACCACACGAGCGTGCGAACATTCGTGTGCGAACACCAATATGATTACCGGGACCAAGAGAGTGATCTCATGGTCTCGGGCCACTATTTGGCCGACCGGGCAAGACAGGGCTAAATGGGCCTGCCGAGCTCGTGGGCCCAAGTCAACAAAAGTTGATATGTGTAACTGAATGATGGATGGTTGTATGATTTGATTGTGATCGGGCCTAATGGGCTACATAAACATGATTGGGCTTAATGGGCTATATGGACATGATTAGGTTTAGTGGGCCTTATAGGATTTTAAAAATGCATGCTAGGGTTTTAATGGACTCTAGGCCTTGTTCTGATAAATTCTTAAATAGCATAAGACTTAATTTAATAATCAAACATGTCTGTGGACAAGTTGCTAGGTTAGAGTGTGGCAATGGACATATGCATGTCTAGGATTGGATTTAGGGAGAGCTTGGTACTTGAGCGGTCCTAGTGACCCACCTCCTCTTCTCTAGGATCCTACTTGGTGCATAGTGTCTGTTCACTTTAACCGCAAGGACTTGTTAATGGGCCAAAGTTCATAACTAAAACCCGTGATTTACAAAATTGCTGAAATACCCTCGGATTGCAAAACTACCAAAATACCCCTGATTTGCAAAATTACCATAATACCCTTGATTTGTAAAATTACCAAAATACCCCTATAGGGTAGGTTTATAAAAATACCCCTGGGTAGTGAAATGACTAAAATACCCCTAGGTGCTTAATGTGTGAAAATGTGTATCTTGCATTCATGAGATATATGTTGCACTTGGGTGGTTTTGATGATACGGAGGAAGATATGTGAGGATTGCATAGTTGCTTGACGACCGTGGATCCACCAGTGGCTTTAAGCCCATTATATGCTTAGCAGCCTTGCTGCAACGTTTGAGTAGTGCCGCTGTTGGTACTACCTTTGGAGTGTAGGGATGGGTGGGTTGATATTTAATCCCCACATGAGTGTAGGGTTGGAAGGGAAATGGAGTGCAGGGTTGGATTTGGGATGGGAACATTGCATTCATGTGATACTGATGTGATATGAGGTCATTGTGGGCTAAAACCCAGGACCACTATATTTGATAGGGCTTAGGCCCAATGTGATAATTGCATGTTGATTGGATTACCAAGGGTCGTACACACTGAGTTTCGAAACTCACACCCTTTTATTAAATGTTTCAGGTGACCCTCAGTAGACGGCTCGACTTGGGAGAGGACTCGGAGATGGCCACACTACAAGTTACTTAGAAGTTTTTGTTTATTTGTTTTCGAATGACTTATTGTTAATTATTTCATTTGTAATAAGGCCTTCTATCTCCAATTTGACTTTACATTTGGATTTCCTTATGTTTTCTACTACGTAATTGTTAAACTTGAATAAATTTCTTAAATTTAAACATGGTTTTTGAAATACCTATAACATATGGGCGTTTTCTTAAAACATGGGCTTTTATCATTACTTAACAAGTTGCTTAGATTTTTGGGTTTCTAAGCCTTAAACTTAAGTTTTAACTAAGCAAAGTCGTTTTGAATTATTCCTTTGATGTGACTTCACTGGATTCGGCCATAATGTCTAGGCCGGGTCTGGGGGTGTTACATTATAAATATTTGCGCATGTTTTAAGTCACAAATGAGCTGTTTGGGCCATGATGGGCCAAAAGGCGCCATGTGGGGCCCATGGGCCCAATCGGATGAGTTGTATGATTGTGTAGTAAATATTGGACTAGACTATGTGAATCTCATATTTGTGGCTAAATTTGGGCTAAATGAGCCATACGAGCGTCTGGGCCCATTTGGGCCGAGAATGAGCCCTAGGCCCATTCGCATCATTATATCTATTTAGAATACCTTGGTTTACAAAATTACTGAAATACCCTTAACTTGTAAAATTATCGAAGTACCCTCGATTTGTAAAATTACCGGAATACGCTCGATTTGCAAAATTATCGAAATACCTTTGGTTTGCAAAATTACTGAAATACCCTCAGTTTATGAAATTACCAAAATACCCATAGGTTGCGAAATTACCAAAATACCCTCGATTTGCAAAATTACTGCAGTACCCTCGATTTACAAAATTATTAAAATACCCCTGTAGGGTAGAATTACTAAATTACCCCTGTAGGGTGAATTATCGTAATACCCCTGTAGGGTAGAATTACTAAAATGACTATTTTACCCCTGAGGGTAAATGACTGATTTTGTGCCATGACTTGGCTGTGATCGTATGACTGTGTTTTAACTGACTTGACTGTGGTCGTATGACTGATATGCTTTTAATATATGTTAAATGACTGTTACTGAGTATGGTCATTCTGCATACACCAGTGATGATTGAGCATGACATACACGACATATTGCATGGGGTTGGGACAAAGTTACGGAGGAAGTGTACGGCCCATTGCCATTCTGTACAAGGCTTTCAGCCTTTCTGCGATATTTATGGCTTTTAGTCATTCTGTTAACCGGCAGTGATGCTGCGATATTTATGGCTTTTAGCCGTTCTGTCTACGGCGCCGAGCCATTCTGTTGACTTAGTGCCGCAACCTGTGCTAAGCTTGGTGTGTTGGCTGGGTGGGTCGATTTTATCCCCACATGGTGAATTGGTTGGATTGGGCTGGATTTCTGTCTGCATATCTGCATCTGATACTGATTCTGTAATGGGCTTAGGTCCACCTGGTTCTGATATAGGCTAAGACCCACCTGATACTGTGTTTGTGATGGGCTCAAGCCTAGTCTGTTTCTACATACCATATATCTAACTGTTTCTATTATAAGGGATTACACACTAAGTTTTCATAAACTCACCCTTCTATCTAACTGTACAGGAAATCCTCAAACTTAGTAGATTTGGAGCTGCTAGGGACTCGGAGGTGGCCACAGTACTGCTCCTGTTGTCGTTTACTTGGCTTTTAATTACTATTAGTTTTTGTCTAGATTTTTTTATATTTGTAATAAGGCCTCTCCAATTTTATAGTTTTCAATATGAGGTTTTAATCAGTATGATTTATACATGTTAGAAGTAGAACGCGATTTTCCCAAAACGATACCTATTTTCAAAACACTATGTTTCCGCAACGATTTTTAAGCTTTCGCAACAAACAATGTCTTAAAAGTAATGATGTTTTATATTGATTAACAAAATGCTGGTTTAATATGAGTTCTACGAAGAGGCTTCAACCTCTAAACGAGTTTTTTTTTCAATAAGGAAAAAAAAGGGTTTCCAAAAAGCACTCCTATATGACACCGCCAGATTCAGCCATAACTTCTAGGCTGGGTTTGGGGTGTTACAGAATCCCTAGTGATTAATGGGATAAATAGATAAGCTGGAAATAGAAATGAGATTAGTACTAAAGTCATGTGATTGACCGAATACATCTACCCATGAAAAATTCACGAGTAATGTTACGATTTGTGGTATGGTATGTTCTAGATAAGTACAAATACAAGTAAGTTATGGCAAGTGTTTATGACCTTGTGTGGTTAACTAATGCTAAGGAATGATATCCTTATGAGCTTATTGTTGCTATTTAATTCCATGCAAACTTACTAAGCTTATTGCTTACCTTTCTCATTTCTCTCTTCCTTTTAGTATTGCCAAGATAGCTCGAGAAATAGCAGACGTCAGAGTTGGAGATCACATTATCGACTACTATTTAGTATAGCCCACTAGATTCATTTTGAGTATGGCATGTATAGGACTTGGTATTTTTGTCATGTCATATTTGTGAGTGTGAATTTTTGTCAGGGTGGGAAATGGCTTGGTAGATAGCCATATAGTTATCTACACGGGTAAACACATGGGTGTGTGTCTAGGCCGTGTGTGACACACGATCAGCCCCATGGGCGTGGTGCTCGGCCGTGTGTCCCATTGCATGCTAGAGTTGTAAGTCAGTATGCTTAGTAGTAAACACACGGGCACAGACACGGCCATGTGTCTCAGCCGTGTGGGACATACGGCCAGGAACATGGACGTGTGCCCAGGATGTGTGAAGTCTGCATCTAAAGTCAGGAATTTAATTCGACACACAGTCTAAGGACACGAGTGTGTGCCTTGGCCGTGTGACCATAGTGAGATGATGACGTCATAAACAGAATGCCAAGGTTTTGGTACATGGGCTAAGACATGGGCGTGTCGAGACCGTGTGAGGGACAGGGGGCCAGGGCCACGGGCGTGTGTCCGGTCGTGTGTATTAAGTCAGTGTCAGCCACTGGCGAAGAGCACGGGCATGTCTCAAGGACTGATCGCAGTGGGAAAGTCTTAAAATTTATATAATGAATGATCGAGCCTAGAAACTAACTATCACCTCGATTGTGGCAAGCGCACCTATCGAACAGTAGTATAGTTTAGTGGCAAGACTGGAATGTCGAACCCAAGGGAACCAAAAGTACTAATACTAACTCTCTCTTTATTATTTAGCCCAAAAATTAAGGGAATTGTTGATTAATCTAAAATTAACTAACTACCAAGCTAAGGATGCTAAGGCATATAGAATGAATTGGGGAAATACTTATGGGAAAAATCAATTGATTAGGACAATACCCGAGGAAGAATCCACCTAGACTTCACTTGTTATTTAACTCTGAACCAGACGATTTATTCACTTGACTTGATCCATAGGATTCCCTAATTTATATTAATACCTCTTTCGAGGCTACTAACGTCTAACCCTAGGTTGATTAATTGAAATATCTTTTTAATTAAAACCCCTAGAATTGCATTAACTCGATCTATGGACTCTCATATTAGGTTTGACCCTGATCCGGCAGATTTTCGTCATCCTATTTCTAGGGTTACGATCAACTCCGCTTAACTATGCTAGATCTACTCTTAAATAGGGACTTTTGCTCCACTCCTAAGCACATAAATACTTGAATCAATATCCTGAAATATCAAAGAAAGAATTAAGAACACATAATTAAGAACAAATAAAGTATTTATCTTATAGTTTAGAAAACAATAACAAGATTCGTCTTAGGTTTCATCCCTCACAGGTATTTGAGGAGTTTAGTTCATAATCATAAAAGAATACATCTTAGAAGAAAATATAAAACAAAACATAAGAAAAGCCCTAAAACCCCCTGAAGGAAATTGAAGGGAAGATCTTCCGTCTTGAGTATGATTCCGGCTTCTTGAGATGAATCAACTGGCTTTCTTCGAGTAAATCCCATAATTCTGGCTTCTCTGGCTTGGCTCCTTGGCCTACCTGGATGCCCCCCTCTTAGGTCACACTTAGGGTGTTTATATAGGCTTTTGAAATGTCTTTCTTCGGCCCTAAGTATCCTAATCCGAGTGGAATTAACATAGGTCACAGTAGGGACACACCCATGCCACACGCCTTGTAAGTCGAGGCCAGGTCGTGTTTGGGTCTGCTAAGGAGGCACGACCGTGTGGCTTAGGCCCAGGCCGTATCAATTTCATACTTTGGCCCATTTTCTCCGTTTTTGGCCTGTTTCTCGTTCTTCTCATCCTCCGGTGCTTCCTTAAATATAAAACATGAAATTAAAGGATTAGGAGCACCAAATTTCACAATTCGAGGAATAAATCATCCAAAAGTATGCTAAATGTGGGATTAAAATATGAACATATTACGATTTATCAGGGCACACGGGCATGTCCCTTGAGCAACACAGGTGTGTGGCCCCTATTTAGGCAAAAAATTTTCTAAGTGCATAAAAGTTTTCGATTAATTTTTGAAACCTTCTGAAAGTATGTTTAAGGCCTAGTAGGCCTAGGATGAGTATATTATGGGTTTGAATGGAAAGTTTTTACGATGAAATGAAATTTTATAGCCCTAAACATCATGATTAAGCAAGATGAGTTAGGTAATGCCTCGTATCCGGTTCCAGCTTCGAACACGGGTAAGGGGTGTTACATTTAGTGGTATCAGAGCTACTATTTAGTCGATTCTAGGACTAACGTAGCGTAAGTATGAGTCTAGCTATACATGCCATACATAAGAGTAATTATGTAATGATAGTGTGACGACTCCTGACGATTTAAATGGTGTTGTTATATAGTAAAAATGGACCCTGATCCCGATCGAGCTGCAGTTGATGATGCTACAAGCAATGCGCCAGCTCCCGCGCAAGGGATCACGCCAGTAGAGAGTAGACCCGAGACTATGGGTCAGGGAGAAGAGGCTCGAGAAGCCTTTCCCCAAATGATGAGAAACTGGTATACCGAGTATATACGAGCAAATCCTAATGCTTAACCCCCTCTACCCTACTTATTCCTCAGCTCGCTCCGGTAACTCCTCAAGTGGTTGAGGTAGTAAGAAGAGAAAGGCCTCCGGTCGATAAGATCTGGAAACAAGGAGCCGAGGAATTCCATGCTAGTAAGGATGATGACCCGGAGAGGGCATAATTTTGGTTGGAGAATACCATTAGGGTATTCGACAAGTTGTCCTGCACACTGAAGAGTGCATAAAGTGTGTAGTATCTCTTTTGAGAGATTCGACCTATCAGTAGTAGAGCACCCTTGTGTCGGTGGTGCCAAGGGAGAGAATTAATTGGAAATTCTTCCAAGAGGAATTTTGGAAGAAGTATATTAGTTAGAGATTCATCGACCATAAGAGAAAAGAGTTCTTGGAATTAAAGCAGGGTCGAATGACGGTGACCGATTACGAACGGGAGTTCGTAAGACTTAGCAAGTATGCCCGGGAGTGCGTGTCTACTGAGGCTATCATGTGCAAGAGATTTGAGGACAAGCTAAATGAGGATATCCGTTTGTATGTTGGAGTCCTCGAACTAAAAGAATTCGTAGTGTTGGTGGATAGAGCTTGTAAAGCCGGAGAGTTGGCTAAAGAGAACAGAAGAACTGAGATTGAGTCTCGCGACTCAAGGAAAAGACAGCTGAATAAGTCACTCCAATCTTCATCTAAGAAATCAAGGGATTTCCCTACTCAATCAACCACTTCAGCCGGGCTTTCAAACTAAAGTAAGGGCAAATAATTTTCGGGGTCTAATGTGCAAACCACATCAGTTGCTAGTGTTGGCAATAGCCGACCGAGTAAACCGGAATGCCTGCAGTGTGGTAGACGTCATTCTGGTGTGTGCCGAGAAAACGAGAAGGCTTGTTTCAGGTGTGGGTCTCTAGACCATTTTATCAGCGATTTCCCCAAGGCGGGTGAGAAAGAAAAGTCTCGGACTACAAGATCGGGAAGTGCTGTTAGAGGAAGACCATGGATAAACCCGGGAAATAAGATGAGTAGCAAGAATTCATCTAGAGAGTAGACTACAAGAGTCGAGGGTAGAGCACCAGCGAGAACATATGCCATTCATGCTCGTGAAGAGGCATCTTCCCCTAACGTAATCACGGGTACATTTTCTCTCTATGATACTCGTGTTATAGCTTTAAGTGATTCAGGATCTACCCACTCATACATATGCATGAAATTAGTCTCTAGCATAAGCATGCCTATATAGTCTACTGAAGTTGTAATAAGAGTGTCTAATCCCCTAAGCAAGTATATGTTGGTTGATAGAGTATGCAAAGGTTGCCCTTTGAT
This sequence comes from Gossypium australe, assembly GCA_005393395.2. NCBI lineage: Eukaryota > Viridiplantae > Streptophyta > Magnoliopsida > Malvales > Malvaceae > Gossypium > Gossypium australe. The sequence goes on from CM016624.1 coordinate 95,347,019, forward strand.
GATTAGGGGTCATTGTTTTCCGGTTGATCTTATGTTATTGCCGTTTGATGAGTTTGATGTCATCCTTGGGATGAATTGGTTAGTTACACATGATGTAATTGTGAGTTGTGGAAAGAAGTTTATTGAGTTGAAATGTGAGAATGGGGACACTCTTTGTGTTGAATCAGATGAGCAAAATAGATCGCAGTGATCTTTCACATGTGAGCTCAGAGGTATTTAAGAAAAGGGTATGAAGCTTACCTTGCCCTTGTGATGAATGCTAAAGAGACTGAGTTGAGAATTGAGTCGGTACCCATAGTATGCGAGTATCTAGATGTTTTCCCAGAAGAATTGCCAGGGTTACCTCCGGTTAGAGAGATTGAATTTGGGATTGAGTTAGCTCCGGGCACTGCCCCCATTTCTATTGCTCCGTATAGAATGGCTCCAACTGAGCTAAAAGAATTGAAAGCACAGTTGCAAGAACTAACAGATAAAGGTTTTGCAATACCGATTTTTCTCCGTGGGGTGCTCCTATTTTATTCATGAAGAAGAAAGATGGTTCTATGAGGTTATGCATAGATTATCGGTAACTCAACAAGGTAACTGTGAAGAACAAATACCCGTTGCCGAGAATCGATGTTTTGTTTGATCAATTGAAGGGAGCCACGGTGTTTTCCAAGATAGACCTAAGGTCTGGGTATTATTAGTTGAGAGTCAAGGACTCAGATGTGCCGAAAATGACATTTCGAACGAGGTATGACCACTATAAATTTTTGGTCATGCCTTTTGGTCTAACGAATGCCTCTGTCGTTTTCATGGACCTGATGAATCGCATTTTTTGGCCATACTTGGACAAATTTGTCGTGGTCTTTATCGATGATATATTGATCTACTCTCCGTGATGAGAGTGAGCATGCCGAGCAATTAAGGACAATTTTACAGATTTTGCGGGACAAACAATTGTACGCTAAGTTCAACAAAAGTGAATTTTGGTTCAAGGAAGTTGGATTTTGGGGGCACATTATCTCGGGACATGGGATTAGAGTCGACTCGAGTAAGATTTCAGCAATTGTGGATTGGAAACTGCCACGGAGCGTAACTGAAGTAAGGAGTTTTCTAGGCCTAGCCGGCTTTTGTAGGCGTTTTGTCAAGGGGTTTTCCATGATAGCTACCCCGATGACGAGACTTTTGCAAAAAGATGTAAAGTTTGATTGGATAGAAAAGTGTCAACAGAGTTTTGAGAAACTAAAGGCGTTGTTGGCTGAGGCTCCTGTTTTGGTACAACTTAAGCCTAGAAGAGAATTTGTGGTCTACAGTGATGCATCCCTGAATGGATTGGGTTGTGTACTCATGCAAGAGGGCAAGGTGATAGCATATGCCTCTAAACAATTAAAGCCGCATGAGAAGAATTACCCAACTCATGACTTGGAGTTGGTTGCCATTGTGTTTGCAGTGAAGATATGGAGACTGATCGTGTGTCAAAGTCTTAAAATTTATAAAAAGAATGATCGAGCCTAGAAACTAACTATGACAACGATTGAGGCAAGCGCACCTATCGAACAGTATTATAGTTTAGTGGCAATACCGGATTGTTGAACCCAAAGGAACCTGAAGTACTAATACTAACTTTCTTCTTATTATTTAGCCTAAGAATTAAAGGAATTTTTATCTAATCTAAAATTAACTAACAACTAAACTAAAGATTCAAAGACAAAGAGAATGAATTGGGGAAAATAACTTTCGGAAAAACCAATTGATTAAGACAATACCCGAGGAAGAATCCACCTAGACTTCACTTGTTATCTAACTCTGAACCAGACGATTTATTCACTTGACTTGATCTGTAGGATTCCCTAAGTTATATTAATACCTCCATCGAGGCTACTAACGTCTAACCCTAGGTTGATTAATTGAAATCTCTTTCTAATTAAAACCCCTAGAATTGCATTAACTCGATCTATGGACTCCCATATTAGCATCCTGATCTGGCAAAATCTCGTCACCCTATGTTTAGGCGTGCGATCAACTTCACTTAATTATGCTAGATCTACTCTTAGGCAGGGACTTTTGCTCCTTCACTTAAGCACATCACACTTGAATTAATATCCCAGAAATATCAAAACAAGAATTAAGAACACATAATTAAGAACAAATCAAGTATTTATCATATACTTCAGTAAATGATAACAGGATTCATCTTAGGTTTCATCCCCCTCAGGTATCTGAGAGTTTAGTTCATACTCATAAAAGAATACATCTCAGAAGAAAAGATAAAACAAAACATAAGAAAAACCCTAAAACTCCCTGAAGGAATTGAAGAGAAATCCTCCGTTTTGAGTATGACTCCGGCTTCTTGAGATGAATCAACTGGCTTTCTTTGAGTAAATTCCACAATTTTGACCCCTCTGGCTCGGCTCTTTGGCCTAGCTGGATGCCCCACTGGACTCTCTCTAAAGGTTGGCCTTTAGGGTGTATATATAGGCTACTGGAATGACTTTCTTTGCCTCTAAGTACCCTAATCTGAATGAAACTCTTCTTTCTCACATCAGGGACACGCTCATGGCACACGCCCGTGTGAATCGTGGCTAGACCGTGTTTGAGTCTGTTTGATAAGGCACGACCGTGTGGCTTGGGCCCAGGCCGTGTTGATTTTGTGATATGGCCCATTTACTCCGTTTTGGGCCCGTTTCTTGTTCTTTTCATCCTCCGGTGCTCTTCAGGGTATAGAATATGAAAACGAAGAATTAAGAGCACCAATTTACATAATTCAAGGGATAAATCATCCAAAAGCATGCTAAATGTGGGCTTAAAATATGTTACTATTACGGTTTATCATATACCCCCACACTTAAGCTTTTGCTTGCCATCAAGCAAAGTTCACTAGGGGTTAATTATGAAGGTAGACATTTAGTGTAGTAAGTGGGTTAAAACCTAGGTGCCTTTATCATCTCTGTATATCAAATCAAAGGTGTGGTCTCGACATGTATAATCGATGCAAGTTTTAGAATAACAAATCAATGTTGACACACTCATAATCAAAAAGTGAGCACGAAAAAGAATATATGCTCTATAAGGCTAAAAATCTCACAAAAATTATGGGTATTTGATGTCAACCTTGTGAATTTCAAACTTCAAGGTAATAATTAGATTCAGGTAGACAACCTAGCAAAAATTTTAATTTTTTGTAAAATAGACTTATCATGCTTGATTCTCTAGTATCGTTCAAATTTAATCATCGATGCACAATTAACTATGACTTAATCCAAAACATATCACAAACATCATGAATCACAAGAAATTTCATTCTCATAATAATGTGAGAAAATTACTTAAAGACAAGATATCATTCAGGGATTTGAGAATAATGCAGAAAGTTAGGCACTTTCTCGAAATAAATATTCACCCCCCACACTTAAGATGTACATTGCCCTCAATGTACAAAGATAGATAAACTGACAATATAGTGATAAAATCAAATATAGGGAGAGAAGTGAAACTTCCTGAATTTTGGATGGATTAGATGAAGAGAAACTTGGGGAGTGCCTTGAGCCGTTTGAACTTGAGTCCTCAAAGCAGCCGGTCTAATTTTATTGTATCCTAAGTTTAAACTAAATGCTATGAAGAATAAGAAGAAAATAATAAAAATAAAAATAAAAACAAAAGTAAATAATGGAAAATGAAATAGCAGAAAGATAACGGGAAAAGGAAAGGAAGAAGGGGGTTTAAATGGAGATGCGGCCCACGCCCATATTCCTACTTGTGGTACCCAAACGGAAATGGCCACGACCGTGTGTAAGGCTATGTGGGTATGGAGAACCTGCGCCTAAACATGAAAAGAAATAAACTAAACTATTTAGTAAGGTTAGTGCTCAAGTTGCCTCCCGAGAAGCGCTCGTTTAAAGTCTTTAGCTAGACTTACCTATCACCCGCACAATCATGGTGGTTTGAAGAGGTGGAAATCCTTTTTCATGCTATCACTTCGGTTATTGATATATAGTTTGAGTCGAGTAGTGTTTACCTTAAAAGTGCTGAATTTAGGATTAGTTACCTTGACTATTCCATCTGGGAAGATTTTGAGTACCTGATCTCCAACTTTGAAGTGATTGGTTCCACCCTTAATACTTGATGTCCTAGCCGTGTCAAGAACCTGAAGAGTGATCGTTTTGTCACTTACGCGAAATGTGAGCTTACGTGGTAGTTTATTTTGTAGAACTGCTGGGCACACTGCGTTTAGCTCCACATGTGACGTATCGTCTAACTTCCATTTGTTTGTCAAAAAGTTTTTAAAAAATTTCCTTGAATCTGGCATCTGCGAAAGAGCTTTAAGAAACAACAAGTTAATATGTAATTTCTTTGAAAGTTTAAGAAATTTATCGAATTGGTCCTCTGTATGGCCTTTCTTTATCGCATTGGGGGACGACTCATGTGGTTGGTACTCTGTAATTACCGGGTTTGGTTTATCATGGCTTACCTCAACCTCACCTTCCCCTACCACATTCTCTTACGTCAATGTTGGTTCATCTAACCCTTCACTATCGTGAACAGTTATTGCTTGAGGTTGCTCTCTGAGGTTAGTTTCGGTGTTGCTAGGCAAGATCCCTTGTGGTCCTTCTGAGATTAGCTTAGGAAACTGACTTAACTGGTTCTTGATCCCTTGAATCGATGTTTCTTGATTTTTGAGTTCTGTTTTAGTGTTTTGGAAACGCGTTTCTGACACCGCTATGAATTTTGTCAACACCTCCTCAAGGTTCGGCTTCTTTTCCTATGGGTAGGGCTATTGTTGAAAGTTCGGGAGGGGTTGTTATCTCTGATTACCTTGACCTCCCCACGAGAAATTGGGGTGGTCCCTCCAACCTGGATTGTAAGTATTACTATAAGGGTTATTTTGAAATTTAAAATTGTTACCCATATAGTGAGCTTGCTCATTTTCCATGCCATATCCGTAAGGTGGGTACTCAGGATTCACCACGCCTCCTAGATTCGAGTCATATTGCATTACTGGGTGTACCTGCGAGAGACTATACAAACCATCAATCTTTTTATTCATCATCTCTACCTGATTTGATAGCATGGTGACTGCGTCGAGGTTGAAGAAACTGGCTGCTTTAGTAGGAATTGTCCTCATGACTTGCCACTGATAATTATTCAGTGCCGTCTTCTCTATAAACTAAAATTATTTGCCAAAAGCAAATAGATAAAAAATTAACAGAGTAAAAAAAATTAAAAATAAAAATAATAATAAAGATAAATTGCAATAATAATAAAATAGCTAAAGAAATAAAAATTGAACTTTCTTAATATTTTAGTTCCCCGGCAACGGCGCCAAAAACTTGATCGTGTGTCAGAGTCTTAAAAATTTATAAAAAGAATGATCGAGCCTAGAATTAACTATGACAACAATTGAGGCAAGCGCACCTATCGAACAGCAGTATAGTTTAGTGACAAGACTGGATTGTCAAACCTAAAGGAACCTGAAGTACTAATACTAACTTTCTTCTTATTATTTAGGCTAAGAATTAAAGGAATTTTTATCTAATCTAAAATTAACTAACAACTAAACTAAAGATGCAAAGACAAAGAGAATGAATTGGGGAAAATAACTTTGGGAAAAACCATTTGATTAAGACAATACACGAGGAAGAATCCACCAAGACATCACTTGTTATCTAACTCTGAACCAGACGATTTATTCACTTAACTTGATCCATAGGATTCCCTAGGTTATATTAATACCTCCGTCGAGGCTACTAACGTCTAACCCTAGGTTGATTAATTGAAATCTCTTTCTAATTAAAACCCCTAGAATTGCATTAACTCGATCTGTGGACTCCCATATTAGGTTTTACACTAATCCAGCAAAAGGAAAGAGGTTGAGTTCCAAGTAGGTGATATAGTGTTTCTAAAAGTATCGCCATGGAGAAAAGTCCTTATATTTGACCGGAAGGGCAAATTGAGTCCATGTTTTATCGGACCTTATGAAGTTACCGAGAGGATATGACCAGTAGCTTATCGTTTGGCCTTGCCATCTGAGCTGGAAAAGATTCATGATGTTTTCCACGTGTCCATATTATGGCGATACCGTTCGGACCCTTCACATGTGATAGTACCAACAGAGTAGAAATTTAACCGGACTTGACTTATGGCGAAGAACCGGTTAAGATTTTGGCACGAGAGTTTAAACGATTGAGAAACAAAAGTATAGCTCTTGTGAAAGTGCTATGGCAAAGACATGGTATCAAAGAGGCTACATGGGAGCCCGTGGAGTCTATGAGAAACCAATATCCCAACCTTTTCACCGGTAAGATTTTCAAGGACGAAAATCCTTAAGGGGGAGAATTCTAACAGCCCAATTTAGGGACTAGTCGGAAAAGCGATCTGGGGTTCACTAATCCAAGGTTAGAGAAAATTATTTTCATGTTATTTTATGAATTAGAGCATGATTATATAGATGCATGAAAATTTTGGGTGTTTTAATTTTAGCGATTTCATGCTTAATCGCGAAAAAGGACTAAATCGCATAAAGTACTAAAGTTCTATTTTAATTGCTTGAGGTACCTAATAGCAATAGAATTTTAATTGGAAGCCTTTAATGTGCAATTATACCTATCTAAAGGTCATAGCTGGCCATAGGATTGAAGGGGGAGAAGATGATTAAATTAGTCAATGTTTTGGTGGTGTTAGGTGATTATTGAATAAAATAAGAGAAAATAATAAAGAAAAGAATAGTATCATCTTTTCTTCTCTTCATCACCACCAAAAATTGGCAGGAAACAAGGTTTGGAGAGCTCAAAAAAATTTCAACAAACTTTCTCCTCACAAGTAAGTGATTTGATGATCATTTCTTTATAAAAATTGTACTTTTGGAACCCCTAAAGCTTAAGCTTTCTAAAGAGGGGACTATCTTGCAATATGGTGAAAAGTTTAGGGATTTTCCATGAGAGTTTTTAAGTTGTTTTTTGCATCTTTATGGAAGAAAATGAGACTTAGATGTTTAATAAACAACTTTTGTGAAAGGTGTTGCCATGAAAACACCTAAAAGGACTTTTTTGTAAAGGTTGCAAAATTGTTGTAAATGTGTGAAATGTTGGGTTTTGATGATAGCTATAAGAGAAATAAATGTTCACCTAGGCTTGTTGAAGGTAGTAGAATTGATTTTCGAGCCTAGGGGTAAAATGGTCATTTTGCCAAAGTCTAAGGGCAAAATAGTAATTTTACGAAAGCATGATTATTGAAATGTTTTTATTAATATGGTGATTAAAATCAGCTAATTTGCTATTATAGAGCAAGAAGATCCAAGAATCAATCTCGACCGGGGAAAGAATAAAATATCAAACTAGACCGACGATCTAGCTTATTTTGAAATCGAGGTAAGTTTGTATGAGATAAATTCAACAATTATGCCAGCATATTTGGGAATGTTTAATATTATGATGATACATGATATTCTACTAAATTGAGTAATTAATGTTGAATGAGTAAGTTGAGATATTGATGTCCTAGGTGGACTATAATGAATGTGAAAAGACTATCTTTGAGACATGAGATGGATGAGGTCCCGTATAAGACCATGTCGGGGACATGGCCTCTGCACCGAATTAATATCCCGTATAAGACCATATCTGGGATATGGCTTCGGTATTGAATATGAGAATCATATAAGACCATATCCGGGATATGGCATCGATAGTTGATGTGAGATTTCGTATAAGAACATATCTGAGATATGGCATCGGCACTCAGAGGTGACCCCAAGTGAGACCACACCTGGGATGTGGCATTGGCATCGTGTCTATAATAATGACGATGAGTATACGTCTTTTAGAATCGCTAGTGATTAATGGGATAAATAGATAAGCTGGAAATAGAAATGAGATTAGTACTAAAGTCATGTGATTGAGCGAATACAGGTACCCATGAGAAATTCACGAGGAATGTTATGATTGTGGTATGGTATGTTTTAGATAAGAATGAATACGAGTAAGTTATGGCAAGTGTTTATGACCTTGTGTGGTTAACTAATGCTAAGGAATGATATCCTTATGAGCTTATTCTTTCTATTTAATTCCATGCAAACTTACTAAGCTTATTACTTACCCCTCTCATTCCTCTATTCCTTGTAGTATTGCCAAGATAGCTCGAGAAATAGCAGACGTCAGAGTTGAAGATCACACTATCGACTAATATTTGGTATAGCCCACTAGATTCATTTTGAGTATGGCATGTATAGGACTTGGTATTTTTGTCATGTCATATTTGTAAGCCAAATGTGTTGGTTATTCTAGTTGTTCAATTTGTTTTGTAAAAGGACATGGGAGGTTGGCCTATACTTGATATGTCCATATATTCAATGAAGATGAATTTCATGAAGTGTATGTTTTGCGGATGTCTTGATTCTTTTGAGTTCTTAGAGGTACCATATGGTCATCTTAAATATTGAATTGTTTTGGTGTGAGTGTGAATTTTTGTTAGGGTGGGAAATGGCTTGGTAGATAGTCATATAGTTGTCCACACGGGCAGACACACGGGCATGTGTCTAGGCCGTGTGTGACACACGGTCAGCCCCATGGGCGTGGTGCTCGGCCGTGTGTCCCCTTACATGCTAGAGTTGCAAGTCAGTATGCTCAGTAGTAAACACACGGGTAGAGACAAGGCCGTGTGTCTCAGCCGTGTGGGAGGCACAGCCAAGAACATGGGCGTGTGCCCAGGCCGTGTGAAGTCTACACCTGAAGTCAAGAATTTAATTCGACACACGGTCTAAAGACACGGGCGAGTGCCTTGGCCGTGTGACCATAGTGAGATGATGATGTCATAAACAGAATTCTAAGGTTTTTGCACATGGGCGAAGACACGGGCGTGTCGAGGCCATGTGAGGGACACAGGCGTGTGTCCTGCCATGTGTATTAAGTCAGTGTCAGCCACGGGCAAGGAGCACGGGCGAGGAGCACGGGCATGTCCCTTGAGCAACACGGGTGTGTGGCCCCTGTTTAGGTAAAAAAATTTCTTAGTGCATAAAAGTTTCCAATTAGTTCCCGAAACCTTCCGGAATGGAAAGTTTTTAAGACGAAATGAAATTTTATAGCCCGAAATGTCATGATTAAGCAAGATGAGTTAGGTAATGCCTCGTATCCGGTTCCGACTTCGAACACGGGTAAAGGGTGTTACAGCAAGCTTTAAGCTTAGTAAGTCTACATGTAAACAATAAGCATCATACCATATGCTAAGCAATCACAAACATTACATATTATGTAAGAACAATTCACATTTTCATAATCATGCTTACTCATCTCATCTCTTACCACCTTCCAACCATATAACATATATATTGCTCACATTTACTTGCACATATACCCTGCACTCATCACCACAAAGTCACATGAAATATTTACTTAGACAAATTTCTCGATGAAACCTTCGGAATAATACTAGGTACCTGGAGGTTTCACACACAGCCCACCATTAATCAATAATAAGGTGGTATCGCACATAGCCCACCAACAAGAATAATTACGGTGGTTTCGCACATAGCCCACCAAATGATAATGTAAATGATGGTATCACACACAGCCCATCGTGAATAAATAATAAAGTGGTATCACACACAGCCCAACAAATAATATTTACAAATATTTTTCCGTACTTACATTTCTATTTCGAGGTTCATACGAGAGTTACTCATTATCTATCATTTTCAATCAATCTCACCAACAAGTAATTTCATCCATACAATGCATCAATAGGTAACAACTTATGTACTAAAGATGTATCATTTACACATAAACTTACCTCGGTGCAAAATGTGTTAATCGACGGTTTAGTCCGTAACCTTGCCTTTTCCTCGGTCAAGATTGTTTCCACGCTCTTCTTGATCTATAATAATAAAATTTACTCATTTAATTACTACGTAACTCATGATACATCAAAATTTCTACTTAGGCAAAAATGACCAATTTGCCCTTATACTTTGGCAAAATTATGATTTTGCCCCTAGGCTCGTTAATCATTTTTCATCACATTTTCTCATTAAACAAGCCTAGATGAACATTTATTACTCTTACAACAATTCACAATACCAATCATTTCATGCATTTATTACTCAATTTATACCCTTCACAAATAGGTCCCTTTTTAGGTGTTTTCATGGAAACACCTTTCACAAAAGTTGTTTATTAAGCAACCATAATTCATTTTCTTCCTTAAAACTCAACAAACAACATAAGTACTCTCATGGAAAGTGCCTAAACTTTGACCATTTTACAAAATAGTCCCCTCATTAGCTAGATCATGCTACAATCAAGAAAGGACACTAAAATCACTTACTTACAAGGAGAGAAGCTTGGCTGAAAATTTTGAGTTCTCTAACTCCTATTTTTGCTGGTAATTTCAGTGGAGAAAAAAATGAACAAGGGTAGTATTATTCTCGTCCAAGAATATCACCTTATTCCATCGAATTTCAACTTTCAATCGGAACATGACAATTTGTCCATATTTCACAACTTATGATTATTTCATTATGTATACCATCACATACATATCAACACAATCATACAATTCAATTCAAGCATGTTAACATACATATTTAAGTTACATGAACTTACCTTTATTTGAATTTCAACAAATCCGGAACCTTTTGCTTTCATCGATCTAGTTCCTTAATTGGTCTTTCCGAATCTATATGGATAAATTTAACCATTAATCTATCACATTTCATATACATTTGCATTCTATTACATCATAGGCAAAATTACCATTTTGCCCCTATTATTTTCAAAAATTCTAATTTCGTCCCTAGGCTCGGAAAATGAAATTCATGAAATTTAATCCCCTTTCCAAGCCTAGTCGAAATTTATTTACTACATTTATAGCACATACATTTCACAAATTTCAGAATTTTTCATGGGTTTTACCACTTTTTCATTTTAGTCCATAAATCAAGTTTCATCAAAAATTGCTTTGTAAAAGTTGTTTATCTATGAATAACCTTTCATTTTCTACAAAAAATTTCTAATTTTCAGCATATTCATCCATGACCCAAATTTCATACCTTGATAACTTTTGAAATAAATCCCATAAATAGAAAGATTAGACTATCCTAATTCCAAAAATATAAAAATTACTAAAAACGGGACTTGATTTCATACCTTTTTAAGCTTGAAAGTTTTTCTTCCTCTCTCTTAGGGTTTTCATAGAAAAATTGGGGAAAATGATATGAAAATAGATGAATATTTCTTTTTAATTAATTATCATCTTTTAAATTTTTTTGATTTCCAATTTAGTCCCTACCCTTTTCTAATTTTTCCATGGATGAGTCACTAAAATATCTACTAACTACTCTTCAATGGTCGAATTACCATATAAGAACCTCAACTTTTGCATTTTATGCAATTTAGTCATTTCCCTAATTAAACACACAATTGGTAAAATTTTCGTATCAAAGTTTTCATGTGACCTTCCTATCATGATGTCAACAATAAAATAAAAATAAAATAATTTTTTATTTTTGGCTCGGATTTGTGGCCTCGAAACCACTATTCTGATCTCACTGAAAATGGGCTGTTACACACAGAGATATGGTACTTCGAAACCAAGAAGTTCTTCATCATTCTCACAAGGACAAAAATGATATTTCTTCCCATCTAGCGATCTTAGAACTATCAATTACTTAAAGAATGTGTTTTATCCATATAAAATCGCTTTAAGATCTTTTCTATATAAGTTGCTTAATTAAGAATAATTTCATTTGATAAGTGCTCGATTTACAAGCCCAGACAAAACTTTGTATTTCCAAGATCTTTCATATCAAATTTTTTCTTCAAATAATAAATTTCTTTTTAAAGCACTTTAGGAGTTCCAATAATATTCAAGTCACCAACATACACAACAATTATAACAAACTTCAATTTTAATCTTTCTATAAATACACATGGGCATGTTGGATCATTTTTATAAACTTCCTTCAACAAATACTCACTAAGTCGATTATACCACAAACACCTAGATTATTTCAATCCATATAGAGATTTATGCAAACATATTGAATAATTTTCCTAAGAAACTTTACACGCTTCTAGCATTTTAAATCCTTCAGGGATTTTCATATAAATCTCATTTTCAATTGGACCATATAAATAAGCTGTAACAACATCCATTAGATGCATATCTAGCATTTTTACACAGCCAAATTCATCAGATACCTAAAAGTAATTGTATCCACCACATAGAATATGTCTCCTCATAATCAATATTTTGTGAAAAGCCTTGTGCTACTAATTGTGCTTTGTATTGTACAACTTCATTTTTCTCATTTTGTTTTCTCACAAACACCCATTTATACTAACTGCTTTACTCCTTCAAGGTTTTGAACTATTGGTACAAAAACTTCACGTTTTGAGAGTGAAATTAATTCTACTTGAATTGCGTCTTTCCATTTTAGCCAATCATCTTTTTGTCTACATTCTTCAATAGATTTAGGTTCAAGATCCTCATTTTCATTCTTTATTTCAACTGTAGTATTTTATGCAAAAACATTGTCAACAACTTTTTCATTTCGATTCCAAATTTTTCTATAGAGACATAATTTATAGAGATTTCTTCATTTTCATAGTTTTAAGAAACTGAACCTCTTCTGGGGTGTTATAATTAGTTATGTATTGGTCTTCTTCATTAGTACTGGCCTCCATAATACAATCATATTGAGTGTTTGCTCTTTTTCTTTTATGAGGATTTTTATCCTTGAAATTGATTGGTCTACCATGCTTCAAGTGAGGCTGACTTTCATTTGCACTAATAGATTGTCTTACAGAGACACTAGTTCTTATTAGAGTATTTTTAGCCAGTATATGAGATTTAGTAACTCTTTTAAGGCCCGTGACCACCTATAAATGTGTTATCGTTTATGGTAAAAATATCACACCAAAAATATGTAAAAGTAAATTGGCGATGTCCGCAAGTATACATGTCAATTTGTAATTGTAACAACCCGATTTTAGTTGTGTCAGAAATAGTGGTTTTGCTACCACAATTTTGACATGTGAATCCATAAATATTATTTATTTAATACTTATAAATTTATGTGAGTGTCGTATTAAGATTTGATCTGATAATTTTGATGTTTTGGCTAGTTAATTAAGGAAAAAAGACTAAATCGTAAATATGTAAAACTTAATCCCTATTGATTTCTACTAACTAAAAAGCATGATTAACTATTGTTAAAGGTTTTAAACGGTAAATATACCATTTTTAATAGTGTTGGACAGTAAGTGGGATTTTATTTAATTAATGTGATATAATTTATATTATAAAATCCCAAAAGGAAAAAAAAAAAGAATCAAAAGGAAAATATTTTTATTTAGCTTGGTTCATCATCCTCTTTCACAAAAAAAGGGGTAAAGTTAGGTTTGATTATTCAAGCTTTCGGTCCTTGATTGAGTAAGTTATTTTAGTCCGTTTCTTGTAATTTTTATGTTTTTGGAATCCCAAGAGCTGATTTAGCTAACCTAAGGACTATGTTGTCAAACTTTTAGAGCTTTCTAAAGTTTTCATTAATGTTTTCTTGAAGCTTTTGTGGTTATTTGGTTAATTTTGAAGCTTAGATATGTTAATGGACTAGTTTGTAAAGTAAAAAAATGTTAGTTTTGAAATTAGGGACTAAAATGAAATAAGTTTAAAATGTGTGTGAATATTCTGAATTTTTGTGTTCTATTGGATTTTTGGAGGATGATATTGAGACTGATTTTGAAATCGAAGCTCAAATGTGAAAGTTGTAGTATTTGCGATTTTAGGGACTAAATTGAAATAAATGCAAAACATAGAGAAATAATGTATTGATGAAATTGAGTTAAGGATTGAATTTAATATGCTGTTATAAACTAATTGGAATGGTTAATTAAGTTAAATCATGTTTTAGATCAAGAAATTCAACAAATGAAGGACTTACGAGGAAAGAGAAAAATTATCAACTAGTCCCTGTTAGCTAAACCGCTACGATTTTGTCAAGTAAGTTTATAAAATATAATTTAAAATTGTTTATTTTAATGTATTATATTTGATTTATTAATATTTATTGTTGGTGAATTGGAAATTATTTTATAATGTGAGATAAATCCCGATGAAATTAGTAAACGTCTCGTATACGAGGTTATGAGCTCTTGCCCAAGTTCCGAGCTCCTGCATATGTTGTGGACTTGAGAATACAAGAATAGGTTCTGAGATCTTGCATATGTTGCGAACTCGAGAATATAGTTTTAGGTTTCGAGCTCCTGCATATGTTGCGGACTTGAGAATATAGGAACATTAAGCACGGCACAGGCTATTAATCATGTAGGTTCAACCCTAATGGGTAACCAAACACTATTATTTTCACAGGTATGCAGAGTTCTTTTATGAAATTTCATCAGGTATAATTGTGATTGTATTTCTACATGTATGCCATTTGAGATTGGCTAAATGTTGAATATGTATTGATTATAATATCTAAGTAGGTTGTTTGAAAATGAGAATGATTATGGTTATTCATATGATTAAACTTAAAGTTTTATATATTAATGATGTGATTTGAATCTTGGTAGGTATATTTGTATTTCATAGTGAATTTGTATGTGATAAGAAATTGAGGTAAGTGAATGTTTATGTAACACCCCTCACCCGTATTCAATGCCAGAATAGGGTTACGGAGTATTTCCGGACTTATAAAACAATTAAACATTCATTTCACATACATTTCAAATTTCATGCAATCATCATTCAAACTCAATCACATTGTCCCTAATACGAGTCTACAATGTCCTAAACATGCTTTAGAAGTGGTTCGAGACTAAACCGATAGCTCAAGAAATTTTTAGAAAACTTAGAAAATTTTTTCAATATACAAGGGACACACACCTGTGCGCCCGACCATGTCTCACATGGCCAAAGACACGCCCATGTCGTAGGCCATGCGGACATTCGAAATAATATCACATGGCCGTGTCTCAGCTTGTGCCCGATCCCATGTAACTCTCTGACTTGGGTTACACAGCCAACACACACGCCCGTGTGCCCTAGAAATGGCCACACACGCCCACGTGCCAGGCCGCGTGCTAGGCCATGCCAAACCTGTAGGGTATACTGACTTATGCCACACGACGTGTGCTAGGCCGTATGGAGCATATTGACTTGATTTTTAACTCAACACCCGGGGACACACGGCAGTGCATCCTGACGATGTGTCACAACGGCTGAGACGCACGCCCGTGTCTCTACTCGTGTAGACAAAAATAGGCTATTTGCCAAGCCATTTTGCCACCCAACTTTGTTTAGACCTACATCAATCCAATTGGCACAAAAACATAGCATATATAGGCATTCAAACCAATTAAATCAAGCATAACTCATGCTAACTCAATACCATTATCCATAATACACACAAGTCACAAAATAGGCCATTCCATTTATACCAAATTAACATATACAATTCAACTAATTAAACACTTTCAAACATGTATCATTATACTCAAACTTACAAGCATATATCTTCTCCAATATCAACCATTTGACATCCATCATACCTATATTCCACAATCATCATATATCCATCAATAGAAACTCACAACATAAGCTATACACACATATATGTACACAACCAAACCAACAAATTAAGCCAACTCACATGGCTATATACAAAACCAAACTCTTAATATTTACAAGCCATTTCAAATGACTAAATTCATTAACAACACATACACCAAAATGACCAAAGTTCCTATACATACCATATACTCAAAATACTTAAATTCAAAAGTACCAAGATGATATTTGGATAGTGTGATGAAGTCTCCGACGATTCCTGAATCTGAGCTAGCTTTGAAATCATTATAAAACAAGGAAAAGTAAACAATGTAAGCTATAATAAACAAAACTCACCATTTAATTTACCATTCAAAATATGCATATAACATACCAAAAAATAATTAACCACAATGTTAACATGTTTTCAATCATCTATGTAACCATGAGCTCACTTCTTTCATATGTTCAATGCATATACAGTTTTCGTACATACCTGTACTGATACATATCTATTCTCACCATTTCATATCTTTGATATACCCGTTGAACCATTTGGAATAATATAGGATACTCGAGAATCTTGCACCTTAAGTGCCAATATATATAGTCGAAGCAATCTCAATAAATCTTGCACCAAAGTGCCAATACATAGCCTAAGCTATCTCAATATCATATGTCAATAATGCTCACTCTCGAGCTATCAACATGTCTTCTCATACAAGCTGATGGTCATGATATAGCTACACGATGCTGTTCATACAACCTAATGAGAATCTGCAACACATCCTAGATAACTCAACCACCGGTAGGGCATTTGGACTAGCACCCAAAATAATAATAACCCCTAATGACATGTCATTTGTATCCTAATCTATTTCTAAGGTTCAACCGGGATTTTCCACTTGCCGATTCATTGTCAAACATGTTCGTGGATTCGTACTCACAACTTTATGAAATATCAAAGCATTTAAAATACAATTAAACAAAGTTTATCACATACAAACATACCTCAGATGCAACAACGGTGAAACGAGTCGATTAATCCAAAACCTTGTTCTTCCCCCGTTCTAAGTCTATATTTTTTCTTTCCTTGATCTAAATGTAATCAAAATTAAATTATTTAAATATATCTCTATTCAATTTAGTCCAAAATACATTTTAAAACCACTTTACACTTTTACCCCTAATATTTCATAATTTTTTTATAATTTAGTTCTTATGTCATAAAATCACAAATTCATGCAATTCAACCATAAACCATGCTAACTGAATATCAATTTGGTCCCTAGTAGTCCATATCTTTCATTTATTTTGTAACATCCTAAAAATTTGGGATTCTGTATTTTGCACTATTCCATGCGTTAGGTTAACTATGTATGTTAGTTGGGTATGTTTGGGGGTCCTAAGAAGGCTTGGAGTCGAGTTGGGCCCTGGTAAAATTTTAGTGTTTGGGCACTTAAGGGAGAGAAGGTAGGTGGCGCCAAGACATAAGCGAAAAGGTTGGTAAATTGCTAGCACAAGCTGGGCATGTGGCGAGGTGGCTATGGTGTGAAAAGGGCAGAGAGGAGAGCTTGGGTTTGAATCCCACCTGCTGCAACTTATTTAATTTATTTTGTGCTAAGCAGGTGAAGCTAGTAGAGTTCAAAATGGACTCTGCAAGAGGAGTTGAAGACTCAGTCAAATGAATTTGAATGAGTGATGGAGAGGAGTTTGAGGAGAAAATCAAGGAGCAAATTATGGGATTGAGGTGAGAGGGAGTAGTGGCCTATTTTAGGGAAGTACATGGGGGGAGAATTTCGGTGAAGAGGGGTCTTTTGGGTTAATAGTGCAATCGGTTTTGGTAGGGGATGTAAGTGCCAAAACTCTGAAGTTTTTTTTGTTGGATCTTTTATGCATTAAGAGTTCCTTTCTTTTTGGCCATTTTGTGCATCTTTTCTTGCCGAAAATCCCTTCTCTTCTCTCTACGTGATTGTGCACCATCTTCCTTGGCCGAATCTAGTAAGTAGGTTCCTTCCTTCCTCTCATCTTCTTTTCTCCATGGCCGAATGCTTGACCCTCATAATTTGGTTGTTTCATTTCATCTCTAACTGAAACTCCATTCCCCTTATTCTTTTCCTTGTGACTTCATCTTATAGTGGCTTAAGCGAAGATAGCCGAATCTCTCTCTAAGTCGACTTGTCTATAATCAATGTAAGGTGATTCGTTCTTGTTTTTCTTTGATTCATTCTTATGTCTTCCATAGCCGGAGTGGCTATCTCACTTTCTCTTTGATTCACAACTAACTCCTTCTCTGTTTTCTCTTCATGTCAAGTCCAATCTGTCTGTGCTCGATTCTCTTTTAATCAAGGCTGATTGTGCTTTGGAGTAAGCAATTCCCTTCTCTATTTTCTAATCGTTTGGACTTCAGGAAATAGTGGTAAGAGCAGAAACCTCTTGTGCCATTTTCACTGTAGAATTTTACTTATCGGGTTTTCCTCATGGATGCAAGTGATAATCAATCGAAGGGGGTATCGCTAGGGGAACCTAAGGGGAGTGGTCTCGTAACCCCTACTCCCAAGTTTAAGCATAGGGCAGTGTTACCAGTTGGAGATTTCCTGCCGGGTTGTGGAAGGGAACCAACATCCGGTGCGAATAGGCAAATCGTGGTTGTTCGCGATAGTGAGGGTAAGCGTTGTAAATCTTTTGATTCAGATACGGAGTGAGATCTCCCTTTTGTTAGTTAATTGTGTGATATGTTGGTATAGGTGACGGCGATCAGGAGGGTTTAGTTCTCTACGTAATCAAGTGTGTAATCTCACACCGTAACCGTTTAGTTTCGCATACGCTACCATGTTGGTAAAACTGAACCATCGTTACTCGTAAGTTTAATGAATCGGATTATTACATGCAATCGAATAACACGCTTAATCAATGCCATCTTTGAAAATCGCTAAAATGCCCTTAACGGGCCGATTTACTAAAATGCCCTTATCAGGTCGATT
Organism: Gossypium australe; assembly: GCA_005393395.2. Lineage (NCBI taxonomy): Eukaryota > Viridiplantae > Streptophyta > Magnoliopsida > Malvales > Malvaceae > Gossypium > Gossypium australe. The sequence continues at coordinate 95,365,522 of CM016624.1, forward strand.
TACCGAAATGCCCTTATCGGGCTGATTTACCGAAATGCCCTTAATGAGCTGAATTACCAAAATACCTTTAATGGGCCAATTTACCAAATTACCATCGATGGGTTTAATGTTTGTTTTATACTTGGGTATTCTGTTATGTATGTTGCATCCTATCATATTGCATGGGGCGGGAATTTGAATGAAGAGCAGTGTAGCCTGGTGGCATAGCCACAATTCATATATTTACATGCTTAATTATGACTCCGGTGGCTCAGCCACAAATACTCAATGTTTAGCAACTTGACTACATATTGGTGTGAGCGGGGGGGGGGATGGGTTGACTTGATCCCCACAGGTGTGATTGGCTGGTCGGGGGTGTGTTGGATGGATGGGTTAGGCTGCATAATTTCATTATTTTGCACTATTATGCTTAATAGGCTTGGCCCAATTTGATGACACATGGGCTCAGGCACAAACGGTGGCGGTAAGGGGATTACATACTGAGTTCCTGTAACTCACCCCCTCTCTTTATCCTCGCAGGTAATGCTCAGTAGAAAGGACTTAGGGCCATGGATGACTCGGTGGAGGCCATACTTTAGGAATATAGGTTGCAAACCTTAGTAAATTTCCTTTCTGTTTTATTTCCTTATTTTTACTATTATGTGGGTTTAAAAATTTGTAATAAGGCCTCTGGACTTAAATTTCCTTTAAATTCTCATCTCTGCTATAACTAATATTATCACTTGTTTAATTTGGTGGTTTTTCTAAAGCTTTAATAACTGGTTTCCAAAATATCATGTTTTTGCGAATCTTCAAGTTCGATTTCCATAACAAGGGTAGTTTCAAGCTAATTATAACTTTTATAAAATAAACACTGAGTAAAATGGAGTTTTATAAACAATCTACGTAACACAGAGTTTTCAAGAGTGATGCAAACATTTTCAATGATGGCATGGTTTTAAACAACCCTTTTTATGTGACACGCCAGATTCAGTCGTAACGTCTAGGCCGGGTTTGGGGTGTTATATTTTATGGTATCAGAGCCCGGTTGCAAAACTCGGCTGTGGAGTGGGTTCAAAAATGTTTTTCAAAGTTGTTTGAAACTTGGTTTTAAAAAAAATGCACGTCTTTAGTGGAATTATGGCACCACGAGTATCCGGCACCAAATCCGTAAGTCTTCTCATTCTACGATTACCGTTGTGATAATGTTATGAGGGTAGTAAGAAAAATTTTACGAGACAGTAGTACATTGGAACTTCTAGCTTTAGGAGCTAAAACTATAGAGATTGAGACTTTAGGAATACGAATGCGATTCGCGAAAACAACTTTTCTACTTTCATTTCATAAAACACTGATCAATAAACATTGAATTACATACTGATTCATAAGATTCTTAATCAGATTAAATCGACCTAGCAAACATGAGCACTAGAGGACGTGGACGCGGTAGACGTGGCCGTGGGAGAGGCCAAGGTGCTGGGATTAGGTCCGAAGCATCTGGGCACATGCCTAAAATGGACGCACCTGCGTCACCGATGACTGAAACTGGGTCACATGACCGAATGGGAGGGGACGATGCTTTGTCCCAAGCTATGCTGCGAGTACTGGAAAGGGTTGCTGGGGCAAGTACTGGGTCGGCAACTCGTGGGTCTATATCTGAGCAACTTAGATTGAATGGGGCCGAAGTTTTTAGGGGTATTTCGGGTGTAGCCCCAAATGTAGCAGAGTATTGGCTTGGGGCTGTGGAGCGGATTATGGATGATTTGGATTGTACAGCTGAACAGAAACTGAAAGGGATTGTGTCATTGCTGAGAGATGAGGCGTACCAGTGGTGGCTCACTATTAGGGAAGGCACTCAAGCTGATCATATCACCTGGGATTTCTTTAAGATAGCATTCTAGGGAAAATATCTCGGTGTTAGCTATGTGGATGCCCGAAGGAAAGAATTTTTAAATCTGGTTCAGGGAGGTAAAACGGTGGCAGCGTACGCGGCGAAGTTTTTGTGTCTGAGCCGGTATGCGGGGAGAATAGTATCGACTGATTATGAATGCTGTGTACGTTTTGAAGATGGACTGCGTGATGAGTTGCGGGTATTGATAGCCCCGTAAAGGGAGAGGAATTTTGCTACATTAGTGGAGAAAGCTAAAATTGCTGAGGTGGTAAAACACTCGGAACGGAAAAATCGAGATAAGGATAGGGGCAGGAACAAAAGAGATTCAGGGTACTCAGGTTCTGCAAGAGGGTTTTAGAAAAGGCCCAGGTACGAGGAGCCAGTTCGAGTGGGTGTTCCAGCGGTTACCAATCAGTTACAACCTTGTGTGGACTGTGGGAAACTTCACTCGGGTGACTGCTGGAAGAGAACTGGTGATTGTTTCAGATGCAGATCGAAGGACCATCGGTTTAGGGATTGTCCTCAAGAGCCTGTCCAGACACAGGTAGTTCATCACAGATTTGCCCAGCCAGCAGGAGGTGCTCAGCAGCTGCCGAGGGGTCGTGGGTCTAGTCGAGGTGGAAATGGTATAGGACGCGGTCAAGGAGCACGGGGAATGGGTGCTGGTAACAGGGATAACACAGATGTGGGACAGCCAGGATTGGTTTACGCGGCTAGACGACGAGAGGATGGCGACGCACAGACGTCATAACCGGTACACTTTTCATATTTGATGTACCCTTTACCGCTTTAATAGATATTAGTTCTACCCATTCGTATGTTGCCTGTGCTGTGTCTGGAACTATGGATATTAAACCTGAGATTGCTGCTAGAGAAATGTCTGTAATTAGCCATTTAGGACAATTTGTGGTAGTGAATAAGTTTTTTAGGGATGTGCCCCTAGAAGTTCAGGGAGTAGTATTTCTGGCGGATTTGATGGAACTACCGTTCGACTAGTTTGACCTTATATTGGGCATGGACTGGCTAGTTAAGCACCGTGCGAACTTGGACTGTGCTGCAAAGCATATGGTACTAAGAACTCTAGAGGATAAGGAAGTGATGATGATAGGTGAGAGAAGGAATTACCTGTCCAATGTGATTTCTGCTTTAAAGGCTGAAAAGTTGGTAAGAAAAGGGTGCGAGCCATTCCTAGCTTATATCAGTGCCTTGGATGCCAAGGAGTTGTCAGTAAAGTGTGTTAGAACAGTGAAAGAATTTACGGATGTCTTTCCTGAGGAGCTTCCAGGATTATCTCCGGATTGCGAGGTGGAATTTGGCATTGAGCTATTGCCAGGAACGACTTCAGTGTCCATCACCCCTTAAAGGATGGCGCTGAAAGAACTGGTGGAACTTAAAGCTCAAATCCAGGAGCTACTGGATCGTGGTATTATCCGACCAAGTGTGTCACCGTGGGGAGCACCAGTTTTGTTCGTTAAGAAAAAGGATAGGTCGATGCGTATGTGCATTGATTATAGGCAATTGAACAAGTTGACGATCAAGAATAAGTATCCACTACCAAGGATTGACGACCTGTTTCATCAGCTGCGAAGAGCTTCAGTCTTCTCGAAGATAAACTTGAGATCGGGGTACCATCAGTTAAAGGTTAAGGAGGCGGATATTAATAAGACTGAGTTCCGAACTCGATACGGACATTACGAGTTTTTGGTGATGTCATTCGGGTTAACAAATGCACCAGCTACTTTTATAGACATGATGAATCGGGTCTTCCAACCCTATCTAGACCGGTTCGTAGTGGTATTCATAGATGATATCTTGGTGTACTCAAAGACTAAAGAGGAACATGATTCGCATCTACGGGTTGTGTTATAGATATTAAGGGAGAAGCAGCTGTATGCCAAATTCAGTAAGTGCGAATTTTGGCTGAAGGAGGTGACCTTTTTAGGGCATGTTGTGTCTGCTGAGGGAATAAGAGTGGATCCCCGGAAGATCAAAGCTATATTGGATTGGAAACCACTGAAGTCAGTGTCAGAAATTCAAAGTTTTCTTGGTTTAGCTGGGTACTACAGAAGATTCATTGAGTGGTTTTCACTAATTCCTGCACCGTTAACCAAGTTGTTACGAAAAGGGGTACCATTTATTTGGACTGATAAGCAACAAAAAAGCTTTGAGGAGTTAAAGAAAATTTTGACTAAGGCATCAGTGTTGATTCAGCCTGAGGCGGGAAAGGAATTTGTTGTCTATTGTGATGCGTCGCACACAGGGTTAGGTTGTATGCTAATGCAAGAAGGGAAGGTGGTAGCATATGCGTCTCGGTAATTAAGACCACATGAAGTGAACTATCCCACTCATGATTTGGAGTTAGCTGCGGTGGTGTTCGTTCTAAAGATATGGAGGCATTATCTGTATGGAGAAAAGTAGATCATCTACACCGATCACAAAAGCCTGAAATATCTTCTCACCTAGAAAGAGTTGAATTTAAGGCAACGAAGGTGGATTGAGTTGCTGAAAGACTATGACTTCTCGATTGAGTACCACCCAGGTAAAGCCAACGTGGTAGCAGATGCTTTAAGTCGGAAGGTGGTGTCTGAATTGAGAGCTATGTTTGCTCATCTCAGCCTTTTTGAGGATGGTAGTTTGCTGGCGGAGCTTCAGGTGAAACTGTCTTGGGTTAGTCAAATTAAGGAGAAGCAAGGGTCAGATGAATAGTTGAGTTCTTGGTTTCAACAGGTGAGAAGTGGTGAGACAGTGGATTTTGGGCTGAACAGTGAAGGGATACTATGTTTCCGCAGAAGAGTTTGTATGCTGAAGGATTCCGATTTGAGACAAATGATTCTGCGAGAGGCGCATAGTAGCCCATACGCTATGCACCCTGGTGGAAGCAAGATGTACCGAGACCTCCGTGAACAATATTGGTGGCCAGGGTTAAAGCTGGGGGTTACCGACTCCGTGAGCAAGTGTTTGACGTGTCAGCAAGTGAAGGCAGAGCATCAATGGCCTTCTGGATTGCTACAGTCGATGAAGATCCCACTTTGGAAATGGGAGAGGATAACGATGGACTTTGTTAGTGGGCTGCCCCTGACGCTTACTAAGAAGGACTCAGTGTGGGTGATCGTTGATCGGTTAACGAAGTCCGCTCACTTCATACCGGTTCGTACGGATTATTCGTTACAGAAGTTAGCCAAGCTGTATGTGGCAGAAATTGTGAGGTTACATGGGGTACCTGTGTCTATCATATCAGACAGGGATCCTAGGTTTACATCACGGTTTTGGAAGGCTTTACATGCAGCTTTGGGTATAAGGCTAGATTTCAGCACAGCGTTCCATCCACAGACCGATGGTCAGTCGGAAAGGGTAATTAAGATCCTAGAAGACATGTTAAGGGGCTGTGTGATCGACTTCAGAGGTAGTTAGGAAGATTTTCTACCATTGGAAGAATTTGCGTACAACAATAGCTATCAATCTAGCATTCAGATGGCACCCTACGAGGCGTTGTATGGTCGTAGGTGTTGTACTCCTACTTGTTGGACAGAGTTGGGTGCGCGACAGTTGTTGGGTCCAGAATTAATCTCAAAAACGGAGGAGAAAGTTAAGATGATTCGGGCTCGGCTGAAGGAAGCTTTCGATAGACAGAAATCGTATGCAGATCTGAAGCGTAGAGAAATAGAATTTTTAGTGGGGGGTCGCGTCTTCTTAAAAGTCTCACCCTGGGAGAAGGTTCTAAGATTTGGATGGAAGGGCAAGTTGAGCCCCAGGTTCATCGGGCCTTACCGAGTATTAAAATGTATGGGGCCAGTGGCTTATCAGCTGGAGTTACCTCCAGAGTTAAGTCAAATCCATAATGTATTCTATGTTTCGATGCTAAGGCACTATCATTCGGATACATCTCATGTAGTGCCGGTGGAAGAAATTGAGGTAAGACCTGATCTATCTTTTGAAGAAGTGCCAGTGTAAATTTTAGATCGGGATGTTAAGGTGCTGAAAAGGACATCTGTTCCGTTGGTCAAAGTGCTATGGCATAATCACGGGTCAGAGGAAGCCATGTGGGAGCCAGAAGACACGATTCGGTGGCAATACCCTCATCTCTTTTAATCAGGTAAATTTCGAGGCCGAAATTTCTTTAAGGGGGTAGAACTGTAACATCCTAAAAATTTGGGATTCTGTATTTTGCACTATTCCATGCGTTAGGTTAACTATGTATGTTAGTTGGGTATGTTTGAGGGGCCCTAAGAAGGCCTGGGTTCGAGTTGGGCCCTGGTAAAATTTTAGTGTTTGGGCACTTAAGGGGGAGAAGGTAGGTGGCGCCAAGACATAAGGGAAAAGGTTGGTAAATTGCTAGCACAAGCTGGGCATGTGGCAAGGTGGCTGTGGCGTGAAAAGGGCAGGAGTTGAAGACTGTAACATCCTAAAAAAAAAAAAGAATTGGAGCATGATTAATGGGAGCCATGGCAAAAGCATGAAAATTTCATAAACAAAAAAAATTTAAGATAAGCATGGGTTGATTTTTAATTTGTTAAAATCCTTCAAAAGAATGTGCATAGAGGGAGTGGCTATTAAGGTGAAAAGATGACTAATAAAAAGTTATCTTTTGATATAATTAGTCGTAATGTTGACTCACCACTAATTAAATTTCCTCATGAATATGCATATTTCTTGTCATGGTGGGGTAAACATATATTTGTGATAAGGGGTATGAGGTGGATGGCATGAGAGATGAATTAAATTCTTTAAAATTAGGTATATTGGATGAACATTCAGCCCTTCAATTTTGTTTGTAAATGAAGAAGCAAAAACCTCTTAGCCATATCTCTTCTCCTTTCTTGTGTATTGGACATTTCTTCCTTTGGTTGAATCTGTGCTCTAGTAGTTTGGCTGAATAACACATCCTTGCCAACTAATCTTTAGCCTTAAGTCAAATCAGTGGAAGTCGGATATATCATAGTTAAGTTGCTCTTCTCTATTCGTTGACCTTTGGAAGTAGTGGTGTCGACGATCAAGAAGGTTTAGTCCTTACCGTAATCAGGTGTGTAATCCCTTACTTTTCGAATACATGTTTGAAATGGGGTGTGTAATCTCATACCTCTCTAAATGTTTGCATGAAATGTTCTGTGATTCGGTCAAAAGACTGAAAAGCCGCAAACCAGCATCTGTGGCCACTCGGGCGTATGTATGTTCGAAGTGGTAACCAGATTTTGTAACAAAACAGTTTTGGTTAACAGCAGTGACATGGTTTTGAAAAATCACCAAAAATAGTAGGAACTCAATTAGAAAGTAAAGGAGATATGGATTGAAATATAATTGAGTATATTTTCTTATAAAAGAAACGGAGCAAGCAAAGGATTAGTATATTTTGAGATTTTTAGATTTTTGTGAGACTGGTTCAGAGTGATTTCGAGATCCCCTGTTCTGACTTTGAAAAATCACTATAAATTGTAGAAAAATAATTACAGGACATGGTTTATATTATTAGAATTCTTAGTGAGTCTATTTTTATTTGGATTAAACGAAACTAGTATTTGAGGTATGTACAATAAGATATCTGAGATTTTGTGAAGAGAGGGCAGAACTGTCAAACAGTGAAACAAGGGATAATTTGAAGAATAAACTGTACTAATTGGCTAAGCGAAAAATTCTGAAAATATTAAAGTAAGAAGTTATATGAGTCTAGTTTCGGGGAAAATTTACAGATCTAAATTTCGAGTTTCCCAACTCAAGTTATAGTCAGTTTAGTCAGTACGACGCAGATGGACAGTTTTGACTTTTATGCCCCAAATTAGTAATTAAGCCTAGGTTGCGAAAATTACCATCATACCCTTAGAGGGTAAATTACCGAATTATAAAAACGCCCTTATGGTCTGAATTACGAAAATGCCCCTAATTGGCTGAATTATGAAATGTCCCTATGGACTGAATTACGAAAATACTCTTAATGGGCCAATTTGATAAATTGCTATATGGGTCAATTTGGTAAATTGCTATATGGGCCAACTTGATAATCTGCTTAATGGGCCAATTTAATAAATTGCTATATGGGTCAATTTGGTAAATTGCTATATGGGCCAACTTGATAAATTGCTTAATGGGCCAATTTGATAAATTGCTATATGGGCCAATTTGATAATTTGCTATATGGGCCAAATGTCTTATTTGATAAATGGGACATATTGATATGTGATAAATGGGCCAAAACTGCTAGATCGTTAAATGAGCTAAATTGCTATTTTGACTAACGGGCCAAATTAATACTTGTGATATGGGCTTTTTGTTGAAATTTACCTTATGAATATATTGTTATGCATTATATATATATATACATGACTGCATGGGTTGGGATAATTGACGAAGAGAAGAAAGGCCTGTTGCCAAAAAAAAAATCTAGTTCGGTGGCTCTGCCACAAACATTTTAAATGGCCCAATGCCTCTAGTTCGGTGACTCTGTCACAATCTAGTTCGGTGGATCTGCCACAAATATTTTAAATGGCTCAATGCCTCTAGTTCGGTGACTCTGTCACAATCTAGTTCGGTGGCTATGCCACAAATATTTTAAATAGCTTAATGCCTGCAATTGGTGTGTTGGCGGGGTAGGTTGACTTGATCCCCACAGGTGTGATGGCTGGTACGGGTGGTGTGTAGCGGATGGAAATTAGGCTTGGTTGGGAATTGCATATTCCATGCATTCTTATATTTGATTTATATAATGTACATTTGTAAATGGGCTCAAGCCCAAATATATGTTTATATGGTTATGGCCCAGTGGACACGGTAAGTGGGTTACACACTGAGTTCTAAGTAACTCACCCCGTTTTCCTTACCCTTCTCAGGTAATAATAATTAATGGAGGCTTGGGCCGGGGATGACTTCGTGTGGAGGCCATACTACGAATGATGAGTTATAAAAACTCTGAACTTCTTTTAAGTATTTTTAATTAAGTACTATTTCAATTACGGTGTAATAAGGCCTCTGGTATTATTTTTATGGATTTTTGTGCGTGGATGGATTTTTATATGTTTTAATTACTTAAATGGGGTTGTTAAATTTTTATAAATATTTTTCTTAAACTTGCGTATAAAAAAAAGATTTTTCTTAAATATCACTTACTCAATAAATTTTGTGAAAACTCTTTTATAAATTTATTTCAACCAATTATTAAAGTTTTAACCAAATATTTCTCTGAAAATGAAATTGACTCTTATGTTTTTAAAAAGAAAATCATGGTTTTCAAATAAATCTCGATTTTTGATAAACTCCAACTTCAAAATCGTTTTGCAAAAATTATTTTCATTAAAAGCATTTATGGCTAGACGTAAGTTTGAATTGTGTGGCATGCCAAGTCTAGTCTTAACGCATAGGCCGGGTTTGGGGTGTTACATTTAATGGTATCAGAGCTAGTTTCAAATCTCGGCTGTGGTTTGGGTTCAACAACAAATTTTGTTTAAAAACTGTTTAAATTTCTAGATTTTATGTGTTAAAGGTAGTATGGCACCACGAGCATCTGGCACCAAGTCAAGTAAGTATTTGTATATTAAATATTTATTATTGTGATATGACCATAGGAACACACTAGAACTTCTAGTTTTAGATGTTGAAAACGGTATAGATTGAGACTATAGGAAGTGATTGCAAAAACAAATTTACCTCTTATATCTCATAAAATATCGTTAATAAATGCTGAAATAGTATACTGATTCATAAAACTTGTAATCAGATTAAACTGAAATACCCAAATGAGCACTAGAGGACGTGGACGTGGTAGACGTGGCCGTGGTAGAGGCCGAGGTGCTAGGGTGGCGTCTGAAGCGTCGGGTCTTATGCCGGAAATGGATGCACCTGTGTCACCTGGGAGTGAGACTGGATCTCATGATCATACCAGTGAGGATAATGCTTTGACTCAAGCAATGTTGCGAGTCCTAGAGAGGGTTGCTGGGACTAGAACTGGTCCAGCAGTTCGTGGTTCAATATCGGAACGACTTAAGTCAAGTGGTGCCGAGGTTTTTAGAGGTGTCTCCGGTGTAGCTCCGAATGTTGCAGAATACTGGCTCAAGGCTGTAGAACGAATTATGGATGATCTGGAGTGCACCGTCGAGCAAAAACTGAGAGGAGCCGTGTCCTTGTTAAGGGACGAGGCGTATCAGTGGTGGCTTATTGTTCGAGAAGGCACCGAGGCTGCATTGGTTACTTGGGATTTCTTTAAAGCTGTTTTTCAAGGGAAGTACGTCGGGACAAGTTATGTAGATGCCCGGAGGAAGGAATTCCTGAATTTGGTTCAAGGAAATAAGACGGTGGCAGCCTACGAGGAGGAATTTCTTCGCTTGAGCCGTTATGCTCGTACAATAGTGTCGACTGATCATGAGCGCTGTGTACGCTTTGAAGATGGGCTGAATGATGAGTTGCGGGTACTGATAGCCCCATAGCAAGTACGGACTTTTGCCTCACTTGTGGAGAAAGCCAAGATAGCCGAAGAGGCTAAGAAATCAGAACGCCAGAACCGAGAAAGAGTTAGAGGCAAGAGGGATATTAAGTATACGGGCTCTACTAAAAGGTTTCAGAAGAGGCCCCGAAATGATGAGCCAGCTCAAGCTAGAGCACCTGTGACTACTAATCAGAGTCGAGATTGTACTGAATGTGGGAAGCGACATTCCGGGGAATACTGGAGGAAAACTGGTGCCTGCTATAAATGTGGTTCCAAAGACCATCAGTATAAGAATTGCCCTCGACAAACTGATAGGACTCCAGTAGCTCGTAACCCTGATGCTCAGCCAGCTAGAGGCACTCAGCAGCCACCGAGAGGCCGTGGGCCAGGTCGTGGTGGTAATGGTGTTGGACGTGGTCAAGGTGCACCGGGTCGAGAAAATAGCTTTAGAGGTAACGCGGAAGCAAGACAGCCGGGGTTGGTTTATGCGGTTAGGCGTTGGGAAGATGGCGATGCACCTGATGTGATAACTGGTACGTTCTTCATCTTTGATGTACCTGTTACTGCTTTGATAGATATCGGGTCTACCCACTCGTATATTGCTAGTGCCATATCTGGAAACCTGAATATTAGATATGAGATTTCCGATAGAGAGATGACGGTAATTAGTCCTTTAGGACAATTTGTAATCGTGAATAAATTGTATAGAGACGTGCCCTTGGAAATTCAAAGAGAAATATTCTTGGCGGACTTGATGGAATTGCCTTTCGGCGAGTTTAATCTTATTTTGGGCATGGATTGGTTGGTGAAGCATCGGGCACAATTGGATTGTGCTGAAAAGCGAATGTTAATAATGACTGTGGATGATGAGGAGGTAGTAATGATAGGCGAGCAAAAGAACTTTTTGGCAAATGTGGTATCTACTTTAAAGGCAGAAAAGTTGATGCGAAAAGGGTATGAAGCGTTCCTAGCCTTCATTAGTGCTTTGGATGCCAAGGAATTATCAGTAGAAGATTTGAAAACGGTGAAGGAATTTCCAGATGTCTTTCCTGAAGAACTTTCGGGTCTACCCCCAGATCGGGAAGTAGAGTTTGGTATTGAACTTTTGCCCGGAACGGCTCCGGTGTCCACTGCTCCTTATAGAATGGCGCCTAAAGAGTTAGCGGAGCTTAAGGCTCAAATTCAGGAATTGTTGGATCGAGGATTTATTCGACCGAGTGTGTCTCCATGGGGAGCACCGGTCTTGTTCGTCAAGAAGAAGGATGGGTCGATGCGTATGTGCATTGATTATAGACAGTTAAATAAATTGACGATCAAGAACAGGTATCCATTGCCGAGAACTGATGATCTATTTGATCGGTTGAGAGGAGCTTCAGTTTTCTCCAAGATTGATTTGAGATCGGGTTATCATCAACTCAAGGTAAAAGAGGCAGACATTCATAAGACGGCATTCCGAACTCGTTATGGACATTATGAGTTTTTAGTGATGCCGTTTGGCTTGACCAATGCACCAGCTGCATTTATGGACATGATGAACCGAGTCTTTCAACCCTATTTAGACCAGTTCGTGGTGGTGCTCATAGATGACATCTTGGTATATTCGAAGAATGAGGAAGAACATGACTCACATTTGTGCATAATATTGCAAACATTGCGAGACAAGCAACTTTATGCCAAATTCAGTAAGTGTGAATTTTGGCTGAAGGAAGTAACTTTCTTGGGTCATGTGGTGTCAGCCGAAGGAATAAGAGTTGATCCTCGGAAGGTAGAGGCTGTGTTAGATTGGAAACCACCGAAGTCAGTGGCTGAGATTCGGAGTTTCTTGGGATTGGCTGGTTACTATAGACGCTTTGTTGAGGGGTTTTCATTGATTGCTGCACCCCTAACTAAGTTGTTGCGAAAAGGAGTACCGTATGTGTGGACTGATAAACAACAAGAAAGTTTCGAGAAACTGAAGAAGATTTTGACGGAAGCGCCAGTACTGATTCAATCTGAGGCTGGAAAAGAGTTTACCATTTACTGTGATGCGTCACATACGGGTTTAGGATGCGTGTTGGGAAAGTGGTGGCGTATGCTTCTCGTCAGTTGAGGCCGCATGAAGTCAACTATCCTACTCATGACTTGGAGTTGGCTGCGGTGGTGTTTGCTTTAAAGATTTGGAGGCACTATCTCTACGGTGAGAAGTCGATCATTTATACGGACCATAAGAGTCTTAAGTACCTCCTTACCTAAAAGGAGTTGAACTTAAGACAACGGAGATGGGTGGAGTTGTTAAAGGATTATGACTTCTCAATCGAGTACCATCCTGGAAAGGCTAACGTGGTGGCAGACGCGTTGAGTCGTAAGGTAGTATCAGAGTTGAGAGCAATGTTTGCTCATCTCAGTTTGTTTGAGGATGGCAGTCTGCTAGCGGAACTTCAGGTGAAGCCTCTGTGGTTGGAGCAAATCAAGGAAAAGCAGTTATCAGATGAAAAGTTAGGTCCTTTAATGCAGCAAGTTGAAAGTGGTATAATAGGGGATTTTGGATTGAACAAGGATGGCGTGCTATGTTTTCGTGGAAGAGTTTGTATGCCCATGGATTCGGATTTGAGACAAATGATTCTACGGGAGACGCATAATAGTCCTTATGCTATGCACCCCAGAGGAAATAAGATGTATCAGAATCTTCGTGAGCAGTATTGGTGGCCAGGGTTGAAACTGGAGGTTACTGAATTTGTGGGGAAATGCTTGACTTGTCAACAAGTGAAGGCGGAACATCAATTACCATCGGGGTTATTACAACCGGTAAAGATTCCTATATAGAAATGGGAATGGATAACGATGGATTTTGTTAGTGGATTACCCTTAACACCTACTAAGAAAGATTCTGTTTGGGTGGTAGTTGATCGATTAACGAAGACTGCTCATTTTCTACCAGTTCGTACAGATTACTCGCTGCAGAAATTAGCTAAGCTGTATGTATCTGAGATCGTGAGGTTGCATGGGGTACCAGTGTCTATTATATCGGACAGGGATCCCAGGTTTACATCGCGGTTTTGGAAAGCTTTACATGAGGCTTTGGGAACAAAGTTAAACTTTAGTACGGCTTTTCATCCTCAGTCAGATGGTCAGTCAGAAAGAGTAATTCAGATTTTGGAAGACATGTTACGTGGTTGTGTAATCAACTTCAGAGGTAGTTGGGAGGATTTCCTACCGTTGGCAGAGTTTGCGTATAATAACAATTACCAATCCAGTATCCAAATGGCGCCTTATGAAGCTTTATATGGTCGTAGGTGTCGTACCCCTACTTGTTGGACTGAATTGGGGGAAAGACAGTTGTTGGGTCCTGAGTTGATATCTGAGACAGAAGAAAAGGTGAAGGTGATTCGAGCGCGGTTAAAGGAAGCTTCGGATCGACAAAAGTCGTATGCGGATCTGAAGCGTAAGGATATTGAGTTTGCGGTGGGAGATCAAGTCTTTTTGAAAGTCTCACCTTGGAAGAAGATTTTCAGATTTGGAAGGAAGGGCAAGTTGAGCCCTAAGTTCATTGGACCGTACCGTGTGTTGAAGCGTGTAGGACCAGTGGCATATCAGCTTGAGTTACCTCCGGAATTAAGACAGATACATGATGTATTCCATGTCTCAATGTTAAGACGTTACCGTTCGGATCCATATCACATAGTGCCGGTGGAAGAAATTGAAGTAAGACCTGATTTCTCTTTTGAAGAAGAACCAGTTCAGATCTTGGATCGAGACATTAAAGTATTGAGAAGGAAGACAGTTTCTTTGGTTAAAGTTTTGTGGCGGAATCATGGTTCCGAGGAAGCCACGTGGGAGCCAGAGGATGTGATGCGACAGCAATACCCTCACCTCTTTTGATAAGATAAATTTCGGGGACGAAATTTTCTTTAAGGGGGTAGAATTGTAACATCCTAAAAAAAAAGAATTGGAGCATGATTAATGGGAGCCATGGTAAAAGCATGAAAATTTCATAAACAAACAAAATTTGAGATAAGCATGGGTTGATTTTTAATTTGTAAAAATCCTTCAAAAGAATGTGCATAGAGGGAGTGGCTATTAAGGTGAAAAGATGACTAATAAAAAGTTACCTATTGATATAATTAGTGGTAATGTTGACTCACCACTAATTAAATTTCCTTATTAATATGCATATTTCTTGTCATGGTGGGGTAAACATATATTTTGTGATAAGGGGTATGAGGTGGATGGCATGAGAGATGAATTAAATTCTTTAAAATTAGGTATATTGGATGAACATTCAGCCCTTCAATTTTGTTTGTAAATGAAGAAGCAAAAACCTCTTAGCCATATCTCTTCTCCTTTCTTGTGTATTGGACATTTCTTCCTTTGGTTGAATCTGTGCTCTAGTAGTTTGGCTGAATAACACATCCTTGCCAACTAATCTTTAGCCTTAAGTCAAATCGGTGGAAGTCGGATATATCATAGTTAAGTTGCTCTTCTCTATTCGTTGACCTTTGGAAGTAGTGGTGTCAACGATCAAGAAGGTTTAGTCCTTACCGTAATCAGGTGTGTAATCCCTTACTTTCCGAATACATGTTTGAAATGGGGTGTGTAATCTCATACCTCTCTAAATGTTTGCATGAAATGTTCTGTGATTCGGTCGAAAGACTGAAAAGCCGCAAACCAGCATCTGTGGCCACTCGGGCGTACGTACGTTCGAAGTGGTAACCAGATTTTGTAACAAAACAGTTTTGGTTAACAGCAGTGACGTGATTTTGAAAAATCACCAAAAATAATAGGAATTGAATTAGAAAGTGAAGGAGATATTTATTGAAAGCTAATTGAGTATATTTTCTTATAAAAGAAACGGAGCAAGCAAAGGATTAGTATATTTTGAGATTTTTAGATTTTTGTGAGACTGGTTCAGAGTGATTTTGAGATCCCCTATTCTGACTTTGAAAAATCACTATAAATTGTAGAAAAATAATTACAGGACATGGTTTATATTATTAGAATCCTTAGTGAGTCTATTTTTATTTGGCTCAAACAAAACCAGTATTTGAGTTATGTACAATAAGATATCTAAGATTTTGTGAAGAGAGGGCAGAACTGTCAAACAGTGAAACAAGGGATATTTTGAAGAATAAACTTGACTAATTGGCTAAGCCAAAAATTCTGAAAATATTACCGTAGGAAGTTATATGAGTCTAGTTTCAGGGAAAATTTACGGATCTAAATTTCGAGTTTCCCAACTCAAGTTATAGTCAGTTTAGTCAGTATGACGCAGATGGACAGTTTTGATTTTTATGCCCCAAATTAGTAATTAAGCCTAGGTTGCGAAAATTACCATCATACCCTTAGAGGGTAAACTACCGAATTATAAAAACGCCCTTATGGGCCGAATTACGAAAATGCCCCTAATGGGCTGAATTATGAAATGTCCCTATGGACTGAATTACGAAAATACCCTTAATGAGCCAATTTGATAAATTGCTATATGGGTCAATTTGGTAAATTGCTATATGGGCCAACTTGATAATCTGCTTAATGGGCCAATATGATAAATTGCTATATGGGTCAATTTGGTAAATTGCTATATGGGCCAACTTGATAATTTGCTTAATGGGCCAATTTGATAAATTGCTATATGGGCCAATTTGATAATTTGCTATGTGGGCCAAATGTCTTATTTGATAAATGGGACATATTGATATGTGATAAATGGGCCAAAACTGCTAGATCGTTAAATGAGCTAAATTGCTATTTTGACTAACGGGCCAAATTAATACTTGTGATATGGGCTTTTTGTTGAAATTTACCTTATGAATATATTGTTATGCATTATATATATATATACATGACTGCATGGGTTGGGATAATTGACGAAGAGAAGAAAGGCCTATTGCTAAAAAAAAAAAAATCTAGTTCGGTGGCTCTGCCACAAATATTTTAAATGGCCCAATGCCTCTAGTTCGGTGACTCTGTCACAATCTAGTTCGGTGGATCTGCCACAAATATTTTAAATGGCTCAATGCCTCTAGTTTGGTGACTCTGTCACAATCTAGTTCGGTGGCTATGCCACAAATATTTTAAATAACTTAATGCCTGCAATTGGTGTGTTGGCGGGGTGGGTTGACTTGATCCCCACAGGTGTGATGGCTGGTACGGGTGGTGTGTAGCGGATGGAAATTAGGCTTGGTTGGGAATTGCATATTCCATGCATTCTTATATTTGATTTATATAATGTACATTTGTAAATGGGCTCAAGCCCAAATATATGTTTATATGGTTATGGCCCAGTGGACACGGTAAGTGGGTTACACACTGAGTTCTAAGTAACTCACCCCGTTTTCCTTACCCTTCTCAGGTAATAATAATTAATGGAGGCTTGGGCCGGGGATGACTTCGTGTGGAGGCCATACTACGAATGATGAGTTATAAAAACTCTGAACTTCTTTTAAGTATTTTTAATTAAGTACTATTTCAATTACGGTGTAATAAGGCCTCTGGTATTATTTTTATGGATTTTTATGCGTGGATGGATTTTTATATGTTTTAATTACTTAAATGGGGTTGTTAAATTTTTATAAATGTTTTTCTTAAACTTGCGTATAAAAAAAAGATTTTTCTTAAATATCACTTACTCAATAAATTTTGTGAAAACTCTTTTATAAATTTATTTCAGCCAATTATTAAAGTTTTAACCAAATATTTCTCTGAAAATGAAATTGTAAACTCTTATGTTTTTTAAAAAAAAAATTCATGGTTTTCAAATAAATCTCGATTTTTGATAAACTCCAACTTCAAAATCGTTTTGCAAAAATTGTTTTCATTAAAAGCATTTATGGCTAGACGTAAGTTTGAATTGTGTGGCATGCCAAGTCTAGTCTTAACGCATAGGCCGGGTTTGGGGTGTTACAAAGACTCAGTCAAATGAATTTGAATGAGTGATGGAGAGGAGTTTGAGGAGAAAATCAAGGAGAAAATTATGGGATTGAGGTGAGAGGGAGTAGTGGCTGATTTTGGGGAAGTACATGGGGGGAGAATTTCGGTCAGGAGGGGTCTTTTGGGTTAATAGTGCAATCGGTTTTGGTAGGGGAAGTAAGTGCCAAAATTCTGAAGTTTTTTTTTGTTGGATCTTTTATGCGCTAAGAGTTCTTTTCTTTTTGGCCATTTTGTGCATCTTTTCTTGCCGAAAATCCCTTTTATTCTCTCTACGTGATTGAGCACCATCTTCCTTGGCTGAATCTGGTAAGTAGGTTCCTTCCCTTCCTCTCATCTTCTTTTCTCCATGGCCGAATGTTTGACCCTCATCATTTGGTTGTTTCGTTTCATCTCTAACCGAAACTCCATCCCCCTTATTCTTTTCCTTGTGACTTCATCTTGTAGCGGCTTAAGCGAAGATAGCCAAATCTCTCTCTCAGTCGACTTGTCTATAATCAAGGTAAGGTGATTCGTTCTCATTTTTCTTTTCGATTCGTTCTTATGTCTTCCAAAGCTGGAGTGGCTATCTTACTTTCTCTTAGATTCACAACTAATTTCTTCTCTGTTTCTCTTCATGTCAAGCTAAATCTGTCTGTGCTCGATTCTCTTTTAATGAAGGCCGATTGTGCTTTGGAGTAAGCAACTCCCTTCTCTGTTTTCTAATCGTTTGGACTTCAGGAAACAGTGGTAAGAGCTGAAACCCATTGTGCCATTTTCATTGTAGTATTTTACTTATCGGGTTTTCCGCATAGATGCAAGTGATAATCAATCGAAGGGGGTATCGCTAGGGGAACCTAAGGGGAGTGGTCTCGTAACCCCTGCTCCCAAGTTTAAGCGTAGGGCGGTGTCAGCAGTTCGAGATTTCCTGCCGGGTTGTGGAAGGGAACCAACATCCGGTGCGAATAGGCAAATCTTTTGATTCAGATACGGAGTGAGATCTCCCTTTTGTTAGTTAATTGTGTGATATGTTGGTATAGGTGACGGCGATCAAGAGGGTTTAGTTCTCTACGTAATCAGGTGTGTAATCTCACACCGTAACCGCTTAGTTTCGTATATGCTACCATGTTGGTAAAACTGAACCATCGTTACTCGTAAGTTTAATGAACCGGCTTATTACATGCAACCGAATAACACGCTTAATCAATGCCATCTTTGAAAATCGCTAAAATGCCCTTAACGGGCCGATTTACTAAAATGCCCTTATTGGGCCGATTTATCGAAATGCCCTTATCGGGCAGATTTACTAAAATGCCTTTATCGTGCCTATTTACCGAAATACCCTTAACCGGCTGAATTACCAAAATACCCTTAATGGGCCAATTTACCAAATTACCCTCGCTGGGTTTAATGTTTGTTTTATACTTGGGTATGCTGCTATGTATGTTGCATCCTATCATACTGCATGGGGCGGGAATTTGAATGAAGAGCAGTGTAGCCTGGTGGCATAGCCACAATTCATATATTTACATGCTAAATTATGACTCCGGTGGCTCAGCCACAAATACTCTATGTTTAGCAGCTTGACTGCATATTGGTGTGCGCGGCGGGGTGGGTTGACTTGATCCCCACAAGTGTGATTGGCTGGTCGGAGGTGTGTTGGATGGATGGGTTGGGCTGCATAAATTCATTATTTTGTACTATTATGCTTAATGGGCTTAGGCCCAATTTGATGACATATGGGCTCAAGCCCAGACGGTGACTGTAGGGGGATTACATACTGAGTTCCTATAACTCACCCCCTCTCTTTATCCTCGCAGGTAATGCTTAGCATTAAGGACTTGGGACCATGGATGACTTGGTGGAGGCCATACTTTAGGAATTGCAAACCTTAGTAAATTTCCTTTCTGTTTTATTTCCTTATTTTTACTATTATGTGGGTTTAAAAATTTGTAATAAGGCCTCTGGACTTAAATTTCCTTTAAATTCTCATCTCTGCTATAACTAATGTTATCACTTGTTTAATTTGGTGGTTTTTCTAAAGCTTTAATAACTGGTTTCCAAAATATCATGTTTTTTTTCGAATCTTCAAGTTTGATTTCCATAACAAGGGTAGTTTCAAGCTAATTATAACTTTTATAAAATAAACACCGAGTAAAATGGAGTTTTATAAACAATCAACGCAAGACGGAGTTTTCAACAGTGATGCAAACATTTTCAACGATTGCATGGTTTTAAACAACCCTTTTTATGTGACACGCCAGATTCGGTCGTAACGTCTAGGCCGGGTTTGGGGTGTTACATTTTTCACAATTTAACCCCAAAAATTACACATTTCACAATTTGACCCTTATTTGACAAATTTTTTTTCAAAAATCACTTTACAATTGTTGTTTATTTAACAACAAGCATGCATTTTTCTACCATTAAACATCAAAACACACATAGATTCATCAATGGCAAAACCCTAAACCTTTAACAATTTTGCAAAATAGTCCCTGGGCTAGCTAGATTAAGCTGTAACGATATCAAAAACATAAAAATCATTAAAAACGGGACAAAACGAACTTGCAATTAAGCTTGCAACTGACCAAAGCTTCAAAACCTAAAATATGGCTTTTCCAACTTGAATTTTCGGTGTAATAAAAATGTGAAGAAGATGATAACTTAGATTAGTTTATTTTACTTTAATTTTATTTATTAAATTACTTTTTTAACCTTTAATAAAAACATTATAAACAATCTAATTTATGTCCATAATTGTTCACTCATGCTATTAGTGGTCTAATTACAACATAAACCCTTCAAAAAAATTAATTTCATAACTATTAAATCCCTTTAGCTAATAGAATATCTCTTTTGCACTTTATGCAATTTAGTCCTTTTTATCAAATTAAACATTCAAACAATAAAATTTCTTAACGAAACTTTCACACAAACATACTATCATACTGTAAACATTAAAATAATAATAAAATAATTATTTGAAATTCAAATTTGTGGTCTTGAAACCACTATTTCAATTTAACTAAAAACAAGCTGTTACAGTTTATATTGTATAAGCTTACTAAGTATTATATATACTTACTCGTGTTACTACTTTTCTGTAAATTTTGGATGTCCAGAATGTGTCGATCAAATCTGCGAAGAGCTCACACCTACCTTCACTCGATTTGATAGACCTAGGAAGTTTGATAGTTGGTTACTTGTGGCATGTATATAGGATGTTTATCTTGCAAATTAATGAACATGTTTTGGCACTTTAGTTGTGGATATGCTTATATATATAAATTAGTTGTGTTAAGTAATCCGTACTAAATTAACAATTAGTAGATGGATGATGTTGGAAAAGATTTGAATGACTTATGTATATGTTCAATGTGAGTCATAACTTCAGTAAATAGTATTAGACAATAAATATAACACTCAAGCTAGTGAATATACAGAGTATTAAAAATAGAACGGAATCCACATCTTATGACATGTATGAATATGTCAATTAAGTATTTTCAGAAATGTTTCTACCCAACTTCGCTACACACAATAATAAGAGTTCCCTAAAACTTATCCAACCAATAACACACTAGTTTGTGGACAAGCCACTAGTATTACAGATAAACTACAAATATTGTGGACAAGTCACCAGTATTGCAGACAAGTTGCCATCATTGTGGACAAGCCACCAATATTGTAACACCCCAAACTCGTATCCATTGCCGAAACAGAGTTACGGAGTATTACCGAAACTTTCAGAACATTTTTAGATAATTCATAACAGTTACTATTCATTTCCCGAGATTTATTCATGTCGTCCCATAAATGGACCCTTGATCCCCAATACGAGCTTTAGAATCGAGTCGGGTGTAACACCCCCAAACCCGGCCCACGAGCCTTGACTGGATCTGGGTATGTCACTGCGGAAAGACGGTTAAAAATCTTTTTGACTTAAGATGAAACATTAAAAATTATTAACTTTTGAAAACCATGTCCATTTAAAATAATAAGTAAACTTTGTTGTTATAAAAATATTTGGGTTGAAGCCTTTATTATGCATACATATTGAATAAATAGTTTGCTAGCAATAAAACATTCTTCATGTAATAATAATCATGTCATAATTGAAATAAAAATAAAATAATACCCAAAAAAATAATAATAAGGCCCTTATTACAACCAATACTTAAAACCAAATACTTAATATAAAAAAAAACTTAAAATATTTAAGCTTCTTCTTCTCCATGGGCCACCTTGCATCCTCTCCTAACCCGGTCCAACTTTACGCATCACCTGAAATGGTTAAGAAAAATAATTGAGTGAGTCCACAGACTCAGTGCATAATCATAACACATGTTCCACACGTATGGGCTTGGCCCATATCCATACAATCCACGAACCATTCATGCAATCATGCATCACAGCCCAACCTAGGTCCGTCCATTACTCCAACCTTAGCAGACTCCCTGCTCAAGGCCGTGGCTAATCCACCGATCACAATCGAGTGATCCCACATATCTTGCCTCGGCAGACCTGCTGCACAAGGCCGTGGCTGAGCCACCGATCACATAAGTGATCCCAACGGTCATCCGTCTACGGTGATGCACTCAGCTATCAACCGCCGAGATGGGCACCTAGCCAACATCTCCCTTGATGTAGCACGAGGCTAACATTAGACCACGTACATATTTATGTACTCCCCGTCCTTCTTTAATCACAACCAATCCCCATGCACATATGTCAAGGTATCATGTCAATCAACATATAGAGTGAGTATAATCACATGCTCATCACCATATTTAACAGGCACCATAAATAGTTTAATAACATAAATCACTAACCTGTTAACCGAATACCTCAAACATGGGTATCCATCACTTAAGCCTTTGTTGTCGGCTATCACACATCATACACAAGTATACACATTAATAAACAATTAACCGGAGAAACAGTGCGATGATTACGCACCTAATCACTTGGAGTTCTAGACTCTCGATCCCAACGCTATCGCTCAACGAGACTACGGCTATCTGCCTATAGCTTTCTCCTACTGCTGGCCCACACCCCGGTGGCCAATCCCAAACCGCCGAGACCGATCTTTTCTTGAACTTCGGGATAGGGACTTTCCCTTGCCCACTTTGACTGGTATTCGCCTCCATCAAAAAGCTTAATCAGATAAATCGGTTAAACCCCAAGTTAAAAAAATCCAAATATTGAACCTTTACTAAATATTGCTTACCAAAACCACCTGAATCCTTGGTAGATCACTTCTGCAAATGCTGACTATCTGCCTCCCGAATAGGTCCCTTGCGTTAAGCTCTCCTCCCCTACAATCGGCCTTAGCATCATTCACTTAACAACCTTAGGCTTAATCGAATACTAAACACATAACTTATTAAAATAGATCCTTACCACCACTTACCAAGTTCGATTGCTAACAAAAGGAGGCTTGATTGAATACTTCAAATTCCAAAGTACCTAGATAGAATGGGTTCCAACATGATTAGCCACACCATCAATATATCTTGGCCCTTTCTCATCCACCCAAATCGACAGAGAACAAGAGAGGAACAAAAATAAGCATTCGGCTAACACCCTTACCTTTCCCAAATCGATTGACAGAGAAGACCCGAAGAGACCTATGCTACTCTTGATATTCGGCCAAAGTGCTTCAAGATAGGAGAAGAGAATTTCGGCACAAAGGTAGGGGTAGATTCGGCCAACAAAGAAAGAAACACAATGAAAATAAGATAGGAGTTTCGGCCAAAGAGGGTTTGAGGAGAGAAAAGAAAAGTGTGAGGGAAGAATACTTCAGTTTAGCAATAATGGAGTAGAGAAGAGAGGGATGAGAGGGTGAGTGATTCGGTCAAGGATCCAAAAAGAGGAAAAAGAAGAAGATGGCAATGAAGGTTTCGGTTTTGAGAGAGAATGGAAAAGAATGAAAAAGAAAAGATGAGAGGTGAGAAGAATGCTAGCCGAAAACAAGTAAAAGACTAGGAAATTCGGCCTCCCCCCTACATAGCTCCCATGCCGTCCACTCCTCTCCAAGGAGTTCAAATTCGGCCAACACCTTAATTCCCTCATGACCAACCATTTGAAAATATTCAAAAGAATTTGAACAAGTCAAATTCCTTCTTTTCCTCTTTGCCACCCTTTAAAGATTATTCACATAAAAATCCACTTAAAATCTTAATAATATCCTTATTATCCAAAAATGAAAATTGAGCATTTTTCTCCTCTTCTTGCCGTCCAAAACAAAGAGCAAAAAGGAGATTCCGCGACTAGAACATAGGATCCCCTTGCTCCCCCTTGTGACGTCACCTTCTAAAGCCTCAGTGGCGTCTCCCTTGCCACTCTACCAAGCCTTTCCCTTGTGTCTAAACCTCCCAAATAATTCTCTTAAGGCCCCCCATTGCCAAGCTCCCCTTCTTAACACTAAAAACCAAAAATTTCTTAAGGCATCTCACTACCCCCTAGAGTTCTCAAGACCCCTAAACCTCACCCAAACACACACTGAAGTCTACCAACACCTGAGTTATGCCCTAAATGCATAACCCCTAGAACTAGGGTGTTACATCGGGACTTAATCGAAAACTCTAAGAATTTTCGCAAAATTACAAAACTTTTATAAGTTACAGGGCTCACATACCCGTGTGGTCCAAGGGACACGCCCGTGTGACCTTAGGACACGTCCGTGCTGCAGACCATGTTTGACCTCGTGTAACTCTTTGGCTTGTGCACACGACCATGCCACACGCCCGTGTGCTAGGCCGTGTGGTTAATTAAATTCTTTCAAAAATAGGTACAGGTTTCACACGGCCAAGACACACGGCCGTGTTCTAGGCTGTGTAGCACACACAGTTGAGAAACACGCCTGTGTCTCTGGCCGTGTGCTCAATTCTGAGCATTCTGTTTTCCCGAATTTAAGATGCAGGGGACACATGGCCTAACCACATGCCCATGTACTAGGCTGTGTGTCACACACAGTCTAGATACATGCCCGTGTGTCTGCCCGTGTGGACAAATTAAAGCCACTTCTAGCTTCATTTATCACCCAAAATTTTTACCAAATTCCTGCACTAACTTACATCCAAATACCAACCAATCTAAGCATTGAATTCAAGCAATTTATAACATCTAACATGATATATTGTTGTATGCACTCATGCTTTTAATCTTATCTTTTATCAGCATACTCATTTAACCTTTCTCAATGTATTAATAATAAACATTTATGTTATCTCTATAAAATAAAC
The DNA here is from genome assembly GCA_005393395.2 of Gossypium australe. Taxonomy (NCBI): domain Eukaryota; kingdom Viridiplantae; phylum Streptophyta; class Magnoliopsida; order Malvales; family Malvaceae; genus Gossypium; species Gossypium australe. The sequence continues at coordinate 95,389,931 of CM016624.1, forward strand.
TTAAATACATATATACATATACCAAAACATAATCATCACTAGCCATTCTAATGGCTAGAATACAATAATCATTTATATTTACATGCCATTATAACCATAATTGATTTACCATATTGTACTGACATGGGCCATTGGATAGTGTGAGTGATCTCCGCCAAGATTCCAATCCGACGAGCTTCTGATTTACTATAAAACAAGGAAATAAAACAAAGTACAAATGCCTAGTAAGTTCATATAACATGGTACTTAACTTACCATTCATTCTATTTTGAGGCAACTATGTAAGGCATATTCAATCAATTTGACCTCAAGCCCTATACATATTCTCATTGCCCTTGTTAGTCATATATTCTATAATAACATCAAAACATATATGGGTTCAACAACAATCAAGTTTCCATGCACATATGCTTTCCACATCATGTATTCATTTAACATGTATAATTCATCTCTTTATATTACAAGTATAATTTCATAATAGTTCATCTCGAGTTCAGTTTATTTCATGTCAGAACTTTACTCATATCATTCGAAATATCAAGGTTACACCAGTAGTAGTACACTCAAGGTGCACAAGTCAATAATCAAGGATGGACATTCTCATCAAATAATTTCCATGTACAAATATCATCCTCGCATACTTTCATGTATCACTTGTCATGTATCACCATTTTCTTGTATTTCAGACAGATATGTGTAATAACTCATTTTATTATTCATATCTTCTCATTTCTGGATTATCACTCATTGAATTTATCTGAAATATTGATGGACACACAGGTAGTAAACTCGAGGTGTATAAATTAGGATCTGTCAATTCATATTCAACGGTACCCATAAGGTACTATTTCAAAGAGTACACCCTCGAGCCACACATGTATACAACAGGATTACTAGTCCAGGCTAAATCCTCTTTATGACATATGCTCTAAAAGTTTGATCTGGATTACCCGTCCAGGCTAAATCCAATCCATAACATATGCTCGAGAGGACTTATATCAAGATTACCTGTCCAGGCTAAATGCTTTCTGTAATAAGGTCAATAAGATTACTCATCCGAGCTAAATCCCGTCAGCAACAAATGCATGACCTCATTCATTTCGGGAAATCACATATCCATCAATTTTCCATTTATTCAATCGGGATTTAAACATTTTTCAAGCGTTATTAGGCATTTTATTATTTCATACATTTATAATATTCATAATACTTGTAACGCCCCAAATTTTGGGCCTAGAAGTTTAGGGTCTTTGAGCCTAGGGCTAGTGAGGAGGTGGCACATATATGCATAATTGTGCAATTTAGTGTCAGAATAGGCCTGTCGGTCTGGTGGTTAAGTTGAGTGTTAGTTGCTAAGGGTCTGGAGTTTGAATCCCTAAGCGTTCAGGACGTTTTATTTTGTTTTATAAAGCTATTACTTAGTGCTACTAAAATTATTTTCTTTATGTTATTATTATTTCAGGTTACTTTTTATTTTTTGGCGGGGCATTATTCTCTGTTGGTTTTTACGTTCTCCTCTTCCCCTCTCTTCTCTTCACTTTTTGCTCCCTAAAAGTTTACTCAAAAACAATTTTATCTGTGGATACTGGGATTATCGCACCTCCGTTGTCATCGCCTTTCATGAACCAGGTGTGGAATCCTAACCTTCACTACAATTTTGGTTTTTTGTAAATTTTTAGTTTCGACAAGTTTTGTATGGGTGGTAATACCTTACGTTGGGTTTTGAACGCTGAAAGTGGGGGAAATATGCCACATATTGATGTACACTTGATGTGGGTAAGGTTGGAGACGAGTTTGGTGGCCAAAACAGCGGTTTTGGGGCTGAATTAGGGTGGTTTCGTAACCTCCCCGGCGTCCACACTGGCATGTGCCGAGGCACACATGCCACATGGCCTGGCCACACGGTCGTGTGTACAATTTTGGGGATTTTATCGATTTTCACACGACCGTGTCCTTTGGGCACACATACGTGTAGATTTAGAACTAGGGATTCCGAGTTTTGGGTTTACACGGCCTGGCCACACGGCTGTATGACTGGTTTGGGGAAATTAGGGCTTCTACACGGGTGTGTGTTTCGGGACACACGGCCGTGTGACTGATTTGGGTCCTAGGGATTCCACACGGGTGTGTGTATCGGGACATATGGTCGTGTCTGCCCTGCACCCTATTTTAGTAAATTGGATAGTGAGTTACACAGCCTGTTCACACGGCCATGCCCCTGTTTCACACAGGCGTGCGCCTCTATCACACGGCCATGTGCTACCCTTCAAACGGGTGTTTGGATCCCTACATGGCCTAGTTTGCTCCACATGGCCGGAACACACGGGCGTGTGGCCCTATCTCACCAAATAATGCCGTTAAGGCGAATCTGTTTGTAATCACGGCCCTATGTGTCTTTGCCCTTGGCTAAGACTTAGTAAGGGTAGTTAGGACTCTGTTAGGTGAGATTCGTGATTGAATGTATAACACGTATGTTTCTAAATCTAGTCGACAGGGTGTGTGTGAGCAATATGCTTTTGTTTAATTGTCTGACTGACTGGTTGTGAATGACTATCTGTATCTTTGTACTTTGACTCTATTCATTTGCCTAAACACATACATATGCATAAACTATTTTGGGTGGGATTTTGAAGAGAAGGAAGATTGACTGAACTGGCAGTTTTACTGCAACATATCGGTATAGCGGATTACCCCATTGCACTGTACCGCATGTACATTAGCTATGCTACGTACCATTGACTGAACTGGCATTTTATTGCAGCCCATCGCTATAGCGAATTACCGCATTGCACTGTACCGCATGTATGTTAGCTACGCTACGTACCATTGACTGAACTGGCAGTTTACTACAACCCATCGGTATAGCGGATTACTGCATTGCACTATACCGCATGTACGTTAGCTACACTATGTACCATTGACTGAACTGGCACTTTACTGCAACCCATCAGTATAGCGGATTACCGCATTGTGCTGTACCACATGTATGTTAGCTACGCTACGTACTACTATCTAATCTGGCAGTTCATACTGCATATCTGTATTGTGGTTTACCGCATTGCACAGTACAACTTATACTCTAACCTTGCTACGTAACACACGAGAGTGGCAGTTTAACTGCATATTGTAGCCCATAATATCCAGAGGGTCGTGGACTTTATTGATATCGGTATAGCAGATTATTGCATTGCATAGTACTGCATGTACGTTAGCCACGCTATGTACGACAATCTGATCTGGCAACTCAGCTGCAAATTTCTGTCTGTGCCGATTCGGTATGACTTGTAAGTGTAGTGATGGGTGGGTTGATTAAATCCCCACAGGAAGTTTAGGGTTGGACGGAGAGATGTGTTAGCTGGATGGGTGGGTTTTTATTTTACAACTCATTTGCACTTATATGCATCTGATTGATTTGTTTGACTGAACGTGTTACTGTGGCTGAATGTGACTTTACTGTTCCACTGAAATGTTTGATTGATCTGTTTGACTAAACGTGCTACTGTGGCTGAATGTGATCCACTGTTCGACTAAAAGGCACTCGTGCCTAAGAGAATTCTGTAGACTTGACTGCTACTGTACTGAGATGGGCTAAGGCCCAAATTGATACTGATGCTGAAAGGGGCTTAAGCCCAGACTGTAATTGTTGAGAATTATTGCTATGTATGACTATTAAGTACATTGCTATTTGTTTGATTTTGGGCAAATTCACTCAATGTTAGCCGTCTGTAAGTATGTTCTGGTTTTGAACTGCTTCTAGTTCTATGTTTCTGCTTCTGTAGTTTAGCTAGTTTGATCTCACACTGAGCTCGAGTAGCTCACCCCCCTCTTCTGTTTCCTTTTCAGGTACAGTTCTGGATTCTGTAGTTGGGCTCAGTACGCAGAGGTCTCGGACATGCTTGTGAACAACAATTGAGCAATTTGTGTTTTCTAGTTTTTACATTTGGTTTTGAACTGCAAAGATTTGTAATACTGTGGTACCATTATTGGTTTAAACTTTGTTCGTACATTATGTTTTGTTACGTTTGCGAATAGTATTTTTAAACGATTAAACGTTTTGGTTTGTTTTGAGATAAATATTTTCAGAAATAGAATTTTGAATGACTGGTATTTCCTACATTTTCCTACGATTACTTAGGTGATCAACGTAGCATCCTGGATTCGGTCTAGACTTCTAGGCTGGGTTTGGGGTGTTACAATACTCAAATAAACACATTTCACATTCAATTCAAGCATAAAAAGGTAATATTTTTACCATTTATCATTTTTCGGGCATTATCATTGATCGGGCTTTGTCAGATATATTTTGAATGTCATGTATTTATAATATTTATACAATTCAAAAAACATAACATTTAATTCAAGCATGCAAATATAAACAAATTTAGTTACACAAACTTACCTCGACAAATGTTCGTGTACGTAAAATCTACTAATCCGACATTTTCCTCTTTTCCTCGTTATAGCTTTGAATTTGGTCTATCCGGATCTATATGAGTAAGTTTAACATCAAATTCACACATTTCATATTCATTTGACTCAATTTACATCCTAGGCAAAATTACAATTTGCCCCTAACTTTTCCATAAATTCCAATTGTCCCTAGGCTCGAAAAATGAAATTTATGCAATTAACTCCCTATTCCAAGCCTAACCAAAATTTCACTATAAAATTTACAGCACATATATTCTATAAAATTCAAAATTTTTCTTTTAGCCCCTAAATCATGTGTTCATTAAAAATCACTTTGTAAAAGTTGTTTATTTATCAACAACCTTTCATTTTCTACCATAAATTTCAAATTTCAGCTTATTCATCCATGACCTAATTTCCATACTCTGATAACTTCTCAAATTGATCCTCCAAATAAATAGATTAAGCTATCCCAGTTTCAAAAATATCAAAATTACTAAAAAGGGATAAGAAAACTTACCCAATTTGGCCAAGAAAGTTTCTTTTCTCTCTCTTAGGGTTTCATGGAATATTTTGGGGAAGAAGATGATAAAAATGATTTTTATTTCTATTTAATTAATTTATGATCTTTAATAATTTTGATTTCCAATTTAGTCCTTAGCCTTTTTCTAATTTTCCATGGATGAATCATCTAAAAAAATCTACATACTTTTCATTAATGGTCTAATTACCATATAAGGACCTTAAGTTTTGAATCCCATAGCTATTTGATCCTTCTAGCTACTAGAATCCAACTTTTGCATTTTATGCGTTTTGGTCCTTCCCGTAATTAAACACATAATCGGTAAAAAATTTTATTAGAATTTTCACATGACATTTCTAACATAATACGGATCATAAAATAAAATTAAAATAAATTTTATTTTCGGCTCGGATTTGTGGTCTCGAACCACTGTTCCGATGTCACCGAAATTGGGCTATTACAAGTATTGCAGATAAGCTGCTAGTATTATGGACAAGCCACCAGTATACGAGCTATCAGTAATATGTGGTCAAGCCACCAGTGTTGTAGACAAGCTGCCATTACTTCCTCCTTTCATAATCGACCCAACCCCATGCAATGCATATGACATGCAATATCAATAACAAGATCAGTCCAGTAGACATGATTTCTAACGTGCATCAGTGGCAGAACATTAGGCATGATTTATCATGCATCCTGTATTTCAGTATCAGTAATCATGTTTCTAACATGGTATCGAATTTAATGGAAACAGTGGCATGTCTTTAACATGCAATCAGATTTATCAATCTCAATGAACATAATTTATCATGCTATCAGTATCAATAACAAAACAATTACATGTTTTATCATCACAAAACATGCGAAATATTAGCGAATTATATAATAACATACATACATATTTGACAACACAAATTTCTTAGATCAAAGGCACTTGTAGCCAATCCTAAGAAAGGATTTATTTTTCACCAAGAACACTTATGCAATCGATTAGTCATAAGTATAGCTAGAGTTTATACTAACTTGTAGCCAATCCTAAGAAAGGATTTATTTTTCACCAAGAACACTTATGCAATCGATTAGTCATAAGTATAGCAAGAGCTTATACTAACATTATTGTTGAATAAACACATATATTAGTTATGGATGAAACATCCAGAGTTCTCTAATGGCTAGAACTCACACCTTGAATGAAAGCCCCAAAATACTAGATTTACTCCTTCACAATCCTATGCTTCATATCTAACCAAATCTTGCCTCGATCTGGTTATAGAATAATGGTACCAACACCAAAAATACATATGTGTTAGTTTTGTCTATACAGCCCAATAAAATTTTCTTATGAAATCGAATGAGAATCACTTACTCTATTATTCTTTGGAACGAATATCCAAATACTTTTCTTGTGCTAAAGCAAATTCGAGCGATCCAGATTGGAACCTTTAATGAAAACATAATATACATATAAAGACATTAGGTTCAACCCTATCAAGTAAAAGAAAGAATTAAGATTACACTCGACAAATCATCACTTACTCTTTACTAGGCTAGATCGGAAAATTATGACTTAACCAAAAACTTTAGTAGAGGGAGGAGTAACGGAAAAATATAAGAATAGAGGTGGAGAAAGAAAGAAAAATTAGTGGTGGCGATGATGACCCGACGGTGGAAACGGTGGAGGTCCGGTGATAGTATGGTAGTGAAAAAGAAAGGAAATAAGGGAAGAACGACGGTGAAATGGTGGTTGATTGGTGGTGCAACGGTGGCTAATGGTGGTTAAAATGTTAGCAAAAACAAAATACAGTGGCACAAGTGGTGGAGAAGTAAAAAAAAAAAGGAGAGAAGAGAGAAAAGATGGAGAAAAAAACAAATTGAATGTTTTCTTTGCTACTAGGGATGGAAAGCATAGTTAAAGGGGAGGAAAAATGGAAAGGAGAAAATCTAAGGAAAGAAAAGGAAAGGGAGGGAACAAAGGGAGTCAAGGGGGGAGTAATGAAGGAGGAAAAAGAGGGTGGAAAGAATCTTGTTATATGGTAAGTGTTTTGGGTGGGAAAGATGGTGGACCAAGGGGGTGTGTTGAAATTAAAATAAAATGTAAAAATGGGGGCTCGAACTTAAGTCTCAAGGATAGCTACACTTGTTCTTAACCACTAGGCTAGAACCCGATCTTGTTTAAAAACTAACGATAAGTGAAAAAAATGGGTTGTGACATTTGCTCTCGGTGGAAACCCATTGCAAGTGACTCCCTTGCTGAGGCAGCAAAATACCCTTTTACATCTCTGGGTCTTTTGAACCCAGTGTTAGAAATTGCGCCGAAAGCTCCACACTTGCTTCTTTTTTTGTCTATAACCTTATTTCTCTCTTAAATAGTTTTCTCCATTCTTTGAGCCTTCACAAATAAGGTAGCAAATTCTTTGCTCTCAATGGCAGATAAAAACACCCTAAACTCTTCATATAATCCTCCTTCGAACCTAATACACAAGCCTTTCTCGTCTAGAACTAGGTCCTTGGTGTACTTACTCAATCTGATAAACTCCCTCTCGTATTCAAATATTGTCATCCATCATTACTTAAGTTCCAAAAATCCTTCATCTACTAGACAAACATTCTATTGATGAACTTTTCTCTGAACTATTTTAGGAAGAATTCCTAGGTCACATGCTCTTTTGGGACCATGCTAATTATCGTAGTCCAACATTGATATGCCTCATCTTCAAGCAAGGAGATGGCACATCTTAAACTCTCAGTTGGGGAGCACTGCAGCTCCTTTGTTCACGACTAACTTCAGAAAGTTAGTTTTTAGCTACAACTGGATCATCTTCTTTACCACCTCAAAACTCTTTGGCACCTCGCTTACGAATGGTCTCCATAATGTCCCCTCTAGACACTATTACAGTTGGGACTGGAGTTGCAGGTTTTGCTAGTGAGCAACTTCTGGCATCATCACCATCTCCTCAGGTCTCACAGATTCATCACGGCATCTATGGGATGAGGTTGGTGCAGCTCCTATGGTCCATCATTTCCATCATGGCCTTCTTAGCCTCTACTCCCAAAACTCCTCAACTCCTTGAAGGTGCAAGGCTGCTCATTGATGGAAGGGTATTCCTTTCTATCTCCTCCCCTTCAACATTTCTAGAATTTATCAACATTCTTCCTTTTTTCTTTCTTCGCTACAATACACAAAATTCATTAGCAACATTATGAGGGATCTAGCTAGATCCATATAACATGTTACAAAATATCATTTTCAAAATACAGTTTGATGATTTTTAAATGGTGGTATCTAACAACCATCCTAAAACCCCTAACAAGTACATGTTACCCACAAAAAACAAATAAGGCCCACAAATGGCCGCCGATCTGGCTGATTCTTGGCTAGCACAACACTTAATCTAATAACCTAAAAATAAGAAGAATAACTAGGTAAGTTTGTGTGAACTTAGTGAGTTCCCGGAACATAAATCCTACAATAAATACCATCAAACATTACGAGATTAGACTCAACTGACAAACTAGTGTGCCATATTTGGAAAATACAACTCTCTCTGATCCTAAGTATCCACTAGAGGACATTACTATGATCAGACTCAGCTTACCAATAGACACTAAATGTTTTGGAATATCGCATATGGCAGACACGAGACAACTGCTCTACGTGTATGCCACTTGCGTGGACTACCCTTTATTAACTGTCAGGCTTACTCTTTACAATTCATGCAACAGGCACTTCTTATTTTACACACATGCACAATTTTTCCTACATACTCCCTTCTCTGTGTTAGCTTCTAGTCTTAGTTCTGAAGAACCATATTTCCTATATCTTCATACCCCTAATCAGGGTTATTTACCAGACATCACCTTCATACCCACAACATATTTCCTTATTTTTGAACACACCAGTGTTCCCCCACAAGGTCGGGTTTCAACTAGTCGTGGTTTGCACCAAAGTGTCATATCGAAGGCAAAACATATTATCTTGTGTCTTTTTTTATCATCATACGCAACATCCCTCTATTGCCCCTTTACACCAGTCTAGATATGAAGATTGTGCTCTAAGGAAGGAGTATTTACACCATCTATATATCAGATTTCTAGGTCCGTTTAATAGTTTATACCCTTACATACACTGACTCTTTAAAAACATTTCCTTAGACACAAGCACCAAAGCCAATGGACAACCACTTACCTGGTTGTACATTGATAAAGGTTAAACGAAATAACGCAAATACCAGACTCAAGGTAAGAATGAAGTCACCAGCATTCTTTTCTTAGAGCTTTATCTTCTCTACAGTGGTACTGGGACTTTTTCTCATTTCTTTAGCTAAAAAAAATAAAATGAATTCTTTAAACATCAAATACAACCAACATTTAATGAAATAACACGAATCTGTAGACATGCAAATAGTTTTTGGATAGAAGTTTCCTTCCTATCTAGTATCCAAACAAAAATCCTACTGACCCACTTTTACATAAACTTCTTTCTATCTGGTAAAACTTAAAGGAAGGTTTAAGAGTTTACCTGCTGACGTCTAGGACAGAAACTCTTTAAGCTTAATGCACAGCACCTTCATTAACAAGAAAGAAGTCTTCTGGTTTTCTTCGATGAAAACAAAAACTAAGAGAGAGGATGAAATAGAAGTTTTCTCTCCACTACTAGGTGACCGCCTATAAACATGTTATCGTTTATAGTAAAATATCACACCAAAAATATAAGAAATTAAATTAGTGGTGTCCGCCAGCGTACGAGTCAAATTGTAATATAGTTTAGTTTACAACGAAACATTGGTAAGTATTCCAAGGATCGTACCAAAGGATTATAGATTGGAGAAATTATTATTAAATTAATTACAGAAAATAATTACTAATCTAATCGTGGCAATAATTAGTAGTGATATTCAAAATTAGTAGATTTATTAAACTAATTAAATTATTAAACCTAAATTAACCTAATGGACTTTCCTATTCATAGTGTTGACAATACGAGCCTCTAGCCCATGACCGATTAAACTCCTAATTAATAAACAAGAGATTAACTAATTTCATAATTCAGGTTGTAATATGAATTAGCTATTAATTAACTAGTATAGACTTTCCTATTCCTAGTGTTGACAATTCGAGCCTCTAGCTCATGATCGATTAAATTCCTAATTAATAAACAAAAGATTAACTAATTTCATAATTTGGGTTGTAATATGAATTAGCTATTAATTAACTAGTATTACCTCCCGGCCTCTACTAATTAATTAATTGATAAGTTGATACTTGCTTCTCTCCCGACCTCACTTTCTCAACAAGGATAAACTACAATTTACTTGGCTAAACTTATGTCCTGATCTTGTTTAACCTAAGATACCTTCCTAGGGTTGTCAAGCCTAGGGCTTAAGAACCCATAATTTACACCAACTAATCCTATAATGAACACTTATTCTTTTGTTAATTAATCGAGTTGATGAATTAATCAATTCAATAAATAAAACACGCAATATGAATAAAGCACAAGATATTATTTTAATATTCACACAAACATTAGTTGGTAAGGCTAACGAAATATAAATAAAAGAGTAAAATAGAAGAGTAGAGAGAATGCTCATTGATATTATATCGAAGAGTAGATCTAGAGCAATCTCTGCTTGCAATTGTCTTCACATTGGAATAGAAAAGTTTTGACTAAACAAACAAAAAAAAAATTGGAACAATTGTGTCTCTAAGTATACACACCAATTTTTGTGACCTTAAGGTTGCTTATATAGGCAACGGGCTACTTGGTGACCACTCAACCCTAGATACACTAAGATACTAATTAATGCAATATTTTGATAAAGGCTAGGGTCCAAATATGGAAATATCCCAAAAGTATTGTGGAAACAATCAGCTATATTTTGGCCTCTACTAGGATACTAGATTACTTAAATGTGTTCCACTAACTATTACACTTAAATCAGTAGCAACACAAAAACACGATCGGTGGACTTATTACCAGGAAAGTCCACCTAATAAAGTATTCGCCAAGACCAAGAACTTGCCATTCTGCATAGTGAAACCTTGCAGTATTGGCGAAGTTTTATGAAGTAATTCACCACTAAGTTACCAACCTTATATAATCTAAGTCTCGCAAATTACGAGGTCTTTGTAACCCCCTACAGCCGGCCTAAACTTTATGACCAAATCTCAAAGATCACATTGGCCATGTTAATAGCGCAGAAAACCATTTAACTATTTTCTCACAATAATTGTCTTTATTTTTAAAGCGTCATTTCATTTCACTTGAAGAAACCAAATATCGTCTATAATTTCCTTTCGAAAGATTTTATCAAAATTTTCTATTTTAGAAAAACTCAAGTATTGATGGTTTTCAAAAATCATCTTAGTTGAAATAAATGTCACAGTAGAAAATATCATAACTAGACTAGTTCATCATTTTGAAAAACATAGATTTGATATATCTTTTAACATTTCAGTTTAAATAAATAAGTAGTGTTGAGTTTTGAAAATCGAAGTATTGAGTGTGAAAACTTTATTGTTGTGTTAGATTAATATCATTGTGAAATATCCATCATTTAATTAATATTCATAAAACCCGTAAGTGACAGTTTAAATTGTTCGAACCAACCAAAAACCAAAACAAATCCAAGGTCTAAAAGAAAGTCTCAAACCAAAGTCCACAAAAATAATAACACACCCCAAAGTATTTCAAGTACCAAATGTATAAGTTTTTTTTAAAATGACGGAGAGCACTTCAATAAGCCAAGCCCATCCTATCTTCTCATGTGCGTTACAATTCATAATAACAAAAATTAACTCATAACAACATCAGTTTAAGCATATCATATTCATACAATATTCAGTTCACGAAATCACATTTATTAGAATGCATAATGACAATGTCAATGCAACTTTTCTTTTTTTCAAAATTACTGCAAATATTTTCAAAAACAGATCCTACCCATCTCCGCTACACATCATAATGAGTTCTCTAGAACTCATCCATCCAATAACACACCAATATTGTCGGCAAGCCACCAGATAGTGCAGTTGAGCTGCCAGAAAGAAAATATTGTGGTTGAGCCACCAGATAATTGTAGATATATTTCCAGATACAAAATATTCTAGTCAAGCCACCAAAAATTATAGATATACTGTCAGATACTTCCTCCATACACATTATTCCAACCCTATGCATGTGATATGGCATACATAACAGATTTTACAGTAGGCATGCTTTACATGCGAATCAGATTTATTTTCGGTTTAACACAGTGGTATTGTAACAGACCAAATTTGACCCTAATCGGAACGGTGGTTTCGGGACCACGAATCCGAGTCCAAGAAATTTTTTTATATTATATTTTGTGTTTATATGTGAATTAATGTGTGTGAAAGTCTCGTAGAAAAATTTTATCGTTTGTGTGTTTAATTTAGAAAAAAGGACTTAATCGCGTAAAAGGTAAAAGTTGCAAACCATAGTGAAATGTACCAAATTGATTGTGGCTTTATAAAAGGAAGTCCTAAAAGGGTAATTAGCCCATTATTCAAGATAGTGGACGGCATAGGACTAAATTACCCTTATTTTATAAGTTAGTTTTATTATTATTAAAAGGTTATATTAGTAATTGGTTTAATAATTTAATATATGCTAAAATATCACAAAATAAGCCATCATCTTTTTGCTTTCTCTTTGGTCGAATGTTAGTGAAGGAAGAAAGGGTTTGTTTCTTTGAAATTTCGGCATTTAGAAGCTCAAATTGAAGGTTAGTTTGATTTTGGTTTTTGTTAATTTTTACGTTTTTGAGATCGTTGCTTAGTATATTATCCGACCCATGCTAAAATTTTTGAGATTAATGTACATGTGATATTCGGCCATTGATGTGTTCATGTAGGTTGTAACATCCGAGATTAGGGGTTATGCGTTCGTGCGTAACTCATGAGATAATGGGCTCAGTGGGTGTGTTGGATGTGATTTGAGGAGTTTTAGGAACCCTAAGATGTAAGGAAATGTATGGAAATGTAAGGAAATGTAAGGAAATGATCTAGAAATGATTCAAAAGAGGAAAGTAAACATTTCGGGAAACTTGGAAATGTAAGGAAATGTTAAGTTTAAAGGTGGCAAACGAAAATTTTTGGAAACTTGGAAATGTAAGGAAATGTCAAGTTTTAAAGTTTAAAAAGAGGAACCTAAGGCAAGGTGGCCTTAAGAAAAGTAATAGGAGGAATTTGACACACAAACATGCTTGGAAAAGTGGCCTGAAGATATCACTTAAGGCCCAGGTAGGTGACGCCACAAGCTATGCAAGTGGGCCTGAGTTCGAGTCACATGGAAAGCAAATAAAAGAAATTTTATTTTGCTACAAAGAGTAGAGAGGTGGACGGCACAAGGCTATATTTTAGGAGTTTTATTCTCTTTAAAATTCGGCTAAATGATGGATAAATAAGGGATTTATTTATCATAGTTTTCAAGAGATAATTATTGGATTAAATTCTTTTATTTTGTGATAATTCAAAGGATAAAGCTATCAAAATAGAAGAGTGGTGGCCAAGTAAAGGACTCTAGCTAGTAATTTTGGCTATAAAAGGAAGAGTAAGGCTATTCTTCATTCATTCTTTTCTCTTCAAGAAAACCTCTGCCGAAATTCTCTAAAGTTTCTCCTCTTCTCTCTGCCGAATTTCCTACAGTTTTTATTCTTCTTCTCTTTGTTAGCCAAAGCCGAAATACCTTGTGTTCTAGCCGAATCCTCCATCTTTATTCTTCCTTCTCTTTTCTTTCTAATCCCTCCAAAAGCCAGAAGTAAGCCTTTTAGGGCCATAGCCGAATATCTTAAGTGGCTTCAAGCTTAGGTGCAGTCGATTTCTTCAAAGGTAAGAACAAGTTTGATTTCTATTCTTTTCTTTTAGATTTGTCGAAATCTAGGACTAATCCCATCAATATTCTTGTTGCCGAAACCTTGAAGAGATCTTTTGGGATTTACTAAGTGTCAACTACAAAGAAGGAGAAGTTCTTTTCCCGAAGGTACACCATAAGCCGCGTGTTCCCTAGTTATTCGGTGAATTTCGGGATTTAAAATCCACAAGGTAAGTCATATTTAACATTCGGCTAAGGGTTATTTGTTACGAATAAATGTTAGAAATTGATCTAACATGAAGTTATAGGGATTTCGACAGACATATAAGGCAAGGAATACTTTCGGGATTTGGAAATTGCAAGGTAAGTTTTAGTGTACTAATCCTACTAGGATTTGGATTTATGGCCAAATGGTTCTTTACTAAGTATTGAATGATTGATTAAATGTAGAGATCTAAGATCTAAGGCATTAGATCAAGCTTTTCGGGATTTGGATTGGAAACCCTAAGCAAATCAGGTGTGTACCCCACACTAATTCTTAATACGTTTTATGGCTAGGTTTAATAAAAATATATGTGATATTAAGAATATGAAAGTGGCTAAGGTACCATGTTATGGTACAAAGTACTCAGGTACGTTTCCTACTCCTACTAGGATTATGAAATATGTTAATTGTAACATGAGAATAAGAATAAGAATGTGAACTCTGGCATATTTATGCATATTACTATTATATGGGGCATTTGGGTTTTATTTTGAAGGGGAAGTGAATGTGGTGACCTAAGACCACGAACACGGTGACCTATGACCGTGATATCTGAATGTGGTGACCTAAGACCACAGTAATCTGAATGTGGTGGCCTAAGACCACAGTAATCTGAACGTGGTGACCTAAGACCACGAATGCGGTGACCTAAGACCACGGTGTACAGGTTGGTATGGGGGAGTGTAGCAGATGGCTTAATAGGTTTGGGTTTTGGGAATGCATCATAACTTGTATGCTATGATATGAATGTGTAATAATTGTTATGCCTGATTCGATTATGATTTAGTGTTGTGTACACATTGAGTCTGTTGACTCACCCCGTTGTGGGACCATGTTTCAGGTGATGAACAGTGATGGACCGGGACGGCAGGACTTGTGGTGGCCATGCTCAACTTGAAGTCTTTATTTTAATGGACTATTAATTTTTTTTTAATTTCTCTGAATTATTCGGATTTATTTGCTGTAATAAGGCCTTAAGGCCATAGTGCACTATCTTATTTCTGTTTATTGTTTAATTATGTTACAAATTTTTATTAAGTTTAAAGACCAAGTAATTTATTTTTTTTAAAATATACTCTATATGTTTTATCACATAGAATTAAAAAGGGTTTTCTAATATGAAAATCGAATTGGTTTTCAACACAAGCCCAACCCAAACAATTTTTTTTTAAATCGCACAAGATTTTCACAAAGTAACAAAAGAATTTGAACCGGTTTATTTGAGGAACATACCAAATCTGGTCAAAGCTCGTGGACCGGGTTTGGGGTGTTTCATAGGTTTTGATGTTTGATGATTTTGAATTAAAGATATGTTAAAGATTTATATGTTTTGTCTTTGAATTTTTGGTAAATTTGAGTATTTGGGCTAAATTGCAAAAATAAAAATTTTAGAGGGGCTTATTTGTGAAATAAATGAAAGAAATGGACTTGTATAGTCCCTATACATATTCGGCCCTTAAGTAGTATTGAGAAATTTTGTGTATTTTGTGTTTTATGCAAATAGGACTAAATTGTAAAAATGTGAAATAGTAGGGTAAAATGGTAATTTGCCTATTTATGTGCCTAGGGACTAAATTGAGATGAAATGTACTTGAATGAGCTAAATTTTAATGTGTTTAGATCAAGAACAAAGAAAAACGGATTTGGATCGGGGAAAGACAAAGGTTATTGAATAGCCGGTTTACGCGGTCCGTCGACAGTCGAGGTAAGTCCTTAAGCAAGTATACACCAAAGAATTATTTACGAACATAGTATATGATGATGTTTGAATATTTAAAGCATAAATATACATGTTGGCCGAATGTGGAGTATGAATTTGTAGTGAAATTAGTTTGGTTAATACAATGTGAATATGTATGTTTGGATTAATAGGTGAAAGTAAAAATGAAGAATATGAGATGGTTAATAGTTGAGTACTAAGTACTGTGTATCGCAAAGTTGAATGTGTTGATATTCGAGCTTCGTGCCTAGCAGGCTTAGTGCCGGTGATATATTCGGGCTTAGTGCCTAGCAGGCTTAGTGCCGGTGATATATTCGGGCTTCGTGCCTAGCAGGCCTAGTGCCGGTGATATATTCGGGCTTCGTGCCTAGCAGGCTTAATGCCGGTGATACTTTAAAACGAAGGATCCATAAATTGCTCGAGGTGTAACATAGTGAATCTATTGAGTTAAAAACTCAGGTAAGCATAAGTCCCATTTGAATTCATCAGAAGTAAGGTAAGTTGTGATTAATGTTACTTGAATTGAA
This sequence comes from Gossypium australe, assembly GCA_005393395.2. NCBI lineage: Eukaryota > Viridiplantae > Streptophyta > Magnoliopsida > Malvales > Malvaceae > Gossypium > Gossypium australe. Next base: position 95,406,212 of record CM016624.1, read on the forward strand.
ATATTATGTTAAGAACGATGTTATGTGAATTTGAGCTTATAATTGACGTGTATGAATATAGAAATAATAGAATTGTTGGTGTGATAATGTGATGGATATGAATGTTGAATTTACATGATTATAAACATGCGATTCATGTAATATATGTACTTTGTGCTTTGATGAGTTGCAGGTTGATGGTAGTGAAGTATAAGTAATTGAGTTAATATATTACTAGTATTTGGTTTTGTATCAATTGCATATCAAAATATACATATACAATGTCCTACATTTATTGATTAAAATGTTAAAGTGCTTGATTAGTGAATTATCTTTTGCTTATGACTTACTAAGCTAGTGAGCTTACTCTGTATGTGTTTGTATTTCTGTTTTATAGATCATTGATTCAACTACAGGCTCAGGGGATCATCGACCACACTATCACTCTCTTTGGTATATATATATGTTTACTTTTTGAATCGAAGGCATGTATAGGCTGTATTTTGACAAGTAATGAATGATGTTCGGTTTTGTAAATGTATGTATGTAGCCTTGCAAATAAGGCTGTTATTTTGGGATTAAGCATCGTTTATATGTTTGATATAATGGTCTATTTTAATCTTTGGTATAAGACGTATGCTTATAATGCTTGGAAGTTAAAGGTAGTTGTATAGAAATGATAATATATATATTTAAGTATGCTTATTATGTCGTGTGAATATCTCCACTTAGATTATTATGTGCTTGGTGTAATTCAGAGATGATCATGAAAATGTATATACTAATGCTTTGGGTTGATCATTGAAGTTTTATATTGAGAACCGAATATATGGTCAATGGATTGGCTGTATTTATATATATATAATTTGAATTAGTCACATATCATGTGTGTTTGGTAGGTTATTCAATGATCTTGTATCCATGAATTAATAAGGTAAAATGAATTGAAAATTATGGATTGACATGGCTTATGTTTTAGGGACATTGCGCATATTATGGTAGGATGATGTGATTGTTTGGTCATGCTATACTGTCCGAGTGTCATATGTGTGAATGATAAACTATTTAAGTATCATGGACCTATTCTTTTTAATATGCATATTTGCAGAATGTATATAATAATATGCCGATATTCGGTTAATGAGATGGATGTATCATATATGTTTGACATACGAAATTTGGGGTTGTTAGGTGGAAATTTGATTCAAAACTTGTATAGATTAGGAGTTATGATATATTGCATTATGGAACATGGTTTGTAAAGTAAGTCTTGTTCATTATTTGTGGATATGGAAAACCGTAAATATGCGTATTGGGTTTATTCCGTAAATGACTGTGAAAAATTGTGTCTAGTTCGGTAACGCCTCATAACCCTAATTCGGCAACGGGTAAGGGTTAAGGGGTGTTACAAGTATGCTTAAGATGCAAATCATAGGTAGAATAATAGCATGCTTAACATGTGAATCATAATCAGAATATTCACAATCACATGCAAATCAAAATATCAATGTAGTAACATCATATTTACAATACACGTATTATCCAAATCACCATATATCGCATGTCATGAGTGTAAGGAAATCACACATCAATATTTTTAACAGAAAAATCACACGACCCCATATTTCATCACAGATCTGAAATTTTGGAAACACTTACTTTAAATCCTATTTTAACGGATTTTTACCAATCCATATGAACACTTAAAGTGTTCGCCCAACATCACTTTTCAGATAATTATTTAAATAATAATTAATTATTTGAAATAATATCTTTATCTTGATTAAATATCATATCAACCATTGTTGACAAAAATAAATCCCCACACATTTGTAATTTCATTCGCAATGATCTCAACTCCAACTCCTAATGAAAGAGTTTGATTCTCAAGTCTCAAAGGTTAAAACCATTCACACGTATTAGAATGGGTTACTAAAATAAATAATCCTTCACTTATTTGATTCAGTGAGATACTTACGTAATCCTTCGATTATTCGTACACTTCTACAAGTGGGGGTACGAATTCAAGATTTTTTTATTTGCACTTCAGTGAAACCCATAAATCGAAATGATTAGCGTTGTCTTAATCGAGTATGTATGTATATAATATACGAGAGTGTAACAAGAATAGAGGGTTGACTATACTTACGTAGTGGAGGAAAATGACTCAACCTTTCCCACAAAATATTGATTAGAGAGGAGGATTAGTCACTAAATGCAGAAAAGCATATTATAAAAATAAAAGTTAGAAAAATAGATAGTGGGATAATATTTTTATGAACAAAAATTAGAGTTGAGATGTTAAATAAATCAATTACGAAAAGAAGAGGAGAAATAAAGAAAATCAAGAATTTTTGTGGTGGTTAGTGGTGGCAGTGCGACGACGAAAAATAAGAGATGGTGGTGAGGTCGAGGTGCGGTGGCCTTATGTGGTGCTGGAGTGGAAGACAAATGAGAAGAAAAGGGTGACTTAGGTGGTGAAATGGAAAAAAAAAAAGAGAGAGAACAACGGAAGAGCATGGTGGTGGGCAACAAAGAGAGGGGAAGAGAGAAAAATGAAAAAAAATGTGAAATGGATATGTCTAGGTGCATGGCCAACCAAGGTAAGGTAAGGGAGGAAATTTGGTATGTTGAGGGGACAAAGGCATGGAAAGGGGATCATGAAAGTGAAAACGGGAGAAAAGGGGGAATATTGACCTTGTAATCAAGGAAAATATCTTCCCAAGTAGGGCAAGATGTGGGTTGGATGGCAAGGGTGTTCACACTAGCCTAAGTTGTCAAAAATTTAATTAAAAAGGTGAGAAAGGGGATCATAGAAGTGAAAATAGGAGAAAAAGGGGAATATTGACCTTGTAATCAAGGAAAAAATCTTCCTAAGTATGGCAAGATGTGAGTTGGATGGCAAGGGTGTTCACACTAGCCTAAGTGTGAGATTATTTGGGCTTGAACTTGGGACCACTTGGAATAAATTCACACACTTAACGACTAGGTTATTTAATCCCTTGTGTCATGAACTAGCACAAATAAATAAATAAATATATGGCGTGACATTCTTCGCCAGCGTTGTCTCCCAGAAAAAACCAGTTTGACAAAAGAGGTTGTGACATTAATAGGCTCTCTTAGACCTTATTGGATTGGTAAACACCATTAGGTTACATTTTATGGAAAAAAACACCTTTGCTCTTTTAATTGGCCACGTCAAGCCGTTGTCGTGACACCTCAATTATGTGTTGTAAATTGATGGAAGAATACTTCCTTGGGAGTGTCTTTAGGGCTATGTCATGACACCCTCTTGTCCATGTCACGACATCCTTGGAAATGAGCTCCTTAGTGTATTTTGGATGTTGTGTTGTGACATCCAAGTGTCATGTTGCAACATCGGGAGTAGTCCACTGTCTTTCTGTCCTAATTTGATGTCTTGCGTAGTCACCTAACATGTCAGTCTACCCTTAGGCCTAATTTGGCCTACAATGTCATATAAAATACCTAAACTACTCATCTTTTTCTCTAAGTGCAAAAGATAAAAACTAAGTAAATACATTACTAAAATGCTTTCCAACAAGCTTATTAAGTGTAGAAAGAGGTTTAATTTGCTACAACGAATTGGGGTAGATCAGACATCAAGTTTATATCATGTTATTCCACTTTAGCTATTTTGCCTGATACACCCTAGTAAATGGACTCGGATACATAGGTATCTACATCACACCAGATGCTCGTCTGAACTAAGTATATTTATGTTTGTTTACCAGTACATCCTAAACCTTTATAACAAATTTTTACGTCTGATTGCTTGTCCAAGCTGAATATATACATGTTAGGTTACCCATCCAAACTAAACCTTTAAAATGATATTAGGTTACCAGTCCAGGCTAAACCTATGTCACATGTATCTTTGAATTCGCAACAAATGTTGGAGATCGATATCATCTGTAATCAATCTCGTAAAGCACGTACAAAACCCAATTGGCATGTCAATCGTATCCTAACCTTTACTAAGTTCACCCGGGCATCTTTAACACATATAAACATTTCCCTACAATTTATTCCAACTCTCACCTTTTATATCAATTTACCACATTTCAACTCACAATCAAACATGCATACACAATTCAAATACATAATAACTTAAATATATTTATACCATATGAACTTACTGGGAAAAAACAACAAATAACTTGAATGTCAAGGAACTAATCGATAATTTTAGTTTTTTCCCGATTATCTCCAGTTTGATTCAATTCTTGATCAACTTATTGCCAAAAGCTTGAAACCCTTAGGGATGATTTTTCTTGGTTTATTTTCTTGAACATTCGGGTATGGAAAAATGGAGAAGATGAACCTTCTTTTTCTCTCCACTTATGTCATGTTTTTATACATTTTATACTTATAATTAATTTAATTAAAGTTTTAATAATAATCATGCTTAAAGAATTTCACTTATTTTCCACTATAATCTCTTCAAGTTGGTTTATTTCCCAAATTAAACCTTGGATTCATTTCCATTCAATTCCTTAAGTCTTTGGCCAATAAAAAACCTATAGCGATAAGACTTATAATTTAGTCTTTGTACCTTAATTAAGTAATTAATAGAAAAAATTGAAGGAATAAACTTTAATATTCTATTATACTAATTCTGTAAATATTTTAATTTAATCTTTACGGACTTAGTTTTTGAAAATGGGATTCCAAAACCGCCTTTTTTTACACTACTGAAAATTGAGTTGTTACAAATTATATATGCTCAATCGGTCTCTTTGTTAGTTCAAGATAACTAGAAACGAATTGCATTAGAACCGAATAATATGGAATGAACGAAAATGATGAAGTAAGAAAAATAAATCATATTTACTACTATGTGTAGTAAATGCGTTTTCTCGCTAAGTACAAAAATGACTTAGGAATTAACTTAATTTCTTCAAATTATTATTTAATTAATTATAACTTAATAATTGAAGTTTGAATAAGGAATTAAATTAATTAGTCATTATAAATTTGTCGAATAAGACAATTAAATATATTTCCTTATCGAATAAGTTAAAATGACTTTAATGAATTTGGGATTGGGTTGCGAAATGAATTTAATTGAGAAATTAATTTAAATAAAATTAATTAAATTAAATAAAAATATTTTGGATAATAGAAAATAAATATTTTTTTGGATAAATTATAAGTGTTGGATTAAAGTTCATGAAGCACATATAATTGGATTCAATACAAGAAAGCCCAACTCGACCTTATACTATGTTAAAGGCAGTAAACCCTAGTGTTTTACTAGGGGTTTGCTGCAATCTGTATTATTGTTCTAATATAATATTGTTTTTTTTATTTAATTAGACCTTACTCAAACAGAACTCTTGTACTTTTTCTTTATAAACAAGAACTATTGGTTGAACAATTTACAACACTTCATAGATGTCATTACGCTTCCAAAAAGTAGTGGAATTTTATTTTACAGAATAAATTCTATTTTATGGAAAATTGCATAGTTATCGGTTATAGAGAAAAATTAACTTTCCTATTGGAAGTTAATTAAAAATTTTCATTCTGTGATTTGGTTCGTGTTGCTCAAGCTCACACTCGAGGCAATTTGTGGTTCAAGGATAGAGGAGAAGGTCATTTTATTAAAAGTTGTGATTGACATAAGTACTTTTTACAAAGTATAGGTACTATTTCGATCAATAGGTTTATTGCTATAAATTACACAATGGCTCGATTTAAAAAAATTTAAAACTTTCATTATACCTAAAATAATTGGTTTCTAAATTGATTTTTCCAACACGTCCATCCATGAAGAAAGCAATAATGAGGATGAAGATGATGAAGAGGTTATCATCCTTGCCACAAAGTTAAAAAGGTTCAAAAAGATGGACAAAGACATAATGCTTCAAGAAAACAAAGTAATGTGCTATACTTGCAAGAAGTTGACTCACACCAAGTATGATTGCCTAATAATGAAGAAGCAAAAGAAGAAGAAGGCCATGATAGTCACTTGAAGTGATAGTGGTTCTTTCGATGATAATGAATCCGATGAAAAAGGCTTTGGCAAACTTTTCTTCATGGCTCTTGAAGAGAAAGAGGTATCTTCTAACTCATTGATAGATGCTAAAAGTAACATGTTTTAATCTCATTCTTAATGTGTTTTTGGGTGATTATTTGATGTTAATGATGAATTTTATGTCCTAATCATTTAAATTCATGTTATACTTAGGAGAGAATTTGTGAGCAAAAGGAACAAATAACGAGTGAAAACCAAAAAAATCGGAGCAAGTTACAAGAGCTGTCATAGAATATTCAAGAAACCAACTCAAAAAACACCATTGAAGTGGATTCTGAAGAAGATTTCCATTAAAATTGAAGATTCTTTTTTTTTATTATTTCTTTGGAGATGATTATGAGTTTCTTTATTTTTTGTGGTTCTACTGTATTTTGGATGTTTTATTTGCAAGCATGAACTAATTTTCTAAATGCCTAGGGGAAATGAACCCTATGATGGATTCTATCATTTGATTTTTATTTTACGCAATAAAGACTTAGTTTCTTGTTCTTAATTACTTGTGTTTAATTATTGGTTTAATATTTCTAGGCTATTAATCCATGTTTGATGTGCTTAAATCAAAGGAGGAATAGACATTGTTTAAAAGTAGATCTTGCATAATTGAGTGGAGTTGTATGCAATCCTAGAAATAGAACGACATAAATCTACAAGATTAGAGTCAAATCTAATAGAAGAATCTATAGATTGAGTTAATGCGATAATAGGGGTATTAATTAGAAAGAAATTTCAATTAATCAACCTAGAGTTAGTTGCTCTTATTCTTGAAGAAAGATATTAGCATATTTCTACGAATCAAGATACTAAGTAAAGAAATTGCGTAATTTAGATTGATAATGACAGATGAAATCTAGATGAATTCTCTCATGCGTATTGTTTCGGTTCTTGGTTATTATTCGATTATTTTCCTGAATTGTTTTTTGTCGTGTTCATTAGAAATTAATTTAGAAATTTTTAGTTTTCAACCAATCATTTGAATTTATCAGTTAAATAATAGAAAGACAGTAATTACTAGTGCTTTTAGTCTTCATGGGAACGATATTTTTGCTTACCGTAACTATACTATTAATTGATATATGCACTTGCGTTAGTCAAATTTTTAATAGGTTTACAATTGCATCACTCGTCTGGTTTACAAGTGTATCACTCATGTGATTCATGCCATTTTAGCTCATTCTTTGACTGGCTAAAAGGAGAGTACGAGCGTTGTGGGTACCTTATATGCATACTTCTTATGTAGCATGCACAGGCAACACCCGATTGATCTAGCCCACTTCGTAGCCCAGTGTTGTCGTAATTAGAGTGAGCGATCACGGAGAGGGCCCCTTTGTATGGGTCCTTATGTAACACACTTAGCTCGTTGCTTCGGCCTCCTCGAGACCTCAAGTAGATTGGTACTCTTACTTTGGTTGGGGACATGACACCACAGGGTTTAAATGTTATGAAACATATGAGGATGGTCGCTCATCAGCCTGGCCCTTTCGGTGATCACTATATGTTGCTTCATATGAATCAGTAGCATGTGGATGATAAGCCTCTAGACGATGACCCCCACCATCACTGTGACCCATTCCAAGTCCTTCGATCAATCCCCCTATTGTTGCGTCTACTGTTACGCTTGACGATATTTCTGAGCGGTTTTAGCACTTTAAACAACAACACTTTCTTGGATTGACCTCTTTGAGCAACGACAGTTAAAGTGGATTGATCACATTAATGTGTATATGCAATAGATATGCCAACATTTCCATATCTCTCCTCCCGATCATGCGCCTCGTGATTCTGACACCTCGCACGACGTTGACCACTTACCTAATTTAGTTTTCTACTTTATTTATTTTTATTTTCAGTTGTTTTTATTTTATTTGTGTGACTACTTTTGTTTTACTTTATTTTTATTTTGGAATTTTATTTTCTTGTTTCATCAGTTGTTTTCTTTTAATTTTATTATCTCTTTATCATATTTATTTTTTTTTTTCTATTTCTGATTAGTTTGCTTGGAAAAATGTACTTCATTTAGAATTGCCCACAATTATGGTTTTCCATATTCTGTTAAATTCATCCATATTTAGGACAGTTTCAGTTCTCTCCCTCCTTTATGATATTGTGCTTATTCTGTGACTATAATTTTTTGTAAATTGAGGACAATGTACATCTTAAGTGTGGGGAGGTTGTTAACATGTTTATGCGATAAAATCCCTGAATTTTTGTTTTTTGAAGTAATTTTCCAATAGCTACCATTTAACTTAGTGTTTTTATTAATTCTGTTTTGCGATCTATTTGTGGATGATTGTGTATTGGTTGATTTATACTTTGAGACAAGAAAGAGTCAAGTATGATAAGTTGTTTTTCAGAAATTATTATTTTAGGTTGTCTCCCTGAACTGAAGAATTATTTTGAAAATTTAAATTTGTAAGTTTGACATCAAAACCACTAGAGGACAGCAAGGCGAGTTTGCGGACTCAGGCCGCAAGGTAAAACTAGGGACCCAGCTCGCAACGCAAGGTCACAAATCCAACTCGTAGGAACCTAAGGAAGGCCATTGTCTCAACTCGCATAAACCAGGGATGAAACACCCCAAACCCAGCCCACGAGTCTCGACCAGATCTGGTATGTTCCTCGAGAAAAATGATTCAAACTTGTTTATTTCTTGGGAAAACTTTAAGTGATTTTGGAGAATAGTTGATTTGGGTTCAAATTGAAAACATAGTAATTTTCAAAGATTTCATTTTGTTAAAACTTCATGGTTATATTTCAAATCCATAAGTTACCGGTAAAAGTCGAGTCCTTAGAGTTTGTTAATAAAATTGAAAATCATTTGTATTTAGGTGTCAAAACATTTTTCATTTATTATTAAGAAAAGTTACTTAAACTTTAATTTGATGAAAAATTCGAAACATAATAAAGTAATTAAAATGCATGCATAAATAGTTCATACTAGTGGCCTTATTACATCAAAAACAAAACCCAAAATAAATTTAAAGTACTTAAATAAAATAGGAAGTCCAAATAAATTTCGTGCTGAGCATGGCAACCACTAAGCTCCTGCCGGCCCGGTCCATCTACTGAGTGTCACCTGAAAAGATTTCCCCAACGGGGTGAGTCAAACAGACTCAATGTGTATAACCAACACTAAGTCCCAACAGTTTATGGCATATCAAGTCATACATATACATATAGCAGTTAACTTAATGATGCAAACCCAAACCCAATCCTATATACCATCCGCTACACATCACCCGTACCAACCATCACACCGTGGGGACTACTAAGTCGACCCTTCATCCGCTACACACCATCGAAGGCAGTCGCTGCAGACGACATGCTCATCGCCCTTATAAAATCTTGGCAAAGACACCAGATAATTATTTTGTGACATGAGTCACCACATTCAGATTACGTGACATAAGTCACCACATTCAGATATTTGTGGTATGAACCACCAGATCACTTCCCCTTAATATAACACCCATATGCCCCACATATCATACATATCATGCAATCTCATGCCATAGGCCTTATTTCACATTCTTATCATTATTTACACATGTGCCATATTCCACTATTCATATCACTTATTAACATAATGTTAAGATAACGTACCTGAGTACTTTATACCATTGCATGGTACTTTTGGCCACGTTTCACATTATTATAAACACATAAATTAAAACATTACCATAAATCTATCAAGATCTAGTGTGGGGTACACACCTGGTTTAATAACGCTTTCACTAAAATCCCGAGAAATCCCAATCTAACGCTTTAGATCTCTAATTCCTACATTCGGTCAACACTTAATGTTTAGCAAAAAGCCTATTCGGCTAAATACTTAAATCCCGAAGAATTAACGCAACCAAAATCTTACCTTACTGCCGATTTGGCTACTAATCAAATCCCAAAACCTTGTGATGTCCCCTCTTGCAATTGGCCAACTACTAAATCACTTAACCGGTCAATTTCAGCTTTTGAACAAATAAGAAACATATCCAAATTACTAAATAGGGCCTTGGCCGAATGTGCATGTTCACTTACCTTCCAAATCTTAAATCCCGAAGTTGCTACCTGCTAATGAAGATGTCGAAATCTCTGTATAACCTTTGTTAAAATCGGTTTCAATCCAAAACTCATGAAAGTGGCCTATGGCCGAATATCACATGCTCTTACCTTGCGATTTTAAAGTTCCGAAAGATCCCTTCTCTTGTAGTCGACTATAGGCAATTCCTGAAAGATCCTTCAGGTATTCGGCCAAAGAACAATAATGGGATTAGTACTTTGATTTTCGAGAGTTAGGGAAGAAAAGAACAAGAATTCGGCTAAGAGAGATCCTTACCAACTAAATCGAATAGTCTGAAACAGAGAGATTCGGCTTCTGCTTAACTGATCAAGTCGACAACACAAAAGGGTAGAGGAGCATTTGGCTATGGCCACAGAATAAAGGATTCGACTGAGGCAACAGATGGACAATCGGTTATGGCTAAGAACACTCACTTTCGGCTTTTGCTTGGATAGTAAGGAGTTATGGATTCGGCTTCCACAAGGGACACGAAAGGAGGGTATGAAGCTTTACGGGTTACGGCAATGGTGGAATAGGGAGAATAAGATTTCGGCTGGAAGAAATAAAAGAAAAAGAAGAGAAAGGTGATGATTTTTGGAGAAAAAGAAAACAAAAGGGAGGCTAGAGTGCTTAATGAGAATTCGGTTATCCCCCCTTACTATGCTTGGCCAAAAATCACATTAAAAGAGTCCCTTGGCCGGCCACACACATCCCCTTATCAACTTCCTTATTTTTCTCTTTATCACTTACTTAAGATAATAAAAATAAATCCACCTTTATCTCTTATCTTAGCCGAATTTTACAAGGAGTAATCCTCATCTAAATGAAGTCCCCATGCCGTCCATCACTGCTCATCCTTGCAGCAAAAATAAAATTCTTTTATTTGCTTTCCTTGTGAATCGAACCCAAGCCCTTGCACCTTGCATATGGCGTCACTTACTAGGCCTTAAGTGGTGCCTCCAAGCCACTTAGACAAGCCCATTTTTGTGTCTAATTTCCCCTACATATTTTCTTAAGGCCACTCTGCTTCAGTTCCACTTCAAGACTTAAAATTTAATATTTTCTAAGGCACTTGACTACACACTAAGGTTCACAAAATTCTCAAAACACATTCATAACATACAAAAGCATGCTACTTCATATAATTAAGCAATAATGCATAAGCCATAAATCCGAGATATTACAAGGGAGCTCGTAGAAGGGACCGCATGCTCAACAAGCCACTTAGACACGTGTTAAGAAAATACAGAGCTCACCCAGAATGTCATTCCCAAGAATAGAAAGGATCGCGTGCTCTGTAGAGACGTGCCAAAAAAAACCTAGAGTTCACAGCCAATGTTAGTACTAGAGGCGGAGGAGTCCAGAAAAAATAGTGGGGCCCTATTTTAACCTGTAATAGTATCAATAACAACATGCTTAAATACCCAAACACTCACATCAATAAAGACGCGAGAAAATATTACTCAGCAATTGGTGCAGTGAGCGTAGATAGACTTTCGATCATCAATTTTTTTCAAGTTTGATTAAGTTTTCTTCAGTTTTAAAAAAGCATATCGCTCACTCGAATAAAATTTTCCTCTACAACTCTTCATCAGGATAGCTCGAAGCATCAGGTTCTGGTAACCAGTACAATGAAACAAACTAATTTGCCAGATGGTTCACCGATAGACCAGAAAACCTTGGCAACGTGGTTTATCGGGGAGCTTCTAGTCCTTTAAACTTGAACATCTCTACCAGTCAAGGGTTGCCACTCCCTCCCAACCAAGAGGCACCCCTGCAGCAGTTTCTGGCCCTTTAAGTTCAGATGAAATTCATGAGGGAATAGATGGTTGCTCAGGAAGCACTGTTCGTGGAACATCAGGCTTTCCAATAGGAGCTGTTGAAGCAGAATGATGAGTTGTGAAGGAAGGTGCATGTTGACAACTTCGATTCCCAGGATAACATAAACACGTAGGATGATGCCCTAGCGAAAGAATGGCAAAGCGAGATGGATGAGCTAGGGAGAGACGTGTGGGCGTTTCAGCCTGAATCACAAGACATGGACTGGTTATTCTGTTCCAATAACCCATTGACCCCCAAAATCAAATCAGTAAGTTTACTACGCGACTTCGAGGTCCCAAAAGATATGTTTGTGGGAAGAAGGGACCCACGCATTCACCTAATGTAGTACAATGACTATATGAATGTGCTGGGAGCATCAGACGCGGCAAAATGTAAAGCTTTTTCCATAACACTTAAAGGGAGCACCAAGGACTTGTACCTCTCCCTTCCACAAGGTTCGATTCGAAAGTTCTCACTGTTGGGTCAGATGTTCTTGGGTAGATTCAGGGCCCATAAGGCAATCATGAATATGCTTACAGGCCTGATGTCCGTAAAGCAAAGGGGAGGCGAGTCCCTTTAGGATTACATAAAAAGATCCCATGTAGCAATCCTAAACATGAAAAATTTGGAGGACCAATGGTCCATAGATGCCCTCATCATGGGAGTGCAGAATGACCACGTACAATATTCTTTACTCATAACAGACCACTGAGTCTAGCTGATTTGTATGAGCGAGCTCATAAGTTCCCTGAAGTAGAATAAATCAAGAGAGCATCACGTGCAACGTCTCAGAGGGAAGGCAAACAGTTCTTGTAACGACCCGAATTTGGGCCTAGTAGAATTGGGTCCATTGGGCCTTGGGCGTGGGAGCGTTTAAAATTTTTTGAGAACATGAGAATGGCATTTATGCAAGTTGGACCTATTAGGTGAGTGATTTTGGAAGGTTAGAGGGCTTCTATGAAGTCCCGGGATCAAACTTGGGCTTTAGGAAAATTTTAGTTTTAGATGAATAAAACCCTGGGAGTTAGTAGGTAGGCTTTAAGAATAAAATGCGAAGAAAAATGACACAAAAAGAGCTTGTGGTGTAGTGGCAAAGTGGTGCCACATGGGAGACAAAGAGGTGACGCCACACAAGGAAGAAAGGGATCCAAGGTTCAAGCCTTAGTGCTGGCATTTCATTTTGATTTATTTTTAAGTGAACTTAGACTTTGGCCCATAGATTTATATTTAGTTGCACATGATGTTAGACACAAAAGGAGCTTGTGTTGTGGTGCCATGTAGCTTCTGGAGCAGAAGAGAGGGCAAAGGTTCGAATCTCATGACAAACAAGGGAGTATTTATTTTGCGGATTAGACGGCTAGAGTTTGTGTTGGATTTAAATGCTACTGAAGGAGGGATCCCACATCGAAAAGCTAGTAAGAGGGAAGGTGAGAAGCTGGCTTTCTATAGATCTGTCTATGAGGAGAGGAAGGATACCTTGGTGGGCGTTTGGGCATAGGAGCATTCGGAGCGTGGATTAGCTTCAAACTCCTATCAGGTGTGTATTACACCCTACTCTAGCTGTAAAGCAGCAAATGCCGAAATACCGGTCACACGATAATGGTAGCCACACGAGCGTACGAGCGCACATGTGGGGGCTTCAACGCGATAGTTGAGGCCACCATGAGTATTCTTGTAGGTTAATGCTGTTTGGGCCATGATGGGCCGAAAGGGGCCCAATGGGCCCGTAGGCCCATATGAATAAGTTGTATGATTGTGTAGTAGATGATGTATTAGACTATATGAATCTCATATATATGGCTAGATTTGGGCTAAATGAGCCACACGAGCGTGTGGGCTCATTTAGGCTGAGAAAGGGCCTTAGGCCCATTCGCATCATTGTCTCTGTTTAGAATACTTGAGTCGCTCGAGGCGACTGTAGACCTTCTGATGGGTTGACAAAATTACTGAAATACCCTTGGTTTACAAAATTACTAAAATACCCTTAGTTTACAAAATTACTAAAATACCTTGGTTTACAAAATTATCGAAATATCCTCGGATTATCAAATTATCAAAATACCCCTAATTTGTGAAATCACCAAAATACCCTTGGTTTGCAAAATTACTGAAATACCCCCAGTTTGCAAAATTACCGAAATACCCCTAATTTGTGAAATTACCGAAATACCTCCAGTTTACAAAATTACTGAAATACCCCTGGTTTGCAAAATTACCGAAATACCCCCAAGGGGTGAAATTATCGTTGTAGCCCTAAACGACAAAATGACCGTCGTACCATCGTGGTAGTACTAGCGTTGTATGTGTTAACTATGTGGTTGATTATGTTTGAGATGCACTACATACAGGAATTGGTTATGAGTAGAATTACCGAACTACCCCTGAAGGGTAGGATTTTCGGAATACCCTTACAGGGTAAAATGACTGATTTGCCCTCGTAGGTAAATGATTGGCTTGTGCTATGATATGACCGATTTAACTGTGATTAGTATGATTGTGTATTCTGGTTAACTGGTTTTAATGGTAATTTATTTCATATGTCATTTTTTATATGTGCTTTACATACATGACATTCTGCATGGGGTTGGGATATTGATGATTGGAGGAAGTGTATTCTAGTGGCTCTGCCACATTCTGATCTGGGGGCTCTGCCACATTTTGTCTGGTGGCTATGCCACATATGTTCTGATATTCTGGTGGCTTCACCACAAATTCTGCGAGGAGCAGCGTGACTGTCATCGAGGTGTGTAGCGGATGGAGGGTTGATTGTAGAAATCCACACGGGTGTGATGGGCTGGTACGGGTGGTGTGTAGCGGACGGATTTGTAACATCCTGAAAAGGGCCTATGCATTTTCGGTTTAATTGTACGAAATGACATATTTTATGTGCAATGAATATATTTTGAACATTTTTGGAAACCCAAAAATGTATGGAAATGTTAAGTTTAAAAATGGAAAGTGAACATTTTTGGAAACTAGGAAATGTAAGGAAATGATTCAAAAGAAGAAAGTGAACATTTCTGGAAACTTGGAAATGTAAGGAAATGTCAAGTTTAAAGAGGCAAATGAAAATTTTTGGAAACTTGGAAATGAAAGGAAATGTCCTAGAAAATGTTGACTTTTGAAGTTTAAAAGGGGAAATTAAGGCAAGGTGGCCTTAAGAGAAAAAGTATGTGAAATTTGACACACAAACGGGCTTGGAAAAGTGGCCTGGAGATGCCACTTAGGGCCTCTGGAAATGGCGCCACATGTAAGGGTGTTGGGCCTGAGTTCGAGTCACATGGGTAGCAAATAAAAGAAATTTTATTTTTGCTTCCAGAAGCACAGAGGTGGACGGCAACAAGGCTTTTAAAAGGGGAGTTTTATTCTCTTTAAAATTCGGCTAAAAAGGGGATAAATAAAGGATTTAATTTGGATTATTTCCAAGAGATAATTGAGGATTATTCTTTAATTATTTTAAATTGAAGAGATAAAGCTATCAAATAGAAGAGTGATGGCCAAGAATGGGACTCTTGGCCTAGTAAATTCGGCAATAGGAGGAGAAGTGAGGCATTTTACAATTTTTTTCTCTCCAAGCAAGCCTCTGCCGAAATTCTCTTGTCATCTTCTCCAAATTCATTTCTGACAAAATCACAAGTTTCCTCTCATCCTCTATTCCTTCTTCTTCTTCTTCTTTTCTTTCCAATCCATCAGGAGCCGAAACCCCAAAGAAAACCCCTAGCCAATTATTCAAGGAAACTGAAATTTGGTGATACACATCTAAGTCATAGCCGAATATTTTCGTAGATCAAAAGGTGTTGCCGATTTCCATATAAAAGGGTAAGGATCTATTGCTTTTATCTTCTTCTTTTTCTTTAAACCGAAAGTCAAGATTCTAATGCCATATATATATATATATTGGCCGAAACTTTGAAGGAGAACTTTGGGATTCTACAAGGAAGAAGGTTTCGGGATTTCTAAGATCTAAGGTGAGGCAATCGATCTAAGGTTAGTTCTTATGTTTAAACGATTGAAAATTAGATCTAATATATATAAGTCTATAGGGATTTCGACAGAGGTATACAGGGATTCCGGGATTTGAGAATTTCAAGGTAAGTCCCTATATATATTCGGCCAAGGCCTTAATTTTTGGTTAATATCTATTCCTTATTTTTTGCAAAGGCTGAAACTAATTTGTTTAAGTGATTCAATGCTTGGCCGAATGCAAGAAGAGTATAGCGAAGATTTCGGGACTTGATTCTTAGGTCAATCGGCAAGGTAGGTTTTAAGAATACAAATCCTACTAGGATTTGGTTTTATAGGCTTTATGCTAACATATTAAGGTTACCAAATGTAGGAATTGAGATCTAAAGCAATAGATCGGGTTTTTCGGGATTTCAAGAAATTGATAAGCAAATCAGGTGTGTAATCCCCACTATCTTTTAATACGTTTTATGGCAATATTAAATATAAGTATGTATAAGAATGTGAATATGGCTAAGGGACCCTAATGTGGTACAAAGTACTCAGGTACGTTTCCTACTCCTACTAGGACTACGAAATATGTTATATTTAACATGTGAAAGTGACATGGATGTGAATTTAAGTATGATATGCATGATATGAATAATATGGGGCATTCGGGTTATATGAGAAAGGGGAAGTGAATGTGACGACTTCGGTCTCACTATCTGAATGTGGTGGCGTCGGTCACATTATCTGAATGTGGTAACTTCGGTTACATTATCTGAATGTGGTGTCTCATGACAAAATTATTTAATCTGGTGGCTATGCCACGAATTTTATATGGGCGATGAGCACGTCGACTGCAGCGACTGCCTTCGATGGAGTGTAGCGGATGGAGGGTTGACTTAGTAGTCCCCACGGTGTGCAGGTTGGTACGGGGATGTGTAGCGGATGGCATCTAGGTTTGGGTTTGGGATTGCATCACTATCTTGAAATATTATGTGAACATGATATGTATGGTATGCCTAAATCTATTAAATTTTAGTGTTGGTTGCACATTGAGTCCGTTGACTCACCCCGTTGTGGGAACATGTTTCAGGTGATGAACAGTGATGGACCGGGATGGCAGAACTTGTGGTGGCCATGCTCACCTTAAAGTTTTATTTAATTTGGACACTTTATTTTATTTAAGCACTTTAATTTATTTTTGGGAATTATTTGATGTAATAAGGCCATAGTGATGATTTTATTGTTGTTTTTAATTACTATATTACGAATTTATGTTAATTAAAGATTAAGTCATTTTAGTTTAAAATAAACTTTAAATATTTTGTCACCTGAAATAAATGGGTTTTCAATATTAAATAAACTTGTTTCCATCTCGAGCCCAACCCACAAACAAACTGTCTTCAAAACATACAGTTTTTCAAAGTAACAAAAGAATTTTGAACCGGTTTACATCGAGGAACATACCAGATCTGGTCCAGGCTTGTGGGCCGGGTGTGGGGTGTTTCAATTTGGTATCAGAGCCTAGTTTCAAACCCTCGGCTTGGGGTTTAAGGCCCAAAACGTTTTCAAATCGAGCCCAAATGAGTTTGTGAAGATAAGCAGGGTTTTTCTGGCATGGCACCTAAGTCTCCGACCCGCAGTCCACCAAGTAAGTACCCCTAACCATCTGTGTGATTATGTGATTTATAGAAGGGTAGAAAAGGAATGGAACGTAGAATAGAATGATAGGTACTTGAACCTTAGGACTAGTATACCCCAACACATACATAAGATTTAATACTTACTTAAACAAACCTATGGCTAAGTCACCAAGTTAGGGTGTGGTAACCCCTGTGTGCATGTCTAGGATTGGATCCGGAAGAGCTTGGTATTTAAGCAGTCCTAGTGACTCACTTCCTCTTCGCTGGAATCCTACCTGGTGCGTAGCTTCGGTTCACCCTAACCAAAAGGACTCAGAGAGTGTGGTAACCTCTGTGCGCATGTCTAGGAATGGTTTCAGTGGGAGCTTGGTACTTAAGCAGTCCGTGTGACTCACCTTCTCTCCATCCGAATCCTACCTGGTGCGTAGCTTTGGTTCACCCTGACCAAGTAGACTCGGTCATAGGCTAAGTATAATAACTAAAACCCGAAAGGGAACTAGCCGTGTTTTTATGAAAACCCTAGTTTTAAAACTCTTAAAATCACCCTCTTAATTTGTGAAAACTATCTCTATAAAAAAAATTTTGAAAAATTTCTGATTTACAAAAATACCCTAGTGGTAAAATTACAAAAATACCCTTGGTTTATAAAATGTCCAACTACCCAACAGTTTTACCAAAATTTCATTACTTTATAAATGTTCAAAAACCCTAATTTGCAAAATATCAAAATACCTTGATCTTGGAAAATTACAAAATTACCCCTGACTTACAAAATTACCAAAATGACCCTGATTTCCAAAATTTTTGCAATATTATCGTTTTGGAAAGTACAATTCTCAAAAAGAACTCTCAAAGTTTTGCAAAATTTGGAAATACCCCGAAAATATTAAACTTTACAAATTTACCCTGGTTTATTACCAAAATACCCTCGAGATCTAAAATTACAGAAACAACCCCAGATTTCAAAAATTTTCCAAAATACCCCGAGAATTTAAAAATTCCAAAATACTTTTTGACAAAAACACCAAGGAACTTTTTCTTTTGAAAAATTACGAAAATACCCCTGTAGGACAAATTACGAAAATACCCCTGGGTAGTGGAAAAACAACAACAATGCGAACTACAACATTTCTCTGAATGAACGAAAGTTCATAATTGTTTGATGGATGTGTATGATTGTAAAGACTGTGTGCATATATGTATACGAAAGAACCACTCCTAAAAAAACATTCTTTCATAAAACTTCTTCGCGGGTAATCAAGTGAAACAAGGACTAATTCATAAAACTTTTTAATCAGATCACGACCTTAGAAATGAGCTCTAGAGGACGTGGCCGTCGTGGACGCGGTAGAGGAAGGATGACCGTGTCGGAACCCGTTAGATCGGGTCAAGGGTCTAACAATGAGATACCACCGCCACCACCACCCCCAGCTGTTGGTGTTAAGCAGCAAGCTCAGATGGGGGAAGATGCTGTGTCGCAGGCTGTGCTGCGAGTTCTTGAGTTGGTGGCTGGTGTAGGAGGAAATTCAGGAGCTCGAAAGTTTGTACCCGAGCGACTCCGAGCCAATGGGGATGAAATGTTTAGAGGAGTATCTGGGGTGGCACCTAGTACGGTGGAATAGATCTGACCCCTGAGGAGAAGTTAAAAGGAATGGTGGCACTGCTATGCGATGAAGCGTATCAATGGTGGTTAACTGTTCGGGATGGTGCTACAGCTGAGGATCTGACTTGGGATTATGTTAAGGAAGCATATCAGAAGAAATATGTCGGCACAAGGTATACTGATGAGCAAAGGAAGGCTTTTCTGGGGCTGGTTCAAGGGAACAAGTCCGTTCCAGAATATGAAGCTGAATTCCTGAGGTTGAGCCGATATGCTCGAGGAGTAGTGGCAACTGAGCATGAACGCTGTGTCTGTTTTGAGGACGCACTAAGGGATGATTTAAGATTGTTGATAGCACCGCATCAGGAGAGGGAGTTTTTTGCTTTAGTAGAAAAGGCCAAGGTAGCCGAGGGAGTTAAGGATGCTACAAAGCAGACTATGGATCGGAATAGGCCAAAAAGAGGTTTTAGATCGTCTGGGAAGGTTCAAAAGAGGCCTAGAGTTGATGGGCCGCGAAATCAGTAAGCTGGTATAGGATGGCAGTATCGTCCTTGTGATCATTGTGGAAAGAAGCATTTAGGGGAGTGTTGGAAAAAGATGGGAAGATGTTTTAGGTGTGGGTCCAAGGACCATATGCTCAAGGATTGTCCTAAGAAACCAGATGAAAGTCGACCAGCAGCTCAGAATGTTAGTCCGACTGGTAGAGGTGGACAGCAGCCTCAACGAGGTCGTGGTTCGAATAACAGAGGTAATGGTGCTAGCAGAGGACGTGGAACACAGGGCAGAGGTGCTGCTAATGCTGAGGCAAGGCAACCGGGTTTGGTTTATGCGGTTCGTCGGAGGGAGGATGGAGACACGCCGGATGTTATAACCGGTACGTTCTTTATTTACGGCAAGCCTTATTTTGCTCTGATTGATGTGGGCTCGACCTATTCTTATGTTGCATGTAGTGTAGTGGAAACACTAGGCCTAGACTCTAAACTTTCTGATAGGCAGATGACTGTAGTAAGCCCATTAGGCCAAACTGTAGTGGTGGATAAGATCTTTCGGAATGTACCCCTAGAGATTCAGGGAGTGAACTTTCGGGCTGACTTAATGGAACTACCCTTTGGGGAGTTTGAACTCATACTTGGAATGGACTGGCTAGTAGAGCACCGAGCCGTGTTGGATTGTGCGGCTAAACGTATGGAACTAAGGACTCCGGAGGAAGAAGTGGTAGTAATGATCGGAGAAAGAAGAAACTACCTGTCTAACGTAGTTTCAGCGTTGAAGGCTGAGAAAATGGTTAGGAAAGGGTGCAAGGCGTTCTTAGCCTTCGTAAGTGCGTTGGGTGGAAAGGAAGAAGGTGTCAGTGAACTGTAGAGATTTGAAGATGTGTTTCCGGAGAACTGTAAGAGATTTTGAAGATGTGTTTCCGGAGGAATTACCAGGAATATCCCCAGATAGGGAGGTGGAGTTTGGAATAGACTTGCTACCGGGAACAGCTCCTGTGTCAATTGCCCCGTATCGTATGGCACCAAAGGAGTTGGTTGAGCTCAAGGCTCAAATCCAAGAATTGTTGGATCGTGGGTTTATTCGACCCAGTATGTCTCCGTGGGGAGCACCGGTTCTATTTGTAAAGAAGAAGGACGAAACTATGTGGATGTGCATAGATTATCGTCAGTTGAATAAGCTGACCATTAAGAACAAGTATCCTTTGCCAAGGATCGATGACTTGTTCGATCAGCTGAAGGGGGCCGCAGTATTTTCAAAGATAGATTTAAGGTCGGGATATCATCAGTTGAAGGTAAAGGAGGCAGATATCCATAAGATAGCTTTTAGGACAAGATACGGCCATTTTGAGTTTGTAGTGATGCCGTTTGGGTTGACGAACGCTCTAGCCGCGTTCATGGATATGATGAATCGAGTTTTCCAACCCTACTAGGATAGGTTCGTCGTTGTGTTCATCGACGATATTTTGGTGTACTCCAAGTCTGAAGAGGAGCATGATGAGCACCTACGGGTTGTGTTGGAAGTATTAAGGGAGAAGAAGCTTTATGCCAAATTCAGCAAGTGTGAATTCTGGCTTAAAGAGGTGGCATTTTTAGGGCACGTGGTATCTGCAGAGGGAATAAGAGTGGACCCTAGGAAGATCGAAGCGGTGTTGGATTAGAAACCACCTAGGTCTGTGGCTGAGATCCGAAGTTTCTTAGGTTTGGTAGGCTATTACAGAAGGTTCGTGGAAGGGTTCTCGTCAATAGCCGCGCCTTTGACAAAGTTGCTAAGAAAGGAAGTACCCTTTGAATGGACGGATAAGCAACAGGAGAGCTTCGAAAAGCTTAAGACGATGTTGACTGAAGCTCCAGTGTTAATTCAGCCGGAGGTAGGGAAGGATTTTGTGGTATACTGTGACGCTTCGCATACGGGATTAGGATGTGTCCTAATGCAAGATGGAAAAGTAGTCGCTTATGCGTCTCGACAGTTAAGGCCGCATGAGGTTAACTACCCAACTCATGACTTGGAATTGGCAGCAGTGGTTTTCGCTCTTAAGGTGTGGAGGCACTATCTCTATGGAGAGAGGTCAGCGATCTACACAGACCACAACAGCCTTAAGTATCTGTTGACTCAGAAGGAGTTGAACTTGAGGCAGCGGAGGTGGGTGGAGTTATTGAAGGATTATGATTGCTCGATAGAGTACCACCCGGGCAAGGCGAATGTGGTAGCTGATGCCCTAAGTCGAAAGGTTGTGTCAGATTTAAGGGCTATGTTCGTTCACTTAAGTTTGTATGATGATGGAAGCCTGTTGGCAGAGTTGCAAGTCAAACCCACATGGCTGAGTGAGGTGAAAAGGGGACAGTTGGCTGATAAGGACCTAAGTGCTAAGTTACAGCAAGTACAGATCGGAGAGTTAGAGGATTATGGCGTTAATGATGAAGGGGTATTGTGCTACAAAGGAAAAGTCTGTATGCCGAGGGACGAAGGGTTAAGACAAAGGATTCTTCGGGAGGCGCATAGTAGCCCCTATGCTATGCATCCCGGAGGCAGTGAGCTGTATAGAGATCTAAGGGAACAGTTTTGGTGGCCTGATCTTAAGCGGGAAGTTACTGAATTCGTGGGGAAATGTCTGACGTGTCAGCAAGTTAAGGCTGAACATCAAGTTCCATCGGGATTGCTTCAGTCAATCGAGATTCCGCAGTGGAAGTGGGAAAGAATTACCATGGACTTCGTTAGTGGGCTTCCCCTTACGCCTACTAAGAAGGACTCGGTATGTGTAATAGTAGACCGTTTGACCAAGTCCGCGCACTTCATTCCGGTAAGAGTTGATTATTCTCTTCACAAGTTGGCCAAATTATATGTAGCGGAAATTGTAAGGTTACATGGAGTACCGGTGTCAATTATTTCGGATAGAGACCCAAGGTTCATGTCTCGATTTTGGAGGGCACTTCATCAAGCTTTAGGCACTAAGTTGGACTTCACTACGGCTTTTCATCCACAATCAGACGGGCAGTCTGAACGGGTTATACAAGTGTTGGAGGATATGTTGAGAGGCTGTGTGATGGATTTCTAAGGAAGTTGGGAAGACTATTTGCCTTTAGCAGAGTTCGCCTACAACAACAGCTATCAAGCTAGCATTCGGATGGCACCATATGAAGCGTTGTCTGGTCGGAAGTGTCGAACTCCTACTTGTTGGACTGAGTTAGGAGAACATCGGGTTTTGGGTCCAGAGTTAGTGGCAGAAACTGAAGAAAAGGTTGAGATAATCAGGGCACGGTTAAAGGAAGCCTCTGATAGGCAGAAGTCGTACGCAGATCTCAAACGAAAAGAGATAGAATTTGATGTAGGAGATCAAGTATTCCTCAAGGTCTCGCCTTGGAAGAAGGTGATGAGGTTTGGTCGCAAAGAGAAGTTAAGCCCAAGGTTTATAGGGCCTTATCGGGTATCGAAACGAGTTGGACCAGTGGCATACCAGTTAGAGTTGCCACCAGAGTTGCAGCAGATGCACGACGTATTTCATGTATCCATGCTACGTCGTTATCGATCAGATCCATCTCATGTGGTACCAATTGAAGAAGTAGAGCTAAGGCCAGACCTATCCTACGAGGAGGAGCCAATTCAGATATTGGAACGTGATGTGAAAGTGTTACGGAGGAAGTCAGTTCCTCTAGTCAAAGTGTTATGGCGCAATCATGGATCAGAGGAAGCTTCGTGGGAACCAGAAGAGACAATACGACAGCAATACCCTCAATTATTTTAGCTAGGAAATTTCAAGGACAAAATTATTTTAAGGGGGGTAGAACTATAACATCCTGAAAAGGGCCTATGCATTTTCGGTTTAATTGTACGAAATGACATATTTTATGTGCAATGAATATATTTTGAACATTTTTGGAAACCCGAAAATGTATGGAAATGTTAAGTTTAAAAATAGAAAGTGAACATTTTTGGAAACTAGGAAATGTAAGGAAATGATTCAAAAGAAGAAAGTGAACATATCTAGAAACTTGGAAATGTAAGGAAATGTCAAGTTTAAAGAGGCAAACGAAAATTTTTGGAAACTTGGAAATGAAAGGAAATGTCCTAGAAAATGTTGACTTTTGAAGTTTAAAAGGGGAAACTAAGGCAAGGTGGCCTTAAGAGAAATCGTATGTGAAATTTGACACTCAAACGGGCTTGGAAAAGTGGCCTGGAGATGCCACTTAGGGCCTCTGGAAATGGCGCCACATGCAAGGGTGTTGGGCCTGAGTTCGAGTCACATGGGTAGCAAATAAAAGAAATTTTATTTTTGCTTCCAGAAGCACAGAGGTGGACGGCAACAAGGCTTTTAAAAGGGGAGTTTTATTCTCTTTAAAATTCGGCTAAAAAGGGGATAAATAAAGGATTTAATTTGGATTATTTCCAAGAGATAATTGAGGATTATTCTTTAATTATTTTAAATTGAAGAGATAAAGCTATCAAATAGAAGAGTGATGGCCAAGAATGGGACTCTTGGCCTAGTAAACTCGGCAATAGGAGGAGAAGTGAGGTATTTTACAATTTTTTCTCTCCAAGCAAGCCTCTGCCGAAATTCTCTTGTCATCTTCTCCAAATTCTTTTCTGACAAAATCACAAGTTTCCTCTCATCCTCTATTCCTTCTTCTTCTTCTTTTCTTTCCAATCCATCAGGAGCCGAAACCCCAAAGAAAACCCCTAGCCAATTATTCAAGGAAACCGAAATTTGGTGATACACATCTAAGTCATAGCCGAATATTTTCGTAGATCAAAAGGTGTTGCCAATTTCCATATAAAAGGGTAAGGATGTATTGCTTTTATCTTCTTTTTTTTCTTTAAACCGAAAGTCAAGATTCTAATGCCATATATATATATATATTGGCCGAAACTTTGAAGGAGAACTTTGGGATTCTACAAGGAAGAAGGTTTCGGGATTCTAAGATCTAAGGTGAGGCAATCGATCTAAGGTTAGTTCTTATGTTTAAACGATTGAAAATTAGATCTAATATATATAAGTCTATAGGGATTTCGACAGAGGTATACAGGGATTCCGGGATTTGAGAATTTCAAGGTAAGTCCCTATATACATTTGGCCAAGGCCTTAATTTTTGGTTAAGATCTATTCCTTATTTTTGCAAAGGCTGAAACTAATTTGTTTAAGTGATTCAATGCTTGGCCGAATGCAAGAAGAGTATAGCGAAGATTTCGGGACTTGATTCTTAGGTCAATCGGCAGGGTAGGTTTTAAGAATACAAATCCTACTAGGATTTGGTTTTATAGGCTTTATGCTAACATATTAAGGTTACCAAATGTAGGAATTGAGATCTAAAGCAATAGATCGGGTTTTTTGGGATTTCAAGAAATTGATAAGCAAATCAGGTGTGTAATCCCCACTATCTTTTAATACGTTTGATGGCAATATTAAATATAAGTATGTATAAGAATGTGAATATGGCTAAGGTACCCTAATGTGGTACAAAGTACTCAGGTACGTTTGCTACTCCTACTAGGACTACGAAATATGTTATATTTAACATGTGAAAAGTGACATGGATGTGAATTTAAGTATGATATGCATGATATGAATAATATGGAGCATTCAGGTTATATGAGAAAGGGGAAGTGAATGTGACGACTTCGGTCTCACTATCTGAATGTGGTGGCTTCGGTCACATTATCTGAATGTGGCAACTTCGGTTACATTATCTGAATGTGGTGTCTCATGGCACAATTATTTAATCTGGTGGCTATGCCACAAATTTTATATGGACGATGAGCACGTCGACTGCAGCGACTGCCTTCGGTGGAGTGTAGCGGATGGAGGGTTGACTTAGTAGTCCCCACGGTGTGCAGGTTGGTACGGGGATGTGTAGCGGATGGCATCTAGGTTTGGGTTTGGGATTGCATCACTATCTTGAAATATTATGTGAACATGATATGTATGGTATGCCTAAATCTATTAAATTTTAGTGTTGGTTGCACATTGAGTCCGTTGACTCACCCCGTTGTGGGAACATGTTTCAGGTGATGAACAGTGATGGACCGGGACGGCAGAACTTGTGGTGGCCATGCTCAGCTTAAAGTTTTATTTAATTTGGACACTTTATTTTATTTAAGCAATTTAATTTATTTTTGGGAATTATTTGATGTAATAAGGCCATAGTGATGATTTTATTGTTGTTTTTAATTACTATATTACGAATTTATGTTAATTAAAGATTAAGTCATTTTAGTTTAAAATAAACTTTAAATATTTTGTCACCTGAAATAAATGGGTTTTCAATATTAAATAAACTTGTTTCCATCTCGAGCCTAACCCACAAACAAACTGTCTTCAAAACACACAGTTTTTCAAAGTAACAAAAGAATTTTGAACCGGTTTACAGCGAGGAACATACCAGATCCGGTCCAGGCTCGTGGGCCGGGTGTGGGGTGTTTCAGGATTATTAGGTTGGGTTGCATTGCATGCATTATCTGTTCTACCATGCTAATAGGGCTTAGGCCCAGTTTGTTTCTGTATGGGCCTCAGGCCAGTTTGTTTCTGTATGGGCTAAGGCCTGGTCTGCTTCTGTGGGCTCAGGCCCAGTTCGTGACCGATTAGGCGATTGCACACTGAGTTCTTGTAACCTACCCCTTTGCTTAATCTTGCAGGTAATCCCTAGCATTGAGGATTTGGTGCCGAGGCGGACTCTGTGGTGGCTATACATCGTAACGTTAGTAAATTTTGTTTTACTTTACTATAAATTTTACCCTAATTTCGATTTATGTTTTGTAATAAGGCCTTTGGGATTTTAATTTGTAATTCGGTCATTATCTATTGTTAAGTGTTCAAAAACAGGGTTTTCCTAAAACATTAATAACTGTTTTCCAAAATGTTAACGAACAGTTTACAAACTATACTTGGTTAAACTCTGGGTTCTCTTAAATGTCGAAAATTATTTTCAAAATCTCACATTTTCGGCAACTTACTGAATCAGATTTCTGATGTAAACAAAGTTTTCGGAATTAATAACAATAATAACGTTTTTACAAGAAAACCATAAAAACAAAATTCTGATTCCCACAAATGACAAAGCTCGAAGTTTCAAAAAGAAAGAATGCGAACTTTTTAACGAACGCGCACTAAGTTTTTAACCAACCCTTTTATGTGACATGCCAGATCCGGTCGTAACGTTTAGGCCGAGTTTGGGGTGTTACAGTTCTAAAATAGAAAGGGACCTCGTAGTCGACAAGGTCCTCCTGGCCAACCATTGCGAGTAAGAAACAATAGGCTAAAAAGGCCTAGAGTGATAGCCTCAGGGCTATGTAGAGGCCTCAACAAGAACCTTCTATGAGATACGCCTCATAGAGAAGGTTTGAGGCTTACACCCTAAACGCTACGTGCACTTACATCCTCAGCTAAGTTAAGAGCCTCGACATCTTGCCCAAGCCACCCTTGATGATAAGTATTGGGAGAAGGGTGAACTCGAGAGACTGATGTGCTTTCCACGATGACATAGGGCATAGGTGTAACACGAAGGTTTGTGTAAGTGTACACAGTCGTTATCAAGTAATACGTAAGTATCAAGTTATCATCTCCACAGGGATTGCATTTATGCTAAGTCACTTAATTTGTAAAATTACAGTAACAATTTGGTAAATAAAAACACAATATAGTTGAGAAGTGGTGATTAAAATATATTAAACTAAATACAATAATCCCTAATGCAAATTATCCTAAGTATGCAAACTATATTAATGAAATAGATTTTAGTAAAATTAAACACAATTTGCAACAATTATAACATAAATAAACTAGGACAATTACTTTAATTAAACTTAATTTATTATCAACATGCTTAATAACATTCAGAAAAACATTCCGTGGCAACTCGATCTTTCATGAGTTTGGAAACCACATTAGGTCCTTTTGGAATCCTTTACTTAGTAAATACGCATTTTACTGATCCTTATTTACTAATGGTTTATTAGCATTCGTGTGCGGTAACAAGGACGTGCCAGGTTTGAAACAGTTTAATCACACAAATCTAAAAACTATGTAGATAACAGAGCTTGGTCAGAGTTGTTATGCAACCTACAATTTAATCGAGTCAGGATCTAAATTGCGCATGCACATTTCAATTATGTGTCCATTAGCTGTCGCCTGGTCAGGATCGCTCAGTTAATTCAGGTGCATTTCAATCATGTATGAACGAAATATAGACTTGATTTTAAGTGAAAACATGATCGACTGAGGCACAAACATTATAAGCATGAATCAAATAAATATTATTTAATCAAAGAAATCATCCTAACTTAAATAAAAGTAAGCTAACTTTATTGTAAAAGAGAACAAATAACACATAGCAAACATCTTTAGATTAAATTAAAGAAAAGAAAGATTCAACCCAATTCAGAGTGGCTGTCACCCAAGACTCTGACTGACGAGGCTCCTACGTTCCTTTGCTTTGCTTCTTTCCTGATGGCTCTCCAAGGTGGCCGACCAAGGGTTCTTTAAGAGGCTTAATTGCTAAAATCTCTATGAAGAGATGATGCTAGGCATGGGAATGGAAAAAGCTAAGAGAATTTAAAGAGACGAGAGAATGAGGAATGATTGAGGGATGATGAATAGGGGAATGAGAGGGTCTTATTTATAGGTGAGGAGAGGGAGATAGTTTGCTAAAAATAGTGGATGTTAACCTCTTCAAATCTCCTCAAATTGTGGTTGACCATGCTTAGTGGCTTTGGACTTGATTTTTGCTTGATTTTTAAGCAATTTTGGATGCCACACAACTCAGGACTGAGACTCGGTCAATCGTAAATCTTTGAGCAAATCTCTAATTTCTTCAACATTGCAAGGACCTTGTGTAATTAAACCAAAGAATGGTTTAAATGGACAGCCATGTATAGCCGAATATTGGGTTGACTTGGTCTCCAATCTGGACGGTTTTGTAATCCAGCAAAGCTATTAGACCTGTCCAGAATAAATCAACAAGTTAGAGGAGAAAGAATAAAATTTATCCAATTTAATTAATTAATTAAAACCCAAATTATTAATGAAATATTTTAAAATGAATTATTAAATATAATTTTATATTTTATTATTTATTTAATCATGCATGGCCCTTTATGTCTTAAAAAATATAATATATTCAAATTAATATAAAATAAGCCATTTATTATGCATGAAAACTATATATAAAAGCATAAAATAACAATTTAATAATTTCTATGTCCTAATTTCATATTTTCACATATTTCATTAATTTATTAAACAATTTACTTAGTTTTAACAACAGATTTATTGTCTGAAATCATATATTAATTTCATGCTTATCGATCTTATTTATTAAGAAGTAATTCATATCAAACATTCCTTAAGTTATACTAAGCTTCAAAATGCCAACATGAATCATAGTTTGCATGTATGTCACAGCCATAGATAACATTCTTCATTCAACATAATTTCCTATCAATCAAGCAAACAAGCACAAGGCTTATTTATGATCTTCACATGTTGAACTCAGGACTTCCTCTCCACTAATGTAGGTGACATAATCATCAAATCAATAGGTCT
This sequence comes from Gossypium australe, assembly GCA_005393395.2. Classification (NCBI taxonomy): domain Eukaryota; kingdom Viridiplantae; phylum Streptophyta; class Magnoliopsida; order Malvales; family Malvaceae; genus Gossypium; species Gossypium australe. Next base: position 95,435,342 of record CM016624.1, read on the forward strand.
TTTATAAGGTTGTAATGGGGCTCGGTTAAGGTAGGGATTTTTGGTTTTAAAAATCTTAACCTTTAATTTTGTCTTGATTTTCTTGTAATACAACCTTTTTCTTTAAGTGAACCTCTGGAACACCCCCAAACTTATTTTGAACTCAAGCTCATACATTTTCCTTTTTGGGGACTGAGCAAACTTTTCTTCGCTCTCTTTTATTTATTTATTTTTTTTTTTAGCATGAGCACATACATCTTTATGAAAATCTCCTCAAAGTTGATTCCCAAGACAACTTTAGTTAAGATAGGTGTACAAAATTAGGATAACTTTAAAAAGATGGTAATTGACTTATAATGTAGGTTCATTGCAAAAAAAAAAAAAACAGGCCTTTAAGCTCAAAATTACAGTTTCAAGGGTCTAATATCATAGGGTTGGCTTGAAAAGGATCAAACGGTCCAAAGAAATAGTGCCTATATCATTTTAGTTTTTTATGTCCCCTAGGATTTCGCCTGAAAAAAGTTACTAAGTCAATTCTAAAGATATAAATCTTTATGCATGTCTAATCTCAAAAGAAACTAAGTTTTCATGGCAAACATTACTAGGGCTAAGATCATACATTCATTCCATTCTTCATGATAACACACTTTCACTTAGATAAAATCATCATTCATACTTCTATACAAACTATCTCAGTAACAAAAAATATCTCTAAACATTCATTTATTAAAACATACTTACGAAAGAAATGATTGAAACATACATTCATTTATTAAAACATACTTATGAAAGAAATGATTGAAACATACTTGAAAAATTTTAAAGTTTGAACAATTTATTTGCCTTGCCCCCCTTAAAAAGAAACAATGTCCTCATTGCAAGAATAAAGTAATGAATGAAAACTGAACACCAGGTAGGGTTGTAAAGAAAGAGAGGTGAGTCATTAAGACTGCTTAAATACCAAGTCTTCCCTAATAACCCAATCCTAGACATGTTCATTCTTGTTACCACATCACTTAGTCTTATTCTTTCTAAAGAAGTGTTAAGTTTGTTCATGCTTGCTATGTTTTATTCTACAGAAATTAAATCTCTACAGATGAAAAATTCTAATTAAATTCCCTAAGGACCTAAAAATAATTAAATAAATAACAACACAAGAATCCCACCTTTTATTTTTCTGACTCATTCCCCTTCACTTTTTTAGCTCCATCTCCGCTTGCATAGTCAGTATCTTCCGTCCATGTCTCAAAGATAGCATATGGGAACCAAGGAACAAAAGTATTAGAGATATTCTTAAAAGTATTTCGAATTGAGTCGTCTCTAATTTTTTCATATTTTCAGTAAGTTTGTTGTTGATTGTGCATGAACTTGCACATATCCATCAAAATTGACAATCCGATTTCCTTGAAGTACTTGCAGAAGTCGGTATGGGAGTTGTATATTCAGGTTCAACAGTTAGCTTGACTGGTTCTTCTTCTAGCTCAACCCTTGGTTCAGGAATGTTCGGTTCCTTATTAGATTCTTCCTCTTCAGTGTCTGTAACTAAATTAGCTTCTGTTTCAGTTCCATCTGTTGACTCCTCGATATCTGGGTCAGTTGGCTCTTCTTGCTCACCTTGGTTCAGCTCATGCACCCTCTCTACTAATCTTTCAAGATCATAATTTGTAATGCATCCTTGAACATATCACCCCTTCATATTTTCTTGTGTTTTAACACAAGCCTTTAAGCAAAGTAAGGTGATTAATGATGGGAAATAAGCACTTCCTGCCTTCTTTTTAGCACAATCGTGAATCTCTTTGAGGATAATTTTCAAAACATTAATGGACTTTTCTGTTAAAATTGCATATAACAAAAGCATCCGTTCCATCGAGATGGTGAAACTATGTGAGATAGGCATAAAATTGTAGCAAACGAAATAAAACCATACCTTTGCTATTGGTTTTAAGAATTCTCTTCGACAAGAATGGCTCCCATACTTTCTTATAATCCATTGGGATCCCAGATTTGTCACAACATCAAGCACTTGTTGAAGAAAATCTCAATTGGTATTGTTCATCATAGGGTAGTACTCATCTTCTTCAACATCAGGTAAATTCAACAAATCATTGATGGACTTAGAAGTAAGAGGTACCTTTTACTTTCGAACGATGACTTCAGTAGCACCTTGCGTAGTCAAACTAGCATAGAATTCTCAAACTAGTTCATCATCAGGAAGTGAACGAGCATCACAAAATTATTCCCACTTAAGAGCATTGATTTTCTTTCTAATTGATATACGAACAACCATCAAATCATTACTCTTCAAGTCAAAACCTTTTTTTGGCATCATAGGTTGATGCTTGAAGATTGAATCAAATCTCTCTTTCACTTCTTCATCGATCAAAATTAGGTTTTTAGAAGTAGTCTTTGAAGATCTGGTTCTTTTGCAAGGCATGGTATCTTTTCCCAAAAATTCGGCAAAGTTTCTGCACAAGAGAGAAAAGAAAAATTGGCAAAGTGAGTAGAACTTGCTACGGCAAAAATCTTGCGACTGCAAGGATGGTGCGACGGCGACAATGGTGTGCGACAGCAACGGCGGTGCTTCAGCAATCTCTTTACGGCAGCAATAGGGAATTTCGACAAAAAAGGAAGAGAACTAGGGTTTCTTTTGGGATTTGAGGTTGACGGCACAAAATAAAAATTTAGGGATTTTTAGGGTGTAAGGAAATTGTTTTGAGGGATATGAAAATTAGTAGAATGAAGAGGGGTTGATATAGGGAAAAATTAGGGCAACATGTAGCAAAAATTTAGCTACATTAGGGTTACTTGGGCGGCAAGCAATGGGTGTGACGGCAAGGCATGGATTTTTCCCTCCTTTTTGCTGTCTTGGGCCTCAAACTCAGACTGTATCTTACTAAAAAATCTAATTAGTACTTGGGCCAAATTTGACCCCATTTATTAACATAAAAATTTAAAATTTAAACAGAACAAGTTAAACTTAAAAATTTTAAATCTTAATTAGAAAATTTCTTCTTAAAAAATTACATTAAATTAATTCCCAGGAAAGGTTGGAGGGGTCACAGCGGTCCTCCTTAAGTTCCAATCTCCTTAGACAGAATTAATTAAATGTAATTGTAACACCCCAAACCCGGCCCACGAGCCACGGCCGAATTCAGAATGCCACTGCGGAAAACGTTTGAAAAATATTTTTGACTCATAAACTAAATCATGAAAGTTTGTTGTTGTTGATAAATCATTTCGTATTTAAAACTTTAAGTAAAACTTTGATGTTACAAATTCTTCGGTTAAAAACTTTATCATATATTTTAAAAGGGAAGTTGCTAAAAATAAACCATTTTCAGATATTAATATAATCGACAATCCAACTTAAAACATAATAAAAATCCTTAAATACTTTAGGAGGCCTTTATTACAATCAATAATAATTCATTAACACTGGAAATATAAAATACTTAAAACATGTAAAACTTCTTCTGCATGGGCCACCTCGTATCCACTCCGACCCGGTCCAAGCTTTATGCATCACTTGCGATGTTTGGTAAAAATTGGATGAGTCAAACAGACTCAGTGCATAGTTATTTCACATGTCTCCACATATGGGCTTGGCCCATATCCACACAGTCCACATACATGAATATGCAACATGAAGCCCAACCCAACCTAGTGTCCATCCATTACACCTACCTTGGCAGACCTGCTGTCCAAGGCCGTGGCTAAGCCACCGATCACCTAAGTGACCCCACATGTCAATATCCACGAGGTGACTCGAGGTCATCCTCAATCCACGGTGATGCACATAGCTATCATCCGCCAGGAGGTGGCACATAGCCAACACCCCACCTTGATGAAGCACATAGCTAACATCAAGCGCCAATGTAGCACAAGGCTAACATCAGACCACGTACATAATGTACACCCTGTCCTTCAATATTCATGTCCCAATTTCCCATGCATATATATAACATGACAAAAATATCATTTAATAGAGTATATAACACACGCTCATCACCATTTCACATATTCATCAGTGATCATTTAATAAAGTACTGACCTGATTATTCGATCACCCACCATGGGTATCCACCATCTTAGCCCTTATTTCAGCTACCATTCACATCATATCACACATAAATAACAACATACACACATAAACAATCAAGAGAACAGTGCAATAACTACACACCTTTTTGGTACAGTCTACTCAATCCCAGAACCCACGTCTAAACGATTTGCACCCTTGCGATTGTTGAACTCTTTCCTATACAACCTAAGTCAGAATCGGCTAATATAATACCAAAATGGCCTATGGCCGAAAACTACATTTCACTTACCTCGCTTATCTAAATCCCGAATCACCACTGGTCTATGAAGTTGTCAAAATCCCTGAGTGAAACATATTAGAATCGGCCTTAAGCATAATCTTATGAAGAATGGCCCTTGGCCGAATATTATAGTTGCTTACCTTGAACACTTCAAATCCCGAAAGACTCCTTAGTGTTTCCTCCCTTCGACACCACGTTGCTTGAAGAGACTCAAAGAGAAAAAGGTTTCGGCTTCTAAAACTCACAACAAGATTCGGCTAAGCCTTTTAAATGATAGTTGCACATTCGGCTATGGCTCAAAATGGAGATGAGAAAGAAAAGAAAATAAGGGCTTATAGGGTTCGGCTATGGAAGAAATTGAACAAAGAAAAAGTTTTTAATATTGATGCACATTCGGTCAAATAAGAAAAAGAATGCAAGAGAAAAGTCCCCTTTCAAAGGTAGTGATATTTCGGTACCAAAAAGAAAAGAAGAGTTTGAGAGGAAAAGAAGAAAAAGAGAATACCAATATGGTCAAAGAAATGATAGCCAAAACAAAAACAAAGTTTCCACCTAAAGCCAATGACACATTCGGCTAAGGAGAATAATTTTGGAGAAGAGGGAAAAAGATGCACAAAATGCCAAGAATTTGGCCAACTATACTCCCCCCTAATCCCATACAATATTCGGCCAACCCCCCTAGCCATCTATGCGTCCACATTCATGGTCAAAATGACCATAAAAATATTTCCAAAACATCACCCATACATCAAGCCTTATGTCCCCTTATCCTTCCATAACACCTTGATTCCATACCTTAACTAATAACTTGCCTTATTCCCTTAGTCTACGATCCATAAATGATAAAGTCCAACCTTATCTTAATTAGAGTTTGTGTAACATCCCCAAACCCGGCCCATTCACTACGATCGAATCCGGTTATGTCACTGCGGAAAGACGGTGGAAAAATTCTCTTTGACTTAAAATAAAACAACAAATTTATTAACCTTTGAAAATCCATGTTCTTTTAAAAATATACTTTAGACTTGATATTATAAAAATGTCCATATTAAAACACTTTATTAACTTATGAATACTTTGAATAAGTAGATTAGAATAAAATCATTTTCACAAGCTAGTAATTTAATTTTACCAAGTCATAATCAAATTAAAATAAAATAGTACCCAAAATAATAATTAAGTAATTTCCAAAGTAATAAAAAATAAATAAAAGGCCCTTATTACACAATATTTAAACCCAATTACTTCAAATATAAATAAGCTTTAAAAGTATTTAAACTTCTCTTCCTGCATGGGCCACCATGTGTCTTCTCCGATCCCGGTCCAATCTACGCATCACCTGAAATGGTTAGAAAAATAGAGTGAGTCCACTGACTCAGTGCATAATCACAACACAGATTTCCACACGTATGGGCTTGGCCCATACCCACACAGCCATCGAAACAGATCATGCAAGAATGCATTTCAGCCCAACCTACTATCCAACCGTGACACCAACCTTAGCAGACTCCCCCTGCCTAAGGCCGTGGCTAGTCCACCACTGATCACATCGTGATCCATAAACCTTACCTTGGCAACTCGCTGCTCAAGGCCGTGGCTGAGCCATCGATCAACCAAAGTGATCCAACAACATACTCCGTCTACGGTGATGCACATAGCCATCAACCGCCGAGATGGGCACCTAGCCAACATCTCCCTTGAGGTAGCACAAAGCTAACCCTCAAGCGCTAATGTAGCCTGAGCTGACATTAGACCACGTACATCATGTGTACCTCCTTCCTTCTTCAATCAACTCCCCCTCCCATGTGTGTAAAAATATATATATATATATATATATATATATATATATAACATGTTAGATCATAACAAAAAGAGTAGGCATCACATGTAAATTACCATAGCATGTATATTCATCATGAATAACTTAATATCAAAGACTTTACTTACCTGATAGTCAATTACCCAAACCATGGTATTTACCACTTAAGCCATCATAATTGGCTATCACACATCATGCATATGAATAACATTAGCAAGCAATAACCGAGAAATAGTGCGATGATTACGCACCTAACGGATACAAGCAATCAAATCCCGAAACGTCACTTGACTAAAACTCTGCAAATGTTGACTATACGAATTCCAAAAAGGTCTCCTGCGTTAGGCTCTACCTCCCCCTACAATCGGCCTTAGCATCAAAACCTTAGGCTTAAACGAATACTAAATACATAGCTTATTAAAACAATATCCTTACCAAATTTGATTGCTAACAAAAGGAGGCTTGACTGGCTACTTCAAATCCCAAAGTACCTTCACCCAACGATTACAAAAGAAAACCCGAAGAAGTCTATACTACTTCTAATATTCGGCCAATGTGAGTTTAATAATAGGAAGGGATTTCGGCAAAGAGATAAGGTGTAGGTTCGGCTAACAATGTAAGAAAACAAAGGAAAGGGACTAGGTGTTTCGGCCAAAAGGGTTTGAGAAATGAGAAAGAAAAGATGTGGGGGTGTACTTTCGGTTTAGAAGTAAAAAGGAAGGGAAATAGGGAGAGCAAGGATTCGGCCACCTAGTAAGTTTGAGAGAAAAAGAAGAACAAGCTTTGGAGAAGAAGGTTTCGGCAACCAAAGGAATGGGGAACAACAATTCGACAAGGGAGCACTAATGGTGAAAAACCAAAAAGGTGAACACCTCCCCCCTATTTATACTACTAGCTACCTAACACCCTTAATAAAACCAAAAATACCCTTCCCTAGCTTCCCAAAACCGGCCACCAACTCAACCTTCCATCAAATCCCCACATTTCACTCCTAAAATACCTCCCAATCACCCATTCAAAAAGATTTGAATAAGTCAAACCTTTCTCCTTACCTACCTAGCCAAATTCAAAAAGAGAAGACCAAGTCTTCCTCCATCTTTTAAGCCTCCCAAAACCGTCCAACACCTCTCCTCCATGACGCCAAAAAAAACAACCCACAATGCCATCCTTGCAACTCGAACACTGGCCCCTTCCCCCTCAAGTGGCGTCACCTTCCAAGCTCTAGAGTGGTGCCTCCTTGCCACTCTGCCACACCAATCTTTTGTGCCAAAACTCCACCAAAAATTCTCTTAAGGCCCAACTTTGCCAAGCTCCCCTTTTTACCCCTAAAACTAAAAATTTTCCAAATCATTCCACCACTACCTAGGGTTCTCAGGACCCCTAAAACTCACCCAACCACACACTGAAGTGTGCCAACACCTGAGCTAAGCACCAGAAATCTAACCCCTAAAACCAGGGTGTTACAGTTTGACCAACACATGTCATACACATGCAAAAATAAAAGTCACCTTATTGCCATCCATGGGATTCGAACCTAAGACCATTAGTACACTCCACACTCCACTTGCCACTTTACCAATTGACTCCTTGTGATTAAAACCTCAAACTAATTTTCTTAAGACCAATTTTGCTTAGCTCCCCTTCTAAGACTAAAAATATGATATTTTTCTAAGGCATTCCCTTACATTCTAAAATTCTAAAAACCCTTAAAACACATCCAAACACACACTAAGCCCACTATCACTTGAATTATGCATGAACGCATAACCCCTAAATCTAGGATATTACAGTAATAAGTTAAAAAAAAGTTCTACTTATTTATTTATTTACAAAATGAGTTCATGAAAAATTAAGGGTCTTTTAATTTGAACGAGGATTCAACTCGCTCAACTTCACCATCCTAGTTGTGTTTGAGACGTTGACCATTAACTTTAAACGTACCTCCGTAATTTTTGTATAATTCAATAGCTCGATAAGGATAAACTCGGTAGATGGTATAAGGTCCTTTCTATCGGGATTTAAGCTTCTAAGGAAATAACTTCAACCTTGAATTAAACAACAAAACTTTTTTACCTTCTTTAAACTCGCGAGATTGTATATGACTATCATGCCATCTCTTTGATCTTTCTTTACACATTTTGGCATTCTCATAGGAAAACAACCTCAAATCTTCCAACTCATCAAGTTGTAACATCCGTCTCTCACCGGCTTGCTTAAGATCAAAGTTCAACTACTTCAAACCCAGTGAGCTTTATTCTCCAACTCTAATGGCAAATGACAATCCTTTCCAAAGACTAACCGATAAGGAGTCATTCCTAACGGTGTCTTAAATGTTGTTCGATAGGTCCATAATGCATCATCGAGCCTTCGAGACCAGTCTTTTCTACTAGGGCGTACTACCTTTTCAAGGATACCTTTGATTTCGTGATTCACTCTTTCAACTTTCCCATTAGACTGGGGTTGATAGGCAGTAGCAATCTTGTGCTTCACATCATATTTGTCAAGCAACCACTTAAGCCATTTGTTCACAAAGTGAGACCCTTCATCACTAATAATAGCTCTTGATGTCCCAAATTATGTAAACACATGTTTATGTAGGAATCGCATGACTACCTTAGCATCATTTGTAGGGTATGCTTCAGCTTCAATCCATTTGGATACATAGTCCAAAGTAACTAAGATGTATTTGTTCCCATTCGAAGAAGGAAACGGGCCTAAGAAGTCAATGCCCCATACGTCGAATAATTCAATCTCCAAAATGTTTGTCAAGGGCATCTCATTCCTCCTTTATATATTTTTGGTCCTTTGGCATTTATCACAATTCTTCATATAAGCATAAGCATCTTTAAATAGTGTAGGCCAAAAGAAACATGCTTGCAAAATCTTTGTTGTAGTACGTGAACCACCAAAGTGTCCCCCACTTGGAGATGAATGGAAATGATACAAGATCTCAGCAATCTCGCTTTCAGCTACATACTTTTGGATTATATTATCTGCACATTGTTTAAACAAAAATGGTTCCTCCCGAAGATAATACCGACTATCATGAAGGAATTTTTTCCTTTGTTGGTATGTCATTTCTCGAGGAATTATTCCACGTGCAAGATAATTGGCAAAATCAACAAACCAGTGTATTTCATGGATTCGATTTACCTCAAATAAGTGTTCATTTGGAAAATTCTCGTTGATAGGCACACATGATTGAGTTACCTTATCTTGCTCCAACCTCGATAGATGATTAGCTATTTGATTTTCGACACATTTTCTGTCTTGGATCTCAAGGTCAAATTCTTGGAGTAAAAGTATCCAACAAATTAGCCTTGGTTTTGCATCTTTCTTCGTAAGCAAGTATTTAATGGCCGCATCGTCAATAAATACTTTAACTTTGGTACCTATAAGATATGAGCGAAATTTGTCAAAAGTAAAAAATATAGCGAAGAGTTCTTTTTCGGTTACCATATAATTGAGTTGGGATCTTGTCAAAGTTCTACATGTATAGTAAATAGGGTGAAACACTTTGTTTCTTCTTTGACCCATCATAGCTCCAACGACATAGCCACTTGCATCACACATCAACTCAAAAAGTGAGTTCCAATCAGGTGTAACGATTATTGGGGCTGAGATTAATCGCTTCTTTAGATCTTCAAAAGCTTCTAAACATGCTTTTTTAAAATCAAACACTATATCTTTCTCTAACAACAAACACAACGGTTTAGAAATTTTTGAGAAATCTTTGATAAACCTTCGGTAAAAATCGACATGGCCTATGAAACTTCTGACTCCATTCACATTCATTGGGGCCAGTAATCTTTCAATTACGTCCACCTTTGCTTTATCGACTTCAATTCCTTTCTTTGAGATCTTATGACCTAAGACAATCCTTTCCTTGACCATAAAATGTCATTTTTCCTAATTAAGGACAAGATTCATCTCTTCACATCTCTTCAGTACCTTAGCCAAATTACTCAAACATATATCATAAGTGTTACCAAAAACAGAAAAATCATCCATGAAAACCTCAACAAAATTTTCGACCATATCAGTAAATATTGCCATCATGCATCGTTGAAAAGTTGCAGGTGCATTGCATAAACCAAAAGGCATTCGCTTAAAAGCAAATCTGTCATATGGACAAGTAAAGGTTGTTTTTTGTTAGTCCTTCAGGGCTACAACTATTTGGTTATATCCCGAATAGCCAACTAAAAAACAATAGAATTCATTACCTGCAAGTCGATATAACATTTGATCCATAAAAGGCAACGAAAAATGGTCTTTCCGAGTGGCTCTGTTCAACTTTCTGTAATCAATACAGATTCTACAACCGGTAATAGTTCTAATTGGAATTAACTCTGGAACACCCCAAACCCGGCCTAGATGTTATGGCCGAATCTGGCATGTCACATTGATGTGTCTTTCGAAAATTAGACTTGTTGGTAGAAATTAGATTCTGAGTTGAAATCTCCTTGTTAAAACTCAAATCATCTTAACCATTTACTAACCATTTAAAACTTCTTTACTTTAAAAACATTATTTGTTGCGGTCGGTGTTTTGAAGACAGTTAATCTTTTTGAAAACCAGTGTTCTATCACTATCAGTTAAGTATCAAATAAATAAAGCCAAAATAATATAACTTAGGTTTAAGAGGCCTTAGTACAGAATCAATAGCCCAATAAGAAAATTAAATAAATAAGTCTAAAGCAGAACATTAGCGATCGTGTGGCCACCTCCGAGTCTCTCGCAGCTCTAAATCGTCTAAGGCTGGGTATTACTTATACAGGTAAAAGAAAGGGTGTGATTACGAAAACTCAGTGTGTAATCCCCTATCAGTTGGTCAGTAATAATATATGCAATAACAGTCTGGGCCTTCGCCCTATTCAATAATAGTGCAGTGTGGGTCATAGCCCATTTTAGAACAGTGTTAGTGGGGCCTTGGCCCATAACAGTAACAGATATCAGTCATGCAGTGAACAATATATAATATCATTAATCGATGCAGTAACAGTACAGTATATACAGTATCATTAATCAGTGCAGATATGCAATCAGAAATCCTACCTAATCCAGCCTCTACACACCACTCCGTCCCACCAAACACACCATGTGGGGATAAAATTGACCCACCCAACCAGACACACCAAGATTAGCACCGGTTGCGGCACTAAACAGTATTGCAACAAAGCTTCTAGTAAAATAAACATCATGTAGCCATCAGTAGGTCCACAATCGTCTTGGGCGACCTGTGCGACCTTATCAGTATAGTACACATCCTCCAAATATAACAACCCATCCCCATGCAATATGTCGTGACATAATATCATACGTGTATGCAAAATGTCATGCTCAATCATAGTCATACATATCATAGAGAAAATCAGTCATACATAACATAAGGCCATAACAGTCATTTCATCTCCTAGGGGTATAACAATCATTTTACCCTATGGGGGTATTTCGGTCAGTTTATCCTATGGGGGTATTTCATTCATTTTACCCTATGAGGGTATTTGAGTCATTTTACCCTATGGGGGTGTTTCGATCATTTTACCCTATAGGGGTATTTCAGTCATTTTACCATATGGGGGTATTTCGGTCATTTTATCCTATGGGGGTATTTCAGTCATTTTACCTTATGGGGGTATTTTGGTCATTTTACCCTATAGGGTGTTTCGGTTATTTTACCCTATGGGCGTATTTCGGTCATTCTATCAGTTTGGGCCTAAGTACACCTAGGCCCATCAGTAAGCCCACAGTCGTCTTGAGTGACTCGAGCGACCATAACAGTACAGACAGTGTAAATGGGCCCAAAGCCCATTATGGCCTAAGCCCATGAAATCGCTCATGGCAGCCTTTCCCATCGTATGCCCATGTTTCGTGGGCTCAGTTTGCCATACGAGCGTTCGCATGCTCAACGCCCAACCTTTCGGCTTTTCAGCTTTTGCCTTTCTACAGTCTAATCAGTGTGTATGTACACACTTTACCGGCTTTTACGCCTATTATCGTTAGTAGGGTACGGTTACACACCTGTTTTGCGAAATCGTACTAAGATCCACGAGCACCAAACCTTGTTAGAATGAGGGTGACTTTAGTACTCTAAGACCGCTGTTCAAAAATAATCACCCGCCCTTGTTGATTTTCTATATTACAATATATAGATCTTATTAACCAATATCGACCATATGTGTGGCCTAAAACCACCAATATTAGCTTAAGGAATAATAGAACATATTCGGCCTAAACCCAAAGTGTAACACCCCAAATCCGACCTAGATGTTATGGCTGGATCTAGCATGTCACATCAAAAGGTCGTCCAAAAGCTATGCGTGCGTTAAAAACTCTGTTTCCTTTTTGAAACTCTGAATTTCGTTGTTTGTAAAACAAGATTGGCTTACTGTGTACTTTTGTAAAGATGTTATCATTATCTTCGAAGAAAACTTGTTTATTACAGAAATCTGACTTAATGAATTGCGGAAACGTGATATTTTGAAAACGGTTGTTATTGCTTTAAAAATCCATGATTAACCGATTAACAATTATTAACTAGTAGAATTACCAAATGAAAGTTTAAAAGAAAATTCCAATGGCCTTATTACACAAAATATTAACCCAAAATAATAACATAAAATAAATTAAAACCAAATTTACTAAGTTTCGTAAGAGGCTAATCCGACGTATGGCCACCTCCGAGTCCTCCGCAGCTCCAAATCCTCTAACACTGGGGATTACCTGCACGGTTAAAAGTAAGGGGGTGAGATACGAGAACTCAGTGTGTAATCCCCTATAACGGTCACTATCTAGGCCTGAGCCCTTATGGTATCGGTCTGGCCCTTTGCCCTATAATCATGATAATGCAAACAATAATGCAGCCCAACCCAATCCAACAATCACACCACCCGTACCAACCAACCGCACCATGTGAGGATCAAGTCAACCCACCCCACCAAACGCACCAATATTGCAGTCAAGCTGCTAATCACGGTATATGTGGTTGAGCCACCAAAACGATATGTGGCATAGCCACTAAAACGGTATGTGGCAGAGCCACTTAAAACAACACTTCCTCCAATCATCAAGCCCAACCCATGCAACATGATATGAATGCAGTGTATTACAAGTATAAATAGTATAAATAAAATCACATACACAATATTTAACTACCATCAAGGACATAAGTCATTTTGTTACCTAAGGGTATAATGATAATTTTCACCCCTTTGGGGGTATTTCGGCAATTTACCCATTGAGGATATTTCGGTAATTTACCCACTAAGGGTATTTCGGTAATTTACCCACTAAGGGTATTTTAGTAACTTTATCTATAGAGGGTATTTCGGTAATTTCACAAATTGGGGTATTTCAGTAATTTGGCAAACTGGGGTATTTCAGTAATTTTGCAAACTAGGGTTATTTCGGTAATTTTGCAAACTAGGGGTATTTTAGTAATTTTGCAAACCAAGGGTATTTTGGTAATTTCACAACCCAAGGGTATTTCGATAATTTCATAAATTGGGGTATTTCGGTAATTTTGCAAATCAGGGGTCTTTCGATAATTTCACAAATCAGGGGTATTTCGGTAATTTCACAAATCAAGTATTTCGGTAATTTCACAAATCAAGGGGTATGTCGGTAATTTTACAAACCGGGGGTACTTCGGTAATTTCATAAATTGAGGGTTTTTCGGTAATTTTGTAAACTAAAGGTATTTCAGCAATTTTGTAAACCAAGGGTATTCTAATAATTTTGTAAACCGAGGTATTCTAAGTAGAGATAACGATACGAATGGGCCTATGGCCCATTCTTGACCCAAATGGGCCCACATGCTCATGTGGCCCATTTAGCCCAAATCTAGCCTCAGATATGAGATTCACATAGACCAGTTCACTATCTACTACACAATCATACAATTTATTCATATGGACCCACGGGCCCATCAACCCACAAGAATACTCATGGTGGCCTCAACTATCGTGTCGAAGCTCCCACACGTGCGTTCGCAGGCTCGTGTGGCTACCATCGCCTTGTGACCGGCATTTCGGCATTTGCCGCTCTACAGCTAGAGTAGGGCGAAATACACACCTGATAGGAATCTGGAGTTGATCCGCGCTCGGAACACTACTATGCCCAAACGCCAACCAAGGTATGCTTACTCTCCTCATAGATTGCTTTACTTAAAGCCAACTTTTCACCTTCCCTCTTGCTAGCTTCCCGATGTGGGATCCCTTCTTCAGCAGAGTTTAATTCCAACACAAACTCTGGCCATCCCAATTTAGCAAAATAAATATCCCTTTTTGTTTGCGATGGGATTCGAACTCAGACTCCCCTGTAACTTAATCCACGTCGCTAGCCACTAGGCCACAAGCTCCTTTTGTGTCTAAAATCATGCGCAACTAAATATAAGTCTATGGGCCAATGTCTAAGTTCACTTAAAAATAAATCAAAATGAAATGCAAGCGCCAAGACTTGAACTTTGGACCCTTTGCTTCCTTGTGTGGCATCATTCCCTTTTCTCTTATGTGGCGTCATTTGCCACTAGACCACAACCCCTTTTGTGTCATTTTTCTCCACATTTTATTCTTAAAGCCTACTTACTAACTCCCAGGGTTTTATTCACCTAAAATCAAAATTTTTCCTAAGCCCAGGTTTGATCCCGGGACTTCATGGAAGCCCCCTAACCTTCCAATATCACTCACCTAATAGGTCCAACTTGCATTAGTGCCGTTCTCTTGTTCTTAAAAATTGTAAACGCTCCCATGGCCAAGGCCCAATAGGCCCAATTCTACTAGGCCCAAATTCGGGTCGTTACACAAAGGAAAATAATGTATTGTATTTACCTTAATTGAGTAATAGAAGAAAAGGGCTTTGATTGCCTGAGTAACACTTGCACTCCTTCACTTCTCGAGAATACTTAGAATGTAACACCCTATACCCGAGACTGATGCTAGGGTTGGATACGAGGCATTACCATGCTTAAACTCACTTAAACATGTACTTACGGGCTGAAAAATTTTGAACCAACTTTAAACTTTTCTTTCTTGATCATAACATGCATATTATGGGCCTACGATGACTTAAACATTTATCCGAATGCCTCCGGACACTTCATCTAACTCTCATCTTAGAAGCAGGGTTCACACGCCCATGTACTCATTTACACGCCCATGCCTACAACCGTGGAAGGTTACTGACTTTATTCACACGGCTTGGACACGCCTGTGTTTACCAACCGTGTGAAGCTACTGACTTCAACCACACGGCCTAAGCACACGCCCATGCTTTGAACGTGTGTCTTACACGGCTCATACACACGGCCGTGTAAAATGACCATGGTCTAATTTGATTTAAAACATTAAGGTGCAGGGTTAACATGGTCTAGACACACTCCCGTGTGTCTAACCGTGTAGGCAATTAGAGGCTATTTACCAAGCCATTTGCCTCCCTTAAATTAAGATCAACTCAACTTCAACCAATACAAACCATTAATAATATAACTTTTATGAACATTACTACATATTTCATTGACATCTATATACAAACAACTTAAACAAGTTTGGCCAACCATTTAGCCATATACAAAAGAATAATAACTTGATAGCCTATATAATGGCCTTACAAAAAAAAAAAAACATGTTCTCAATGCCAAGCTTGGGTCTTTGGACTTACATGATAACTTATTCAATGCCAAGCTTGGGTCTTTGGACTTACATGATAACTTATTCAATGCCAAGCTTGGGTCCTTGGACTTACATGATAACTTGTTTAATTGCCAATGCCATGCCTTGGCTTGGTCTTATACGGACTTTCTTATCTCATGTACTGGACCGTATATCCAGGGTAATTCATCTTCAATCTGGACTTTCTCTTGTTTAATCTTATTGACTTCTTTGTTTAACATAACATTAAACCATTCATGATAATAATGTATATTATACTAAGCAATTAAATGATAAAATCATAAAGCTTAGAACTCATACAAACTTACCCCAAAATACAAAATGTATGTTGTTAAGCAATTTAGTCCTCGACTTTGTTCTTGCCTTGGTTTCGATCCGGGCTTCATTTTTCTTGATCTATAATCATAAATGGATCATTTAATAATCATATAGACTAAATCGACTCATAATTCATACTTTCGCAAAATTACTAATTTGCCCTTATACTTTCTCATATTTGTATTTTTGCCCCTAGGCTCGTAAAATGATTTTCATGCAACTTTCTTAAACATCATGCTTAGCTGAATCATTTTCTCTACTATACCAATCATCAATTCTCTCTATTCCTAGCATGTATGACCAAATTTTGTAATCATTACAAAAAGGTCCATACTATCATTTTTCATGAAATTCCTTAAGGAAAAGATGTTTATCTAACATCAAACTCTCATAAACTTCCATAAAACATCATTTAGCATGCATGTCATTCATGGCTAAATTTTTATACATGCATCTTAGCTCACAAATAGCTAAAAATAGCTTACTCATGCTACCGGGACATCAAAAATACGAAGAATATCAAAAACCAGGCTTATGAGCACTTACTAGCAAGCTTCAAAAATTGAGGAGCCCTAGCTATGTCTTCTTTCCATTTTCGGCAATGGGGGGAAAGAAGATGATGAGATTTTTATCATCTTTTTTCCTATTTTAAACACTTATTAGACAAATGACCAAAATGCCCTTCCTCTTAAAAATTTCTATAACACCATCTCAAGGCCAATTTTGTCCAAAATAATATTTTTGGAAAAGTTGTTATTTAAGGACTTCTAATTACTATTCTAAAGCTATTTCATACAAAAAGCTTCTAGAAACTCATATTTTGCAACTTTTTACAATTTAGTCCTTTTGGACCAATCCACCACAATTTAATAAAATTGCTTCATGAGACATTCATACTAGCATGCAAACATGGCATAAACTTTGTAAACTCATAAATTCACCTCAGATTCGTGGTCTCGCACCACTATTTCGACTGGGCCCTAAATCGGGCTGTTACATAGAACCCAATGAACCTTCAATCATGAGGAAGGGACAGAACCGCAATCAACGAACATAAAATGAAGTCACATTTGACTTTTCAGAAAAAATAAAAGAGAACAGAATCGTAGACATAAAGAATGATTAGGGAAACAGAAAAGGGAAAATAAGAGTACCTACCGGTTTCTTACCACTCTTGCAGAACTGAAATCACAACACCAATAGGAAAAAATAAGGGAGACAATCGGCCTAAGTTGAGGGGTATGGAATTCGACCTAGTATCCAATATGGAAGAACGAAGGATCAACGTTCAGAGAATGGCTAGATAGTTTGGAAGATGGAAGAAAAGATGAGAGAAAAGGAAATGGAGAGGAAAAGGAAAGCAGAGAATCAGCCACCACAAATATTAGCAAGGAAAGGAATTCCATTCTCACCAAACAACAGTATTCGGTCTAAAAGAGTATTATGGAAAGAGAAGAAAATTGAGTAAACGAAGAGAGCAGAAAAGAGAGAAAACAAATCGCTAAACGAGGTATTGAAGGAACAAGTAAAACCAAAGGCCAAAACCCCTAACAGTAGTTGGTATAGTAACAAAAGGCAACAAAGTATGATGGAAAACCGAAATGGAGAGAACACCAAATCCCAAAATGTTTTCTTTAGTTCCCACACTCCCCATACGGCACAACTCTTTTCTCTAAACCAATATTCCTTGATTTTCTCCACAATTTCCTCCTAAAAATCCCCCTTTATCTTCTCCCTGATTTTCTCCATATAAAACTTATTCAAATTCCACCTTGCAGAGTTTCAGTCAAACTCTACTACTCATACAGCGAGAATGTAACATAAATACTCTTCTGCGCATCATGAGACTCGAACTTGAGCTCCCTTGCAGCCTTAAACACGCGACTGCCACTGGACTACAAGCTCAACTTGTGTCATAATTCCGCCATAATTTCTTTTAAATCCGATGTGCTAACACCAAGGTTCACTTAAGAGAAAACCAAAATTTTACAAAAAGCCAGGGCTTGAACCTAGGACTTCTCAGACACTCCCAAACACTCTTAAATCACTTAACTATCAAAGCAAACAATCAATTGTGTCATTTTCTTGCACACATAAACTTTCATGTGTTCCCACGCTCAAAACCTATTTCCTTCTAGGCCCAAATTTGGGGCGTTACAAACTCGTTACGCTCAACAATCGTGATTCCACCTTTCTTTGGCACACACTACACCAAACTTACCCATGAACTATCTGAAATAGGATAGATGATTCCTGCATCTAACCATTTGATCAATTTTTTCTCACAACTTCTTTCATAATAGGATTGGGCCTCCTTTTCCCATCAATTCGAGCTCTTTCACCTTCTTCTAAAATGATTTTATGCATGCAAAAGAATGGCTTATACCTCGAATATCAGCTATGGTCCAACCAATTGCTTTCTTAAATTTCTTTAAAACATCAATTAGTTTCTCCTCTTGATCTTTCGTCAGTTCTACTGAAATAATCACAGGCAAAGTAGAACAGTCACTTAAATAAACGTATTTCAAATGGGAAGGAAGTACCTTTAGTTCGAGTTTAGGTGGTTCTTCAATTGATAACTTGGGTTGCATAAATTCTCTGACTTTCAACTCCAATGGTTCAAACTGTGTGGATTGAATAAAATTTCTCGGATTGGCTTCCATCAAAGCCATGTTTTCTTCATCTTCTTCATCATCCAAAGGGTCAAGATCTAAGGCTTTCTCCAATGGATCTTCTTCAAAATTGCTTTCCATAGAAACCAAGTTTTCTATCTCTTCCATAACTGAACACTCTTCTACCGGATAGGGAAATTTCATCACTTTAAGAATGTTAAAGGTTACCTGATCGTTTTGAACTCGCATGATGAGTTCACCTTTCGACACATCAATTAAAGTTCTTCCCGTGGCTAAGAAAAGTCTCCCAAGGATGATCGACACTTCCTTTTCTGCTTCAAATCTAAGACAATAAAATCAGTAGGAAAAATAAATTTATCGGCTCTGACCAAAACATCCTCGATCTTTCCTTTGGGATATGCTAAAGATCGATCCGCTAGCTGAAGCGTCACAGTTGTAGGTCTTACTTCACCTATCCCTAACATCTTGAAAATAGACTTAGGCATCAAGTTGATACACGCTCCTAAGTCACAAAAAGCTTTACCACAGTAAGATTCACCAATGTTATAGGGTATAGTAAAGCTTCCTGGGTCTTTCAATTTCAGTGGCAATTTGTTCTATAGGAATGCACTGCACTCCTTTGTCAAGGCAACAGTCTCATACTCACTCAGCCATTTCTTCTTGGACAGTATATCCTTCATAAAATTCACATAATTTGACATTTTTTCTAAAGCATGCACCAACTGAATATTGATGTGTAACTGCTTCAGAACATCTAAAAACTTCTTGAATTGCACCTCATGTTTCTGCTTGTGTTGCTGCAATCTTTGCGGATATGGAGGTGATGGAACTTGCGGTTGAACCAGACAACTTTTTTGAGTAGGTAAATCTGCATCCAAAAAAGATGTCAAAATATTTGAATTCACTAAATCAGGCTTTACCTTGTCAAACTTCGCAGATTCTGATGCTTTGGTGTAGAAATTTCAACAATTGATTGATTCTTCTCAACGGGCTTATCTTCAACATTAATCAATCGGGGTTTCCAGAATTTTACCACTTCACAATGCCACTACCTTGATATGTTCTTTACCCAAATTTCTTGGATTCTCAGTATCGCTCGGCAAGGTTCCTTGTGGTCTATTATGAAGCTCCGTAGCTAACTGGCCCAATTGGTTTTTCCAAATTTTTCAGTGTTGCTGCTTGGCTTTGGATCAACGCTTCATTCTTTTCCATGTACGCTTTCAACAAGTTCTCCAAACTATTTGATACCTCAACTTGAGGTGGTTTTGGAGCTTGCTGATTAAAGACTTGAGATCGGTTGGGTCTTTGCTACAATAAGTTGTTGTTCGGTCCATTTCCTTGGTTGCTCCAAGAAAAGTTAGGATGATTACACCATGAAGGATTGTAGAAGTTGGACTAGGTTCCTTGTCCACTCCTTTTTTGATATTGGTTCCCCACATAGTACACTGACTCGAGATTTGATGGAGAATTCTAAAAAGAATGACCTTCCCCACAGTACACACAGGAAACTACTTCAAACAGACTTGGTGGCTGAGCTGTAAAATTATTAGCACTATTAGCAGTAAACAGTTTTAACATAGAGGAAATAGACGATACCTGAGCTGATAACGAAGTGAGGGCATCAACTTCATGAACTCTGGCTACACGTCTTCCTGAAGCTGTTCGATTTGTTGGCCATTGATAGTTATTACTTGTGATCCTCTCGATGATCTCATAAGCCTCATTATAAGACTTAGACAAAATTGCACCATTCGTGGAAGCATCTGCCATCAATCTTGTAGTGCATTGAGACCATTATAGAATGTCTCCAACTGGATACAATGAGGAATCCCATGATGAGGACACTTACGAAGTAACTCCTTCAATCACTCCCAAGCCTAATACAAAGACTCGTCATCTAATTGTTGGAAAGTGGTGATCTCATTCCTCAAGTTAATGTTTTTGCTAGGTGGGAAATACTTAACCAAAAATCTCTCTACTAATTCTTGCCATGTAGATATGGAACTTTGTGGCAATGAATTGAGCCATGATCATGCTCAATCTCGCAACAAGTACGGAAACACTTCAACCTCAGTACGTCTTCAGTCACACCAGCTATCTTGAATGAATCACACACCTCCATAAACAATCGAAGGTGGAGATGTGGATCTTCTGTGGGCATATCACTAAATTGGCCCACCATTTGTAGCATTTGAAACATCACTGGTTTCAATTCAAATTGAGTTTCCTCAATATCTAGCCTTCTAATTCCTGGATTTAACTCACTGAAAAGTGGCACAGCATATTGCCTGATGCATCGATCCCTATCATGGCAATGAGGATGGGATTTCATACATGATCGGCTTCATTACCTTGGTCTTGATTCTGATTTCCAAGGTCCATCTTGACTTGTCTTTGAGTTATTCATTCACGTCTTCTTTGTCTAAAAGTTCACTCAACTTTAGGGTCCACAGGGAGTAAATCGATAATTCGATCTATGTCCATAAACACTTGAAAAGAAAATCAAAAAATTAAAAAGAATAAGCTAGTAATGTTAAAAATAAATCAAATTGAACATAAATAATTTCACGAAAGAAATGACTATGGCAACAGTTGACAATCCCCGGCAACGGCGCCAAAAACTTGTAACGCTTAGGTTTATGCAAGTGCACACAGTCGTTATCAAGTAATAAGTAAGCATCGAGTTATACAGGGATTGTATTTGTGCTAAGTCACTTAATTTGTAAAAATAAAAACACAATATAGTTGATAATTAGTGATTAAAATATATTAAACTAAATGCAATGATCCCTAATGCAAATTATCCTAAGTATGCAAACTATATGAATGAAATAGATTTTAATAAAATTAAACACAATTTACAACAATTATAACATAAATAAACTAGGACAATTATGTTAATTAAACTCAATTTATTATCAACATGCTTAATAACATTCGGAAAAACATTCCATGGCAACTCGATCTTTCATGGGTTTGGAAACCACATTAGGTCCTTTCGGAATCCTTTACTTAGTAAATACACATTTTATTGATCCTTATTTACTAAGGGTTTATTAGCATTCGTGTGAGGTAACAGGGATGTGTCAGGTTTGAAATAGTTTAATCACACAAATCTAAAAACTATGTAGATAACAGAGCTTGGTCAGAATTGTTTTGCAAGCTACAATTTAATCGGGTCAGGATCTAAATTGAGCATGCACATTTCAATTATGTGTCCATTAGCCCTTGTCTGGTCAGGATTGCTCAGGTAATTCAGGTGCATTTCAATCACGTATGAACGAAATATAGACTTGATTTTAATTAAAAACATGATCGACTGAGGCACAAACATTATAAGCATGAATCAAATAAATATTATTTAATACATGGTTGTAAATGAGGACAAAAACACATAGGAAACATCTTTAGATTAAATTAAAGAAAAGAAAGATTAAACCCAATTCAGAGTGAATGTCACCCAAGACTCTGACTGATAAGGCTCCTTCGTTCCTTTGCTTTGCTCCTTTGTTGATGGCTCTGCAAGGTGGCCGACCAAGTGTTCTTAAAGAGGCTTAATTGCTAAAAGCTCTATGAAGAGATGATGCTAGGCGTGGGAATGGAAAAGGCTAAGAGAATTTGGAGAGACGAGAGAATGATGAATGATGAGAATGAATGAAGAATGATTGAGGGATGATGAATGAGAGAATGAAAGGGTCTTATTTATAGGTGAGGAAAGGGGGATAGTTTACTAAAAATAGTGGATGTTAACCTCTTCAAATCTCCTCAAATTGTGGCCGGCCATGCTTAGTGGCTTTTGACTTGATTTTTGCTTGATTTTTAAGCAATTTTTGATGCCACACAACTCAGGACTGAGACTCGATCAATCGTAAATCTTTGGGCAAATCTCTAATTTCTTCAACACTGCAAGGACCTTGTGTAATTAAACCAAAAAATGATTTAAATTGACAGCCATGTGTAGCCGAATATTGGGTTGACTTGGTCTCCAATTTGGACGGTTTTGTAATCCAGCAAAGCTATCAGACCTGTCCAGAATAAATCAACAAGTTAGAGGACCAAAGAATAAAATTTATCCAATTTAATTAATTAGTTAAAACCCATATTATTAATGAAATATTTTAAAATGAATTATTAAATATAATTTTATATTTTATTATTTAATTTAATCATGCATGCCCCACTTTATGTCTTAAAAATATAATATATTCAAATTAATATAAAATAAGTCATTTATTGCATGAAAACTATATAATAAAGCATAAAATAACAATTTAATAATTTCTATGTCCTAATTTCATATTTTCACATATTTCATTAATTTATTAAACAATTACTTAGTTTTAACAATAACTTTAAGTAAAAAGGTGATAAATTACATAGGAAAAATCCTATATATTTTTCTGTTTACAATAGGACCGAGAATTGCTCCACACTAGAAGTTTCCATAGAGGAAGCAGTTTGAAATTTCGAGCTCGTAGAATACGTGAATTAGAGCGGTTGCAGCAAGGTTAGAGCTCACGCAGTGACCCTAAGGGCAAGCAAAAAGTTCGAGGCACCATTCATGTGACTGTAGGTACGGTTGATGACTGGGCAGGTTCCAACACAAAAAGAAGGGCACACATGAGAAGCGTGATGTCAGTTAGTGCTCCCTAGAGGCCACGACGATAGGAAAAATGCAGTGTCAAGTTTAGTGGCGATGAAAAACTAATCTGCGATGAGGATGGAAACGACCTGATGGTGGTCTCAACAACAATCACTAGTTTCGAGGTTAAGAGGGTACTTGTTGATAGCAGAAGTGTAACACCACTTATCCGTATTTGACACTAGAGCAGGGTACGAGGCATTACTGGACATAAACACAAGTAAACATACATTCTCGAGACATAAATTTCCATCAAAATTAAAAATTTTCACACACCTCCATATTGTCCCTAAAACGAGCCTACGAAGCCCAAAACATACTTTAGAAGTGGTTCGGGACTGAACCGAGCACTCGGGGAGTTTTTATAAAACTTAGAAAAATTTTGCTAGAAGCATGGCTCACACGCCCGTGTGGTCCACGAGACACGCCCGTGTGACCCTGGACACGCCCGTGCTTCAGCCGTGTTCGATTTAGGGGTGCTCTCTGACTTGTGCCTCACGGCTGAGACATATGCCCGTGTGCTCAATTCTGGACATTCTGTTTTTCAAAATTAAGGTGCAGGGGACACACGGTCGGAACACATGCCCGTGTGGCAGACCATGTGTCACACACAGCCTAGACACACACCAGTGTGTAAAAAAATAAGGCTATTTACCAAGCCATTTTGCCACCCTCACTTGCACACATTTACACAACATCACTTGGCACAAATTCAGACATATAAATGCAACCAAACAACCACAACAAAAAAATAACATGTCATTCTTATACCATCATTTATCATGCTTATAACATCGTGCTTAGCCCGTTAAAAACATACTAATTTCACATTCACAAGAGGGCATTAACATATGAATAAACTAATGATCAATATAAGCCATCATTCATGGCTACATATATAAGATGAAGCATTAGCAATTACAAGCTAACACATATGGCCAAATTAATAATGACACACATAACAAATTGACGTAGTCCCCATTAAATGCCATAGACTTAAAATACTTGAATTCACTTATACCCAAAATGATAGCTTGATAGTGTGATAGGATCTCTAACTATCTCCAACCCCATCTAGCTTAATAACCCTATAAGATATAAGAAAGGAAGGGGGTAAGCTATGTATATAGCTTAGTAAGTTCATATGTAAATAATAAGCAACCTCAACCATAAATATATCATACTATCAACATAATGTAGATCCATACGAATGTCATTTAGGTCTCATAAGTTATTCAATCACATCTTACCAAGTGTTTATCATGTTCAACAATATGAACACAAATTTTGTAATCTACCATAATCTCATGGTTATAATTTTATTCCGTCACAATGTTTGCTCTATCAAATTATAAGCATAATTTGGCATATTCTAGTATTAGCCCAACAACCGTAATCTTTCTATTGTAACATATTACAACAATTAACAAATCATTTCAAACCACATAATAAAAATGAATATTAATTATGAGTATTTACATTTCAAGCATATACTTTAACATCACTCAATTTCCTAAACTCTTATCTTCACATACTTTCATAACCATTTTAATTGGCAATTATGCCAATCTTTCCTTTTTCACATATTCTGACAAATCACAATTACATGAATATAACATGCTATATCTTAATTCAATTTGGCCCGAAAGCCAATCACATAATCATCAATAGAATTTATCATGTATTTCATACATCACAAGTATAGACCAATAATCACAATGTTTTCATAAAATCATTCTCGTGGAAATCATGAACTCACAATTTCATGAAGTCAATGTATATAAACTTTACGTACATACCTGCACCAATTCGTAATATTTACATACTCTTTCTCTTCTTTGACATAACCGTTGATTTTCCCGTTGAACCACTTGGAATACTGAAGGATACTCGGGAATCTACCGTACCAATGCCATATCCTAGATATGGTTTTACACGAATGTCTCATATTGATGTCATATCCCAGATATCGTCTTACACATAACCTCAGTAACTCTAATGTCATGACATTTGTATCCTATCTATTCAGAAGGTTCAACCGAGACTTTCGCTGTACCGAATCTTTGTCGGTCATTTCCGTAGTATCATACTCAATAACATTCACATTTCGTTTCAATAATACAACATTTACCATAATTATATCAATTAAACATTTATACACATATAATTTAATGCTTATTAAACATACGAACTTACCTCGACATAGAAATAGCGAAAAGGACTAAATCGTCAAATACTCGTTTTTCCCCCGTTCTAACTTTGAACCTCATTTTTCTTGATCTATAATATCACATTTAACTTATTTATTATTCACATTATTCAATTCAGTCCAAACATCTTATAATGGTAAAATTACATTTTGCCCCTAAACTTTTGACATTTTACAATTTAGTCCCTAGGCTCGTAAAATGAATTTCATTCAATTTCTTCAAAGCCCAAGCTTAGTCAAACCAATTTCATGCTCATAACAGCCCACAATTTTCATTTAATCACACTTTTACTACTTATTTTATAACTTTTACAAATTAGTCCTTTTAGGCATTTTCACCTAAAATCATTTAGCAAAAGTCATTTAACAAATCATAAACATGCATTTTCTACCATCAAACATCAAAATACACTTTTAGACTTTGATTATGTCTTAAATTAGTGGTAGAAATAGATAGATCATGTTACAAGGATTTAAAAAACGTAACAATCATTAAAAACGGGGCTAGAACGGACTTACAATCGAGCTTGGAAGAGTGAAAAACCCTAGCCATGGTTTCTCCATGTAAGTTTCAGCCATGGGGTAGAAGATGGACAAATCCTGGCTTGATTTTTGCTTTTTAATTCATTTTAATTACCAAATTACTCAAATTCCCTTAATGAAAAACTTTGGAAACATGCCTAACCATGTCCATTTTTGTCCACCATCTTAACCAATGGTCTATACCATTTAAGGACCTCCGATTTAAAATTCCATAGCAATTAGACACCTTTAGCATGTAGAACTCAACTTTTACACTTTTTACAATTTAGTCCTTTTGATTAAATTGAGTGCCCAAACATCAAAATTTTCAAACGAAATTTTCATAAAATCATTCTGTAAAATTGTAGACCATAAAAATATAATAAACACAAATATTACTGCGTTGGATTTGTGGTCCCGAAACCACTGTTCCCACTAGAGCCTAAATTGGGTTGTTATAACTTCCCCCTTTAGGGATTTTCGTCCCCAAAAATCTTACCAGAAAAGATATTAGGGTAACATTCTCGTAATATCCTCTACCTCATCGAAGAGTCCTCTTCGAGGGAAATACTTCCAAAAGCACTGTGTCATTGATCTGAAATCTAATATCTTAAATCATCAAATCTATATACTACTTATGTCAGTCTGAAGTTGCTTTTAGCTTTCAAGAATCACTTTCACCCTTTTCCTCAGAATCACAAATTAATTCCACCTCATATATCTCTTCCCAATCACTTTTGAACTTTGGAACACAGTGTTAGTGTAACACCCCAAACCCGACCTAAACGCTACGACCGGATCTGGTATGTCACAGGGAAAGGTTGTTGTAAAAAGGAAGTTGGAGATTTCAAAAACTTCGCGTTGTGTTATCATTATGAAGTACACGTTTAGTTTTAAGGTTGTCTTAGAGACTTTTATCAATAACTCTAAAGGTCGTAATTAGATTTGTTTTTATGAAAGCCAAAATTAAGAAGTTGCAAAAACGTGGCAGTTTGAAAACAAAGTTTGCGGTTTTAAGAAAAATTCCTGAGTTAATTAGTTATTCGTTTGCCATCTTTTGTTAACACTTGAAAAACATGGTTGTTTAGATTGTTATTTTAGAAAACTCCATATTCGGCATCTCATAAGAAATGTTATAACAGCATAAAATCCAAAACCCAAATTAAAGAATAAGAGGCCTTATTATATAGCAAAATCCCAATTAAAAACAAGTTTAAAGAAATAAAGCGAATTTACGAGAAAAATATTGCGTGGCCATCTCAAGTTCGCCTTAGCTCCAAATCCGCGATCTAGGGATTACCTGCAAAATTAAGCAGAGGGGTGAGTCACCGAGACTCAGTGTGTAATTCCCCTTACGAAAGTAATCTGGGCCTAAGCCCACAGAACACATTGGGCATTCGCCCACACAATATAGCATAGTAAAAATGTATGCAATGCAGCCCAGCCCAACCTAGTTTTCCATCCTCTAGGTCACTTGAATCAGCCAAACACCCGTGGCATCAAGAATATATAAACGTGGTCCCAGACCACTGTGACAATCTCTGATAAGTATATGTGGGGCCAACGCAGTGTGGTCCCAGACCACTGAGATAAGTCACTGATAAACATATGTATACGTGGTTCCAAACCACTGTGGTCCCAGACCACTGTGACAATAGTCATTGAGTCACACTTCCCCTTTCGTTCACATCCTAAAACCCGATGCAAACATATTATCCATGTACAGCAGTTAATCAAGTCATACATAATCATATTATATGAAAGGCAATTATAACAGTACTTTTCTGGTGTCTTCAACCTTACCCACAAGGGTATCTCGACTGTTTGTACAGTCGTTTCGGCTTTCAGCCATCACAATTATTTACGCAAAACAATAAAGAAAAGTATGAGCATTACACACCTTATTACGCGCAAAACTAGACTCTCTACATCGACACTCTCACTAGCAGGGATAAGAGCGATTTACCTATCCCAGGTAGACGTCGGCTCTCTACCACACCCCAGTAGGAAGTCTCGAACCGCCGACACAGCACGTCTTTTAAACTTAGGAGTAGAGACCACGGGTCCACTCCCTTCCTTAGATTGACTGGCACTCGCATCCATGAAGAGAGCCTTGATCAGTACTCAGAGAAAACGTTGGTTGGCTAACCAAAAGATTTGGTTAAGGCAGAGTAAAACGGAAGAAAGTCTAATCGTATAAGACTAAAGAAAACTCCTTACCTTAAGAAAACAAGGAATCACACTACCACGGATTCGGCTGTAGAATGTTTGGCTTATCTAACGAAAGTCTAACACGAATCATAAAAAGACAAGATTACAACATGATGAAGTAACCAGATACGAAAGAGAAAACCATATTCGGTTTAATGATTAGGGGATGAGCGTTCGGCTTCTTTAGAAGAAGTAACGTAAATGGACAGATTAAAAAAACATTACCTTGAACAGGGAGGAATCGAATGGAACCCAAGGCAAATCAGCTCTGGCAGGAATAATAGAAGAAATCCAAACTCGACTATGACGGACACACAAGTAAGGAGTCGATTTTAGAAAGGGGTAACAAGGGAGATTTGGTTTTGGTGATGCAAACAACTTGCAGAAGATGAACAAGAAGAATTTGGCCTAAGGAAAAAAAAATAAATGAAAAGACAGAAGAGAGGAGAGCAGGTTTCGGCTAGAAGAATAGAACAAAAAAAAAACAAAATGAAGAGAAAAGCTAGTGGTTGAGTTGAGGTTCGGCTATGGAGAAAAGAGTGTAGAACAAAAGAAGAAGAAAGTTGAATAAGAAGGGAAAAAAATAGTGAGGAGAGATTCGGCTAACAGCAGGCAAACATGGTTCGGTTATGGAGAAAAGAGTGTAGAACAAAAGAATAAGAAAGTTGAATGAGAAGGGAAAAAATAGTGAGGAGAGATTCGGCTAACAGCAAGCAAAAATGCTTCGGTTATGGAGGAGAAAATGTTTATTAGGAGATGGAAGAGAAAAGAATCGTTTTGGTAAAGAACAGAGTATTTGCCGAAAATAAAGAAAGAAAGAAACAATAATGCACTTATGGACTTTTCGACACTTACAAAGAATAGGCAAGCCGAAACGAAAATCAAAAGAGTTCTCCCTCACATTCGGCACGCAGTCACCACCTATGACCGAAAATACCAAAATGGAATAACCTAAGACCAAAGAAAATTTCGGCACACACCTTTAGCAACTAAACCAAAATTGCACCCCTCTCCACTTCCCCTATTCGGCCAAACTCTCACTTACCTTCCTTACCTCCTTGATTTGCTCTTTGCTTCACTCCCCATCACTAGTTTGAATTGTTTGACCCATTCAAACTCCTCCATGCTCTCTTGTCCACTCATTCAAATGTATTGACCCATTCAACAACCACCTTGAAGAGTCCCAACCGAACCCAACACTCCACCACCTTGAGCATAAAAATAAAGTTCCACATGCTGCAGAAGAGACTCGAACTCCTTCCCTCCTCCTACTCCCTTGTGACGCCACTCCCTTGCTCCTTAAGTGGCGTCACCTTGCCATCACACCACACTCTTTTTTGTGTCAACAAACACAATTAGTTATTCTTAAAGCCTGCTTCCACTAGCTTTCCCTCCTTAGGCCCCAAAACCAAAATTTCACCAAGGCTCTGGCTTGACCCCGAGCCTCCCCAGGACCCCCAAACATACCAAAATAACATGCTTAACGAGCCAAACACAAGCAATAGCATAAAATGCAAAACCCCTAATTCCAGGATGTTACAGTCAAAGCATATCATCAAAGCTCTAAATTACTCTTTCAGGCTTACCATCAACCTAAAGATGAATTACATTGCCAAGATGCAACTGCGTACTTAGATTATATTCCCGATCATCAGAACATCTTCAAATAACTGTATATTTATTACTCCTTGAATGAACAAACGAGCTACTATTGAGTCTCATACAACATTTTCTGTATAAGCTCTGGATAATTCATTGCACGAATTCTATCTCGGAGTAATAATAATAGAAATCAGAATCAAAAGTTGTCTTACATTGTACTCGTTTAGTTTACCACTCACTGTCACATTCCTGATATTTTCAATCTTGGAAAGAAAAAATCGCTTTAGCTTTTAATTTAGCTAGATTTAGACCTCCATTAAATAAGATTAATCATGTATCCAATACTCATAAAATGAACAAATGCTTTCCATTCAAGCATCCACAACTATATCTACTTTCTCAAAGGTTAATCGTTAATTATTCACAAGCTTTCAATAGTTCAAGCCATCAATGTTGTCTTAATTTGCAAATTTTTCTATACATTAGATACTTTATACTCTTGGAATTAATGAGCATATGACATTTTTTCGTCGAACCAACGATGTCATCAATTTCTCAACACAGACATACAAGCAACCAACTCTAAGTCACTCGTTGGGCAATTCTTTTAATGAGACTTTAATCGTCTGATAGCATAAATAGTCACTTTACATTCTAGTATTAAAATACATTCCAATCCATTCGATAGTGCATCACTAAAAAATCACAAATTCTTTACTCAATTTAATCTTAACCTGGAATCAGTGCTTCGATTAACAATACCTTCAACCATTTTCAACTTTGCTAACACTCAACATGTAACACCCCAAACCCGGCCCAAACACCACGACCGGATCTGGCATGTCACTAAGAAGAATTTATAAAACACAGTGTGTTCTTAAGGGAAAATCCAGTTTACCTCTTCTGTTGGGATTTCGAACTTAGCGTTTATTTAGAAAACTTAGTAATTTTGTGTTAACCTAGTTTAGTTTGCCAAGTTTCAAAATCAAGTGACTTTTAAAAGCCCATGTTATCCGTTTAAGTTACGAAGGTTTTTGTCGAAAAAATAATAATTTACTTAAGAATTTAGTTGCATGAAAACTAAATTGCCTGTGTGTTCTCTTTTTAAAACATATCGTTATTACAATTGATCATATAACCTGAGTGTCTAAAACTTAAAATCCATTATTTAAAACCCGACTATTAGTGGCCTTATTACAGTGTGAAAACAAAAAACCAGTTATCAGAAATAAGTAAAGTTCTTTACTGAAACGAAATAAAACCATGCATGGCCACCCCGTACTCCTCTCCAGCCCGGTCCGTTGCACTATGTGCTACCTGAAAAGATGTTAAACAACGGAGTGCGTCACAGGACTCAGTGTGCAACGCTCATGCACCATCAAATTGGGCTTTAGCCCTACAGAACAGAATAACAGAATGTTACATGCAAAGAAAATAATGCAGAACCCAATCCCAACCTAAGTTTCCATCTGCTACACACCACCCGTACCTGCCAATCACACCAATGGGGATTTCTACAATCAACCCTCACCGCTACACACCATCGATGGCAGTCATGCTACAATTAGCTGCTCATCGTCAGAATCGTGACATAGTCACCAGAACAGATCGTGACAGAGCCACTACAACAGATCGTGGCAGAGCCACTACAACAAATCGTGGCAGAGCGACCAAAACGCTTCCCCTTTCATTTAATAACATCTACCCAACCCCATGCAAACATAATAATTTTAATGCACAGATGCAACAGGTTTCGGCATGCATGTATAGGATGCCCATAACGAATATCATACCATCTCATCATAACCATTTATTTAATATAACAGAAAACACTAATCTGATGTCTCGCCTTTACCCTCCAAGGGTATCTCAATAGCCATACCCAGTTTTCGGCATTTAACAGAATATATTAATATATAACACAGCATTATAGATGGTGTGAGGAGTTACACACCTGATTACGTGCAACACTAAACGATCTATGACGCTGCTATCACTAGCTGGAATCACGGCTATCTGTCTACTACTCTGCTCAGAAGCTGGCCAACAACCCGGTGGCTAATCATGAACAGTAGATACCACTCTTTTCTTGAACTTAGGGATCGAACCCGAAGGTTTGCTTCCTTCCCCAATATGCGTATTTCTTGCATCCATCAAAAGCCTCGATCAAATACCCACTACGAGAGATATGATTTGAGTATCCATCCAACAAGGTTAAAACGACAGATAGAAGATAAATCGAATAATAGAACGACTAGGATGAATCTTCTTACCTAAGCCGATTGAATCCTGAAGCCAGCAGACTTGGATTAAAACGTTGATTGCACACCTACACAAATACCAAATGAGATTCGGCTAAAAGGGAATGGGTTAAAGGAGGTGGCCTTTCGGCCAAACAGGGAATATGACCCCCCTTTCACCATTCAGCCAAAACCAACAACATCTACTTACCTTCGGTTATCTTCAGAATTTGACACCCACAGACAAGACAGAGACGATTCAGCTACAAGGGAAGAAGAGTGAAAACAAAGCCCAAAGAGAGGTTAAGAAAATGATTCGGCCTAGAGGGAAAAGAAAAAGAATAGAGAAAAGAGAAAAATAACAAAGAACTTACCAGACTCTGAGATGAGAATTCGGCTATGGTGAGAAATTCAGGGAAAGAAACAAATGAAGTGATGCTGAGACTTAGAGGTTTCGGCTAAGAGAGGAAATGAAGGTGTGGTTTCGGCTTTTAATGAATGGAAGAAGAAACAAGAGCAAGAAAATGAAAGTCAAGAGAATTCGGCAAGAGGGAAGTTCATGAAAGGAAAAAGAGGACATAGAAAGGGAAGAGAAGAACAAGGTTTTGGTTTTTGAGAATGAAAGGAAAAGAGGATGAAAGAATTATGCCCAAATAGTCTTCTTAATTTCGGCTAAAGTCATCAAAGAAGAAAAGAGTGGATATTGACTAAGCAAATTTCGGCAAAAGAGAATGAGTAAGCAACTAGAATGAAGAACACACACAAATGCCAAAATTCTGCACACACAAGCTACCTAATACTACCAAAATTCGGCACCCACTCCTTATGCCCAAACCGAATGCTCCCCTCCTCTCACACTCCTCAAAATTTCGGCTAGCACTCCCTCACTATGCCGTCCCTTCAATCTCTCCCTGCTTTCCTCTCCTCCACACATCCAAACCAGTTTGAATTATTCAAACTCCTTAAATTCCTCTCCACATTCCTTTGAAATGCTTGACCAAGTCCTACCTCTCTCCTCCAGAGTTTGATTGTCATCCAACCACCTCCATTGCTTGAGCCAAAAAATAATATTCCCTTGCTGCTTGAGTGATTCGAACCTTCTCCCTCTCAACTCCTTGTGACGCCATTTCCTTGCATGCTAAGTGGCGTTCCCTTGCCACTCTTCCACTGCATTTCCTTGTGACACTAAACGCAACTAAAACCCCTAATGTCCTACTCCTATTTGGCTATCCCCTAAAAAGTGCCAAAACTAAAATTTCACCAAGGCTTCGGCTTAACCCCGAGCCTTCCCAAGGCCCCCAAACACAACCAAACAACAAGCCTAACACATCGATACGCAGAAAACATAAAAGATGCAAAGCCCCTAAATCTCGGATGTTACAGTTCTACCCCCTTAAAGAAATTTCGACCTCGAAATTACCTGATCAAAAGAGATGCAGGTACTGCTGTCGCATGACATCCTTTGGTTCCCATGTCGCTTCTTCTGCACCGTGGTTCCGCCACAAAACCTTGACCAATGGAACTGACTTCCTTCTCAGCACCTTTACGTCTCGATCCAAGATTTGCACTGGCTCTTCCTTGAAGGACAAGTTTGATCTTACCTCAATCTCTTCTACTGGCACAATGTGCGATGGATCAGAACGATAACGTCTTAGCATCGAAACATGGAACACATCATGTATTTGCTTCAACTCTGGAGGTAATTCTAGTTGATACGCCACCAGTCCAACACGTCTCAAAACTTGATAAGGCCCGATAAACCTAGGACTTAACTTGCCCTTACGTCCAAATCTCATCACCTTCTTCCACGGTGAGACCTTCAAGAAAACTCGGTCACCCACTGCAAACTCCAACTCCTTTCGCTTCAGATCCGCATATGACTTCTGCCGGTCGGATGCTTCTTTTAACCGAGCCCGAATTAACTTAACTTTCTCTTCTGTCTCTGAAACCAATTTCAGACCCAACATCTGACGCTCACCTAACTCTGTCCAACAAGTAGGAGTACGACACCTTCGTCCATACAATGCTTCATAGGGCGCCATCCGAATACTAGATTGGTAGCTGTTATTGTACGCGAATTCTTCCAAAGGTAAATACTCTTCCCAACTACCCCTGAAATCAATGACACAACCTCTTAACATATCCTCCAAGATCTGGATTACTCTCTCAGACTGACCATCAGTCTGTGGATGAAAAGTGGTGCTGAAGTCTAGCCTTGTCCCCAATGCTTGATGCAATGCCCACCAAAAATGTGACGTAAAGCTAGGGTCTCTATCCGATACGATCGACACTGGTACCCCATGCAGTCTCACAACCTCCGCCACATATAGCTTAGCCAACCTTTGAAGAGAATAGTCGACACGCACATGTATGAAGTGGGTGGACTTCGTCAGTCGATCAACAATCACCCAAATCGAATCTTTCTTAGTGGGCGTAAGAGGTAGCCCACTAAAAAAATCCATAGTGATTCTCTCCCATTTCCATTGTGGAATCTTTACCGGCTGCAACAACCCCGAAGGCAACTGATGTTCTGCTTTTACCTGCAGACACATCAAACATTTACTCACGAACTCGGTTACCTCTCGTTTCAAACTTGGCCACCAGAACTGCTCTCGTAAATCCCGGTACATTTTACTCCCTCCAGGATGCATAGCGTACGGGCTACTATGCGCCTTCTGAAGAATCATCTGCCTTAACTCAACATCCCTCAGCATACAAACTTTCTTACGGAAACACAGAACCCCATCACAGTTCAAACGATATTCCTCTTCTTCACCACTCTGTACTTGCCGGAGTCGAGCACTCAAAACATCGTCTAACAATTGCTTCTCTTTAATCTGGCTTGTCCACCTCGGTTTCACTTGGAGTTCAGCTAACAAACTGCCATCCTCATACAGGCTGAGATGAGCGAACATTGCCCTCAAATCCGTTATCACCTTTCGACTCAGCGCATCTGCCACCACGTTAGCCTTACCCGGATGATATTCAATCGAGCAGTCATAGTCCTTCAATAGTTCAATCCACCTGCGTTGTCTTAGGTTCAACTCCTTCTAGGTAAGGAGGTACTTTAGACTCTTATGATCGATGTAAATAACAGACTTCTCTCCGTACAGGTAGTGTCTCCAGATCTTCAGAGCGAACACTACCGCCGCCAATTCTAGATCATGTGTGGGATAGTTTTTCTCATGCGGTCTTAACTGCCGAGATGCATACGCTACAACTTTCCCATCTTGCATTAACACACATCCTAACCCCGTGTGTGAAGCATCACAGTAGAAGGTAAACTCTTTCTCTGCCTCTAGCTGAATTAACACTGGCGCTTCTGTCAAAATCCTCTTCAACTTCTCAAAACTTTCCTACTGTTCAACTGCCCAAACGAATGGTACCTCTTTCCGTAATAACTTGGTTAATGGTGCCGTAATCAAAGAGAATCCTTCCACAAACCTTCTGTAATACCCGGCTAATCAAAAGAAACTTCGAATTTCTGCCACAGACTTCGGCGGTTTCCAGTCCAACACAACTTCTATCTTCCGGAGGTCAACCCTAATTCCTTCTGCAGAGACCACATGCACTAAGAAAGTTACTTCCCTTAACCAAAACTCACACTTGCTGAATTTGGCATACAGTTGTCTCTCCCTCAAAATTCGTAAGACCGCTTGAAGATGTGCATCATGCTCCTCTTCTGATTTAGAATAAACTAGGATGTCGTCTATGAACACCACAACAAACCAATCTAGGTAAGGTTGGAACACCCGATTCATCATGTCCATAAACACTTCTGGTGCATTCGTCAACCCGAATGGCATCACCAAGAACTCATAATGACTGTAGCGGGTTCGAAATGTCATTTTATGAATGTCCTCTTTTTTGACCTTTAACTAATGATACCCAAACCGTAAATCTATCTTTGAAAAGACTGTAGCCCCTTTGAGCTGATCGAACAGATCGTCGATTCTCAGCAGCGGGTACTTGTTCTTTATTGTCAACTTATTTAGCTGGCGGTAGTCAATGTACAGACGCATGGACCCGTCCTTCTTCTTCACAAATAGCACCGGCGCTTCCCACGGAGACACACTCGGTCGAATGAAACCACGATCCAACAGTTCCTGGATCTGGGCTTTGAGTTCTACCATCTCCTTTGGCGCCATTCTATAAGGGGCGATGGACACCGGAGCCGTACCCAGAAGTAGCTCAATTCCAAACTCCACTTCACGATCCGGAGGTAACCCTGGCAACTCCTCAGGAAAGACGTCCGCGAAATCCTTTACTGTTCTAACCTCATTAACAGTCACTTCCTTTGCGTCCAATGTACTGACAAAAGCTAGGAATGCATTGCATCATTTCCTAATCATATTAACAGCCTTCAATGCAAAAACCACGTTGGACAAATAATTCCTTCTTTCCCCTATCACAACCACCTCTTCGCTTTCCGGGGTACTCAACACCATGCGCTTAGTCTCGCAATCCATCTTAGCACGATGTTTAACCAACCAATTCATTCCCAAGATGAGATCAAACTCCCAAAGGGTAATT
Organism: Gossypium australe; assembly: GCA_005393395.2. Taxonomy (NCBI): domain Eukaryota; kingdom Viridiplantae; phylum Streptophyta; class Magnoliopsida; order Malvales; family Malvaceae; genus Gossypium; species Gossypium australe. The sequence goes on from CM016624.1 coordinate 95,472,040, forward strand.
CTATTAAGTCTGCCGGGAATACTACTCCTTGAGTCTCTAGAGGTACATTCCTAAATAGTTTGTCCACTATCATGGATTGTCCTAGCGGGCTAACCACAGTCATCTTCCTAGCAGTTATTTCAGATTCTATACATAAAGTCTCAGATACCGAGCATGCAACATAAGAGTGGGTTGATCCAATATCAACCAAAGCAAGAAATGGATTATCAGCGATAAGAAACGTATCGATTATAACGTCCGGTGCATCACCATCCTCCCGCTGACGAGCTGCATAAACCAGGCCCAGCTGTCTTGAGTCTATATTACCAGCACCCCTACCAGGTGCTCCACGACCCCGACCGAACCCATTTCCTCCTCTGACTGGGCCACGACCCCTCGGTAATGGCTGACCACCCCTCCTAAACTGATCGGAACATCGTCCAGCTGGCTGTACCTGATCCACCTGTGGACAATCTTTGACCATATGATCCATAGATCCACACCTGAAACATCCACCAGTTCTCCTTCTCTACTCCCCGAAATGTACCTTCCCACACAAAGGACATGGTCGATTCTGACCCCCAGTAGCAGATGTCGGAACACGAGTTGGCCCATCAAACCTAGGCCTTTTCTGAAAACCCCCAGATGATCCCGACAGCCCAAAACTTCTCTTATTCTTACTCCGATCCTTATCTTTATTTTGGTTCTCAGTCCGCTTTACCTCTTCGGCTATTTTAACTTTCTCAACCAGAACGGCAAAGTCCCTTTCTCGCTGCGGTGCTATCAGTACTCTTAACTCATCCCGCAGTCCATCTTCGAACCGTACGTAGCGCTCATAGTCAGTCGCCACAATACCTCAAGCGTAACGGCTCAAGCGCAAAAATTCTGCCTCATATTCAGACACAGATTTGCTCCCCTGAACCAAATTCAAAAATGCCTTCCTCTGGGCATCCACATAGCTGGCCCCGACGTACTTCCCCTGAAATGACACCTTAAAGAAATCCCAGTCAATCCGAGTTGCTGGAGTACCCCTTTTTACCGTAAGCCACCACTAATAGGCCTCGTCTCGAAGAAGAGACACCACCCCTTTCAACTTCTCCTCAACTGTGAAGTCAAGATCATCCATTATGCGTTCACTTGCTTCTAACCAATACTCAGCTATATTAGGGGCTACGCCAGAAACGCCCCTAAACATTTCCGCTCCATTGGCTCGAAGTCGTTCAGACATAGATTTCCGAGACCCTATGCCAGCGCCTGCCCCAACAACTCTCTCTAAAACCCACAACATTGCCTAAGACACCGCATCGTCTCCACCCATTTTGCCCTGAAACTCTGCCTCTGCAGCTGGCGATAGTGGTACCTCATTTCCTGACCCATGACCAGACCCTGCTTGTTCCGATACAGTAATCCTTCCTCTTCCATGACCACGCACATTACGCCCGCGACCCCTACTACTCATCTCTATAATATCGTCTTTATCGGAAGCTGCTAATCTACGATACGAGCACTCCTATGCCCAACGCCCACCAAGGTATGTTTCCTCCTATCATAGAATGTGCTATATATATAGCTAGCTTCTCACCTTCCTTCTTTGTATCTTTCTGATGTGGGATCCCTTCGTCAGTACAGTTTAAATCCAACTCAAACTCTTGCCGTCCAATTCGCAAAATAAATACTCCCTTGCTTTTCATAAGATTCAAACCCAGGCTTTCCTGTAGCATAATCCACACCGCTAACCACTTGGCCACAAGCTCCTCTTGTGTCTTAAACCATGCGCAACTAAATATAAATCTATAGCCAAATTCTAAGGTCCATGTAAAAAGAAAACCAAAATGCAAGAGCCAAGACTTGAACGTTGGACCTCCTTCCTTCCTTGTGGCGTCATCCCCTTGTCTCTTATGTGGTGTCACTTTTCCACTACACCACACACTCCACTTGTGTCATTTTCTCCACATTTTATTCTTAAAGCCTACCTACTACCTCTCAGGGTTTTTTTCACCTAAAACCAAAATTTCCCTAAAGCGAAAGTTTGATCCCGGGACTTCATAGAAACCTTCTAACCTTCCAAAATCACTCACTTAATACGTCCAACATGCACTAAAGTCGTTCTCTTGTTCTCCAAAAATTTAAAACTCTACTACTCCTAAGGCCCATTGGGCCCAATCCTACTAGGCCCAATTTCGGGATGTTACAAATCTACCCTCCTTAAAGAAATTTCGTCCTCAAAATTTCCAACTAACAAACAGTCGTACATCCTAACTTACAACACTATGCCCACGCTGCGCACTCTGATTCTAATAACACTAATATACTTTTAACTAGAATTTAGAACTCCCTACACATACTCAAAACACCTAACCATTAAAGCAAATAAATATTACATATGCAACCAATTCTATATCTGAATATCACATCCAAACCAAATACACAGAATATATACCAAAAATACAGCATATAACAAAGCAAAGTATCAGGAAACTTATGGATTTGGTACCGGAGACTCAGATGCCATACTTCTAGTAAAGCATATATTTTTTAAATAATATTTCAAACCAATTTTTGGAAAACGTTGACAAACCCATTCCACAGCCGAGTTTTGGAACCTGGCTCTGATACCAAATTGTAACACCCCAAACCCGGCCTAAACGTTACGACCGGATCTAGTATGTCACATGGAAAGGTTGTTTAAAGAGATTTGTGATCGTTTAAAAATCCTGAGTTTTAATGTTTATAGGTTGAAAACCATTTGCTTTTGTTTTGGGAAAAAGGTTGTTTACAAATTTTGAAAAACTGCGTATTAAGCATTTCATAAAATATAATAATCGCAATAAATCACAACCCAAATCATAAAATCCCGGAGGCCTTATTACATAACAAAATCTCAAATTAGAAGTAAAATTTAAAATTTACGAAAGAAGTACTGCATGGCCACCTCGAAGTCCACCTCGGCTCCGAATCCGCAACTAGGGATTACCTGAAACATTTAAAAAGAGGGGGTGAGTTTACGAAAACTCAGTGTGTAATTCCCCTGATAACGCAATATGGGACTTAAGCCCACAGATGCACATTGGGCCTTAGCCCACTCAATGTGGCATATATCACATGTATGCAATGCAGCCCAACCAACCTAGTTTTCCATCCTCTACAATTGTAACATATGCAAAATGGTGCAAAACCCATCCCAACCTAAATTTCAATCCGCTACACACCACCCGTACCTGCCAATCACACCAATGGGGATTTCTACAATCGACCCTCACCGCTACACACCATCGATGGCAGTCATGCTGCAGTTAGCTGCTCATCGTCAGAATTGTGACAAAGTCACCAGATTATGTGGCATGGCCACCAGAACAGAGTGTGGCAGAGCCACCAGAACAGATTGTGGCAAAGCCACCAGAACGCTTCCCCTTTCATTAATTGTATATCCCAATCCCATGCAATATGATATAATAATCCGTGTATGCAGTATGTCATGTATGCAAATCATATCTCAAATATAACGTATGAATTGAATTACCATCATAATCAGATAAACATAATAGAACATAATCAAGCAAATCAACCTCTAAGGGTAAAACATTAATTTTACCCACCAAGGGTATTTCGGTATTTTACCCTTCCAAGGGTATTTTCGTAATTCTGCATCTAATGACCTTTCCGAAGGTCTAATGTCACCCCGAGCGACTCAACTACCATTTCTGATTGTTACCGGACTATTGGACCTAAAACCCGATTTTGGCCCATTCGGGCCCACACGCTCGTGTGGCCCATTCAGCCCATTTCCTAGCCACAGGTATGAGATTCACATAGTCTAATCTAATATATACTACACAATCATATAGTCTACTCATATGGGCCCACGGGCCCATTGGGCCAACTGGCCCATTGGGCCCACTTCGGCTCAATCTGGCCCAAGCAGCCTCAACCCACAAGAATACTACTGATGGCCTCAACTATCGCGTCGAAGGCCCCACACATGCGCTCGCGCACTTGTGTGGCTACTATCGCCGTGTGCCCAGCATTTCGGCACTTGCCGCTCTACAGCTAGAGTAGAGAAGTACACATCTGATAGGGAATCGGAAGCTGCTAATCCACGATCTGAGCACTCCTATTGTAACACCCCAAACCCGGTCAATACGCCACGACCAAATCTGGTATGTCACTAAGGAAAATATTTTGGAGAAAATCGAATTAAGAATTAAATTTTAGTGAAAAACTCTTTAAAATTCTATATTAAAAAGAAAACAGATGTATAATAAGTTTAAACTGATAATTTACTTTGAAATTTCATAAATAAAACTTTAAAGCTTAGTTGATAATTCATAGGTTAGAAAACATTTGTATCATTTAAGAAAAAAAACTCGAATTATTACTATGAAAACATTTGCATTTGAATGTAGAAACTTAATATTTGGAAATCATTTAAATCGTAGAAAACACTAAATTTACATTTTACTATTAAACGATTTATATTACCCGATGGTAAGATTTAAAAACCATTGCGTTTTTATTATTTTAGAAAACTTTGGGCTCAATTATTAAATTAACCAAATAATTTATAAGCCATATTTAAAACATATCCAAAGCATATAAATAATCCAAAACATAATTAAAGAGGCCTTATTACAAACCCAAAATAAAACAAAAACAAAATTAAAATAAATTTAAAGTACCCCAATTCGAAGTTCATGTAAAATCAAATTTTATTGCATGGCCTCCTCGAGTTCATCCGGCTCCTCATCCGCGATCTCACGAATCACCTGAAAAGATAAGGGAGAAGGTGAGTCACCAAGACTCAGTGCATAATCCCTTTCCCGGGTAAATGCCACGTACTTACACAAATTATAACCAAGCAATATATATATGTAATGCACCCAACCTAGCCATCCGTAACACCTTTTTCTACCCCGTGTGGTACCAAACCACTGGTGGTGCCAAACCACTGGTGACCAAAGTCACGATATTCAATATTGTGATACCAAATCACTGGTGACCAAAGTCACGAATAATCAAGTTGTGGGGCCAACCCACTTGTGATACCAAATCACTGGCGACGATCCCAATACATCAAATGTGGGGCCAACCCACGGTGGTACAAAACCACTGGGACGAGTCGCTATGAGGTGCCAAACCTCTGGTGTCCCAAAGACACAAATGTGATACCAAATCACTGGTGACCAAAGTCACGAATAATCAAGTTGTGGGGCCAACCCACTTGTGATACCAAATCACTGGCGACAATCCCATATCTCAAAAGTGGGGCCAACCCACGGTGGTATTAAACCACAGGGACGAGTCGCTATGAGGTGCCAAACCTCTGGTGTCTCAAAGACACAAATGTGATACCAAATCACTGGAGGTGCCAAACCTCTGGTGTCCCAAGGACACCATATCAATCTTCCCCCTCCTCTCATATTGTCCATACCAATGCAATAGATAGACAAATCATGTCAACATACTTTATTATGAATCACATAACAAAAATATCATAAATCGTAGATCATGATTTCAATCCACATGTATTAACAACATATAGAAACGGACTTACCCGAATCCTCATTCATACCATCATGGTATCATATCAAGATCTCATCGTGTAACACCCCAAACCCGGCCCAATCAATATGACCGAATTTGGTTTGCTACAGAGAAAACATTTTGAAAACCATTTTAAAACCGATTTTAAAAGTAGTCGAAATGCCTTTCAATTTGAATTTTCTTTGTTAAAAACCACACTTAAAAATATTTGTTGAGTCGAGTTGTTTAAAAATTTCAAATGTACTCGATAGTACTTTAAAAACATTTTGCGTTTAATTTGAGAAAACATGTGCAACCGTATTAACATCATCAAATAGTTTAAACCAAACATTCAAGCATGCAGCAATAATAAAATCATCCTAGGAGGCCTTATTACAATTAAGCAACATAAACCCAAAAGAAAAATAGATAAAATCCAAAATTCATTTATTAAAAATCTCCACTGCATGGCCACCTCGAGTCCATCCGGCTCCTCACCCGCGATCTACGAGTCACCTGAAAAAAATTAAAGGAGAAGGTGAGTCACCAAGACTCAATGTGTAACCCTTCCCCGATTTAGTGCAATAACATACACAAATCATAACCAATTAACATGCATAAGTTTAAAATGCACCCAACCTAACCATCCAAACGCCTTTCTCTACCCCGTGTGGTACCAAACCACTAGTGGTGCCAAACCACTGGTGACATATAGTCACAGATGTGATGCCAAATCACTGGAGATACCAAATCTCTGGTGTCCGAAGACACAAATCGAATGATGGGGCCAACCCATCGTGTGATACCAAATCACTGGCAGACGATCACATATCTCAAAGTGGGGCCAACCCACGGTGGTATCAACCACAGGGACAAGTCGCTATGAGGTGCCAAACCTCTGGAGGTACCAAACCTCTGGTGACCGTAGTCACAATGTGTTACCAAAACACTGGTGTCCGTCGACACGAATATCACTGCCCCCTCCACTCATCAACCCATATCAACAATTATATACTTTTACTGAAATCATGCTAATAGGTTTATTTAACAACATTCATAGATTTATCATTGCCATAAATCAAATATTGCACATACCAAATGTGTCATGCTTCCCAAAAGCATCAAATTATAATCTCAAAGCAATAAAGACTTACCCGAGTCCTTGTTAATACCATGATGGTATTACATCCATGTCTACACAAACCGATTAGGCTTAATATAACACTTAGCATATTTAAAAAGGTTATAAGATGTGTATGCACACACCTGATACTAACGAGAGTCCTAAATCCCGAATAAACAAATCGGCCACACAAGTTTTCCTTGCCCCTATATTCGGCCAAAAATGGACATTAATGACATGGCCTATTCGGCCAAACCAAATAAATAGAAAGATTATCTCACGAACCTGAATCCTTACCTACTCGCCTTGTACACGCTTTAAAACTTTGTTTCACCACCGTACAATCGACCATTGACATTGCTCTCATCAATAATCTTTGGCTTAATCGAATACTAAATAAATAAAAACTATAGATCCTTACCACCTTACCAAAACCGATTCCTAGAGGAGAGAAGTTTGGATTGATCACTTATAAACCCGAAGTACCTAGATAGAATCGGTTTAAGAGAAGAAATAGTTAGCCATCACGAACGCCATATCTCGGTTCATCCATTCATCCAAGTCGACAAGGAATAAAAATGGAAAAGAAATAACCATTCGGCTAACACACTTACCTACCCAAACCGATTGGAAAAACACTTGAAAAGAAATCACCTTTGCTTTGATATTCGGCCAAGGCTACCCAAAGTAGAAGAAAGGAATTTCGGCACACTAAGAATGTAGATTCGGCTAATAAAGAAAAGAAATAATGGACAAAAAGGAATAGAAATTTCGGTTCTGGTTGAAGACAATACTCAAGATTCGGTTTTGAGAGAATGAGAAGGAAGACTAAATGGTCAAAAGAGTTTAGGCTTATCAAAAGGTAAAATTCGGCCAAAAGAAAAGAGGTTGAGAGAGTGTTTTGCAAACTTTTGCACCAATGGCTAGAAATGACCAAAACAACTCCTAAACCTTACCAACAACTAGCATATTCGGCCACATCCCCCCCTTAGCCACATTGCCGTCCAAATTCATGGCAAAAAGGCCATGAATTTGTTTCCAAAACATTTTCCTTATTACAAGCCTTTGTCCCCTCTTAATACCATAAACTCAAGAATCTTATCCCTTATTCCATGCTTTCCTTAAATATAAATTCAACTTACCAAAAGATGAAGGTCCAACCTATCATAATCATAGGTTGACCGGCCATTAATGCTAACATACAAAAGTAAACTTTTAAAATGTTAAACATACTACTCGAACCTCTAACCTCAAGCTATAATCCATGCGCCTTTACCACCTTGCCATGCACTCATCTTGTGTCACTTATTGATACTTAAATTAATGTAAGTGCTAAGCTCACATAATCCACTTCATTAAATAAACCATACTAAGAATTATCCTACTAAACCGAGCTTACTCAAGACCCTTAATTAAGTCTTATAACACCACGAATAATATCACAGCAATTCAAACACAAGAAAATAATTCAATCAAAAATAACCCCTATTTTGGGATGTTACAGTTCTACCCCCTTAAAAATAATTTCGACCTCGAAATTACCTGATCAGAAAAGATGGGGGTATTGCTGCCTCAACACATCCTCGGGTTCCCACGCCACTTCCTCCGTTCAATGGTTTCACCATAGCACTTTCACCAAGGGTACTGCTTTCTTACGCAAAACCTTGACATCACGATCTAAGATCTGAACTGGCTATTCCTCGAAAGATAAGTCGGAGTTAACCTCAATCTCTGCCATTGGCACAACGTGCGATAGATCCGACCGATACCGTCTAAGCATCGACACATGGAAGACATCATGAATCTGACTCAACTCTGCTGGCAGTTCAAGCTGATAAGCTACCGGTCCTACTCGCTTCAACACAGTATACGGGCCGATGAACCTTGGGCTTAACTTCCCTTTTCGCCCAAAACGCAACACCTTTTTCCAATGCGATACCTTCAGAAAGACTTTATCTCCTACCTCGTATTCCATTTCCTTGCGCTTGAGATCGGCATAAGACTTCTGCCTATCCGACGCTTCCTTGAGACGAGCCCGAATTACCTTAACTTTGTCCTCAGTTTCAGTCACCAATTCTGGACCCAAAACCTGACGTTCACCCAACTCCGTCCAACACGTAGGAGTACGGCACTTCCGTCCATATAGTGCTTCATATGGTGCCATTTGAATACTCGCTTGATAACTATTGTTATAAGCGAATTCCGCCAACGATAGATACTCCTCCCAACTGCCACTGAAATCCAGAACGCATCCTCTGAGCATATCTTCTAAGATCTGAATCACTCTCTCCGATTGTCCATCGGACTGTGGGTGAAAAGCTGTGCTGAAATCCAATCTCGTTCCCAAGTTTTGATGCAAAGCTCTCCAAAACCTTGATGTAAACCTCGGATCCCTATCCGAGATAATCGATACTGGCACACCATGCAATTTCACTATCTTGGCTACATATAACTTTGCTAGCTTCTGAAGCGAATAATCTACCCTTACAGGTATGAAATGCGCTGACTTAGTTAGTCGATCCACAATCACCCAAACTGAATTCTTCTTGCTAGGCGTAAGAGGTAATCCACTGACAAAGTCCATAGTGATCCTCTCCCACTTCCACTGAGGAATCTTCACCGGCTGAAGTAAACCAGATGGCAATTGATGTTCAGCCTTGACTTGTTGACACGTAGACACTTACCCACGAACTCAGTTACTTCCCGCTTCAGACCTGGCCACCAAAACTGCTCTCTCAAATCCTGATACATCTTGCTACCTCCGGGATGCATAGCATATGGGCTACTATGTGCGTCCCGAAGAATCCTTTGTCTCAACTCCACATCCTTCGGCATACAAGCTCTCCCTTTAAAGCACAAAACTCCATCACTGGACAGACTAAAATCCTCTAATCCACCATTCTAAACTTGCAACCTCCGATCATTCAAACCATCATCCTCTAACTGCTTCTCCTTAATCTGATCTAACCAAGTCAGCTTGACTTGCAATTCTGCCAAAAGACTCCCATCGTCGAACAGACTAAGTCGAGCAAACATCGATCTTAAATCCGATACAACCTTATGGCTTAACGCGTCTGCCACCACGTTAGCCTTACCAGGATGATACTCGATCGAACAGTCGTAGTCCTTCAACAGCTCAATCCATCTACGCTGTCTCAAATTCAAATCCTTCTGAGTCAAAAGATACTTAAGACTCTTGTGATCCGTGTAAACTATCGACTTCTCTCCGTACAAGTAGTGCCTCCATATCTTCAAAGCGAAGACTACAGCCGCTAACTCCAAGTCATGAGTCGGATAATTAGCCTCATCTGTTCTCAACTGCCGAGATGCATAAGCCACTACCTTCCCTTCTTGCATCAGCACACATCCCAAACCAATATGTGATGCATCGCAATAAACCGTGAATTCCTTGCCTGCCTCAGGTTGAATCAAAATCGGAGCTTCAGTCAGAATCCTCTTCAATTTGTCGAAACTTTCTTGTTGCTCCTCGGTCCACACAAATGGAATTCCTTTCCTCAACAACTTGGTCATTGGTGCAGCAATCAAAGAAAATCCTTCCACAAATCTTCGGTAATACCCCGCCAGACCTAGAAAACTCCGAATCTCAGCCACAGACTTAGGCGGCTTCCAATCCAACACTGCCTCAATCTTCCGAGGATCCACTCTAATCCCCTCGACTGATACAACGTGGCCTAAGAAAGTCACCTCCTTAAGCCAGAATTCGCACTTACTAAATTTAGCATACAGCTGCTTTTCCCTCAGAATCTGTAACACTACTCACAAATGCGTATCATGCTCCTCCTCTGACTTCGAGTATACCAAAATATCGTCTATAAAGACCACAACAAACTGATCCAAAAACTGCTGAAATACCCTATTCATCATGTCCATGAATGCTGCCGGTGCATTAGTCAAACCAAACGGCATCACCAGAAACTCGTAGTGTCCATACCGAGTACGAAATGCCGTCTTATGGATATCAGCCTCTTTCACCTTCAGCTGATGATATCCAGACCTTAAATCAATCTTAGAGAAAACCGCAGCCCCTTTAAGCTGATCAAACAAGTCATCTATCCTCGGCAAAGGATACTTGTTTTTGATCGTCAGCTTATTCAACTGGCGGTAGTCTATACACATCCGCATCGCACCATCCTTCTTCTTGACAAAAAGTACCGGCGCTCTCCAAGGTGAAACACTTGGTCGAATGAAACCTCGATCCAACAACTCTTGAATCTGAGCCTTCAATTCCATCAATTCCTTCGGTGCCATCCTATACGGAGCTATAGACACTGGCGCCGTTCCGGGTAACAGATCTATACCAAATTCGACCTCACGATCCGGAGGCAATCCCGGAAGTTCTTCAGGAAATACGTCAGCAAATTCCTTTACAGTTTGAACATTCCCCACAGAAGACTCCTTAGCTTCCAAAGCACACACATGAACTACGAACGCCTCACAGCCCTTTCTGACCATCTTCACCGCTTTCAGCGCAGATACCATGTTGGATAGATAATCTCTCCTAGTACCTATCATGACCACTTCTTCACCTTCAACCGTCTTCAGAACCATGGGCTTAGCAGCGCAATCCAAACTTGCTTGGTACTTGACCAACCAATCCATCCCAAAAATTAGATCGAACTCCTCAAACGGCAGTTCCATCAGATCGGCTACAAACACTACCCCTTGGAGTTCTAGGGGTACATCTCTATACAGCTTATCTACTTCTACAGAGTAACCTAAAGGACTAAGTACGGTCATCCTCCTAGAAGCAGTCTCAGGAACTAAACTCATGGTCTTAACTATGCTACTAGCAACGCAAGAATGCGTCGAACCCACATCTATCAAAGCAGTATATGGAACACCAAAGATAAAAAACATACCGGTTATGATGTCCGGTGCGTCTCCTTCCTCACGACGCCTTGCAGCATACACCAAACCAGGCTGTCTAGACTCCGTGTTGCCAATACCTCTGCCAGCTACTCCGCGACCTCCACTAGAGCCATAGCCACCTCTACCATTACCACGACCTCTCTGCGGTGCTGGTCCCTCCTTTCTAAACTGAGCGCGACCTTGACCTTCAGACTGATTCCTAGCTTGCTTACGTGGACAGTTTCTCACGCGATGATCCAGCGAACCACACTCGAAACATCCTTTCCCTCCGATCCAATATTCTCCCCAATGGAACTTCCCACAACGATTACACTGGGCCGGTCTCTGATTAGCAGCTGTGGACCTCCCTGCCTGATTTAGCCCACTCTGCCTAAGCCTTTTCTGAACATTACCACCTGACCCAGACAATCCAAAGCCTCTTTTCTGCTTGCTCCTATCATAACTCTGTCTCACGGACTCCTTGACTCCTTCGGCTACCTTGGCCTTCTCCACTAAGACAGCAAACTCACGCTCCTGCTATGGAGCAATCAGCAACCTTAACTCATCCCTAAGTCCGTCTTCAAAGCGAACACAACGATCATGCTCCGTTGACACAATTCCCTAAGCATAGCGGCTCAACCTCAAGAATTTTGCCTCATATTCCGATACAGACTTATTTTCTTGTACCAACCCCAGAAAAGCTTTCCTCTGAGCATCAATGTAGCTTGAGCCAACATACTTCTTCTGATAAGAAATTTTGAAATACTCCCAAGTAAGGTCATCCGCCGTAGCACCATCCCGAACCGTGAGCCACCATCGATATGACTCATCCTTGAGAAGCGACACCGCTCCTTTCAGTTTTTCCTCATTTGTCAGATCTATCTCATCCATGATTCTCTCGGTCGATTCTAGCCAATACTCAGCTGTATTGGGCGCTACACCGGACACACCTCGGAAAAATTCAGCTCCGCTAGCTCGAAGTCTCTCAGGTACCGACTTTCGAGCTCCTCCGCCTCCACCAATTCCAGCTACCCTTTCCAAAACCCGTAGCATCGCTTGTGACACCGCGTCATCTCCCTCTGATCCTGCTCACTAGCTCCAAAGGTTGGGGGTGGAGGTGGCGGTGGTACTTCATTCTTCGATCCCTGACCTGACCTAACAGGTTCCGATACAACCATTCTGCCTCGACCACGTCCACGATGGCCACGTCCTCTAAAACTCATTCTAACTATCGCGCTTTAATCTGATTAGGAGATTTTTATGGATTAGTACATGTTTCACTTGATTATCCGCAAAGAAATTTTATGAAAAGAGTTTAATAGAGATTCTTTCGATCAAACAAGGTTTTAAGTCTTCTATCCTAGTTACACAGAAAAATACATCCATTCCCTAATACCTTCCATAGCTATGCACTCTTCGGGCATTACTGTCCGTTTCTAACCCAAGGGTATTTTCGTCATTTTCCTATAGGGTATTTTTGTAATAAACCGAAGAAATTTGAAAACTTTAATAAATCGAGATATTTTGAAATACAACATTTTTTAGTACTTTTGTAAAATAAAAGTTTGATAAAAAATTGGGGTAATATGGTAATTTTAGAAACCAAGGGTATTTTCGTAATTTTGCCACTAGGGGCATTTTGGTAAATTTTGGTAAACCGGGATTATTTGAAAATTTTTGAAGATAAATTTGTCCTATTATCAAAAAGAGATAATTTAGTGATTTTAAAACCGAAGTTTTCCTTAAAACATGGCTAGTCCCTTTCGGGTTTTATTTAGGGTTTTGCCTATGACCGAGTCCTCTTGGTTAGGGTGAACCGAAACTACGCACCAGGTAGGAATCCCGTGAAGAGGAGGTGAGTCACGAGGACTGCTTAAGTACCAAGCTCTTCCGGATCCAATCCTAGACATGCGCACCAAGATTTCCACACCCTAACTCGGCGACTTGGTCACGGGTTGGTTTTAATTAGGCCATTAAAGTCTTACGAATTTTGTTGGGGTAAACTAGTCCTAAAGTTTAAAATACTTATCACTATCTACGTCCCATGCTTCCTACCCTTCTACAGTAAATAATTCATACAAAAAGTTAGAGGTACTTACTTGGGCGGATCGGTGCCGGAGACTCGGTGCCATGCTTATTCAAAACCAAATATTTCAAAAAGGCCTACCAAAAACATTTTTGGGCCTTGGACCCCCACAGCCGAGCTTTGAACTGGGCTCTGATACAAATTTTGTAACACCCCAAACCCGGCCCAATCAATATGACCGAATTTGGTTTGCTACAGAGAAAACATTTTGAAAACCATTTTAAAACGATTTTAAAAGTAGTCGAAATGCCTTTCAATTTGAATTTTCTTTGTTAAAAACCACACTTAAAAATATTTGTTGAGTCGAGTTGTTTAAAAATTTCAAATGTACTCGATAGTACTTTAAAAACATTTTGCATTTAATTTGAGAAAACATGTGCAACCGTATTAACATCATCAAATAGTTTAAACCAAACATTCAAGCATGCAGCAATAATAAAATCATCCTAGGAGGCCTTATTACAATTAAGCAACATAAACCCAAAAGAAAAATAGATAAAATCCAAAATTCATTTATTAAAAATCTCCACTGCATGGCCACCTCGAGTCCATCTGGCTCCTCACCCGCGATCTACGAGTCACTTGAAAAAAAATTAAAGGAGAAGGTCAGTCACCAAGACTCAATGTGTAACCCTTCCCCGATTTAGTGCAATAACATACACAAATCATAACCAATTAACATGCATAAGTTTAAAATGCACCCAACCTAACCATCCAAACGCCTTTCTCTACCCCGTGTGGTACCAAACCACTGGTGGTGCCAAACCACTAGTGACATATAGTCACAGATGTGATGCCAAATCACTGGAGATACCAAATCTCTGGTGTCCGAAGACACAAATCGAATGATGGGGCCAACCCATCGTGTGATACCAAATCACTGGCAGACGATCCCATATCTCAAAGTGGGGCCAACCCACGGTGGTATCAACCACAGGGACAAGTCGCTATGAGGTGCCAAACCTATGGACGTACTAAACCTCTGGAGGTACCAAACCTCTGGTGACCGTAGTCACAATGTGTTACCAAAACACTGGTGTCCGTCGACACGAATATCACTGCCCCCTCCACTCATCAACCCATATCAACAATTATATACTTTTACTGAAATCATGCTAATAGGTTTATTTAACAACATTCATAGATTTATCATTGCCATAAATCAAATATTGTACATACCAAATGTGTCATGCTTCCCAAAAGCATCAAATTATAATCTCAAAGCAATAAAGACTTACCTGAGTCCTTGTTAATACCATGATGGTATTACATCCATGTCTACACAAACCGATTAGGCTTAATATAACACTTAGCATATTTAAAAAGGTTATAAGATTTGTATGCACACACCTGATACTAACGAGAGTCCTAAATCCTGAATAAACAAATCGGCCACACAAGTTTTCCTTGCCCCTATATTCGGCCAAAAATGGACATTAATGACATGGCCTATTCGGCCAAACCAAATAAATAGAAAGATTATCTCACGAACCCAAATCCTTACCTACTCGCCTTGTACACGCTTTAAAACTTTGTTTCACCACCCTACAATCGGCCATTGACATTGCTCTCATCAATAATCTTTGGCTTAATCGAATACTAAATAAATAAAAACTATAGATCCTTACCACCTTACCAAAACTGATTGCTAGAGGAAAGAAGTTTGCATTGATCACTTATAAACCCGAAGTACCTAGATAGAATCGGTTTAAGAGAAGAAATAGTTAGCCATCACGAACGCCATATCTCGGTTCATCCATTCATCCAAGTCGACAAGGAATAAAAAGGGAAAAGAAATAACCATTCGGCTAACACACTTACCTACCCAAACCGATTGGAAAAACACTTGAAAAGAAATCACCTTTCCTTTGATATTCGGCCAAGGCTACCCAAAGTAGAAGAAAGGAATTTCGGCACACTAAGAATGTAGATTCGGCTAAGAAAGAAAAGAAATAATGGACAAAAAGGAATAGAAATTTCGGTTATGGTTGAAGACAATACGCAAGATTTGGTTTTGAGAGAATGAGAAGGAAAATAAAAGATGAGCAAAATGACTAAATGGTCAAAAGAGTTTAGGCTTATCAAAAGGTAAAATTCGGCCAAAAGAAAAGAGGTTGAGAGAGTGTTTTGCAAACTTTTGCACCAATTGCTAGAAATGACCAAAACAACTCCTAAACCTTACCAACAACTAGCATATTCGGCCACATCCCCCCCTAGCCACATTGCTGTCCAAATTCATGGTAAAAAGGCCATGAATTTGTTTCCAAAACATTTTCCTTATTACAAGCCTTTGTCCCCTCTTAATACCATAAACTCAAGAATCTTATTCCTTATTCCATGCTTTCCTTAAATATAAATTCAACTTACCAAAAGATGAAGGTCCAACCTATCATAATCATAGGTTGACCGGCCATTAATGCTAACATACAAAAATAAACTTTTAAAATGTTAAACATACTACTCGAACCTCTAACCTCAAGCTATAATCCATGCGCCTTTACCACCTTGCCATGCACTCATCTTGTGTCACTTATTGATACTTAAATTAACTTAAGTGCTAAGCTCACATAATCCACTTCATTAAATAAACCATACTAAGAATTATCCTACTAAACCGAGCTTACTCAAGACCCTTAATTAAGTCTTATAACACCACGAATAATATCACAGCAATTCAAACACAAGAAAATAATTCAATCACAAATAACCCCTATTTTGGGATGTTACACATCGTTTCCCCACTTTGATAATATGATTAGTAAATTAATATTATAAATACATTTACATAATTGAGTTATAAAGTGTGTAAGGTACACACCTTTCACCATTGCAAATACTAACTTTCGAAGATCCGATCTACCGCACTAGATCACCTTGTCCTACAATTGGCCAATACTCAGATTATAAACAAAGGCCATTCGGCCAAACCACTAAATCCCAAGAGTTATCACTTGAAATACCAAGTCTTACCTAAAAGCTTACCCAAAACGATTGACAAAGAAACGAGGCTTAGATTGATCGCTTCCAACGTCCCGAGAAGCCTAAAAGAAATCAGTTTCTAAGAATGATTAGAACCTTGCAACAATTGCCCAAAATTCGGTCTTTGTCCACAAGAGAAACAACATAGAAACGAGAAAAAGTAATGAAGGAAAAACGGCCATGAACACTTACCCTTTTCCAAAACCGATTGAAGAAAACCCAAAATGAATGCCTACCCTTGATGATATTCGACCAAAACAATACAAAAAGGGAGTGGGAAGTTTCGGCAATATGGTTATGAAAGAAGAAAGATATGTGAGTAGAAAAGAGAATAAAAATGAGAGAGAGAGGATTCGGTTTTAGCAACAATGGAAGAAAAGAAAAGTGAGTTTGGGGAAGAAAGAGGTTCGGCCAAATGAAAGAAAAAAAAAAGAAATGTGGTTGAGCAATTATCAAAAGAAGAAAGAGAGAGATGGGAGAAAAAGGTTCGGCCAAGCACCTAGTTTGCCAAAAAGAAAAGTGCACAAAATGTAAAAATGAGTTTTTGGTTTCAAAAGGAAAAATGAGAGAAAGAAAATAGTATTTGGCTCAAACAAAATGAGAGCTAAAACCAAAAGTAAAATTGCACAAAATGCTTATGGTGCATTCAGCCAAAGAGGGTTTTGTTTGGAGAGGAAGAGAAAAATATGCCAAAAGGTGCACAAATGCTAAAGTTGGCCAAATATCGCCCCAAACCTCCTATCAACATTCAGCCACCCCCCTAGCCACACATGCCGTCCACATACTTGCACTAAAGGCCTTGGAATAGTTTCCAAAACATCTTCCTTAAGCCAAGCCTTATGTCCCCCCATCCTTCCATAACCTTAAGATTCCTTTCCCAAAGTACAAACTTTCCTAAACCAATATTCAACTTACCAAAAATTTGAAAGTCCAACCTTCCATAATTTGAACTTATCCAACACTTAATGCTAGGATGTACAAAAAAAATAAAATCCTCAATATGCTTTCCATGCTACTCGAACCACTTCCCTCAAGCAACCTTTCAAGCTCCTTATCCACTATGCCACTAACTCCTCATGTGCTTTAATCTAACACTTAAATTAACTTAAGTGTCAAGCTCACTTAATCCACTTCACTAAATTTTCCATACTAAAAATTATTCTAGCTTAGCTAATATTTCCAAGCCTTCACACAAATATACTAAGCACACAATAACAATCATATCCAAGCTAACACAAGTAACAACATGATGCTCTAATATTTTTAGGATATTACAATTCTACCCCCTTAAGAAAATTTCGTCCTCGAAATTACCTGATCAAAAGAGTTGAGGGTACTGCTGCCTCATCATATCCTCTGGTTCCCACGTAGCTTCTTCCACGCCATGATTCCTCCATAAAACCTTCACTAAAGGAACTGACTTCTTGCGCAAAACTTTCACGTCTTGATCTAAAATCTGCACAGGTTCCTCTTCCACCGTTAAATCTGGACTCACCTCTATTTCCTCTACTACCACAACATGCGATGGATCAGAATGATAGCGTCTAAGCATGGAGACATGGAACACATCGTGAATCTGACTCAGTTCTACTGGCAACTCAAGCTGATAAGCTACTGGTCCCACTCGTCTCAACACCTTAAACGGCCCAATAAACCTTGGACTTAACTTGCCTTTTCTCCCAAATCTTAACCCTTTCTTCCATGGCGAGACCTTCAGAAAAACCTTATCACCCACGGCAAATTCTATATCCCTCCGCTTGAGATCGGCATAAGACTTCTGCCTATCCGAAGCTTCCTTCAACCGAGCTTGAATCAATTTCACCTTATCCTCAGTTTCTGCAACCAACTCTGGTCCTAACATCTGACGCTCACCCAACTCTGTCCAGCAAGTAGGTGTGCGACACCTCCTACCATACAACACCTTATATGGTGCCATCTTAATGCTTGCCTGATAACTATTATTGTACGCGAACTCAGCTAATGGCAAAAACTCTTCCCAGCTACCTCTGAAGTCCAAAACACAACCCCTCAACATATCCTCTAAAATCTGAATAACCCTTTCCGACTGCCCGTTAGACTGTGGATGAAAGGCGGTACTGAAATCCAATCGCGTACCCAAAGCGTGATGTAACGCTCTCCAAAACCTCGACGTAAATCTAGGATCTCTGTCTGAGATGATCGACACTGGCACACCGTGTAACCTCACTATCTCTGCCACATACAACTTAGCTAACCTCTGGAGCGAGTAATCCACCCTAACCGGAATGAAATGAGCTGACTTAGTCAGACGATCCACAATCACCCAAACTGAGTCCTTCTTACTAGGTGTAAGAGGTAATCCACTGACAAAGTCCATAGTGATCCTCTCCCACTTCCACTGTGGAATCTTCACCGGCTGAAGTAATCCAGACGGCAACTGATGTTCAGCCTTGACTTGCTGACACGTCAGACATTTACCCACAAACTCAGTTACCTCCCGCTTCAGACCTGGCCACCAAAACTGCTCTCTTAAATCCCGATACATCTTGCTACCTCCAGGATGCATAGCATATGGGCTGCTATGTGCGTCCCGAAGAATCCTTTGCCTCAACTCTACATCCTTCGGCATACAAGCTCTCCCTTGAAAACACAATACTCCATCACTGGACAGACTATAATTCTCTAAACCACCATTCTGAACCTGTAACCTCCGATCATTCAAACCATCATCCTCTAACTGTTCCTTCTTGATTTGATCTAACCAAGTCGGCTTGACTTGCAATTCTGCCAAAAGACTCCCATCGTCGTATAAACTAAGACGAGCAAACATCGATCTTAAATCTGATACAACCTCACGGCTCAACGCGTCTGCCACCACGTTAGCCTTCCCTGGATAATACTCAATCGAACAGTCGTAGTCCTTCAACAACTCAATCCATCTACGCTGCCTCAAGTTCAAATCCTTCTGAGTCAAAAGATACTTAAGACTCTTGTGATCCGTGTAGACTATCGACTTCTCTCCGTACAAATAGTGTCTCCAAATCTTCAAAGCGAAAGCCATTGCTGCTAATTCCAAGTCATGCGTCGGATAATTAACCTCATGTGGTCTCAACTGTCGAGATGCATAAGCCACTACCTTCCCTTCTTGCATCAGCACACAACCCAAACCAGTATGTGATGCGTCACAATAAACCGTGAATTCCTTGCCTACCTCAGGTTGAATCAAAACCGGAGCTTCAGTCAGAATCTTCTTCAACTTGTCGAAACTTTCTTGCTGCTTCTGGGTCCACACAAATGGAACTCCTTTCCTCAACAACTTGGTAATCGGTGCTGCTATCAAAGAAAATCCCTCTACAAATCTTCGGTAATACCCCGCCAAACCTAGAAAACTCCGAATCTCAGCCATTGACTTAGGCGGCTTCCAATCCAACACAGCTTCAATCTTCCGAGGATCCACTCTAATCCCTCGCACTTACTAAATTTAGCATAAAGCTGCTTTTCCCTCAAAATCTGCAACACTACTCGTAAATGCGCATCATGCTCCTTCTCTGACTTTGAATATACCAAAATATCGTCTATAAAAACCACAACAAACTGATCCAAAAACTGCTGAAATACCCGATTCATCATGTCCATGAATGCTGCCGGCGTGTTAGTCAACCCAAATGGGATCACCAGAAACTCGTAGTGCCCATACCGAGTGCGAAATGCCGTCTTATGGATATCAGCCTCTTTCACCTTAAGCTGATGATACCCAGACCTTAAATCAATCTTGGAGAAAACCGCTGCCCCTTTAAGGTGATCAAACAAGTCATCTATCCTCGGCAATGGATACTTGTTTTTGATCGTCAGCTTATTCAACTGGCGGTAATCAATACACATCCGCATCGTACCATCCTTCTTCTTGACAAAAAGTACCGGCGCTCCCCAAGGCGAAACACTTGGTCGAATGAAACCTCGATCCAACAGCTCCTGAATCTGAGCCTTCAATTCCATCAATTCCTTCGGTGCCATCCTATATGGAGCGATAGACACTGGCGTAGTTCCGGGTAACAGATCTATACCAAATTCGACTTCACGATCCGGAGGCAGTCCCGGAAGTTCTTCTGGAAATACGTCAGCATATTCCTTTACCGTTCGAACATTCCCCACACTAGACTCCTTAGCCTCCAACGCACACATATGGACTACATATGTCTCACAGCCCTTCCTGACCATCTTCACAACTTTCAACGCAGATACCATGTTGGATAGATAATCTCTTCTATTACTTATCATGACCACCTCTTTACCCTCAGCTGTCTTCAAAACCATGCGCTTAGCAGCACAATCCAAACTTGCTTGGTACTTGACCAACCAGTCCATCCCAAGAATCAGATCGAACTCCCCAAACGGTAGTTCCATCAGATCAGCCACAAACACTACCCCTTGGAGTTCTAGGGGTACATCCCTATACAGCTTATTTACTTCTACAGAGTGACCTAGAGGACTAAGTACTGTCATCCTCCTAGAAGCAGTCTCAGAATCTAAGCTCATGGTCTCAACTATGCTACTAGCAACATACGAATGCGTCGAACCCACATCTATCAAAGCAGTATATGGAACACCAAAGATTAAGAACGTACCGGTTATGATGTCCGGTGCGTCGCCCTCCTCTCGACGTCTCGCAGCATACACTAAATCAGGCTGTCTCGCCTCAGTGTTACTTGCACCTCTGCCCGATGATCCGCGGCCTCGACCAGAACCATTACCTCCTCTACCATTACCACGACCTCTCTGCGGTGATGGTCCCTCCTTTCTGAACTGAGCGCGACCTTGACCCTCAGACTGATTCCTGGCTAGCTTACGTGGACAGTCCCTCACACGATGATCTAGCGAGCCACACTCAAAACATCCTTTCCCTCCGGTCCAACATTCGCCCCAATGGAATTTCTCGCATCGGTTACACTGTGCTGGTCTCTGATTAGCAGTAACAGGCTTTCCAGACTGATTCGATCCACTCTGCCTAACCTTCTTCTGAGAATTACCGGCTGACCCGGATGATCCAAAACCTCTCTTATGCTTATTCCTGTCGTAACTCTGCCTTGCAGATTCCTTTATTCCTTCAGCAATCTTAGTCTTTTCAACCAACGCAGCAAACTCTCGCTCCTGATGTGGAGCAATCAGCAACCTCAGCTCATCTCTTAAACTATCCTCGAATCGGACACATCGCTCGTGCTCCGAAGCCACGATACCTCCAGCATACCGGCTCAATCTTAAGAACGCTGCCTCATATTCTGATACGGTCTTACTCCCTTGGACCAAACTCAGAAATGCCTTACGCTGCGCATCAACGTAACTGGACCCAATATATTTCTTCTGATACGCTGCCTTAAAATAGTCCCAAGTGAGATCCTCAGCTGTAGCACTGTTCCTCACTGTGAGCCACCACTGATATGACTCATCCCGAAGAAGCGACATTATCCCTTTTAGCTTTTCCTCAGCATTCAGATCCAAATCATCCATGATTCGCTCCGTCGCCTCTAACCAATATTCAGCCGAACTGGGAGCTACACCTGAAACACCTCGAAATACCTCTGCTCCATTGGCTCGGAGTCGCTCAGGTAAGATTTCCGAGCTCCCGCGCCTCCACCTACTCCAGCTACCCTATCAAGAACTCGCAGCATCGCCTGAGACACTGCGTCATCCCCCGTTTGATCCTGATGCTCAACTCCAACTGCTGGTGGTGGGGGTGGTGGTACCTCATTCTCGGATCCTTGACCCGACCTTACTGGCTCAGACACAGCCATCCTACCACGACCGCGTCCATGCATAACACAACCCCGACCTCGAGTGCTCATGTCTAAAGTCTCGACTTATCTGAATTAAAAGTTTTATGCTTAAGACATCATTCCACTATCTTTAAAACACAGTTTTATGAATAATTCTTATTAAAGAGTTATGTTTTCGCGAGTACTTCCAACCTATAGTTTTGGGTCTCTAGAGTAGTTCCTACTACTATACAATCATACCATCATCATCATCATTAAAATCAACAGTTTTGAAATACTTACCCGGGCGGATCGGTGCCGGAGACTCGGTGCCATGCTTTTCAAATCAAATAATTTCAAACAAAACATTTAAAAATCATACTTTAAAACATTTTGGGCCTCGGGCCCACAGCCGAGCTTTTGAACTTAGCTCTGATACCAATTTGTAACACCCCAAACCCGGTCAATACG
The DNA here is from genome assembly GCA_005393395.2 of Gossypium australe. Lineage (NCBI taxonomy): Eukaryota > Viridiplantae > Streptophyta > Magnoliopsida > Malvales > Malvaceae > Gossypium > Gossypium australe. The sequence continues at coordinate 95,494,796 of CM016624.1, forward strand.
CCACGACCGAATCTATATGTCACTAAGGAAAATATTTTGGAGAAAATCGAATTAAGAATTAAATTTTAGTGAAAAACTCTTTAAAATTCTATATTAAAAAGAAAACAGATGTATAATAAGTTTAAACTGATAATTTACTTTGAAATTTCATAAATAAAACTTTAAAGCTTAGTTGATAATTCATAGGTTAGAAAACATTTGTATCATTTAAGAAAAAAAACTCGAATTATTACTATGAAAACATTTGCATTTGAATATGGAAACTTAATATTTGGAAATCATTTAAATTGTAGAAAACACTAAATTTACATTTTACTATTAAACGATTTATATTACCTGATGATAAGATTTAAAAACCATTGCGTTTTTATTATTTTATAAAACTTTGGGCTCAATTATTAAATTAACCAAATAATTTATAAGCCATATTTAAAACATATCCAAAGCATATAAATAATCCAAAACATAATTAAAGAGGCCTTATTACAAACCCAAAATAAAACAAAAACCAAATTAAAATAAATTTAAAGTACCCCAATTCGAAGTTCATGTAAAATCAAATTTTATTGCATGGCCTCCTCGAGTTCATCCGGCTCCTCATCCGCGATCTCACGAATCACCTGAAAAGATAAGGGAGAAGGTAAGTCACCAAGACTCAGTGCATAATCCCTCTCCCGGGTAAATGCCACATACTTACACAAATTATAACCAAGCAATATATATATATATATATGTAATGCACCCAACCTAGCCATCCGTAACACCTTTTTCTACCCCGTGTGGTACCAAACCACTGGTGGTGCCAAACCACTGGTGACCAAAGTCACGATATTCAATATTGTGATACCAAATCACTGGTGACCAAAGTCACGAATAATCAAGTTGTGGGGCCAACCCACTTGTGATACCAAATCACTGGCGACGATCCCAATACATCAAATGTGGGGCCAACCCACGTGGTACGAAACCACTGGGACGAGTCGCTATGAGGTGCCAAACCTCTGGTGTCCCAAAGACATAAATGTGATACCAAATCACTGGTGACCAAAGTCACGAATAATCAAGTTGTGGGGCCAACCCACTTGTGATACCAAATCACTGGCGACAATCCCATATCTCAAAAGTGGGGCCAACCCACGGTGGTATTAAACCACAGGGACGAGTCGCTATGAGGTGCCAAACCTCTGGTGTCTCAAAGACACAAATGTGATACCAAATCACTAGAGGTGCCAAACCTCTGGTGTCCCAAGGACACAATATCAATCTTCCCCCTCCTTTCATATTGCCCATACCAATGCAATAGATAGACAAATCATGTCAACATACTTTATTATGAATCACATAACAAAAATATCATAAATCGTAGATCATGATTTCAATCCACATGTATTAACAACATATAGAAACGGACTTACCCGAATCCTCATTCATACCATCATGGTATCATATCAAGATCTCATCGTTTCCCCACTTTGATAATATGATTAGTAAATTAATATTATAACTACATTTACATAATTGAGTTATAAAGTGTGTAAGGTACACACCTTTCACCATTGCAAATACTAACTTTCAAAGATCTGATCTACCGCACTAGATCACCTTGTCCTACAATCAGCCAATACTCAGATTGTAAACAAAGGCCATTCGGCCAAACCACTAAATCCCAAGAGTTATCACTTGAAATACTAAGTCTTACCTAAAAGCTTACCCAAAACGAATGACAAAGAAACGAGGCTTAGATTGATCGCTTCCAACGTCTCGAGAAGCCTAAAAGAAATCGGTTTCTAAGAATGATTAGAACCTTGCAACAATTGCCCAAAATTCGGTCTTTGTCCACAAGAGAAACAACATAGAAACGAGAAAAAGAAATGAAGGAAAAACGGCCATGAACACTTACCCTTTTCCAAAACCGATTGAAGAAAACCCAAAATGAATGCCTACCCTTGATGATATTCGGCCAAAACAATACAAAAAGGGAGTGGGAAGTTTCGGCAATATGGTTATGAAAGAAGAAAGATATGTGAGTAGAAAAGAGAATAAAAATGAGAGAGAGAGGATTTGGTTTTAGAAACAATGGAAGAAAAGAAAAGTGAGTTTGGGGAAGAAAGAGGTTCGGCCAAATGAAAGAAAAAAAAGAAATGTGGTTGAGCAATTATCAAAAGAAGAAAAGAGAGAGATGGGAGAAAAAGGTTCGGCCAAGCACCTAGTTTGCCGAAAAGAAAAGTGCACAAAATGTAAAAATGAGTTTTCGGTTTCAAAAGGAAAAATGAGAGAAAGAAAATAGTATTTGGTTCAAACAAAATGAGAGCTAAAACCAAAAGTAAAATTGCACAAAATGCTTATGGTGCATTCGGCCAAAGAGGGATTTGTTTGGAGAGGAAGAGAAAAATATGCCAAAAGGTGCACAAATACTAAAGTTGGCCAAATATCCCCCCCAAACCTCCTATCAACATTCGGCCACCCCCCTAGCCACACATGCCGTCCACATACATGCACTAAAGGCCTTGGAATAGTTTCCAAAACATATTCCTTAAGCCAAGCCTTATGTCCCCCCATCCTTCCATAACCTTAAGATTCCTTTCCCAAAGTACAAACTTTCCTAAACCAATATTCAACTTACCAAAAATTTGAAAGTCCAACCTTCCATAATTTGAACTTAGCCAACACTTAATGCTAGGATGTACAAAAAAATAAAATTCTCAATATGCTTTCCATGCTACTCGAACCACTTCCCTCAAGCAACCTTTCAAGCTCCTTATCCACTATGCCACTAACTCCTCATGTGCTTTAATCTAACACTTAAATTAACTTAAGTGTCAAGCTCACTTAATCCACTTCACTAAATTTTCCATACTAAAAATTATTCTAGCTTAGCTAATATTTCCAAGCCTTCACACAAATATACTAAGCACACAATAACAATCATATCCAAGCTAACACAAGTAACAACATGATGCTCTAATATTTTTAGGATATTACACCTATGCCCAACGCCTACCAAGGTATGTTTCCTCCTATCATAGAATGTGCTGTATATATAGCTAGCTTCTCACCTTCCTTCTTTGTATCTTTTCGATGTGGGATCCCTTCGTCAGTAGAGTTTAAATCCAACTCAAACTCTTGCTGTCCAATTCGCAAAATAAGTACTCCCTTGCTTTTCATAAGATTCGAACCCAGGCTCTCCTGTAGCATAATCCACACCACTAACCACTTGGCCACAAGCTCCTCTTGTGTCTTAAACCATGCGCAACTAAATATAAATCTATAGCCAAATTCTAATGTCCATGTAAAAAGAAAACCGAAATGCAAGAGCCAAGACTTGAACCTTGGACCTCCTTCCTTCCTTGTGGTGCCATCCCCTTGTCTCTTATGTGGCGTCACTTTGCCACTACACCACACACTCCACTTGTGTCATTTTCTCCACATTTTATTCTTAAAGCCTACCTACTACCTCTCAGGGTTTTTTTCACCTAAAACCAAAATTTCCCTAAAGCCAAAGTTTGATCCCGGGACTTCATAGAAGCCCTCTAACCTTCCAAAATCACTCACCTGATAGGTCCAACATGCACTAAAGTCGTTCTCTTGTTCTCCAAAAATTTTAAACGCTACTACTTTTAAGGCCCATTGGGCCCAATCCTACTAGGCCCAATTTCGGGATGTTACACAACAGACCATTCAAACTTTCACAAATGTGATAATTTTATCCATCAGAATAACTTTAACTCATAATAACATCTTTCAATTAGGAATAATCTAATAGATATATGTTTTCGTATCATGTCTTCTGAAACATGAATTCTTCATTCAAACAGTTAGTCTATTTACCCATGGATGTACGAAATTCATTTCCATTCCTGAAGATAAACTTAAATGCATATAACTCAAATTACCTTTCAACTGACCAGGTCGCTCAGATAAAACAACTGAGTCGATCTCAACTATCAAATAATATTATATCAAATATTCCTTTCTTCTTGTTGTTAAAACAACTCAAACATAAAATCTTTCAAAATTTCCTTACAAGCTAGTCAAAATATCTTTACAATCATATTAGCTCAAGAAAACAAATATCTTGATTGAACTCATTGACCTTAATCAAACTTACCTGAGAAAAGAAAACCATCATGAGCTTCAGCTTCCACTATCTATACTTTTGCCGATGTCAATTCCTTTCACAAAAATTAGAGAAATCCTAATACCAGAATCACCACATTCTTATGATCAAACCAGAAATACAACCATGATAGACATAGTTATCACAACCAAAGAGCACACTTTAAAGATAAGCCATGATTGATAATTTACGAAATAAGGATGATAAGAAAATTGAGATAAATAAATCTAAGATGCAATATCATACTAGAAGTCCGAGAACATAACTCATAAGAAAATAATAAAGATATTGATAACTCCTCAGAGAAGACCAGAAGAAAAACAATACTTATACGTTCTAGATTCAATTGTAACGGAGATAATATATATTCCAAATATATATAAAACAAAACAACATCCAGTAGAAACAGAAGAATAGCCTCACATAAGTTTTCACCAACAACTTTTATTCCAAACATAATAGAATAGAATCCCACAGAGAGAGATAAGAAATCTGCTCATCAACCAACCAGACTAACAGTGCTTTCATCTATCATTATAATCAGCTAGCATTCTCATATGATAAGGATTCCGTCAGAAAAAGAACAATTACATATATCTCCGAGGATAAATGAATACATAAAATACCCAAAAGAGGTCATCATGATCTATTCAATAACTACTGTTACACTCTGACATCTTTACGATTCAAATTTCATTTCTCTGACTAATTCTGTCATCACTAATCCTGTACTATTCCTTTCACTAACGAAAATCATTTCGTAAGATATTTCCAGCAAATACATACTTTAGTCATCATACCTGAATGAGTCGATTAGCCGAGATTAACTTTTTCTTTAACCATAACATCGCGAAATCCAAATGATCTTTAGAATAACCTGCCATATTTTCTAAAATTGTATTCACTTGCCAAACTATTCTTAACTCTGACCACATTATTAGTCATTCCGCTACTCAACTCTTTAGTATCTTACTTGTGAGCTCATTCAACATAAATCTCGTGAGATTTATTTATAAAATACCACATTGGTAAGGGGGTGAGGTCGTAAAGCCTCTACTTGACTCTCATAAATACACACATATCACTTAGCATTCATCATCAACATAATATCTTCACAATCATATAATTCACTTCAAGCTAATTAACATACATATTTATGCTACACGAACTTTTCAATTACCTTAGTCAAACAAGTGCACTTATACATACATTCCATAGATTTTGAGTAAGTTTACTTCTCACATTCACTTAATCAAACAAGTCAGCACATAACATCATATGACTGCCAAACAAACATAGACGAGCTTATTACAATATAAACTTTCATTTCATTTCACCATTCCATATTTCAAGAATAATTCCTATTAAACTATTGTAATTTCGATGGATACTCGAGTAGTATACTCAAGGTATGCATGTCAACAATCCGTAAATTCATATTCAAAAGTGCCCTTTTGGCACATATTCATGGAGCACACTCTCGAGCCACATATGACATAATAGGATTGCCAATTCAGGCTAAATCCTTTCGATAACGTATGCTCTAAAGGCTTACTCTGGATTACCCACCGGGCTAAATCCATTTCATAACATATGCTCGAGAGGGCTTAATTCGGGATTGCCGTTCTGGGCTAAATCCTTTTTGAAACATTTAAAAAATTTTATCTGTTTCATTAAATCACCATAATCCATCGAAATACAATGTTCAACCGGAACAATGAAATTTTATCCATATTCTCAACTTATGGTCATTTCATTTTGTACATCATTACATACATATCATGAACTCTTATTCATACCTTTCTAAGTTTCAAATTATCACAAACACATTTTCAAATATCTTAGTATCACTTTCAACCTTTTCAAAACTAGCTCGGTTGGAAAGCATATCTACCTCAACAAAATAATTTCATCAGAGTCGAGAGATATCACACTATCACAGGTGGTAATATGACATGTATAGCTAGACTCACATATGCTACGTTAGTCCAAGAATCGACTAAACCTGGTTCTGATACCATTAAATGTAACACCCCTTACCCGTATTCAATGCCAGAACAGGGTACGAGGCATTACCGAACATAAATACAAGTAAACATACATTTCCGAGTCATAAATTTCCATCCAAATTAAAACTTTTCACACACCTTCATATCATCCCTAAAACGATCCTACGAGGCCCAAAACATACTTTAGAAGTGGTTCGCGACTAAACTCAGCACTCAGGGAATTTTTATAAAACTTCAAAAATTTTTGCTAGAAGTAGGGCTCACACGCCTGTGTGGTCTAAGGGACACACACGTTCTTAAGACCATGTTCGATTTTAGGGTGCTCTTTGACTCGTGCCATACGGCTGTGCCACACGCCCGTGTGCTAGGCTGTGTAGCACACATGGCTGAGACACACGCCCGTGTCTCTGCCCATGTACTCAATTCTGAACATTTTGTTTTTCAAAATTAAGGTGCAAGGGACAAACGACCGAAACACATGCCCGTGCGGCAGACCGTGTGTCACACACGGCCTAGACACACGCCCATGTGTCTACCCATATGGACAAAAATAAGGCTATTTACCAAGCTATTTTGCCACCCTCACTTACACACTTCTACACAACATCACATGGCACAAATTAAGGCATATAAATGCAGCCAAATAACCACAACAAAACAATAATATGTCATTTTTATACCATCATTTATCATGCTTATAACATCGTACTTAGCCAGTTAAAAACATACTAATTTCACATTCACAAGAGGGAATTAGCATATGAATAAACTTATGATCAACATAAGCCATCATTCATGGCTACATATATAAGATGAAGCATTAGCAATTACGAGTTAACACATATGGTCAAATTAATAATGACACACATAACAAATTTACATAGTCCCCATAAATGCCATACACTTAAAATACTTGAATTCAACTATACCCAAAATGATAGCTTGATAGTGTGATAGGATCTCCAACAATCTTCAACCCGAGCTAGCTTAATAACCCTATAAGATGTAAGAAAGGAAGAGGGTAAGCTATGTATATAGCTTAGTAATTTCATATGTAAATAATAAGCAACCCCAACCATACATATATCATACTATCAACATAATATAAATCCATACGAATGTCATTTAAGTCTCATAAGTATAACTTACTCAATCACATCTTACCAAGTGTTCATCATGTTCAACAATATGAACACAAATTCTGTAATCTACCATAAACTCATGGTTATAATTTTATTCCGTCACAATGTTTGCTCTATCAAATTATAAGCATAATTTGACATATTCTGGCATTAGCCCAACAACTGTAATCTTTCTATTGCAACATATTACAACAATTAACAAATCATTTCAAAACCAGATAATAAACATGCATATTAATTATGAGTATTTACATTTCAAGCATATACTTTAACATCACTCAATTTCCTAAACTCTTATTTTCACATACTTTCATAACCATTTTAATTGGCAATTATGCCAATCTTTCCTCTTTCACATATCCTGACAAATCACAATTCGCATGAATATAACATGCTATATCTTAACTCAATTTGGCCTGAAAGTCAATGTAACATCCTTAAATCGGGGCCTCTGCATTTTATCTGTTTGCATGTTTATGTTATGGATGTCATGTTAGTTGGACTAATTTAGGGTCTAGGCTCGAGCTTGGGATAGGCTAGGGTTATAGCAAAAATTTTTATTTTTGGCTACTTGGAAGCGGAGCTGAGTGAGCTAGGTGTTAAGGGAAATTATTGGAGTGTTTTGACACAAGCATCTCAGTGGTAAAGTGGCAAGGGAGGTGCCACTTAGGCACAAGGGAAATGACGCCACATGCAGGTGGGAGAGCCTTGGTTCGAGTTGCAGGAATCCCTTTGTTGCTTATTCTTTTTGATGCCTGGACAAGGGAGGAGATGTGCTCAGGATGGACTCTGATAGATAAGGGTGGAAGAAGTCAACAGGTTCAAATGAGTGGAGAAGAGAAATTGTAGGAGTTTGACTCATTCAAATCGGTTTGAATGAGTGGCTAGGAGAAAATTGAGGAGATGGACATGGGAGCTAGAGTTGGCCGAATTTTAAACTGTGCTTAGGGAAGGAGAAATCGGTTTGGGTAGCCAGGGGTGTGCCGAATTTCTATAGTAGATTGAGGGGAGCATTTTCGGCATTCTTTGCTTCATTTCTTTTGGTCAAAAACCAAAACATCCCATTTTGTTGCGTTTTCTCCTTTGTACCAAAACCGAAACCTCTCCTACATCTTTTCTCATTTCCTTTTTCCCTTTTGGCATTTTTGATGTTTGGCCGAACCAACTTTGCTTCCCTTTCATCTTCTGTGATTTATCTTCTTGCCACTTCTTTGAAGAGCCAAAACCCCATATTCTTTTTATCCTCTTTTTTTTGTTTATTCATTGTTAGTCGAAATCACCACTTCTTTTCTTTGGGTTTCTTTTCTTTCCTATCTTTTGACCATAGCCGAATCACCTTACCATTCTTTTTCCCTAATTATTTTCAATCTATTGAGGAGCCGAACCTTTCTTCTTGTTTGGGGTAAGTTTGTTCTTTCTTCTTTCAATTGTTCTTAAGGCTGAAACTCCCTAATTCTCTTTTCACTTTCGATTTCTTGCGAACACGAATATCTTTGTTCATATTTTTATTTCTCTCCTTGCTTTTTCTCTTAATCTCCTTAGGCTGAAGTCTATCTTACTTCTCTGGTTCATCAAGCCGACATCTCAATCCTTATTTGGAGATCATTAACGTGGGGTTGTCATTATTTGCAATCAGTTCTGCTAGAGTGGTAAGTGTTTTCATTGTTTCCACATCTCCTATTGCGTTAAATGCCGAAAGGCAGATGATCCAGTGTTTTAATGCTTGGCCGAATGTAGGGGAGTGTGTTGACGCCAACTTGTGGAGACTTTCGGGATTCGTTGGGTGTGAGTCACGCGTAGAGCCTTGGGTTCTTATCGATTTGGGTAAGGGATTTAATTTCGGGTTTTAGTTCCTTACTTTTTGTTTCACTGCTTTAACCCGATTTAGTGATAAGGTGTGTTATAGATTCGAAGGCTAACCAAGCATTAGGAGGGGTTAGATCTGAGACCCCAGCCCCTAAGTTCAAGAGGAGGGCGGTGTCGGCTGTTCGCGATTAGCCACCTGGGTGTGGGCCGACATCTTAGCAAAGCAATAGACAGATAGCGGTAGTGTCGATTAACGGCAGTACCGATGTAGAGAGCGTCGTATTGCAAGTAATCAGATGTGTAACTCTTACACACTTTATTTGTTAATATGTTTTATTGTGTAAACTGCTAAAAGCCAGAATAACTGTTGAAATCGGTATGTTACCCTTGTGGGTAAAAGTGAGGACTCTGGGTAAGTCCACTCTGGTTGGCTAACGTTAAAATGCCTTTGTTAAAATCTGTATATACCATGCCACGTGAATACTGTATGTTAAGCATGATATTTATGCCATGAAAAGTATGTTCATTAAGGTGGGTATGATGAGAGGAGGGCGAAGGCATTTCAGACTGTCACCAGTGGTTTTGACCACACAGTGGGTTGGCCCTGCTTTCTATATTATTATTGTGACTAAGTCTCAGTGGTTTTGACCACCAGTGGTTTGGTACCACATATTGCTATCTTTGTGACTCGTCCCTGTGGTTTGGCACCACCGTGGGTTGGCCTCACATATTGATACGGGATTGACATTAGTGGTTTTGACCACATTATGGATTGGCCCCATAGATATTATTGTGACTACGATCACCAGTGGTTTTGACCACCAGTGGTTTTGACCACATTTATATTATTGTGACTACGGTCACCAGTGGTTTTGACCACACGGGGTAGATACAGGAGTTCGGATGGTTAGGTTGGGTTGCATGACTCACTTATTGGCTTATGAAATTGTGTAAGAGCATTGATACTTTCGGGTTGGGGATTTAAACACTGAGTCTCGGTGACTCACCCCTTCCTTTACATTTTGCAGATGATTTGTAGATCGCGGACACGGAGTCGGGGCGGACTCGAGGTGGCCATTGCATTTGTTCTCGGGTTTTTTTTTTTAAATTACTCTTTTGGTTTTACTTACTATAAATTAGGTTTTTGGTTGTAATAAGGCCATCTAAATTTTTATTTTGGGATTATTCACTTCGTTGATTACTATGAAATTGTGTTAATCATAGAAGCATGCCTAAAATGGAGAAAACCAATAAAATGAATGTCTTCCAAAACTTTTACAACTTAACAGGATTTTCAAAAAGGTTACCATCGGGTAAATGGCAAGCATGTGGTAACAAATGGTTTAATTCGATCTCTTTTAAGCAGACTTGACATGATTTTACCAATCTACCCAACTTAACTCCGTTTTCTACAAATGTAACGTTTTTTGTTCGATTTAAAACAACAACTGGTTTTGTAAATAAAAATGACTTTTTCCTGTGACATGTCGGATTCGGTCGTAGCGTATTGACTGGGTTTGGGGTGTTACAATTATGGTATCAGAGCCAAGTTCAAAAGCTCGGCTGTGGGCCCAAGTCCCAAAATGTTTTTAATGATGGATTACGAAATGGTTTTTGATGAAAATTCATTATTTTGAGAATCATGGCACCGAGTCTCTGGCACCGATCTGCACAGGTAAGTACCCCTAACTACTGTTTGTATGATTGCGATGATGGTGATATTACTAATAGTAATAGGAAATTACTTTAGAGACTGAAACCCGTAGGATTGTGTGAACTTGCGAAAACAATCCCCATAATAAATTGTTCATAAAACTATGCTGTAATAACAGTGGAACAAGTTTAACGCATAAAATTCTTAATCAGATTAACTCAGGAATCATAGTCATGAGCACTCGAGGTCGTGGGCGTAACACACGTGGACGTGGTAGAGGTAGGATGACCGTGTCTGAACTAGTAGGGTCTGGTCACGGGTCAGAGAATGAGGTACCACCGCCGCCAGCTGTGGGTGCAGAGTTTCAGGATCAGACGGGTGGTGACGATGCGGTGTCACAGGCGATGCTGTGGGTTCTAGAGAGAGTCGCGGGTGCAGGTGTCGGAACGGGAGCTCGAAAATCTGTGTCCGAACGACTCCAGGCTAATGGAGCAGAGGTATTCAGGGGTGTGTCTAAAGTGGCTTCCAATACAGCTGAGTATTGGCTGGAGGCAACAAAACGTATAATGGATGATCTAGACTTATCAGCTGAGGAAAAGCTGAAAGGGATAGTGTCTCTTCTCCGGGATGAATCTTATCAATGGTGGCTCACGGTCCGGGATGGTGCGACAGCCAATGATCTCACTTGGGATTTCTTTAAGGTAGATTATCAAAAGAAGTATGTTGGGTCTAGTTACATTGATGCACAACGTAAGGCGTTCTTGAATTTTGTTCAGGGGAACAAGTCAGTGTCGGAGTATGAAGACGAGTTTCTCTGGTTAAGTCGCTATGCTCGGGGTATTGTGGCTACGGAACACGAGCGCTGTGTCAGATTTGAGGATGGGTTGAGAGATGAGCTGCGAATGTTGATTGCACCACAGTAGGAGAGAGAATTTGCGGCCTTGTTAGAGAAGACCAAGATTGCTAAGGAGGTGAAACAGTCGGTGAGACGGAACCAGGATAGGAATTGGAATAAGAGGGGTTCTGGGTCATCAGGGTCTGTAGGGAATCCGCAGAAAAAGGGCTAGGTATGGTGGGCCAAATCAAGCTGCAAGGTCTGCTGCTACTACTCAGTGGCCGCCACGGTGTGCTCGATTCGGGAAGTCTCATACAGGAGAATGTTGGTTCGGGAATAGAGGGTGTTTCGAGTGTGGGTCAACAGAGCACCGGGTTAGAGATTATCCGCGTAAGTTAGCCAGGATTCAATCTGAGAGTCAAGGGCGTGCTCAGTTTAGAACCAGGGGACAGCAGCAGCAGAGAGGACGAGGTTCAGTCAGGGGAGGTGATGGTAATGGGCGAGGTCGTGGAGCACCGGGTAGAGGTGCTGGAAATGCAGATGCAAAACAGCCTGGGTTGGTCTATGCAGCGAGGCGTCGAGAGGAGGGCGACGCACCAGACGTCATAACCGGTACGTTCTTAATATTTGGACTACCTTATATTGCTTTAATTGATGTTGGTTCGACGCACTCGTATATTGCTACTAGCATAGTGGAAACTCTGAACTTAGCCTTTGAGATTTCTTCTAGGGAGATGACAGTAATTAGCCCTCTAGGTCACTCTGTAGAAGTAAACAAACTTTATAGGGATGTACCCCTAGAACTCCAAGGGGTAGTGTTTTTGGCTGATCTGATGGAACTGCCATTCGGGGAGTTTGATTTGATCCTAGGGATGGATTGGCTAGTGAAGTACCGAGTGAGTTTGGACTGCGCAGCTAAGCGTATGGTTTTGAGAACCGTTGAGGGTGAAGAGGTGGTGATGATAGGTAATAGAAGAGATTATCTATCCAATGTTGTGTCCGCACTGAAGGCCGAGAAGATGGTGAGGAAGGGATGTGAGGCGTACATGGTTCATGTTTGTGCTTTAGAGGCTAAGGAATCAACGGTAGGGAATGTTTGCACGGTGAAGGAGTTTACCGATGTATTTCCGGAAGAGCTTCCGGGTCTACCCCCAGATCATGAGGTTGAGTTTGGGATAGATCTGTTACAGGGAACCGCGCCAGTGTCTATTGCTCTATATAGGATGGCACCGAAGGAATTAGTGGAGTTGAAAGCACAGATTCAGGAATTGTTGGATCGGGGTTTTATCTGGCCGAGTGTATCACATTGGGGAGCACCTGTGCTTTTTGTTAAGAAGAAGGATGGTACGATGCGGATGTGTATAGACTACCGATAGCTGAACAAGTTGATGATCAAGAACAAGTATCCGTTGCCAAGGATAGACGATCTGTTCGATCAACTTAAGGGTGCATCAGTCTTCTCGAAGATTTATTTAAGATCGGGGTATCATCAACTTAAGGTAAAGGAGGCAGATACTCATAAGACGGTGTTTCGCACTCGTTATGGGCACTACGAGTTCTTGGTAATGCCGTTTTGGTTGACCAATGCGCCGACAGCGTTCATGGACATGATGAATCGGGTTTTTCAGCCGTATTTAGATAGGTTCTTCGTGGTATTTATAAACGACATATTGGTGTACTCGAAATCTGAGGAGGAGCATGATGAGCAACTACGTGTGGTTTTACAGATTCTGAGAGAGAAGCAATTGTTCGCAAAGTTTAGTAAGTGTGAGTTCTGGCTTAAGGAGGAAACTTTCTTAGGCCACGTGGTGTCAGCCGAGGGGATAAGAGTGGACCCTCGGAAGATTGAGGCGGTGTTGGGCTGGAAACCACCGAGGTCGATAGCAGAAATTCGAAGTTTCTTGGGTTTGGCAGGATATAACAGAAGATTTGTAGGAGGGTTTTCTTTGATTGCAGCGCCGTTAACCAAGTTGCTGAGGAAAGGAGTTCCGTTTGTATGGTCTGACAAGTAGCAGGAAAGTTTTGACAAGCTGAAAAGGATTCTGACAGAAGCTCCGGTTTGGATTCAGCCTGAGGCAGGGAAGGAGTTCACGGTTTACCATGATGCGTCACATACTGGTCTTGGATGTGTGCTGATGCAGGAGGGTAAGGTAGTGGCGTATGCGTCTCGGTAGTTGAAACCTCACGAAGTGAATTACCCGACGCATGATTTGGAGTTGGCTGCAGTAGTTTTCGCCCTGAAAATTTAAAGGCATTACCTGTATGGGGAGAAGTCAATAGTCTAGACAGACCACAAGAGTTTGAAGTATCTGTTGACCCAGAAGGAATTGAATTTGAGGCAGCGGAGGTGGATCAAGTTGTTGAAGGACTACGACTGCTCAATTGAATATCATCCGGGTAAGGCTAACGTAGTGGCTGACGCGTTGAGTCGCAAGGTGGTGGCAGACTTGAGAGCAATGTTTGCTCACTTGAGTTTGTACGATGACGGAAGTTTGCTAGCAGAGCTGCAAGTGAAGCCGTCATGGGTTAGTCAGGTTAAGGAGAAGCAGATGGTCGATGAAGTTCTAAGTGCTCGATGTTTGCAAGTGTGAGATGGTGGATTGGAGGGATATAGTTTGAACAGTGAGGGTGTGCTGTGTTTTCAAGGGAAAGTTTGTATGCCGAAAGACGTTGAGTTAAGGCAGAAGATTCTTCAGGAAGCTCATAGCATTCCATACGCTATGCATCCTGGAGGTAGTAAAATGTATCGAGACTTGAGGGAACAGTTTTGGTGGCCGGGTCTGAAGCGTGAGGTAACGAAATTTGTCAGTAAGTGTCTGATGTGTTAGCAAGTCAAAGCTGAGCACTAGTTACCGTCGGGACTGTTGCAGCCGGTGAAGATTCCGCAGTGGAAATGGGAAAGGATTACGATGGATTTCGTCACTGGGTTACCCCTTACGCCTAGCAAGAAGGATTCAGTGTGGGTGATAGTGGATCGTTTAACTAAGTCGGCTCATTTTATACCTGTTAGAGTGGATTACTCACTCCAAAGGTTGGCTAAGTTGTATGTGGCAGAAATAGTGAGACTGTATGGAGTACCAGTATCGATTATCTTGGATAGGGATCCCAAATTCATGTCGAGGTTCTGGAAAGCGTTGCACCAGGCTTTGGGTACAAGATTGGATTTCAGCACGGCATTTCATCCACAGTCAGATGGACAATATGAAAGGGTAATCCAGATTTTAGAGGATATGCTGAGGGGTTGTGTTTTGGATTTCCGAGGTAGTTGGGAAGAATATCTACCGTTGGCAGAGTTCGCGTACAACAATAGTTATCAGGAAAGTATCCAGATGGCACCGTATGAAGCACTGTATGGGCAGAAGTGTCGCACTCCTACGTGTTGGACAGAGTTGGGTGAGCGTCAGTTGCTGGGTCCAGAGTTAGTGACTGACACAGAAGATAAGGTTAAGCTGATTCGGGCTCGTCTCAAAGAGGCTTTGGACAGGCAGAAGTCGTATGCCGATCTCAAGCGGAGAGATATAGAGTTTGCAGTGGGTGACAAGGTCTTTCTTAAGGTATCGCCATGGAAGAAGGTGATGAGGTTTGGTCGGAAGGGCAAGCTGAGCCTTAGGTTCATCGGGCCGTATAAAGTCTTGAAGCGTGTGGGACTAGTAGCTTATCAGCTCGAGTTGCCAACAAAATAGAATCAGATTCACGACGTGTTTCATGTTTCAATGCTTAGGCGCTATCGATCAGATCCATCGCATGTTGTGCTAGTGGAGGAAATTGAGGTGAGTCCGGATTTGTACTTTGAAGAAGAACCAGTGCAGATTCTGGATTGGGACGTTAAGGTTTTGCGTAGGAAGTCTATTCCTTTGGTGAAGGTTCTTTGGCGGAATCATGGAACTGAGGAGGCCACGTGGGAACCAGAGGATGTGATGCTGCAGCAATACCCTCAACTCTTTTGACCAGGTAATTTCGAGGCCGAAATTATTTTTTAAGGGGGGTAGAACTGTAACATCCTTAAATCGGGGCCTCTGCATTTTATCTGTTTGCATGTTTATGTTATGGATGTTATGTTAGTTGGACTAATTTAGGGTCTAGGCTCGAGCTTGGGATAGGCTAGGGTTATAGCAGAAATTTTTATTTTTGACTACTTGGAAGGGGAGCTGAGTGAGCTAGGTGTTAAGGGAAATTATTGGAGTGTTTTGACACAAGCATCTCAGTGGTAAAGTGGCAAGGGAGACGCCACTTAGGCACAAGGGAAATGACGCCACATGCAGGCGGGAGAGCCTTGGTTCGAGTTGTAGGAATCCCTTTGTTGCTTATTCTTTTTGACGCCTGGACAAGGGAGGAGATGTGCTCAGGATGGACTCTGATGGATGAGGGTGGAAGAAGTCAACAGGTTCAAATGGGTGGAGAAGAGAAATTGTAGGAGTTTGACTCATTCAAATCTGTTTGAATGAGTGGCCAGGAGAAAATTGAGGAGATGGACATGGGAGCTAGAGCTGGCCGAATTTTAAACTGTGCTTAGGGAAGGAGAAATCGGTTTGGGTAGCCAGGGGTATGCCGAATTTCTATAGTAGATTGAGGGGAGCATTTTCGGCATTCTTTGCTTCATTTCTTTTTGGTCAAAAACTGATGTAATATTCCGAAATAGGGGTTGCGCGTTTGGAGACTAACTCAAGTGTTAGTGGGCCTTAAGAGTGGTTTGAATGTATTATGGGGGTTTTTAAAACTCTCGGATTAAAAGGGAGTATTTTGGAAATTTTAGGAATTTTGGGTTAAAAAGTGGAAAATGGGCATTGAAGCCTTAAAAGAAATTATGTGAGGTTTAAGGCACAAAGAAGTAATTAGCCTAGTGGCATAAAGGCGTAGGGGAGTGTTTGGAGGGAGGAGGTTCGAGCAGCAGGAATTGCTTTTGGAAATTTTATTTTTGGCGTTTAATGAGAGCAAGGCAAAGAGGCTTTAAAATAAATTGCTGTGGGTTTATGACATCAAACAGCTAGTAGTAAAGTGGCTTAGACGCTTGCATCAAGAGAGATTCACGAGGACTCGCGTTCGAGTCGCGCTGAAAGCGCAAAATGAGTTTTTATTTTTGGGTTTTTAGCGCTGTAGTAAGAGAAAGCTAACGGAGAAAAGCCTAAAAGAAATTCATGATGCGTCTATGACATGAAATTCGAAGTGGCCGAGTGGCCAAGGACATTGCTTGAGAGCTAAGGCTGGGAGGACTCGTGTTCGAGTCCTGGGGGTCGCACATGAGGTGTTTGTTTTTGTTTTAGCGCTAAAGTATAAAGAGCTAGCGAAGAATGGTTTAAAAGAATTTTCGAAGCAATATTGACATGAAAGTCAGGGTGGCCGAGTGGCTGAGGCGTTGGGGAGTCCTCTCCAGGTCTCGGGTTCGAGACCTAGGGACTGCACCTGTGGTTTTGTTTTGTTTTGGCCAGCGTAAGTAAGGCTGCATGGCACATGCACGCATGCTTGAATGGGTGTTGCTTTCATTATATTTTATTCTATTTTATTTTATTTTATTTCTCTGCTGCATGTGGTATGGGAGTTTTATTATTATTATTATTTTTAGTATGGGTTACATTTGTTTGTTTGCTTATTTTAATTGTTGGAAAAAGGATTTGGATATGGGCAAGGAATCAATCATTGCTTTATTGTTTTTGGTGTTGGAAATTTTCAAAAGAAGTGTTGGGGAGCATGGCCGAATGGAGCTCTTTGGGGACCTTGTTGGTTGGCCTTGAGTGTAGCATAGAGAGCTTGGCCGAAATTCTTGTTTTTGCTTTTCATTTTCCTTCCAAATTCCTCTTGGCCGAAGCTCATTGTTTTGTTTGTCTTGCCATTTTTGCTTTGGCCGATTTAGGGAGACTCCAAAGGCTTGTAGTTTCGGTTCAAGTATGGTGCTAGTATGTGCTAGATGTCCTTTTTCAAAACCTTTCTTTTTCATTCTTGTGTTTTGCCAAATTTGCACTTTATCTTTCATTTGACAAAAGTCGAAAGTTAGACCCCCTTTTATGCATTATTTTTCTTCTTCTATCACATCTTTTCCTTTCTTTTACTTTGATTAAACCAAGCCTCTCTTAAAGCTGCCATTGCCGAATTTTTCTTCTACCGTTGAGGAGCCATAGCCGAATCTTTGTTTAGAAGGTGTTGTCGACTACGTATTTGTGATCTCTTCGATTGTTTTGGTAAGTATTTCCTTAAGTGATCGGTTTGGGTTCATATTCTTTAGTATGTCGAAATCAGTATTTGGCCTTGGTATTTGGGATTGGCCGAACCTTATTAAGGCCTTGATTTCATGTTTCGTTCTTGTGTAGTCAAAGGAGATAGCATTAAAGGAGTAAGGGTTCTCTCGGGATTGGATACGGCAAGGTAAGGAAGTATTACGTTCGGCTATAGGCTATATTTTGGGTTGTGTTAATAACCGAATGTTGACCTTGGTTTTTGGGGTGGCCAAATGTGTAAAAGGCCATAGTGATGTACTCTTTTTGTGTAGCTAGTGTTAAGGAGCATGAAAAGAGTCTTTCGGGAGTTGAAGTGCTCAAGGGACTTTGTTGAGCAAGGTAAATGGTAAGCATAATTTTCAGCCAAGGGTTTTGTTCATAGATTGTGTAATAGCCGTTTCTAACAATATTTTAGTAGGACTTTCGATAATTTCAGGAGCTAATCGGCAGGAACACGTGGTGTTTCGGGATCGAAATAAGCTAGGTAAATGACTCATGGTATTCGGCCTAAGGCCATATTATTGGTATTAAGTGTGACCGATTTTGGTTATGTGTACTAGGGGCAAAACGATAGAAGTAGCAGAAGCTTTCGGGAATTTTAGATTTGTTAGATTCAATAGATCGGAAATATCGCTATAATCAGGTGCGTAGTTATCGCACTGTTCTTTTGCTTGCTATATGTGTTGTACGTGTTATTTTATGTAAATGTATATGTTATGCATGTTAGCCGAATTAAGGGTTAAGATAATGGATACCCAAGGTGAGTAATCGATTAATCAAGTTAGTGATTATGACATTTACCTTTCGGTGATTTACAATAATAATTGATTATTGATGAATGTATAAAAATGAGATGGCATGCGTTGTATAATTTGTTTAAGTAATACGTTATCATGATACAAATATTTATGCATGGAACTCGGAATGTGACTATTGGAGAAAAGGGTGTATACTATGTGAGTGGTCTAATGCTAGCCTCGGGCTACATTCGTGCTTGATGATTAGTGAACTGATTAATATGTGGGATCCCTATGGGATCGGTAGCTTGACCACGGCCTTGAGCAGTAAGTCTACCAAAGTAAGATATGTGGATCACTATGTGGATGGGGTTTCATAATTACACTGTATATTCATACTTGCATATTTATAATTGCATGTTTATATATATATATGGACTGTGTGGATATGGGATAAGCCCATATGTGAGGACATGTGTATTAACTATGCACTGAGTCTTGGTGACTCACTCAATTTTTTTTTCTCTCAACCCTTTCAGGTGGCGCGAAAAGCTTGGACCGGGTCAGAGAGGATACAAAGGTGGCCATGAGGAAGTAGACTTTTATGAAAAAGGACGTTTTGTTTGATTAATTAAGTATCTACATTTTCAGTATTTTGATTAAATGTTTAATGTAAAAAGGCCCACTAAAGTGTTTAAGTACATTTATTAAGCATCTTTATTATTATGTCCTATTATGGAAAGATTATTTAAATGTCGATTGCAAATGGTTTTATTTTCTCAAGTAAAGCTTGAATCCGATATCTTTATAACAAACTTCGATTTTTACTTAGAATATTACAAGTCACGAAAATGTTTTATTAAAGAAAACAAATTTTTCAACGGTTTTACTCTTATAAGAATATTTTTCGAAAGTGTTCCGTAGTGGCATTTCAAATTCGGTCATATTGAATAGGCCAGGTTTGGGGTGTTACATTTTGGTATCAGAGCATGGTTCAAAACTCGGCTTTGAGGTTTTGGGCCCGAAAGCAGTTTTTGAAAGTGGGCTTTTCAAAATGTGGACTTTTATTTTAGGCTTGTTCTGGCATGGCATCTGTACCTCCGACCCGAAGTCCACCTGGTAAGTACCTCTGACTATTGAGGTATATTGAATATGTGAACTGTATGGGCATATTTGGGCTTGTAGATTAGAAAATTTGGGCTATCAAACCCTAGGACTAGTCTACTCAAAAACAAGCGCATAAGACTTAAGGACTGAAATGACCATAGAGGTGTAGTGAATAAATGTGTCCCTGCTTATGAATGTGTATGTGACTCTCTGAATTAGAATAGTGAACTTGAACTGAACCTATGTGTGATCGAAAGAACCACTTCTAAATACTTTATTCCATAAAATTGTTCGCGAATAATCGGTGGAACAAATTCCTAATGCATAAAACTTTTTAAGTCAGATTGTGCGATAAGAGATGAGTTTTAGAGGACGTGGTCGAGGTAAAATGGCCGTATCGGAACCCGTTAGATCGGGTCAAGGGTTTGATAATGAGGTACCACCTCCACCACCAACCTTTAGTGATGAGCAGCAAGATCAGATGAGGGATGATACTGTATCGCAGGCGGTGCTGCGAGTTTTAAAGATGGTGGTTGGAGCGAGAGGAAATATGGGAGCTCAGAAATCTATTCCCGAGCTACTTCGAGCCAATAGAGCGAAGTTGTTCCGTGATGTATCAGGCATGGCACTCAGTACGACTGAATATTGGTTGGAAGCAACCAAGCTAGTTAGGGATGAGTTCGATTTGAGCCCTGAGGAAAAATGAAAGGAATGGTGGAGTTACTTTGTGACGAGGTGTATCAACGATGGCTCACGGTTCGGGATAGTGTCACAGCTAAGGACTTCACTTGGGAATATGTCAAGATGGCATACCAGAAGAAGTATGTCGATACTTACTACATTGATGCTCATAGGAATGTGTTTTGGGGCTGGTTCAATAGAACAAGTCCATGGCGAAATACGAGGCTGAATTACTAAGGTTAAGCCGATATGCTCGAGGAGTAGTGGCTAGGAACAAGAACGAAGTGTCCGATTTAAGGACGGATTAAGGGACGGCCTGAGACTGTTGATAGCTTCTCAACAGGAACGAGAATTTGTTGTGTTAGTCGAAAAAGCTAAGGTAGCTGAAGGGATTAAGGACTCGATGAGATAAAACCGAGATAAAGATAGGAACTGGGATAGAAGAAATTTTGAATCGTCTAAATTATCCGAAGGTCTTCAGAAAAGACCGAGGGTTGAAAGTTTTGCTAGTGTGACTAAGCCAGTTATGGAAAATCGGGATTGTCCGTGTGCTCAGTGTGGAAAATATCATGTCGGCAAATGTTGGAACCGAAATCAAGAATGTTTTAAGTGTAAGTCTATAAGCAGTTAAATATCGTTAATGTCAGTTATAACTTTGGACATATGTTGGATTATAGAATTCTAGTTAGAAATATAGTGAAAGCCGACTGTGGATAGACATTTTATCATGAAATGTTATTGAATTTAATTGATGTGGTAAGTACAAGTGATATGAAGTATATATGGTTTATAATTTTGGTCAGCTTGTAATGTGATTCAGATGGTGATAATATCGTATTTCAGGATTTAATGACTAGCAGGCCTTGTGCCGGTGTATATTTCAGGCTTTGATGCCTAGCAGGCTTAATGCCGGTGTGTATTTCAGGCTTTAATGCCTAGCAGGCCTTGTGCCGGTGTATATTTCAGGCTTTGATGCCTAGCAGGCTTAATGCTGGTGTGTATTTCAGGCTTTAATGCCTAGCAGGCCTTGTGCCGGTGTATATTTCAGGCTTTGATGCCTAGCAGGCTTAATGCCGGTGTGTATTTCAGGCTTCGATGCCTAGCAGGCTTAATGCCGGTGATGTGTTATAATAGAGAATTCATGAATCACTTACAAGATGGAACATGTTTATTACCATAAGCTAAATGCTCGGGTAAGTACAAGTCTTTCCTATTTGCAAGGAATAAGGAAAGTTAGTATGTTCCCATTTGAATTAAGTAAGATGTGATATAGTTGAAGCTTCGGTAAGACTTTTAACATGTACAATTGATCTTACCATTGATGTGTATGATTTATGTATAATGGAATTTAAGCTGGATATGTTTGTATATGTGTACAATTGGGTATATGTGATTGATATGTGGTGAATTGAAATGTACGGATGTTCATTTGTAAGTAATTTCGAGGACGAAATTATTTTAAGGGGGTAGAACTGTAATATCCTGAAATAGGGGTTGCGCGTTTGGAGACTAACTCAAGTGTTAGTGGGCCTTAAGAGTGGTTTGAATGTATTATGGGGGTTTTTAAAACTCTCGGATTAAAAGGGAGTATTTTGGAAGTTTTAGGAATTTTGGGTTAAAAAGTGGAAAATGGGCATTGAAGCCTTAAA
This sequence comes from Gossypium australe, assembly GCA_005393395.2. Lineage (NCBI taxonomy): Eukaryota > Viridiplantae > Streptophyta > Magnoliopsida > Malvales > Malvaceae > Gossypium > Gossypium australe. The sequence continues at coordinate 95,516,742 of CM016624.1, forward strand.
AGAAATTATGTGAGGTTTAAGGCACAAAGAAGTAATTGGCCTAGTGGCATAAAGGCGTAGGGGAGTGTTTGGAGGGAGGAGATTCGAGCAGCAGGAATTGCTTTTGGAAGTTTTATTTTTGGCGTTTAATGAGAGCAAGGCAAAGAGGCTTTAAAATAAATTGCTTTGGGTTTATGACATCAAACAGCTAGTAGTAAAGTGGCTTAGACGCTTGCATCAAGAGAGATTCACGAGGACTCGCGTTCGAGTCGCGCTGAAAGCGCAAAATGAGTTTTTATTTTTGGGTTTTTAGCGCTGTAGTAAGAGAAAGCTAACGGAGAAAAGCCTAAAAGAAATTCATGATGCGTCTATGACATGAAATTCGAAGTGGCCGAGTGGCCAAGGACATTGCTTGAGAGCTAAGGCTAGGAGGACTCGTGTCGAGTCCTGGGGGTCGCACATGAGGTGTTTGTTTTTGTTTTAGCGCTAAAGTATAAAGAGCTAGCGAAGAATGGTTTAAAAGAATTTTCGAAGCAATATTGACATGAAAGTCAGGGTGGCCGAGTGGCTGAGGCGTTGGGGAGTCCTCTCCAGGTCTCGGGTTCGAGACCTGGGGACTACACCTTGGGTTTTGTTTTGTTTTGGCCAGCGTAAGTAAGGCTGCATGGCACATGCACGCATGCTTGAATGGGTGTTGCTTTCATTATATTTTATTCTATTTTATTTTATTTTATTTCTCTGCTGCATGTGGTATGAGAGTTTTATTATTATTATTATTATTAGTATGGGTTACATTTGTTTGTTTGCTTATTTTAATTGTTGGAAAATGGATTTGGATATGGGCAAGGAATCAATCAATGCTTTATTGTTTTTGGTGATGGAAATTTTCAAGAGAAGTGTTGGGGAGCATGGCCGAATGGAGCTCCTTGGGGACCTTGTTGGTCGGCCTTGAGTGTAGCATAGAGAGCTTGGCCGAAATTCTTGTTTTTGCCTTTCATTTTCCTTCCAAATTCCTCTTGGCCGAAGCTCCTTGTTTTGTTTGTCTTGCCATTTTTGCTTTGGCCGATTTAGGGAGACTCCAAAGGCTTGTAGTTTCGGTTCAAGTATGGTGCTAGTATGTGCTAAATGTCCTCTTTCAAAACCCTTCTTTTTCATTCTTGTGTTTTGCCAAATTTGCACTTTATCTTTCATTTGACAAAAGTCGAAAGTTAGACCCCCTTTTATGCATTATTTTTCTTCTTCTATCACATCTTTTCCTTTCTTTTACTTTGATTAAACCAAGCCTCTCTTAAAGTTGCCATTGCCGAATTTTTCTTCTACCGTTGAGGAGCCATAGCCGAATCTTTGTTTAGAAGGTGTTGTCGACTAAGTATTTGTGATCTCTTCGATTGTTTTGGTAAGTATTTCCTTAAGTGATCGGTTTGGGTTCATATTCTTTAGTATGTCGAAATCAATATTTGGCCTTGGTATTTGGGATTGGCCGAACCTTATTAAGGCCTTGATTTCATGTTTCGTTCTTGTGTAGTCAAAGGAGATAGCATTAAAGGAGTAAGGGTTCTCTCGGGATTGGATACGGCAAGGTAAGGAAGTATTACTTTCGGCTATAGGCTATATTTTGGGTTGTGTTAATAACCGAATGTTGACCTTGGTTTTTGGGGTGGCCAAATGTGTAAAAGGCCATAGTGATGTACTCTTTTTGTGTAGCTAGTGTTAAGGAGCATGAAAAGAGTCTTTCGAGAGTTGAAGTGCTCATGGGACTTTGTTGAGCAAGGTAAATGGTAAGCATAATTTTCGGCCAAGGGTTTTGTTCATAGATTGTGTAATAGCCGTTTCTAACAATATTTTAGTAGGACTTTCGATAATTTCGGGAGCTAATCGGCAGGAACACGTGGTGTTTCGAGATCGAAATAAGTTAGGTAAATGACTCATGGTATTCGGCCTAAGGCCATATTATTGGTATTAAGTGTGACCGATTTTGGTTATGTGTACTAGGGGCAAAACAATAGAAGTAGCAGAAGCTTTCGGGAATTTTAGATTTGTTAGATTCAATAGATCGGAAATATCGCTATAATCAGGTGCGTAGTTATCGCACTGTTCTTTTGCTTGCTATATGTGTTGTACGTGTTATTTTATGTAAATGTATATGTTATGCATGTTAGCCGAATTAAGGGTTAAGATAATGGATACCCAAGGTGAGTAATCGATTAATCAAGTTAGTGATTATGACATTTACCTTTCGGTGATTTACAATAATAATTGATTATTGATGAATGTATAAAAATGAGATGGCATGCGTTGTATAATTTGTTTAAGTAATACGTTATCATGATACAAATATTTATGCATGGAACTCAAAATGTGACTATTGGAGAAAAGGGTGTATACTATGTGAGTGGTCTAATGCTAGCCTCGGGCTACATTCGTGCTTGATGATTAGTGAACTGATTAATATGTGGGATCCCTATGGGATCGGTAGCTTGACCACGGCCTTAAGCAGTAAGTCTACCAAAGTAAGATATGTGGATCACTATGTGGATGGGGTTTCATAATTACACTGTATATTCATACTTGCATATTTATAATTGCATGTTTATATATATATATATATGGACTGTGTGGATATGGGATAAGCCCATATATGAGGACATGTGTATTAACTATGCACTGAGTCTTGGTGACTCACTCAATTTTTTTTTCTCTCAACCCTTTCAGGTGGTGCGAAAAGCTTGGACCGGGTCGGAGAGGATACAAAGGTGGCCATGAGGAAGTAGACTTTTATGAAAAAGGACGTTTTGTTTGATTAATTAAGTATCTACATTTTCAGTATTTTGATTAAATGTTTAATGTAAAAAGGCCCACTAAAGTATTTAAGTACCTTTATTAAGCATCTTTATTATTATGTCCTATTATGGAAAGATTATTTAAATGTCGATTGCAAATGGTTTTATTTTCTCAAGTAAAGCTTGAATCCGATATCTTTATAGCAAACTTCGATTTTTACTTAGAATATTACAAGTCACGAAAATGTTTTATTAAAGAAAACAAATTTTTCAACGGTTTTACTCTTAGTAAGAATATTTTTCGAAAGTGTTCAGCAGTGGCATTTCAAATTCGGTCATATTGAATTGGCCGAGTTTGGGGTGTTACAACTGAAACATCCCATTTTGTTGCGTTTTCTCCTTTGTACCAAAATCGAAACCTCTCCTACATCTTTTCTCATTTCCTTTTTCCCTTTCAGCATTTTTGGTGTTTGGCCGAAACAACTTTGCTTCCCTTTCATCTTCTGCGATTTATCTTCTTGCCACTTCCTTGAAGAGCCGAAACCCCATATTCCCATTCTCCTCTTCTTTTTCTTCATTCATTGTTAGTCGAAATCACCACTCCTCGTTTTCTTTGGGTTTCTTTTCTTTCCTATCTTTTGACCATAGCCGAATCACCTTACCATTCTTTTTCCCTAATTTTTTTCAATCTATTGAGGAGCCGAACCTTTCTTCTTGTTTGGGGTAAGTTTGTTCTTTCTTCTTTCAATTGTTCTTAAGGCCGAAACTCCCTAATTCTCTTTTCACTTTCGATTTCTTGCGAACACGAATATCTTTGTTCATATTTTTATTTCTCTCCTTGCGTTTTCTCTTAATCTCCTTTAGGCCGAAGTCTATCTTTCTTCTCTGGTTCATCAAGCCGAAATCTCAACCCTTATTTGGAGATCATTAACGTGGGGTTGTCATTATTTGCAATCGGTTCCGCTAGAGTGGTAAGTGTTTTCGTTGTTTCGACATCTCCTATTGCGTTAAATGCCGAAAGGCAGATGATCCAGTGTTTTAATGCTTGGTCGAATACAGGGGAGTGTGTTGACGCCACTTGTGGAGACTTCCGGGATTCGTTGGGTGTGAGTCTCGCATAGAGCCTTGGGTTTTTGTCGATTTGGGTAAGGGATTTAATTTCGAGTCTTAGTTCCTTACATTTTGTTTCACTGCTTTAACCCGATTAGTGATAAGGTGTGTTATAGATTCGAAGGCTAACCAAGCATTAGGAGGGGTTAGATCTGAGACCCCAGCCCCTAAGTTCAAGAGGAGGGCGGTGTCAGCTGTTCGCGATTGGCCACCTGGGTGTGGGCCGGCATCTGAGCAAAGCAGTAGACAGATAGCGGTAGTGTCGATTAGCGGCAGTATCGACGTAGAGAGCGTCGTATTGTGAGTAATCAGGTGTGTAACTCTTACACACTTCATTTGTTAATATGTTTTATCGTGTAAACTGCTAAAAGCCAGAATAACTATTGAAATCGGTATGTTACCCTTGTGGGTAAAAGCGGGGACTCCGGGTAAGTCCACTCTGGTTGGCTAAAGTTAAAATGCCTTTGTTAAAATCTGTATATGCCATGCCACGTGATTACTATATGTTAAGCATGATATTTATGGCATGAAAAGTATGTTCATTGAGGTGGGTATGATGAGAGGAGGGGGAAGGCATTTCAGACTGTCACCAGTGGTTTTGACCACATAGTGGGTTGGCCCCACTTTCTATATTATTATTGTGACTAAGTCTCAGTGGTTTTGACCACCAGTGGTTTGGTACCACATATTGCTATCTTTGTGACTCGTCCCTGTGGTTTGGCACCACCGTGGGTTGGCCCCACATATTGATACGGGATTGTCATTAGTGGTTTTGACCACATTATGGGTTGGCCCCATAGATATTATTGTGACTACAGTCACCAGTGGTTTTGACCACCAGTGGTTTTGACCACATTTATATTATTGTGACTACGGTCACCAGTGGTTTTGACCACCAGTGGTTTTGACCACACGAGGTAGATACAGGAATTCGAATGGTTATGTTGGGTTGCATGACTTGCTTATTGGCTTATGAAATTGTGTAAGAGCATTAATACTTTCGGGATGGGGATTTAAATACTGAATCTCGGTGACTCACCCCTTCCTTTACATTTTGCAGATGATTCGTAGATCATGGACGCGGAGCCGGGGCGGACTCGAGGTGGCCATTGCATTTGTTTTTGGGTTTTGTTTTAAATTACTTTTTTGGTTTTACTTACTATAAATTAGGTTTTTGGTTGTAATAAGGCCATCTAAATTTTTATTTCGGGATTATTTACTTCGTTGATTACTATGAAATTGTGTTAATCATAGAAGCATGCCTAAAATGGAGAAAACCAATAAAATAAATGTTTTCCAAAACTTTTACAACTTAACGGGATTTTCAAAAAGGTTACCATCGGGTAAATGGCAAGCATGTGGTAACAAATGGTTTAATTCGATCTCTTTTAAGCAGACTTGACATGATTTTACCAATCTACCCAACTTAACTCCGTTTTCTACAAATGTAACGTTTTTTGTTCGATTTAAAACAACAACTGGTTTTGCAAATAAAAACGACTTTTCCCTATGACATGCCGGATTCGGTCGTAGCGTATTGATCTTGTTTGGGGTGTTACAGTCAATCACATAATCATCAATAGAATTTATCATGTATTTCATACATCACAAGTATAGACCAATAATCACAATGTTTTCATAAAATCATTCTCGTGGAAATCATGAACTCACAATTTCATGAAGTCAATGTATATAAACTTTATGTACATACCTATACCAATTCGTAATATTTACATACTCTTTCTCTTCTTTGACATAACCGTTGAATTTCCCGTTGAACCACTCGGAATACTGAAGGATACTCGGGAATCTACCGTACCAATGTCATATCCAAGATATGGTCTTACACGAATGCCTCATATTGATGCCATATCCCAGATATCGTCTTACACATAATCTCAGTAACCCTAATGTCATGACATTTATATCCTATCTATTCCGAAGTTCAACCAGGACTCTCGCTGTATTGAATCTTTGTCGGTCATTTCCGTAGTATCATACTCAATAACATTCACATTTCGTTTCAATAATATAACATTTACCATAATTATATCAATTAAACATTTATACACATATAATTTAATGCTTATTAAACATACGAACTTACCTCGACATAGAAAAAGCGAAAAGGACTAAATCGTTAAATACTCGTTTTTCCCCGGTTCTAACTCCGAACCTCATTTTTCTTGATCTATAATATCACATTCAACTCATTTATTATTCACATTATTCAATTCAGTCCAAAAGTCTTTTAATGGCAAATACATTTTGCCCCTAAACTTTTGACATTTTACAATTTAGTCCCTAGGCTCGTAAAATGAATTTCATTCAATTTCTTCAAAGCCCAAGCTTAGCCGAACCAATTTCATGCTCATAACAGCCCACAATTTTCATTTAATCACACTTTTACTACTTATTTTATAATTTTTACAAATTAGTCCTTTTAAGCATTTTCACCGAAAATCACTTAGCAAAAGTCATTTAACAAATCATAAACATGCATTTTCTACCATCAAACATCAAAATACACAAAGATTCATCATGGGTAAAATTTTAGACTTTGATTATGTCTTAAATTAGAGGTAGAAATAGATAGATCATGTTACAAGAATTTCAAAAACGTAAAAATCATTCAAAACGGGGCTAGAACTGACTTACAGTCGAGCTTGGAAGCTTGAAAAACCCTAGACATGGTTTCTCTATGTATGTTTCGGCCATGGGGTAGAACATGGACAAATGTTATCTTGATTTTTGCTTTTTAATTCATTTTAATTACCAAATTACTAAAATGCCCTTAATGAAAAACTTTGGAAACATGCCTAACCATGTCCATTTTTGTCCACCAACTTAACCAATGGTCTAATTACCATTAAAGGATATCTAATTTAAAATTCCATAGCAATCGGACACCTTTAGCATGTAGAACTCAACTTTTTCACTTTTAACAATTTAGTCCTTTTGGCTAAATTGAGTGCCCAATCGTCAAAATTTTTGAACGAAATTTTCATGAAATCATTCCATAAAACTGTAGACCATAAAAATATAATAGAAAAAAATATTACTGCGTTTGATTTGTGGTCCTGAAACCATTGTTTCGACTAGACCCAAAATCGAGCTGTTACAAGAAGTGCGGTGGAGTTGCTATCTTGGGAAGCGCATCGAAAGATGGGATTAAAAGAATAGTCACTATCTAGAGCTAGTCTATTATACAGTTTTATGAATCACCCGATCGAGGTGAAAGGCTCAATTACCCTGCCAATCACCTTGGGGATGGCGAGTACACTACCACGAAATATGTTTAGTTCTACGTGGTAGACCGTCCAGTGGCATACAACTCCACCTTCGGGAGACTGATAATGAGGATGGTGAGGATCGTGGTCGCAATAGTCTATATGAAAAATAAATTTCTGACGATAACTAGGGTTGGATACCTACGATCTGATCAATGTACTATGAGGCAGTATCACATGTTGTTTGTCAAGCTAGTGAGAGAGCTCGTAGTTGAAGGACAAAATACGCAAGAGGCCGAGTTAGCAAATCAAATTCTGGATTTGGACAATTTGTATGTAAAAGACAAGCATGGGAATGAAAAAATAGAAGCTACGGAGTATACTGAAACTCTACAACTATTTTGCAACAACGAAGAAAGCGTAGTTAAAATATCTTCAGCACTAACAAAGGAAGAGAAAAGCTTATAGGTCAGGTGTTTGAGAAAAAACTCGAACATTTTTGCCTGGTCCACAGCAGACATGCCGGATATAGGCCCCAAGTGATTGTGCATGAGCTGAACGTACTCCCAAAGGCAAAGCCAGTAAAGCAGAAGAGAAGAAAGTTCGTGCCTCAGGTGGTAGAAGCATTGATACAGGAGGTTGCTAAGCTATTATTAGTAAGATTCATACGGAAGGTGGAATATCCAAATTGGGTCTCGAACGTGGTAATGGTGAAGAAAATGAACAGTAAATGGAGGATGTGTATCAACTTCACCAACTTCAACAAGGCATGCCTCAAAGACAGCTTTCCCCTACCCTTGATTGATTGATTGGTTGATGCTTATAAAGGCCACAGGTTCATGGATGTTTTCTCAGGTTACAATCAGATCCTGCTGGACCAGGGCGACTAAGAGAAAATAATTTTCATCACCAAAGAAGGATTCTTTTGCTATTGGGTCATGCCGTTTGGTCTCAAGAACACGAGGGAAACCTATCAAAGGTTAGTAAATAGGATATTCAAGAACCAGATAAGCTGCGGCCTCGAGGTCTATATGGATGACATATTAGTGAAAAATGAGTCCATCGGGGAGCATGTGCGAAGCCTATTGGAGACATTCGTAGTCCTAAGAGCTCACAGCATGAAATTGAATCCAGAGAAGTGAGCTTTTGGGGTGTGAGCCGACAGGTTCCTAAGCTTTATGATTTTGTAGAGGGGAATAGAGGTTAACCCAAAAAAAGTCCAAGCAATCATGGAAATGTCTCCTCCAAAGACCATTAAGGACATACAACGTCTCGTGGGAGGAGTGGTAGCATTGAGTAGATTTATATCAAAGATGGCATATTAGTGCCTTCCTTTCTTGAAATCTCTAAGAATTTCTTTTTCATGGACAAAAGAGTGTCAGGTAGTCTTCAAGGAACTAAAACTATACCTCACCTCCCCTCCACTGCTGAAATCACCTTACGTAGGAGAAACACTCTATCTGTACTTGGCTACCTCGGAAGAGACAATTGTGACAGTACTAGTTAAATTAGAAGGTGTCCACCAATTCTTGGTATATTATGTCAGTAAGGTACTCCAAAACAACGAACTGAGGTACTCAAAAATAGAAAAGTGTATCTATGCTTTGATTGTTGCAGCTCACAAGTTACAACCACACTTCCAAGCCCATCCAATTGTCGTAGTTACCAATCAACCTATGAATGAGGTGCTACCCAAGGTAGATGCTTCATGAAGGGTAACAAATTAAAGTTTAGGCTCGCTGAATAGGGATAGACTACACCTCGCGAATCATGATAAAGGGATAGGTGCTATATGATTTCATAGTGGAGTGTTCCTTTGAAAGAATTGTTGACACAGTAGGTAATGTAGGTTACAATTCAAAATGTTGGATGATTTATATCCTACAAAAATTGTACGTTGTATGAACATTGATGAATGTTAAAAACTTGATCTGTTACATCACATTTTGTGATGAAGCCTGACATGCTAATGATTCAATAAGTTATATTTTATTATGAAGCACCACGTGCTCCATATTTTATACTAAAATTTCTCTTTCATTTGTTGAACGTCGTTTACTATCTAACCCCTCCCTAAAAAGTGCACATACAACTAACAATTAAAAAAGTTGGCTAGTTTATGTTAATGGCTCCATAGCCAAAACAGGATCAGGGGCAGGCGCACTCATAATCAACCCAAGTGGCAATGAATGGCAGTACAGACTGTCCTTTGGATTCCAAACATCGAATAACATCATCAAGTATGAAGCCTTGGTATCAGGACTACAATTAGCATGCCAATTATGAGCAAAGGATCTGATTATCCACAAAAACTCATAGTTGGTGGCAAAATAGATGAATGACGAATATGATGTACAAGAAGAAGTGCAAAAAAATATGATACAATGGCAACTCAATTGCTCATAAGATTCGACAAAGATCAAATTAAATAGCTCAAGAGAAGTGACAACACATACGCAGATGCTTTATCAAAATTGGCATCCTCAATCATCATCGAACAAAGAGGAAAAATCCTGCTCAAGCATAGGGAAACCCTAAGCTATGACACACCCCGCATACTTTGTATAGCTCAAAAGGAGACCTGGATGGCTCCAATAATTTGCACGCTCTAAGGTGAACAAGACAACTAAAATAGGAAAAAGCTCGCAAAACTACGACGCATGGCTGCAAGGTATGCCATTACCAAAAATTAAAAATATTTTCCAAACCTCCAATATATGAATCGAATATTTGAATATTGCAAACTTATTGCATGATGAATTAAGAAAACATGTTTTATCCTACGATTGATAGATACACCCTATTGAAGGGTGTACTGTATCGAAAAGTGTTTTTGCATCCACTATTGCGGTGTCTATCGCCATCTGAAGTGAACTACATTATGAGAGAGATCCATGAGGGAATTTATGGCGAACACTTAGGAGGCAGATAGCTAACATAGGAAATCTTTAGACAAGGGTACTACTGGCTACAATCCAGGAATACGCCCATTAGTTAGTTTGTACGTGCGATTCCTGCCAAAAAAATGCCAAAGTCATGCGACAACTAGCAGAGCCCCTTCAAGTCATGCTAGGTCCTTGGCCATTTGCAAATTGGGGGGTTGATACCCTTGGTCTGTTCCCTATAGCCATGGTACAAAAGAAATTCATAGTAGTGGCTGTAGACTATTTTACCAAATGGATTGAAGCTGAAGCTTTGACAGCCATCACAGAAAAGTAGATGGAGTCTTTCTTTTGGAAATTGATTATGTGTAGGTTTGGGTACCTCACACGATCATCATGACAACATCACACAATTTCAAGGAAAATAAAAAAATTTGTATTGACCTCCAAATAGCTCTAACTCAAAGCTGAATGAAAACACCACCAACTAATAAGCAAGTGGAAGCGATGAACAAGAAAATTCTAATAGCCCTCAAGAAAAAAAGTTGGCGAAGTTAAGGGTGCCTGGTTGGAAGAACGACTGGGAATTTTATGGTCCCCACGAACTACACCCTACACTACGATAGGAGAAACAACTTTCTCTCTGGTCTACAGTGCAGAAGCTGTAATCCCTATAGAAATTGGTTTGAGGTCGCACAAAACACAGCACTTTGATGATAAAGCTAATTAGGAGCCGAATTCCAAGCTCAACCTCGGTCTAATTGACGAACTCAAAGAAGCAGCCAAAATTAGAAACGCAATGCGCACCCAACAGGTAGCTCACTATTATAATTCCAAGGTCAGAAACAAACAATTGCAAGTGGATTCGATAAGTATTCAGTTAACCACTTAGTGTGTTTTGTTAAAAGTTGAAGGGCTATCTAACTTCTTATTCTCGTTAATCTTGTATTAACAAGGGTAAGGTTCAGATATCGCAAGCGTGGTAAGGATCGTTAGCAAAGTGTAAGTGTACTCAACTCGGTTATGGTTTAAGTAAATGGCCGAATGTGAGTATGATATATAGGGGTGACTTGTGTGGATTATGAGTCACTCGAAGTTGATGGTGTATGTGTGAGTGCAGATCTAGGGGATACTCGTGATTAGTAGCTAAGGAAGGGCTATTAGAACCCGGTGGCACACGGTAAGGTTACGGTAAGGCTTCGGCTTTTGTTAAATATTTTGATTAAGTATGGGTGATTGATTGAAGGTTGGTTGGTTGTAGGTTCAAGACCAAGGATAGTATAGCACGTCGCAGTAACCAGGTGTGTACAAACACTACACACACATGAGATCGACAATGCCGGAAAGCCAAAAAGCCGAAAGTGGCTAAATAGGCCTGGTGGGCCCTGGGGCTAAGTTTGATGAAATTAATTGATTTGGTTATATGAATTGAGTTAGTCATGCATGTTGCATGATCTTGAATTGTTTTGGGCCTAATAGGCCATACGAGTGAGATCTGGGCCTAATAGGCCATAAGGATGTGATTTGGGCTTAATGGGCTATATGAACGTGAGATAGGCTTGATGGGCTTTATGGGAACGTAGACAAGTATGCTAGGGTTTAATGGACTTTAGGCCTAGTTCTGAACAACTTTTAAACTGCATAAGACTTAATTTAATAATCAACATGTCCGGGGACAAGTCGCTGGGTTAGAGTGTGGCAATGGACATATGTATGTCTAGGATTGGATCTAGGGAGAGCTTGGTACTTAAGCGGTTCTAACGACCCACCTCCTCTTATCTGGAATCCTACCTGGTGCGTAGTGTCTGTTCACTTTAGCCGCAAGGACTTGTTAATGGGCCAAAGTTCATAACTAAAACTCGAGAGGGACCAAAATACCCCTAATTTGAAAATTACCAAAATACCCTTAGTTTAAAAATTTCCAGAATATCCTTAGATTTGCAAAATTACTAAAATACCCCTGATTTGTAAAATTACCAGAATACTCTTGATTTGTAGAATTACCAAATATCCCTGATTTACAAAATTTCCAAAATACCTCTATTTTGCAAAATTACCTAAATACACATATAGGGTAGAATTACGGAAATACCCTTGGGTAGTGAAATGACTAAAATATCCTAAGTGCCGAATGTGTGAAAATGTGTATGTTGCATTCATGAAATATATGTTGCACTTGGGTGGGTTTTGATGATACAGAGGAAGATTTGAGGATCGCATAGTCGCTTGACGACCATGGATCCACCGGTGGCTTTAAGCCTATTATATGCTTAGCAGCCTTGCTGCAACGTTGAGTAGTGTCGCTGTTGGTGCTACCTTTGTAGTGTAGGGATGGGTGGGTTGATATTTATATCCCCACAGGAGTGTAGGGTTGGAAGGGAAATGGAGTGCAGGGCTGGATTTGGGATGGGTGCATTGCATTCATGTGATATTGATGTGATATGAGGTCATTGTGGGCTAAGGCCCAAGACCCTGATTTTGATAGGGCTTAGGCCCAATGTGATAATTGCATGTTGATTGGTTACCAAGGGTAGTACGCACTGAGTTTCGAACTCAGCCCCTTTTTATTAAATGTTTCAGGTGATCTTTAGTAAACGGCTCGACGTGGGAGAGGACACGGAGATGGCCACATTACATGATATTTAGAAGTTTTATTTATTTGTCTCAAAAGACATGATTTTAATTAATTTATTTTCGTTGGATGTAATAAGGCCTTGTACTCCGAATTGACTTTGTATTTTGAGTTTGGTTGTTTTAATTGTTTACTTAATTATTAAACCTGAGTAAATTTCTTATGTTTAAACATGGTTTTCGGAATACTTAAAATAATTAAATGGGCTTTTATCATTACTTAACAAGACTCAAGGATTTTAGGCTTTTGGGTCTTAAATTTTAACTTAGCAAAATCGTTTTGAATTATGCCTTTGATGTGATATTCTCAGATTCGGCCATAATGTTTGGGCTGGGTCTGGGGGTGTTACAGGCTCGTACATGGGTGTGTGACTGGCCGTGTGATGCAAGTTAGTGTCGACCACGGGTGAGGCACATGGGCGTGTCTCAGGCCGTGTGGACAAGGCAGTATGTATGCCCTGTTTTCCCACGGCTTGGACGTACGGGCGTGTCCGAGGCCGTGTGAGGCACACAGCCTACCCACACGGGCGTGTGACCTCTGCAGCTTTGAAAAATGTTTAATTTTTCTAAAAATTTGGTATGTGTTCGGTTTAGTTCCGACCCCTTTCTAACACGTGTTTAAGGTCTCGTAGACCTCATTAAGGGACTATATGTTTATATTTTGATATGTTTGGATGATGATTGATTTTGTGTTGTAAAATGATTGTAAATATTCCTGATTGATAGGTAATGCTTCTTAACCCTAGACCGGTAACGGTTTCGGGTTAGGGGTGTTAAACAAACCGATGGTCAATCTGAGAGAGTGATACAAATTCTTCAAGATATGCTTCGTTGTTGTGTTTTAGAATTTGAAGGCAACTGGGAGAAATATTTGCCATTGGTTGAATTTGCGTATAACAACAGCTTTCAATCAATCATAAAGATGGCACCATATAAAGCATTGTATGGTCACAAATGCCGAACTCTATTATACTGGATCGAGCTTAGTGAGAAAAAGACTTACGGGGTTGGTTTGATTAGAGAGACTGAAGAGAAAGTGAAAGTAATTCGTGATAGTTTGAAAGTAGCTTTAGATCGACAGAAATTGTATGTGGATTTGAAACATAAAGACATTGAATCTCAAATCGGTGACGGAGTATTCTTGAAAGTGTCTCCGTGGAAGAAAATCCTTTAATTTGGTCGCAAAGGCAAATTGAGTATGCGATTCATCGGGTCGTATGAGATCATAGAAAGTATAGGGTCAATAGCATATCGGCTAGCTTTACCATCAGAGTTAGAAAGAATCCACAATGTATTTCATGTTTCAGTGTTGCGTTGATATCGATCAGATCCGTCACACGTAATTTCTCCAACAAAGATTGAAATTCAACCGATATGTCGTATAACAAAGAATCGATCAAAATTTTAGCTCGAGAGGTTAAAGAATTGAGAAATAAAAGCATAGCTTTAGTGAAAGTTTTATGGCAATGTCACGAGGTTGAAGAAGCCACGTGGGAACCCGAGGAAGCTATGACAAAACAGTACCCTAACCCCTTTTCTAGTAAGATTTTCGGGGACGAAAATTCCTAAGGAGGGAGTTGTAACAGCTCGTTTTTAGCCAAATCGGAACAGTGGTTTTGGGATTACAAATCTTAGGTCAAAACATTTATTTTATTATTATTTGAGCTCTACAGTATGATAAAATGATCATGTGAAAATTTTGTTAAGAAATTTTATCGTTTGAGTGTTTAATTTGATAAAAAGGACTAAATCGCGTAAAGTGTAAAACTTATGTTCTATTTGCTAAAAGTATTAAATGGTTATGAAATTAAATGGTGGAGGCCCTTATGTAGTAATTAGCCCATTGTTAATGATAATGGACAAAGATAGACATCTTTTAAATGGTTTTATAAGGTTAATTAAGTAATTATATAATTAAATGGTAAATGAATAAAACAAAAAGGCCATTTATTTTATTCTCATCTTTCTAACAGAAAATTAGGGTGAAGAAAGCCATTAAAATATCTTGAAGCATTCGTCCACGTCATGTTTAATTGTAAGTTCATTTTTGTCTCATTTTTAATGATTTCTATGTTTTTGAGATCGTTGCAGCTTAATCTAGCTAGCCCAGGGACTATTTTGCAAAATTGTTAAAGGATTAGGGTTTTGTCATTTATGAATGTTGGTATATTTTGATGTTTGATGATAGAAAATGCATGCTTGTTGTTAGATAAACAACATTTGAAAAGGGATTTTTGGTAAAATTATAAATTAGGGATTTAATTGAGAAATGTTGAAATTTTGTGGTTAAATTGTGAAATAAATGAAAAATATGGTCTACTAGGGACTTAATTAAAGTTCGGCTAGTATGGGTATAGGTTGAATTGCATGAAATTGTATTTTTATGAGATAAGGACTAAATTGTAAAAATGTGAAATATTAGGTGCAAAAATGTAAAGTTGCTTAAATGTGTATTTTGGACTAAATTGAATAGAGTGCTAACTAAATAAGTTAATTTTGATTATATTTAGATCAAGAAAAGTGAAATACGGATTTAGATCGGGGAAAGAACAAAGTATTGGATTACTAAACTTGTTTCGTCATTTTTACATTCGAGGTAAGTTTGTATGTGCTAAACATTATTATATTTGTGTTTTAAATGCTTTGATATTGCATAAATTGTGAATACAACACTACTGACATATTCGATGACAATTCGACAAGTGTGAAATCCCGATTGAACCTTAAGAATAGATTAGGATACGAATGACATGTCATTAGGGGTTATGTGATTTGGGTGCTGGTCTGTACGTCCTACCGGTGGTTGAGTTATTCGGCATGTATTGCGGATACTCGTCAGTTTGTGTGAGCAGCACCAGCATGTGTGAGTAGACTCATTGATAGCTCGAGAGTGAGCATTATATGTGATATGAGATTTAGATAGCCTCGGCTATGTATGTGGCACTTAGGGTGCGAGATTCTCAAGTATCCGATAGTATTTCAAATGGCTCAACGGGTAAATCAACGATGCGAATAAGTATCTAATTGATACGAGATGGTACAGGTATGTACATAAACAGTACAAATATTGAATCGGAGAAACTTGTGAAATTTTTATCTAACCTTGTGAATGAAAATTCTGGTAGGTTAATGGTTTAAAATGGGATATGTTATAATATGTTTAAATTGCTTGAATTATGCATATTTGGTAACTTAAGTTTATAGCTATATGAACTTACTAAGCTTTATAGCTTACATTTTCTATTTTTCCGTGTTTTATAGTGAAATTAAAGCTAGCTTGGATTCGGGAATTATCGGAGACTTCATCACACAATAAAACTATCATTTTCGTACTTTTGAATCTATTTATGGATATATGGCATGTATAGGATTATGGTCACTTTGATATATTGTTTTGGTAATGAATTTAGTCATTTGAAATGTCTCGTAAATGTTAAGTGTTTGGTTTTGTATATTGCCATGAGAGTTGGCTTAATTTGGTTGATTTGGTTATGTATATATTTTTGCAAATGGCTCTTTTTATGTGTTTGATTATGGATATGTGATTCTAGTTAGTATTTGATAATTAGGGGTACTAAATGGTTGATAACTGAATTTGATATGTTTGTGAGATTAGGCTAAAAGATGCAAAATTGGAAGTGTTCATATTAATGATTTGAGATTATGAATTATGGTATGAAATGGAAAGGCATATTGTGGTATTGATGTGTTTTGTATTGGTTGGTATTGAAATGGTATGAATTATGCTTTGTTGAGGTTAATTGAATGCCTATTTTTATGCAATGAATTGTGTCATTTGGTTTGGTGTAGGTATATGCAAATTGGGTGGCAAAATGGCTTGGTAACTAGCCTATTTTTGTCCACACGGGCAGAGACACAAGCGTATGTCTCAGCCGTGTGTGACACATGGTCAGGTTACATGACCGTGTGCCCCCTAGTATTGAATTAAAAATCAAGTCAGTATGCTCCACACAGCCTCACACATGGGCATGTGACTTAGTCATGTGGCATAAGTCAGTTACCCTATAGGTTTGGCAAGGCCTAGCATATGGCCTGACACACGGGCGTGTGTAGCCATTTCTTAGGGCACATGGGCTAGCCACACGGGTGTCTGTGCTGGCCGTGTGACCCAAGTCAGGGAGTTACATAGGGTCAGACACGGGCTGAGACACGGCCATGTGGTCCCATTTCAAATGTGCACACGGCCTGTGACACAGGCATGTCTTTGGCCGAGTGAGACACAAGGTTGGGCCACACGGGCGTCTGTCCCCTATAGTTTGAAAATTTTTCTAAGTTTTGTAAAAATTTCTTGAGTTATTGGTTTAGTCCTGAACGACCCCGAATGGATGTTTTGGGCCTCGTAGGCTCATATTAGGGACAATGTGAATGAGTTTGATTGATGATTATTTGGTCATGATGAATGTATGAGGAATGAATGTTTAATTTTGTAATGAGTCTGGTAATGCTCCGTAACCCTATTCAGGCAATGAATACTGGTGAGGGGTGTTACACATTGCTAGAAGGAAAAAGCACGTCAAAACCCAGCTCGCTCATATCCACCCCATCAAGAGCATTGAAGGGGCCACTAGCAACTTGAGCGTGCAGAAGTATGTTCATTTTCAACTTTGAAATAGAACTCAAGACATTCTCAGTTGTTTTCTCTTTGAACTTTTCCAGGGCCCCAGACTGCTTCCGCATAGTAGCCTCCACCTAGTCCTAGCACTCCTTAATCATTTTCTCGAGGGAGGCTGCATGCTCCTCAATTATCCTCCTTACCTCAGCCTGTGCAACCTCATTACTCTACCTCTTAGTGACCACCTCACAAGCTATCCCCTTCATCTTGATCTCAGCAACAACCAGGCATTCTGTAAGATCTCTATTCTACTTATTAATGATTTCATTTTCTTCCCTCACCTTGAGATACAACTCGCAAACCCTAGCCAACTCTACCTTAGTCTCTCCAAGCTCCTTCTGGCAAGCCTTTTTATACCTCAACCCAATCATATTAGCTTCAGAAAGCAGGAATCGCATAGATGAAGGCAGGCTCGATGCTAGGGCTAATCACGCCTTGCTTAGCCTAATAGCCTCTGGCACAAAAGCTTCCCATCCAAGGGCCACATCATCAGGATTATAAGGGTACTTCTGCGAGCTCAAATCTTCATTCCATAGAAATGGACCTCTATTACTTCCAACTGGAGCTTCTCCGATAAAAGGCATAGAAAGAGAGACATGAGGGGCACGATGGGGTAAGATGGGGAGTATCTTCAACAATGGTAATCGGCAAGCTGGCAAGGGGAACAAATGGCAAGTTTTCCATCGGAGAACTGGGAGAATTTGAAGCTTCAACCACTGCAGTAATAGAACCAACAGGGTTTGTCGTTCTCTTATTACACCACTTTACTTGTTCACTATTCCCCTCTGATAACTCTTGAAAAAAGAGTTATATTTAAGGCCTCTAAATGAAATTAATTGGTTGTAATTAAGTGGATACATTTGCTTTCTTAGGATATTTTTACAACATTGCAGAACAAAGCTTGGATTACGATATAATGGTCATTAGTTGTTACTTTTATCACTTGGGGAGGAAAGGTATGGTTTTGTGTGAACACAGGTGTAGGAAGAGGAAGAAGATGGAGAGGGAAAATAAATGAAATGAAATATTTCCATTGCACATGGTGAGATTGATTGTAAATAGAATTGTCATGCAATTCTGGGAAGATGACTCAACACTCTATCCATGTCACTCTCAGCCAATTGTGCGTGTACCAGAAAAATCAACCTGAAAAGTGGAATGAAAAATGTGCGTTGTGGTGGGACGAATCTACCCAATAAAAGAAGGAGAGAGAAGAAGAAAAGAAAGGAGGAGGATAATTAGTGTAATAGAAAAATTGGTTATAGACGTTTCTCTCTGCGTAGAGCAGAACTCCGTTGGAGAATTTTAGAGAAAGGTAGCAACTAAGAGAGCAGAGTAAAGGTATGAAGAAAGGGAAGAGACATCTACCCTGGATTCATGAGCAACCTAAAGATCAGAGAGAAGCTGGAGTGTGGCGAGAAATCATATATTTTTTCCTTTGTTTTCCTAACTTCTATGATTCAAACTTATTTTGAGAATGTTGGTGAATGATTTTATTTTGGTGTTAACTTTTCCATTTATGAACTAAATCTTTTCTGTGATGGAGTTATTTAGGTGAATGTTTTATCAACTTTAATGCTTATGATTTGAAATTGTTTGTCACTGTTTCATTCAATTTATGTTTATTTTAAATACATACATGCAAGCTCTAGACATAGTTGATTGTGTGTTGTGCTCTTTGATGTATTATTTAATTTTGAAAAGGTTTAAATATACTGGATCTTGAATCATTTGACGCAAGCAAATACTTGACAAAATATTCATAGCACTCTAGACATAAATGTTGCAAGTTATGCAGAGAAGAATATTCATTATAGTTATTAATCCAGAGTTCTATAGACATACACTAACTTAGATTTTTATCTTAAGATCTAGCTATCGAAAGAGGCAGGTTATAGTAGTGACTCTCTGAGTAGTTGATTAGACAATATTTTGCCATGGCATTATTTTGATATGAGCATTTCACCTGAATAATTCCAACCTTATTCATTCAACAAAAGAATTACCATTGCCACTACATTTTATTTTCCATATCTTTTTTTTTTTAGCATTTGATTTCATTAATTCATTATATAAACATCCTATTCAACCTGAGAGTATTTCTTGCTATTTAGCATAGTTAATAGGATTATAATAAGTTACTCAACTTCTTACCAATTTCTGATCCCTGTGGAGACAATACTTGCTTATCACTTTATTACTTGAATGACGTGTACACTTGCACAATTGCATTAGTCATTTACACGCAACAAGCTTTTGGAATCATTGTCAGGGATCGGAAACATTGGTGAAAAGTTGATTTGTTATTATTCTTGTTATTTTTGTAAGAGTAGTTAATTAGTATTTTATTTGATTTTTCAAATTTGTATTAGTGCATGATAAGAAGTATTCAAGAGGATACGAAATATTATTTTGATCCTGAAATTGAAAGGACATTAAGGCGAAGAAGAAAAGAGTTAAGAGAAGAGAGGATTATAAATGATCCAATCAGAGAAGATCAAGTACTCCAGAATAAAAGGAATCCTCGAATTATAGATGACAGAAACACACCAATCAGAGAACATGTAGTGCCTATTTTGTATGATCTAAATCCAAGAATTGTTAAGGCACATATTTAAGCTCAACACTTTGAATTAAAACCAGTAGTGTTTCAGATGCTGCAAACAGTAGGGCAGTTTAGTGGTCTACTTACTAAAGATCCAAGATTGCAATTGAGACTTTTTCTTTAAGTCTGTGGCTCATTCAGGCAACAGGGTGTTCCTATAGATTCCCTTATATTAAAATTTTGTGACTCATTCAGGCAGTAGGGTGTTCCTACAGATTCCCTTATATTAAAATTGTTCCCTTATTCATTACAAGATTGTGCCAGATCATGGTTGAATGTGTTACCATCAAGTACGATGGCATCATAGAATGAACTGTGTCAGAGATTTCTACATAGG
The DNA here is from genome assembly GCA_005393395.2 of Gossypium australe. Taxonomy (NCBI): domain Eukaryota; kingdom Viridiplantae; phylum Streptophyta; class Magnoliopsida; order Malvales; family Malvaceae; genus Gossypium; species Gossypium australe. The sequence continues at coordinate 95,536,929 of CM016624.1, forward strand.
TAAAATCATCCCAACATGAATTCCAAGCTTAGGAATGACATTACATTGTTCAGGCAATTTGAAGATGAGACATGATATGAAGCATGGGAGCGTTTCAAGGAATTAATTAGAAAATGTCCGATGCATGGTTTTCAGCATTGGACACAGATGGAAATGTTCTATAATGGATTAAATGCTCATATGCGAATGGTGGTGGATGCATCTGCTAATGGGATGTTGCTTGACAAATCCTATAATGAAGCATACGAAATTTTGGAAAGAATAAACAAATAATGATTATCAGTACCCCACTATTAGAGTTGGAACTAGTAGAAGAGTTGCTGGAACAATGGAACTTGATGCGATCACATCGTTAATAGCTCAAGTATCTTATTTAACAAATATGATTAAAACTTTGAAAAGACCCTCCACAGTGTAGGAGATGAAGGTTGCAGAACTAGCATGCGTATACTATGGAGAAGATCATGTTTTTGATGAATGCCAATCCAATCCAGCCTTTGCATATTACATGGGGAATTTTAATCATTGTAACAACAATGCCTACTCCAACACCCACAATCCAAGGTGGAAACAACATCCAAATTTCAGCTGGAGTAATCAGGGAATGAGAAATGCCAGCACTGTTAATAGACAGAATATGGCTGGTGTACCACTTGGATACAATCAACCAATGCCGCGACAAAATGTGCAACAAAGTTTGTCATCTTCAAAATCAACTATGGGAGCTCTTTTAAAAGAGTATATGGCTAAGAATGATGCAATTATTCAGAGCCAGACAACTTCCTTAAAAGCTCTAGAGAATCAAGTGGGACAAATTACCACAACATTAAGTTCCAAACAACAAGGAGCATTGCCTAGTGACACGGAAAGTTCTTGACCTCAAGGAAAGGAACAATGTAAGGCCATAACATTCCGGAGTGGCATTCATCTGCCAGGAGTTGTAACTGATGCCTTTATTGAAGAGGAAAGTTCAAAAGTTCCCAAAAGCATAAGTTTCAATTCAGTAGTGGAACAGACAAAAAAAAAATGTGAGTAGAAAAAAGAATATAGAAGAAAATTCATCTTGCAGAGCCAATACAAATGTCATGGCAAAGCAACATCAACAAAATGAAGGAAGACCACCGCCACCTTTTCCCCAGGATTTCCAAAATTTGAAACAAGATGCTCAATTTAAGAAATTTTTGGAGGTCTTGAAGCAATTATACATCAACATACCTTTGGTGGAAGCATTAGAAAAAAATGCCTAACTGTGTGAAATTTATGAAAGATATCCTATCCAATAAGAGAAGGTCAGGGGAGTTTGAAACCGTTGCACTTATTGAAGGGTGCACAGCAATGCTAAAGAACAGACTTCCACCAAAATTAAAAGATCCAGGAAGTTTCACTCTACCCTACTCGATTGGAAACCATTATGTAGACAAAGCATTATGAGATTTAGGTGCATATATCAATCTAATGCCTATGTCTATTTTAAAGAAACTTGGGATAGGAATTACAAGACCTACTACAGTCACACTACAACTAGTTGATAGATCACATGTCCATTCAGAAGGTAAAATTGAAGATGTACTAGTAAGAGTTGACAAGTTCATCTTTCCAACAGATTTTATTATTCTGGAATGTGAAGCAGATAGAGGTACCTATAATACTTGGACGACCTTTCTTAGCAACTGGTAAACACCGCTTGATGTATAGAAAGGTGAGTTAACCATGAGAATTAATGATCAGTAGTTCACATTTAACGTGTTTGATGCTTAAAAGTGTGCAAACCTAGATGAAGAATGTCATGCTGTAGAATTTGTTGACATTGTAATTTAGGAAGAGTTTGTGTGGCATGTGCACAACAATTTTGAAGCAGACTCTATCAAATAAATGAAACAGAATTGACTGAAGAATATGGAAAATTGATGGAAATCAGCAATTTGAAAATGGATGCACAATCATTAGACTTATCAAGTCACTCTTTCAATCCTCCTCCCTCGTCAATAGAAGATCCACTTGTGCTGGATTCGAAGCCATTACCAGTGTATTTGAACTATGCTTACTTGGGAGATAATGATACACTGCCTGTAGTTATCTCTGCCATGGTTACAATAAACCAGGAGATACAATTACTAAAGGTCTTAAAAAAATACAAGAAAGCTTTAGAATGGTCAATTGTGGATATCAAAGGAATTAGCCCAGTAATCTGCATGCACAATCGCACATTGGGCCTTAGCCCACTTAATATGACATACAAAATATGAATGTAATGTGTCCCAGCCCAACCTAATTTTTCCGTCCTCTACACGCCACCCGTACCAGCCCAACACACCGTGGGGATTTCTACAATCAACCCTCCATCCGCTACACTCCATATATGTGTCACCAAGCCACTGGTGACAGAGTCACTAATTCTAACATGTGGGGCCAACCCACTTGTGGTACCAAACCACTAGTGACAATCCCTGATAATCGTATATGTGGGGCCAACCCACTGTGGTACCAAACCACTGGGACAAGTCACAGAATCAACATATATATATATATACGTGGTGTCAAACCACCGTGGTACCAAGCCACTGAGACTTAGTCAATGAATCAGATATGTGGGGCCAACCCACTGTGGTACCAAACCACTGTGATAGTCTTTAATAACACTTCCCCTTTCGCATCATATTCCAAACCCATGCAATATGGCATAATAATTCGTGTTGAGGTATGTCATGTATGCAGAACATATATCAGATATAACGTATGAAACGACATACCATCATAATCAGAATAACCAAAATACAACATAATCAAGCTATTCAACCCCTAAGGGTATAATAGTAATTTTACCTACCGAGGGTATTCTGGTAATTTACCTACCAAGGGTGTATCAGTAATTTCGCACCTGCAATGGCCTTTCTGAGGCCCAATGTCACCTCGAGCGAGTCAACTACCATTTCCGGTTGTTACCGGACTATTGGGCCTAAAACCCGATTTTGACCCATTCGGGACTACATGCTCGTGAGGCCCACCTAGCACAAATCTAGCCACGTATATGAGATTCATCTAGTCTAGTCCAATATATACTATTCAATTACACAATTTATTCATATGGCCCCATTTCGGCCCATCGAGGCCCAAGCAGCCACAACCCACAAGAACACTACTGATGGCCTCAGCTGTCGCGTCGAAGCCCCCCACACGTGCGCTCGTATGCTCGTATGGCTACTATCGCCGTGTGACCGGCATTTCGGCATTTGCCGCTCTACAACTAGAGTAGAGAAGTACACACCTGATAGGAATTCTAACACTTCTAAACCGCGCTCCGAATGCTCCTACGCCCAACGCCCACCAAGTTATGTTTCCTCCTATCATAGAATGCTCTATATATAGCTAGCTTCTCACCTTCCTTCTTTGTATCTTTCCGATGTGGGATCCCTTCGTCAGTAGAGTTTAAATCCAACTCAAACTCTTGCCATCCAATTCGTAAAATAAATACTCCCTTGCTTTTCATGAGATTCGAACCTAGGCTCCCCTGTAGCATAATCCACGCCACTAACCACTTGGTCACAAGCTCCTCTTGTGTCTTAAACCATGCGCAACTAAATATAAATCTATAGCCAAATTCTAAGGTCCATGTAAAGAGAAAACCAAAATGCAAGAGCCAAGACTTGAACCTTGGCCTCCTTCTTTCCTTGTGGTGCCACCCCCTTGTTCCTTAAGTGGCGTCACTTTGCCACTACACCACACACTCCTCTTGTGTCATTTTTCTCCATATTTTATTCTTAAAGCCTACCTACTAACTCCCAGGGTTTTATTCACCTAAAACCAAAATTTTTCCTAAGCCCAAGTTTGATCCCGGGACTTCATAGAAGCCCTCTAAGCTTCCAAAATCACTCACCTAATAGGTCCAACTAGCATTAGAGCCGTTCTCTTGTTCTCAAAAATTTTAAACGCTACTACTCCCAAGGCCTATTGGGTCCAATCCTACTAGGCCCAATTTCGGGATGTTACAAATCTACCCTACTTAAAGAAATTTCGTCCTCGAAATTTCCAGTTAACAAACAGTCGTACATCCTAACCTACAGCACTTCGCTCGTGCTGCGCACTCTGATTCTAATACACTTATAACCTACTCTTGTTTTACAGACAAGCCAACATCTAACCACAGAAGCAAGTCGATATCTATCATATGTACATTCAATTTTTATATTCAAACATCACATCTACACATCACAGAATAAATACAACACATAATAGAATATAGTGTAAAAAGGGAACTTACTGATTTGGTGCCGGAGACTCGGCCATACCTCAAAAATAAAACACATATTTCTTACACAATATTTCAAACCAATTTTTGGAAAACATTGTTGAACCCACTCCACAGTCGAGTTTTGCAACCTAGACTCTGATACCAAAATTGTAACACACCAAACCCGGTCTAGACGTTACGACCAGATCTGGCATGTCACAGAGAAAGGTTATAAAAAAAACTTTGGAATTTAAAGGAAAATCGTGAATTTGAAATTTGTCGTTTTTAGGTGATATTATAAAAACAGAGATTTGTAGTTTTAAGAAAATTTCCGAGTAGTGTTAATCGATAGTTTGTTATCTTTGTTGGCATTTGTGAGAAAAATGGTTGTTTATGCTACGTATGTTTTGAAAACTCCAATTTAGCTTTCACGTTAACATATATAATAATGTCATATCATAAATAAATAATAATTTAAGAAAAAACAAATATTAATTTTAGAAGGCCTTATTTCATAACAATATCCCCAATTAAAAATGATTATATGAAAGAAACGAGTTTACGAAAAGAAACATTTTATGGCCTCCACGAGTCCGCCTCGGCTCCCAGATCCACGATCTACTAATTACCTGCAAGTTAAGCAGAGGGGTGAGTCACCAAGACTCAGTGTGTAATTCCCCTTATTTCGCATAAACGGCTTCAAGCCCACAATCGCACATTGGGCCTTAGCCCACTTAATATGACATACACAAAATATGAATGTAATGTGTCCCAGCCCAACCTAATTTTTCCGTCCTCTACACGCCACCTGTACCAGCCCAACACACCCTGGGGATTTCTACAATCAACCCTCCATCCGTTACACGCCATATATGTGGCACCAAGCCACTGGTGACAAAGTCACTAATTATAACACGTGGGGCCAACCCACTTGTGGTACCAAACCACTAGTGACAATCCCTGATAATCGTATATATGGGGCCAACCCACTGTGGTACCAAACCACTGGGACAAGTCACGGAATCAACATATATATACGTGGTGTCAAATCACCGTGGTACCAAACCACTGAGACTTAGTCACTGAATCAGACATGTGGGGCCAACCCACTGTGGTACCAAACCACAGTGACAGTCTTTAATAACACTTCCCCTTTCCCATCATATTCCAAACCCATGCAATATGGCATAATAATTCGTGTATGAGGTATGTCATGTATGCAGAACATATATAAGATATAACGTATGAATCGACGTACCATCATAATCAGAATAACCAAAATAATACATAATCAAGCTATTCAACCCCTAAGGGTATAATAGTAATTTTACCTATCGAGGGTATTTTGGTAATTTACCTACCAAGGGTGTATCAGTAATTTCGCTCCTGCAATGGCCTTTCTAAGGCCCAATGTCGCCTTGAGCGAGTCAACTACCATTTCCGGTTGTTACCAGACTATTGGGCCTAAAACCCGATTTTGACCCATTCGGGCCCACATGCTCGTGAGGCCCACCTAGCACAAATCTAGCTACGTATATGAGATTCATCTAGTCTAGTCCAATATATATTACTCAATCACACAATTTACTCATATAGGCCCACTTCGGCCGATCGAGGCCCAAGCAGCCACAACCCACAAGAACACTACTGATGGCCTCAACTGTCGCGTCGAAGCCCCCCACACGTGCGCTCGTATGCTCGTATGGCTACTATCACCGTGTGACCGGCATTTCGGCATTTGCCGCTTTACAGCTAGAGTAGAGAAGTACACAACTGATAGGAATTCTAAAGCTGCTAAACCACGCTCCGAATGCTCCTACACCCAACGCCCACCAAGTTATGTTTCCTCCTATCATAGAATGCTCTATATATAGCTAGCTTCTCACCTTCCTTCTTTGTATCTTTCCGATGTGGGATCCCTTCGTCAGTAGAGTTTAAATCCAACTCAAACTCTTGCCATCCAATTCACAAAATAAATACTCCCTTGATTTTCATGAGATTCGAACCCAGGCTCCCCTGTAGCATAATCCATGCCGCTAACCACTTGGCCACAAGCTCCTCTTCTTTCTTAAACCATGCGCAACTAAATATAAATCTATAGCCCAATTCTAAGGTCTATGTAAAAAGAAAACCAAAATGCAAGAGCCAAGACTTGAACCTTGGACCTCATTCCTTCCTTGTGGCGTCACCCCCTTGTTCCTTAAGTGGCGTCACTTTGCCACTACACCACACACTCCTCTTGTGTCATTTTTCTCCATATTTGATTCTTAAAGCCTACCTACTAACTCCCAAGGTTTTGTTCACCTAAAACCAAAATTTTTCCTAAGCCCAAGTTTGATCCCGGGACTTCATAGAAAGCCTCTAACCTTCCAAAATCACTCACCTAATAGGTCCAACTAGCATTAGAGCCGTTCTCTTGTTCCCAAAAATTTTAAATGCTACTACTCCCAAGACCCATTGGGCCCAATTCTACTAGGCCCAATTTCGGGATGTTACAATGGTGATAGTCAAATTATTAAAGATGAATTCACTGATGAGCAGTTATGGTTGGTTATGACATTGCCATTGTATGCTAATATTGTCAACTTTCTAATCTGTGGGTTGCTGCCACCTGCACTTAATCATTAAGGAAAAAAAAAGAAATTCCTTCACGATGTTAAGCAATATTACTAGGATGAGCTATTTCTATTCAAGTAATGTGCAAATCAAGTAATTCAAAGATGTATTCCAGATGGTGAATTTCAAAGTATCCTGCATCATTGTCATTTAGCACCTTATGGTGGACATTTTGGAAGCATGTGAACTACTGCAAAGGTTCTCCAATCTGGTTTTTATTTGCCCATCATGTTTAAAGATGCTAATGAATTTTTTCAAAACTGTGATCACTGTCAAGGAACTAGTAACTTATCTAGAAGACACGAAATGTCGCTGGAAAATATTTTAGAGGTGGAGTTATTTGATATTTGGGGAATTGATTCCATAGGTCCGTTCCCACCATCCTTGGGAACATCTACATTCTTGTCGCGGTGGATTATGTCTCCAAATGGGTTGAAGCTATGGCTTTACCTACAAATGATGCCAGATTAGTTCTGCGATTCCTGCATAGAAATATTTTTACCAGGTTTGGTACCACCGATACCTGAAATAGTGATGAAGGTTCACATTTTGATTACAATTAGTTACCAGCGCTCTAAACAGATATGGGGTTAAACATAAAACTGCCACGGCATATCACCCACAAACAAATGGACAAGGTGAAGTTTCCAATACAGGAATCAAGCAGATTCTAGAGAAAGTTGACAATCCTAACCAGAAGGATTGGTTAGTAAGGTTGGATGAAGCTTTGTGGGCTTATCGCACAGCTTTCAAGACACCATTAGGAATGTCACCTTTCAAGCTTGTCTATGGTAAACCATGTCATTTTCCAGTTGAGCTAGAACACAAAACATTTTGGACAATCAAAAAACTAAACATGGACTGGGGTGCTACTACTGCCACTCATTGCCTACTAGAGTGTAATGAGATGGATAAATTTCAAGCTCAAGCTTATGAGAATGCGATACTATACAAAGAAAAGACAAAGCGGTGGCATGACAAGAAAATTTTACCACGGCAATTTGTACATGGACAACAAGTCTTGCTCTTCAATTCTAGACTTAAACGATTTCCTGGCAAATTAAAGTCGAGATGGTCTGGACCATTAATAAGTCGAGTGTATATACCCTCATGGAGCTGTCAACGTTAAAGATGGAAAAACAGGAACCACTTTAAAAGTTAATGGTCAACACCTGAAACATTATTCTGGAGCTCCTATAATGCGCGATAAAAATTTTATTTCTATTTGCAATACTTAATAATTGTTCTTTTGCATAAATTTTTCTATTGTTATTTTTTCTTATTTGTTACCCAATAAGTTTATTTAACTATTTATTTTCTCTTGTTACAGGTTTTCCCTTGGGCCAGAATACATACAAATTAAAACCATTGGCCCAAATTCTTTTAATTCTCACATATTTGTGCTAATTCCATTTTCTTTTCCCACTAAATGTCAATTGTTTTGCCTTGTCAGCACATGATTAAGGCCAATCTTATCACACGTCACAATTTCTCCTCTCCCACGTTTTAACCTAGCTGATTTAGTTTCTTCCCACATTTTCATCCCGATTCGATTTCTACTTCTACTCTTTGTTTCATTCATAACCGCAATAAAATCTAGCCTTTTTCATTTTCTGACTTTCTATATTCTCTTCAATGGCTTCCCAAACAACTTCTTCTTCGACCTCTACCTCTCCATGCACTTTCTTCAGTAAACTTGCTGAAGAAAAATACCACAAAAATATTGACAAACAACTGCATGGAAAAATGATTCCTTTTCCAAGATGCTCCCTTCATGGGGTATACAGAGGCCATACCAGTAGTTGCCAAAAAGCATGGGTGGGGCATCTTCTGTCTCTATCCTGATGATGTCTTCCCAACGGTAGCTAAAGAGTTTTATGCCCACATTACTTCTCCTGACAATGCATTTATATTTGTGCATGGCGCATCAGTTCTATTTGATGAGGACTTCATCAATGCCCAATATAGACTGTCTGAAGATCCTGATGAGCATGCTGACTTTGTGAAGATATGTAACACTCCTAACCCATAACCATCACCAATCTAGGGTTAAGAAGCGTTACTAACATAACAGAACTTTTACGATCATTTTTCAAAAATAAATACATCATCATCATATCATAGCAAATCATATACATAGAGTCCCTTTAGAAGGTCTACGAGACATTAAACATGCATTGGGAAGCGGTCGGGACTAAATCGAACACATACAAAATTTTTCCAAAAATCATACATATTTCAAAGTTACAGAGGTCACATGCCCGTGTGGACAAGCCGTATGCCTCACACGGCATCAAACACACCCATGTGTCCAAGCCGTGGCAAAACAAGGCATACATACTGACTTGTCCACACAGCCGAAGACACGCTCGTGTGCTTGACCCGTGGGCAACACTGACTTAATTAACATAGCCTATCACACGCCCGTATGTCTGGTCGATGTGCGAGTCTGACTTGTTTCGAAATACAAACTTAATAGACACGATCGAGCCATACGCCCGTGTGCTAAACCATGTGGCCAAATATAGGCCATTTGCATGGCCAATTTACCACCCAAATTTGGTTTAACCTACAAGCTGAATTACAACATCACAAAACATACATTTTAAACACCATTCCCATCAACCAATTCAAGCATGAAACATACCACTTAAACATCACCAAAACATACCAATATAACCATTCACATAGCATCACATATACACCATATATCTATCATTTTCACATATCCAAAACACATACTAAAATTGTTCAACTATCAAGCCATATCACATGGCAAGATTTATACATCTCAAAACATCCCATAATAACTAGCCTATACATGACATATACCAAATATACAACTTTCAAAGTACCAAAATAGATGGTCGATAGTGTGGTTAAGTCACTGACGATCCCTGGATCCGAGCTAGCTTTAATGACACTGTAAAATAGAGAAAAACTTCACATAGTAAACTTTAAAGCTTAGTAAGTTCGTAATATAATACAAATAATTATAAATTCTTCATAATCTAATCCTTCTTGACTTTTCATTCACATACTCAACCATCTATTTCATACACGAAGTAACCAACCACATAGGTTCTGTACATACCTGTTCCATCATATATTCAGTTATCACAAATATCACATAATACTCGATGCCGTAAATCGTTCGATCTTCTTTAACCGTACAGATTACTCACACACTTAGTGCCAATTACTTAACCAAGACTTTAATAGCATCGCACACTTAGTGCCTTAGAAATAAACCTAATTTGGCTCGGTATCGCACACACAGTGCCAACTAATATAGTCGATGCTTTCTTTATCTCGCACACATAGTGCCATTTGCCACTGTATCAATTCTATTTATGCACACTTAGTGCCAGATCTCCTCAAACTCACATTTCACATTTACTAACTCAACAACCACATTTTCATTCATTACCTAACATGTGAACATAGTATAAACAATTCGTATTATACATGAACTTACCTCGGACGTAGAAACACGATACAAGTCAATCAATTGAGCACCTTGTTCTTGCCTCGATCTAAATCTAAATTTCTCTTTTCTTGATCCATACATATTCAAATTTAACTCTTTCATTCATCAAACCATTCAAAGACAAAATATGTTAACCCAACATTAAACTTTCATATTTCACCAACTATCAACACAGAGCTCACATATTCATCAATGGCATATCTCAAAATCATCATCAAATTCTAAAGTTCAGACATGGGCTTGATAGTATGCTAAGAAACGATCACAAAAATGTAGAAATCATCAAAAATCGAGCTCAAAACATACCTCAATCAAAGACAACAATGGTCGATCCCTAACTTAGTCTTTTTCTTTTCTTTTCTTGTGATTTTTGGCAAGATGAACATAATAATGGCCTTAAATTTATGTTTTGTTTTATTTATTATACATTAATTCATGTTTTACCATTTTGCCCTTTTATTAATTCATTTAAAATTCCACTAACTTAACCCATTTTTGTCCATCCAATCTATTTATGGTTTAATAACAACATAAGGACTTCTCATTTAATAAGACATGACAATTAAGCACTTTAACAATTTAGCACACAGCTTTTGCATTTTATGCGATTAAGTCCTTTTTTCAAAAATCGGCACACAAACGATAAAATTTTCACACAGAACTTTCACACGTACTTTATCACTTACTGTAAACACAGAAAATATTATTAAAATGTTTTTTTGACCTCAGATTTGTGGTCTCAAAACCACTATTCTGACTAGGATCTAAACCGGGATGTTACAAGATAATGTCCCTAGATCACTTAATCTAGGTTCTCACTGATGTTTGTGTGGAAGGTACACAATGGTCAATCTCAAGAAATGATTGCTACACTATCGACAGAGTCTCAGTGAAGCCTTAATGCAAGATTTGGTACCATTTCTTGAAAAACCCGTCTCATTCATTTTACACATAATGCTACAATCTCGAAGGATCGATGGTGAGCCAAAAGATTAACGATGGAAAAATTATCTTTCGTGAGATTCATCATTGTGCCCAAAAGAATACTGGCACATTAAATTTCCCCTTACTGATTACTGCACTATGCCAAAGAGCCAAGGTTCCCTTATCATCAAATGAAGATCACCTTCCGAACAAAGGGGCTATTACTAAGCTCATTGCACAAAAACTGGCTGGCAAGGAAATGCTAAGGAAAACTAGCACACGTCCATCTTCTCCACCTAGGATTACTTTTGCTGCCCCCTTGACTTCTCACACTGAGTTTGAAGGGCGAATGATTGAAGCTGCAGAGGGTTTGAAACAACAATTGTATGCATTGGAAAAGCATCAAAAAATGCTTGTCACTGACTTTGGCAAAGCTCAAGAGGAGATAGCCATCTTTTGGGGATATGTCTGCCAACGTGATATTTCTATTCGTAAATCCTTATAAAAGAATTTCTCATGCCCAATGCCACCATTTCCTATTTTTCCTAAGGAACTGTTATGAATCCTGATACAGAAGATGAAGAACCTACTACTTCTCCCATGTACAACCAAAAACCAGAGGGAGATGAAGCCAAGACAAAATTTGTCCATATTGAATCTGATAATGAGGGAATATATACCACTCAGACTACTGCACGTGCACAACCCAAGGCACCTATGACTGCCCAGGAACATGCAGTTCATCAACTGATTGATGAACTCACAAAGTCAGATACCGATGATGATGATGAAGAGGTACCCATTAACCAGCTTAAGAGAAAAAGATTCAAAAAGGCTGTTGGTAAAATCGTTCAAGCTTATAGTGATGACCAGGACAGGTCGCAACGTTACAAGAGAGCTACAAGGAAATCCACACAACGCAAGTGATGAATTTCCTTCCCTTCCAAGCTTGGATTTTTATATTTTAATGATCATTCATTTTGGTTTTTATCTATTTCATGCATTCATATAGCTTTTATTCATATTATTTTTTCATGTTCATGAATTGAGGACAATGCATCCCTTAGGTTTGGGGGTGTGTTGTGCATATAGACTTCATTGTTAATTGTTCATATAGTCCTTTTGCCGTAACATTCAATTTCCATTCAACTTCCTGCTTATGTGAGTATATGGTTATCAATAATGTTCAATGAGGATAATAACTCTTCTTTATAAACTTAGAAAACATTGTGATCATTGTTTGAACATGTTTAGCTTAGGACAATTGTTGACAAGGGATTTCTAAAAGTAGAATAATTGAAATATAATTAGGCTATAGTAGAATTCTTTAAATAAAGTTAGGAATTCTTGACCCAAGAACACTAACAGTGAATAATTTATGCCGTGGTAAAATGATAGTAACACTCCAATGCTTGAATCTGCTAAGTAAGTCAGTAACATTTTGTTTGCTCCATTATATTGTTGACCAGAAAAATGAGTTCAGATATGAGTGTTTGCCTGTATATATTTTAGGGACACTCCATTGAATTTTTAGGATAAATTGCTAAGAAGGTAGTTGTTTGCTCCATCTATCTTTTTAGTTAAAAGCTTTTGTTTCATGTCAAATTATGACATGATATAATAAATGGCAGTCTAGTGTATGCTCCATTAAGGTTGTCAAGTATAAAATCATATGACAATATGAATCCCCTAGAAAAATTTGGTGTTGGAAATTGAATAAGTGTTTAAAAAAACTGAGTTTAGAAGAGATATAATCTAAGTATATTTAGATAAATCTGCTATAGTTTTAATTACTGAAATATTTAGAAAGTTTTGCCTTTAGGAACCATTTTCTGCATTGTATTTTCTAAACAAGTTTACAAGAACTATAAGAATTTTTTCTTTGTTTCAGTAGAAGATTGCTGAGAATAGACACACACAATACGCTCATTATGATTTGGCAATACAATTAGTGATTGATTTTTTATGCAATTCCATGCATTCACTCATATTCATACATCATTTGCTTGAGGACAAGCAATAATTAAAGTTTAGGGGTGTGACAACTCTTGAAAAGAGTTATCTTTAAGGCCTCTAAATGGAATTAATTGGTTATAATAAAGTGAATACATTTCATTTTTAGGATATTTTTAGAACATTGCATAACAAAGCTTGGATTGTGATATAATGGTCATCAGTTGTTACTTTTATCACTTGGGAAGAAATGTGTGGTTTTGTGTGAACACATGTAAGAAGAGGAAGAAGACGAAGAGGTAAAATAATGGAAGTGAAACATTACCATGGCAAATGGTGAGATTGATTGCCAATAGAATTACCATGGCAACTCCGGGAATATGACTCAACACTCTATCCATGTAACAACCTGTTTTCAGTGGTATCAAAAATGTGGTTTCAGGACCACAGTTTTAACAAATAAATTATTATTTTATTATTATTTTAATTCTATGGGATTATATTAAGGTCGTATTAAAATTTCATTAAGAAATTTTGACGTTTGCTTGATTAATTAAGTGAAAATGACTAAATTGTAAAAGGTGAAAAAGTTAAGTTCTATTAGTTAAAAGGGTTAAATGGCTATGAAACCTTAAAACAAAAAACTTGAAAGAAAGATAAACCATTTAGTGTATTATTGGATGTGCATAGCATGGTTTTATTGAAATTTTGTTAGTTTTTAAATGTTAATAAGGTAAATATGTAAATAAACTTAAAACTAAAAGAAATTAAACAAGGTATCATCTTTTATTTCTTAACCCTAAATCAGTTTTCAGTGAATAAAATCTCCACAGATGGGTGTTTGGTTCAGCTAGCTTATTTCTTTGCATGGTATGTGATTTCAACCCCGTTTTTGATGATTTAAATGTTTTTTAGTTCATTTTAGCTTGCTCGAGCTAGCCCGGGGGTTCATTTGTAAATTTTTTAAAGGTTGAGGGTTATGCCATGAATGTTTTTGAGTAGGTTGTGATGTTAAATGATAGATTATGAATCTTTTTTTTTTGAAAAATAAACAAGTTTTGTTAAGTGATTTTTGATGAATTTTGGAATTAGGGACTAATTTGTTAAAGGTATAAATTCTAGGGTTTTATTGTGAAATGATGGTAAGTATGAGTCGTTTTCAAGGTCCCTTGCATGTTTTATTAACATGGATTTATATTAAAATGGTTAGATTTTAAGTTATAAGCTTAAGGACTAAATTATGAAAAGTTAAAATGTTAGGGGTAAATTGTTAATTTTGCATAAATATGAAATGTGGATTAAATTGAATACTTGAAGTGTTTAATTGATTGAAATTATCTATTTAGATCAAGATAAACAATGCTCGGACTTAGATCAGGAAAAACTTAAAGCTTCAGATTAGTTGATTTAACTTTTACGCCCTTAATTATCGAGGTAAGTTCGTATGAACGGTTATCGTATTAATGTCATTTAATTTGAATGTTTACTATTTTATTTTAATGTAAATAGATCGTAATATATAAATGTATCAATGTTATGATAAATTAACGGATAATGAGTCCCTGTTGAACCTTAGGAATTCTTAGGATACAAATGACATGTCATTAGGGATTTCATGTTTCAAGTGCTGGTCTTGAATGTCCTACTGATGGCCGAGGTCCTACATTTGTTACGGATTCTCCACAGCTTGTGTGAGCAGCATTGTGTACCTTTCATTTAGACCCACTACTCGTGTGAGTAGGCCTATTTCATAGCTCGTGTGAGCAATGATGTAAAAGAAAGGTTATGGGTATATGTAAAGGCACACTTCATATGATGTTTCTCGAGTATCTGATGTAATTCTAGATGGTTCAATGGGAAAGAAAAGGAAAAGGAAATGATAAGTATGTAAATGCAATAAATCATGACATTATGAAACATTGAAGGTGCAAAATGTTATATTTTTACATGATGAACCACATATCCTATGGATGATTTCGTATATATATAAACAAGTACTAACTTGTGAATTTGATGATGTTGTATAGGCTTATGGCAAGCTTATGGTTATGGTTGAATTTATGCATATGTTTTATATTATGCAAATGAAATGGTAAGTTATGTTTGGTTTATATGAGCTTACTAAGCATTCATTGCTAACGTAGTTGTTTTTCATTTTTCTTATTGATTATCGAAAGCTCTACCAATTTGGATGCTCATCGAAGATATGTCACACTATCCAGCAGTTAATTCAGAAGTTTTTGAGCATTTTGGCCAAGGTTTATAATGACATGTATAGGGTGATTGGTAATGATATTTTGGTGAATATGTTGTTGGTGTTTTGGCATGTATAAACTTTTAGAAGTTATGTTGGATGGTATCATGTGATGTCTTGACAAATTGTGTCATTTTAGTGATCTTGTTTTGCATGTTTATAAGGTCCTTTATGGTACGTTTTGGTTTATTTGAGAATAGTCAAGATATGGTATGTTTTGGTAAGTAATTGAATAGGTTATCATGTATGAAATGGTACAATATTGACATGTTTTGATGGTTGATGTCTTGGTATATTGTTGTGCCTTGGAATGACATATTAGTTAGTTGAAATAGGATCTTGAAATGGCATTTTGTGTGTGTTTGGTTGATGTTTAGGTCCCTCTATAGTATGCACAAATGGATTAAATGTCTATGCATGGTTAGGTTTTGTAATGGCTAGAATTTTGGTAAATTTGGGTCTACACGGCCTGAGACACAAGCGTGTGATACACGTGGCTTGGCGACATGGCTATGTGTCATCTAATGATTTACTTAGGGTGCAAGTTAGTCAGTTACATGGCCTAACACACAGCCTGATACATAGGCGTATGGGGTAACTCAGAGAGTTACATGGCCTGACGCACGAGCGTGTGACACAGCCTGACATACAGGCATGTGACATGGTCGTGTGACCCTACTCAAAAAGTTACATGGGTGAAAACACGGGCTGGGACACGGTAGTGTGTCCCTAGTTCAAAAGTTACACGGCCTAAGACATGAAGGTGTGTCTCAGCTGTGTGAGGCACACAGCCTAGCCATATGGCCATGTGACCCCTATTTTGCATATTTTTCCTAAACTTTCCAAACTATTTCAAATTTGTCTCGAATTGTTTCTAAGTTATTTTTAGGGCCTCGAGGGCTTGATTTAGGTACAATATGCATGTGTATAAAAGGTTTATGATGCGATTAAATTATTGAATGATATAATGTTCAAAGGTTTCTAATTGTACAATAATGCTTAGTAGCCCTAATCCGACGACAAAGACGGGTTAGGGGTGTTACATTTAGTGGTATCTGATCGTCGAAATTAGACCTTTAAATTTATAATGAGAATGATCGAACTTGGAAACTAACTCTGACAATGAATTTAAGGCAAGCGCACCTATCGAACAGTAGTATAGTTTAGGCAAGACCAGAATATCGAATCCCAAAGGAACCAAAAGTACTAATACTAACTCTCTTTCTATTATTTAGCCTAGGAATTAAGTGAATGGTTATCTAGTCTAAATTTAACTATCAAATAAACTAAAGACGCAAAGACAAAAAGAGAATGAATTGGGAAAAATAACTTGGAAGAAAAACTCAGTTGATTAAGACGATACCCTTAGGAAGAATCCACCTAGACTTCACTTGTTATCAAACACTGAACCATACGATGTATTCACTTGACTTGATCCGTAAGATTCCCTAAGTTATATTAAACCCTCTCTCGAAGCGAATAACGTCTAACCTTAGGTTGATTAATTGAAATATCTTTCTAATTAAAACCCCTAGAATCGCATTAACTCGATCTATGGACTCCTATATTAGCTTTCACCCTAATCCGGCAAAATCTCGTCACCTTATCTCTAGGCGTGCGATCAACTCCGCTTAATTATGCTAGATGTACTCTTAAGCAGGGACTTTTTCTCCACCACCTAAGCACATCATACTTGAATCAATATCCCGGAAATATCAACACAAGAATTAAGCACACATAATTAATAACAAGTCAAATATTTATCATATAGTTCAAAAAACAATAACAAGATCTGTCTTAGGTTTCATCCCCTCAGGTATCTGAAGGGTTTAGTTCATATCAAATAAAGAAAACATCTCAGAAGAAAAGATAAAACAAAACATAAGAAATCCCTAAAACTCCCTGAAGGAATTGAATGAGAGATCCGCCGTCTTGAGTAGAATTCTGGCTTCTTGAGTTGGATCAACTAGCTATCTTCGAGTGATTCTCCACAAATCTGGTCTTTCTGGCTCAGCTCCTTGGCCTAGCTAACCGCCTTCTTTCAGGTAACACTTAGGGTGTTTATATAGGCTTTCGAAATATGTTTCTTCGCCCCTAAGTATCCAAATCCGAATGAAATTGCTCTTTGTCACGACAGGGACACGGCCATGGCACACACACGTGTGAATCGTGGCCAGGCAGTGTTCAGACTTCTTTAATGAGGCACGGCCGTGTAAGACGAGATCAGGTTGTGTTCTAGTAGATTGACGTGGCACGGCCGTGTGGCGTTCTCAGACTAAACGTAGCATGTATGGAGTTCAGAAATACATGCCATTATATAACCTATGATAGTGTGATAACTCCTAAATCAAATTGAACTATGTTTTCATATAGATAAAATGTCATTCGAGCTGATTCTGATGAAGTTGAAAGTAATGCGCAAGACTCCGTTCATAGAGCAGCTTCTAGTGGTAATAGGCTCGTTACTGAGGGCTGAGGAGGAGAGGCCAAAGAAGCCTTCTTCTAGATGATGTCTGAGTGGTTTACAGAGTTCGTGAGAACGGACCTGTTAGCTCAATGACCTTCACCCCCACCCGTACCCCAACTTGTTTCTGTAGTTCCTTAAGGTTTGGAACAAATATGTACAAGTAAGCCTTCGGTTGATAAAATTCAAATGTATGGGGCTGAAGAATTCCGTAGTTCAGCCAAAGATGATCCAGAAAGAGCCGAGTTCTGGTTGGAAAATACAGTGAGAGTTTTTGATGAATTATCTTGGACACTGGTTGAATGCTTATGTTGTTTCTCTATTGAAAGACTCAGCATATCAGTGGAGAAATACATTGATTGCGGTAGTACCGAAAGACCATATGAATTTGGAATTCTTTCAGACAGAGTTTAGAAAAAAGTATGTTAGCCAGCGATTTCTCAACAAGAAACACAAAGAATTTTTAGAATTGAAAGAGGGTCTTATGTCAGTAGCCGAGTACGAGAGAGAATTTGTACGACTCTATAAATATGATGGAGAGTGCATACCATCAGAGGCTATCATGTGTGCACGATTTGAAGACGGTCTAAATGAAGACATCAAGTTTTTAGTCGGGATCCTAGAGTTGAATTTGTGGTTTTGGTTGATAAAGCATACAAGGCCGAGGAACTTAGCAAAGCAAAAAGAAAAACATATTCTTAGGGTCGTGATACGGAAAATGACCTATGGGAAAATCATTCTCGTCTCCATCAAAGAAATCAAAATAATTCCAGAGTCGTTCATCAGCTTCCGTAGGTTACTCTAGAAGAGATAAAAGAAAGCAACATTCGAGTTCGAAACCTCAGGCTACCTCTATAGCAAGTGTGGGTAGTATCCGAAACAACAAACCCAAATGTAAGCAATACAATAGGCAACACTTTGGTGAATGTAGATTGAAAGATAAGTCGTGTTTTAAATGTGGTTCTTATGATCATGTTCTCAGATACTGTCCGGAAAGATCAGATAAAGAGAAGCAACAGAATACTAATTTGAGTACTACAGCTACGAGAGGAAGACCACCCAGAAATAGTGAAAATATGGGTAACAGTCGAGGTGGAACGAAAGATTCTACTGTTAGATCTGAGGCACTAGAGCTTCAGCACCTGGTACATTCTCTATCTTTGATACTAACGTTAATGCTTTGATTAACCCGAGGTCAACGCACTCATATGTATGCACAAACTTAGTGTCAGATAAGAAAATACCTTTTGAGCCTACTGAATTTGTGGTTAAAGTAACGAACCCTTTAGGTCAATATGTGTTAGTTGATAAAGTCTGTAAAAATTGTCCTTCGATGATTTGAGGTTGAAACTTTCTAGGTGATTTGATGTTGTTACCTTTTGATGAGTTTGGTGTGATTCTAAGTATGGACTGGTTAACTCTACATGATGCTGTTGTGAACTATAGATGAAAGCATATTATGTTAAAATGTCAGAACAGTGAAACGATCTGAATTGAATCAGATAGATTGGATGGTACATCTAATGTTATCTGAGCTATGATGACACATAAATATGTTAGAAAAGGTTGTGAAGCGTATCTAGCTTACATATTTGATTCCAGGGTTTCAGAGTTGAACTTAGAGTCGATCCCGACTGTTTGTAAATTTTCAGATGTGTTTTTATAGGAATTACAAGGGTTATTGCCAATTAGAGAAGTTGAGTTTGCTATTGAGTTAGTACCGAGAAATTCTCCAATACCAATAGCTCCGCATAGAATGGCACCTACAGAATTAAAAGAGTTGAAAGAACAGTTGCAAGAGTTGACAGATAGGGGCTTTATTTAGTTATTTTTTCTCCTTGGGGTACTCCTATTTTGTTTGTTAAGAAAAATGATGAGTAAATGTGATTGTGTATCGACTATCGACAGCTCAATAAAGTCACGATCAAGAACAAATATCCTTTTCCATGTATTGATGATATGCTTGATCAGCTGAAAGGTGCGACTATATTTTCAAAGATCGATCTCCATTCAAGATACTATCAGTTACGGGTTAAAGATTCAAATGTACCAAAAACTGCTTTCAGAACCAGGTACGAACACTATGAATTTCTTGTTATGCCATTTGGTTTGACCAATGCACCTCTGTGTTTATGGATTCGGTGAATAGAATATTCAGGCCATATTTAGATAGATTTGTGGTTGTGTTCATTAATGATATTCTGATTTATTCCTAAAATGAGATAGAGCATGCTCAGTATTTGAAAATGGTTTTACAGACTTTATGAGAAAAACAATTGTTTCCTAAGTTTAGAAAATGTGAGTTCTAGCTCCGAGAAGTTGGATTTTTTGGACATGTGGTATCAGCAGATAGTATTAGAGTTGACCCGAGTAAAATATCGACTATAATGGACTGGAAGCCTCCAAGAAATGTTTTAGAAGTCAGAATTTTTTTGGGTTTAGCCGGATATTATTGTAGATTTGTTAAAGGGACTTTCGATGATTGCTACACCGTTGACAAAACTGCTTCAAAAAGACATCAAGTTCGAATGGTCTGAAAAATGTCAACAAAAGTTTGATCAATTGAAAATGTTGTTAACTGAGGCACCTGTGCTGGTTCAGCCAAAGTCTAGTAAGGAATTTGTGATTTATAGTGATGCTTCATTGAATGGTTCAGGATGTGTTTTGATGCAAAAAGGCAAAGTAGTAGCGTATACTTCTCGACAGTTAAAACCACACGAAAAGAATTATTCGACTCACGATTTAGAGCTTGTAGCTATTGTGTTTGCTTTAAAGATTTGGCGAAACCACTTGTACGGAGAAAAATGTCATATCTTCACAGATCACAAGAGCCTAAAGTATTTGATATCACAGAAAGATCTGAACTTGAGACAACGAAGATGGCTTGAATTGCTGAAAGATTACAATTTGATCATCGACTATCATCTTGGAAAGGCTAATGTCGTTGCTGATGCTCTGAGTAGAAAATCTTTATTTGCTTCGCGAGCTTTGAACACATGGTTGACATTAGTTAATGATGGTTCTTGATCGTTAGATATCAGAGTTTTAAATTTATATGAATGAGAATGATCGAACCTGGAAACTAACTCTGACAACGATTGAGGCAGGTGCACCTATCGAACAGTAGTATAGCTTAGGCAAGACCAGATTGTCGAACCCAAAGGAACTAAAAGTACTAATACTAACTTTCTTTTTATTATCTAGCCTAAAATAAGTGAAGTTGTTATCTAATCTAAATTTAAGTAACTACTAAGCTAAATACTCAAGACAAAAAGAATGAATTGGGGAAATACTGTTGGGAAAACTTAGTTGATTACGACGATACCCTAGGAAGAATCCACCTAGACTTCACTTGTTATCTAACACTGAACCATACGATTTCTTCACTTGACTTGATCCGTAAGATTCCCTAAGTTATATTAAACCCTCTCTCGAGGCGAATAACGTCTAACCCTAGGTTGATTAATTGAAATCTTTTTCTAATTAAAACCCCTAGAATCGCATTAACTCAATCTATGGACTCCCATATGAGGTTTCACCCTAATCTGACAAAATCTTGTCACCCTATCTCTAGGCGCACGATCAACTCCGCTTAATTATGCTAGATCTACTCTTAAGCAGGGACTTCTGCTCCTCCACCTAAGCACATCCAACTTGAATCAATATCCCGGAAATATTAAAACAAGGATTAAGCACACATAATTAAGAACAAATCAAGTATTTATCATATAGTTCAGAAAACAATAACAAGATCCATCTAAGGTTTCATCCCCTTCAGGTATCTGAAGGGTTTAGTTCCTAATAATAAAAGAAAACATCTTAGAAGAAAAGATAAAACAAAACATAAGAAATCCCTAAAACTCCCTGAAGGAATTGAAGTAGAGATCCGCCGTCTTGAGTAGAATTCCGACTTCTTGAGATGAATCAACTGGCTCTCTTCAAGAGATTCCCACAAATCTGACCTTTTCGGCTTGGCTTCTTTGTAACACCCCAAACCCGGCCCACGAGCCACGGCCGAATTCAAAATGCCACTGCGGAAAATGTTTGAAAAGCTTACGACTTAAAGTAAAAGCATATAAATTTATTATCTTTAGAAAAACATTGTGTATTTAAAATTCTGAAATAAATTAAGTTGTTACAAATTCCCGGATTAAAAACTTTAGTATATATATTTTAAAATGTAAGGTGCTACAGATAATAATATAATCGGCAATCCAACTTAAAATATAATAATAATCCATAAGTACATTAAATGGCCCTTATTACAATAAATAAATACTTAGAAATACTGAAAATATAAATACGTAAACAATTAAAATATCTTCTGCATGGGCCACCTCGTATCCACTCCAACCCGGTCCAAGCTTTATGCATCACCTGCAATGTTGATAAAATTTGGGTGAGTCACACAGACTCAGCGTGTAATTAGTCCACTGAATTCCACCCACATGGGCTTGGCCCACAACCAAACCATATAACATATCAGATAGTTAAGACAGTTAATGCACATAATTCCATATATTGGGCTTAGCCCATTATCACATTAATCCACATAGCAGATAACAAGACATTTAATCCACGTAGTTCCACATATTGGGCTTGGCCCATTTTCCACATTAATCCACATATCATACATGATAATGCAATGTGCACCCAACCCAGCCTAGGGTCCATCCTCTACACACCCCCGTATCCAGCCACCACACACCAGGGGATTACTAAATCGCCCTCCAGCCTCTACACACACCAATTTGGCAATTAATGCCGTCCACGCGAACTAAATCGCAAATAATCCACAACACGACCTCAGTCAGCGCCAATCCACGATGTAGCTCGTAGCTAACATCAAAATTACGATGAGGCACATAGCTACTCATCAAACCACGATATAGCACATAGCCTATATCAACCACGATGAGGCACAGAGCCACTCATCAATTCTCGTGAGGCTCGTAGCCATCACTAAACCACGTACTCGAAGTACACCCTGTCCTTCTTTCATATTCATTTCCCATCCCATGCACATGCAACATACAATAGTGTCATGATAAATAATGCATGTACAAGTTAATCAAGCATACTATCACATTTTCATTGGCATCTTCACCGTCTTATCAATAACTATCACTGACCTGATTATCAACATACCCCTTAAGGGTATCCACTTCAGAATTGCCTCTGCACTTATTAACACATATTCATAACACATGCAAATATAACATGAACCCGGAAAATGGTGGGTTAATCACACACCTGATAATCTAAAGTACTACGCTCTCGATCCCGATGCTATCACTAAGCGACACTATGGCTATCTGCCTACTTTCCTGTTCTGACGCTGGCCCACACCCCGGTGGCCAATCCCGTACTGCAGAGACTGCTCTCCTCTTAAACTTAGGGACAGGGACTACCCCTTGTCCTCCTTGACTGGTATCCACGTCCATCGTAGAACACTTAATCAGAACAACTGGTTAATCATCACTAACGAGATCTAAAACGATTAAAACCATAATCTAAACTTCCTTACCGAAACGATCTAGAATCCCGAAGGCTCCTCTTATTCCTGTCGATTTGCTCACAATCGGTCACATTAATAACCAAAATATGGCCTATGGCCGAATATTAGCAATCACTTACCTAGCTTATTTAAATCCCGGAAAACCACTCCTTGCTCTTGAAACTGTCGAAATCCCTATTAACCACTGTTAGAATCAGCTTTAAACAATAATCCATAAAAATGGCCCTTGGCCGAATACTTACACACTTGCTTACCTTGATGTAGTCGAATCCTTATAAGCTTCTTTAAGGCTCCTTACCGTTGGCTACACAAAGGAAACACAATGTTATGGCTCTACATACATTCGGCCATCCCTTAGAAACCAAGGCCAACCCTTGATTTCGGCACACCCATGAAAAAGAACCCAAAACCGATTACTAAGGTAGGAATACTTACCACCACACATTGCTTACCACTCCTAAAGCACCCTCAGAGAAACGGCTTCTAGGTCCCAAAGAGAAAGAGTTTCAGTACTTAATGGTGAAGAGAAAAAATGCAAAAGTGAAGAGGGTCTAATGATTGAAGAAATCGGCCATGGATAGAAATAGTTCAAAGTTTCGGCCTTGTCCAAGAGATGGAGGGAGTGTGGAGCTTAGTTGATTTCAGCAATGGTGCACAATGGGGAATTCGCCTATGACTCTTAATGACAAAGGGCATTCGGCTTCAAAGAAATAGAAAGAGATTTGGGTTGAAAGAAAATAAAGAAGAAGAGGAGAAGGTAGAAGAATTTCGGCACAGAGATGAATGCTTGCACTAAATGAAATTCGGTACTACTTCCCCCCTTCATATGACCGAAAATACCAACCCAAGGAGCCCCTCATTCGGCCACCACTATGTCCCTCATCATATCCCTAATTTTCCTCCTATATTTCCTCTTTAACACTCATTCAAAAATAAACAAATAAATCTACAATTATCTTCTATCTACCAACTTAAAATAAATCAACCTTTATCATATATCCTAGCCGAATTTTCAAAAATAAAACCAAGCCTCATCCTTATCCATTTGAAGTCCCACTGCCGTCCAACACTCTCCCCTCCTTGATGCAAAAACAAATGCCCATTTGCTTACCACGTTGCTCGAACCTCCTCCCTTCCTCCCAGCTTATGGCGTCACCCACCAAGGCTCTAAGTGGCGCCCTCAAGCCACTTTACCAAGGCATTTCTTATGTCCAAGTTCCCTTACAATTTTCCTTAAGGCCTCCTTAGCCAAGCTCCCCTTTTTAAACATAAAATCTCATAATTTCTTAAGGCATTCCTCTACATCTTAAGGTTCTCAAAACCCCTAAAACACATCCAAACACACACTAAGCCCATTATCACTTGAATTATGTATTAAACACATAACCCCTAAATCTAGGATATTACAGTTCTACCCTCCTTACAAATAATTTCGTCCTCGAAATTACTTACTAACGAACAATCGTACATCATAACTCACCACACTACGCTACTGCTGCGCGCTCTGGTCTTAATAAAACTAACACATTTCCTATGCACAGTCAAGGTTCACGCTCAAAGTTCCATACACTTCACTCGAAACACAAGAATGAGCTAACTTAACAACGAACAAGGAAATAAAGGATATTCCAGAAATAAGGAACGTACCCGTTATCACATCTGGCACATCTTCCTCCTTGCGGCGACTGGCCGCCTAACCCAACCTTGATTGCCTCACATCTGAACCTTCAGTACCTCTGCTTGGTGTTCCACGACCTCGGCCAGAACCATTCCTTCCATGGTTCAGACCACGACTCCTTGTCACCTGCTGACCATTTCCGCCAGGCTACACAAAACCTTGGCCTACTGTCCGAGCCCTATCCATCACTTGAGGACACTTCTTAACCAAATGAGCCTTAGACCCACACCGGAAACATTCCTTACTATTCCCCCAGCACTCTCCTGCATGAGCTCTCCCACACTGAGCACATAACCGACTCCAATTCTCAGCAACTGGTACAGGTGCACGTACAGAATTCTCAATCATTGGCCTTTTCTGAAAATCTCCAGATGCTTCTGACGATCCAAAACTTCTCTTGTTTTTGCCCCTATCCTTATCTCGATTCTGTCTCACAGTCCTCTTAACTTCTTCAGCTATCCGGGCCTTCTCCACTAGAATAGCAAAGTCCCTTTCTCTCTGCAGAGCAATCAGCACCCGCAGCTCATCTCGCAATCCATCTTCGAATCGGACACACCTCTCGTAATCAGTAGCCACGATCCCCTTAGCATACTGACTTAACCGCAGAAATTCCACTTCATACTCTGCTACTGACTTACTCCATTGTACCAAGTTTAGAAACATCTGCGAGTCTAGGTAACTAGCTCCAACATACTTCCCTTCAAACTTAGCCTTGAAATACCCCCAATCCACTCGATCTGCAGGGGTACCTTGTCTGACAGTGAGCCACCACCGATAAGCTTCATCTCGGAGCAACGAGACAGCACCTTTCAGCTTTTCCTCAGCAGTACAGTCCAAATCGTCCATGATCCTTTCAACTGCCTCTAGCCAGTACTCTGCCATGTTCGGAGCCACCCCAGACACTCCTCTAAAAACCTCAGCTCCATTCGACCTAAGTCTCTCAGGCACTGATTTTCGAACTCCATTGCCCACATTAGCTCCTGCCACTCGCTCTAGCACTCGCAGCATAGCTTGCAATACTGCGTCATCTCCTCCGGTCTAATCTTGATCCTCCGCGCCCACTGCTGGCGGCGGCACATCATTATCTGACCCATGGCTAGACCCAACCGGTTCCGATACTGTCATTCTACCTCGACCACGTCCACTAGAACTCATATCTAACGTCGCGATTTAATCTGATTAAAAAGTTTTATGCATTAGTACTTTGTTCCACTGTTTATCCGCGAGCAGTTTTATGAAAAGAAGTTTAATAGTGGTTCTTTCGATCAATCAAAGTCTTAGTTTCAAGTCCACTATTCTAATTCAGAGAATCACATTCATTCATTCACAACATTCATCACACTACTATGGGCATCTTTGTCCATTCCCAACCCAGGGGTATTTTCGTCATTTGTCTTACAGGGGTATTTTGGTAATTAATCGGGGTCAATTTGAAAATCTTAATAAATTAGGGCACTTTGAAATTTCAAAACTCTAGGGTATTTTTGAAAATTTTCTCAAATCAACGGTATGGCAGAGATTTTGGAAATTAGGGTTATTTTGGTAATTTCGTAAACTAGGGGTAATTTCGTAAATTTTCCAAATCAGGGTATCTTATTATTTTGCAAAAATAGGGGTTTCTAGATACTTCTGTAAAGTAAGAAAATTTTATTAAAATCGTGGGTAGTATGGTAATTTTAGAAACCAGGGCATTTTTGTAATTTTTTTCAACCAGGGGTATTTAGGTAATTTTTTTTGTAAATCGGGAATATTTCAAAAAAAATTTACAAAATAGGTTTTTACTAATCAAAAAGGGTAATTTGAGGATTTTAAAACTAAGGTTTTTATAAAACTGTGTGGCTAGTTCCTTTCGGGTTTTAATTATCGGGTTTAGCCCGTGAATAGGTCCTCTTGGTTAGGGTGAACCGTCACTACGCACCAGGTAGGATTCGAGTAAAGAGGAGGTGAGTCACTAGGACTGCTTGAATACCAGGCTCTTATCGAATCCACTCCTAGACATGCGTACAATGGTTGCCACACCCCAACTCGGCGACATACTTCACAGGTTTGTTTGATTGCACTTAAGTCTTATGCATTCTGTATTGGAGTAGACTAGTCCTAGGGTTCAATAGCCCTAATCTACTAATCTACGGTTCCCATAATGCCCATAAGATTCACCTATACAAATCACTTCAACATGTAGAGGTACTTACCTGTTGGACTTCGGATCGGAGATACAGGTGCCATGCCAGAATAAACCTGAAAATTTCATGAAAATCCAGATTTTTGAAAAGCCTAACTTTGAAAATGTTTTTAGGCCCAAAACCCTCAAAGCCGAGTTTTGAACCGGGCTCTGATACCAAACTGTAACACCCCAAACCCGGCCCACGAGCCACGGCCGAATTCAGAATGCCACTGCGGAAAACGTTTAAAAAGCTTACGACTTAAAGTAAAAGCATATAAATTTATTGTCTTTAGAAAAACATTGTGTATTTAAAATTTCGAAATAAATTAAGTGGTTACAAATTCCCGGATTAAAAACTTTAGTACATATATTTTAAAATGTAAGTTCCTAAAAATAAACATTTCCAGATAATAATATAATCGACAATCCAACTTAAAACATAATAATAATCCGTAAGTACCTTAAATGGCCCTTATTACAATAAATAAATACTTAGAAATACTAAAAATATAAATACGTAAACAATTAAAATATCTTCTGCATGGGCCACCTCGTACCCACTCCAACCCGGTCCAAGCTTTATATATCACCTGCAATGTTCATAAATTTTGGGTGAGGCACACAGACTCAGTGTGTAATTAGTCCACTGAATTCCACCCACATGGGCTTGGCCCACAACCAAACCATATAACATATCAGATAGTTAAGACAGTTAATGCACATAATTCCATATATTGGGCTTGGCCCATTATCACATTAATCCACATAGCAGATAATAAGACATTTAATCCACACAGTTCCACATATTGGGCTTGGCCCATTTTCCACATTAATCCACATATCATACATGATAATGCAATGTGCACCCAACCCATCCTAGGGTCCATCCTCTACACACCCCCGTATCCAGCCACCACACACCAGGGGATTACTAAATCGCCCTCCAGCCTCTACACACACCAATTTGGCAATTAATACCGTCCACGCGAACTAAATCGCAAATAATCCACAACGCGACCTCAGTCAGCGCCAATCACGATGTAGCTCGTAGCTAACATCAAAATTATGATGAGGCACATAGCTACTCATCAAACCACGATATAGCACATAGCCTATATCAACTACGATGAGGCAGAGAGCCACTCATCAATTCTCGTGAGGCTCATAGCCATCACTAAACCACGTACTCGAAATACACCCTGTCCTTCTTTCATATTCATTTCCCATCCCATGCACATGCAACATACAATAGTGTCATGATAAATAATGCATGTACATGTTAATCAAGCATACTATCACATTTTCATTGGCATCTTCACCGTCTTATCAATAACTATCACTGACCTGATTATCAACATACCCCTTAAGGGTATCCACTTCAGAATTGCCTCTGCACTTATTAACACATATTCATAACACATGCAAATATAACATGAACCCGGAAAACGGTGGGTTAATCACACACCTGATAATCTGAAGTACTACGCTCTCGATCCCGATGCTATCACTAAGCAACACTACGGCTATCTGCCCACTTTCCTGTTCTGACGCTGGCCCAAACCCCGGTGGCCAATCCCGTACTGCAGAGACTGCTCTCCTCTTAAACATAGGGACAGGGACTACCCCTTGTCCTCCTTGACTGGTATCCCCGTCCATCGTAGAACACTTAATCAGAACAACTGGTTAATCATCACTAACGAGATCTAAAACGATTAAAACCATAATCTAAACTTCCTTACAGAAACGATCTAGAATCCCGAAGGCTCCTCTTATTCCTGTCCATTTGCTCACAATCGGTCACATTAATAACCAAAATATGGCCTATGGCCGAATATTAGCAATCACTTACCTAGCTTATTTAAATCCCGGAAAACCACTCCTTGCTCTTGAAACTGTCGAAATCCCTATTAACCACTGTTAGAATCGGCTTTAAACAATAATCCATAAAAATGGCCCTTGGCCGAATACTTACACACTTGCTTACCTTGATGTAGTCGAATCCTTATAAGCTTCTTTAAGGCTTCTTACCGTTGGCTACACAAAGGAAACACAATATTATGGCTCTACATACATTCGGCCATCCCTTAGAAACCAAGGCCAACCCTTGATTTCGGCACACCCATGAAAAAGAACCCAAAACCGATTACTAAGGGAGGAATACTTACCACTACACGTTGCTTACCACTCCTAAAGCACCCTCAGAGAAACGGCTTCTAGGTCCCAAAGAGAAAGAGTTTCGACACTTAATGGTGAAGAGAAAAAACGTAAAAGTGAAGAGGGTCTAATGATTGAAGAAATCGGCCATGGATAGAAATAGATCAAAGTTTAGGCCTTGTCAAAGAGATGGAGGGAGTGTGGAGCTTAGTTGATTTCAGCAATGGTGCACAATAGGGAATTCGGCTATGACTCTTAATGACAAAGGGCATTCGGCTTCGAAGAAATAGAAAGGGATTTGGGTTGAAAGAAAATAAAGAAGAAGAGGGGAGGGTAGAAGAATTTCGGCACAGAGATGAATGCTTGCACTAAATGAAATTCTGTACTACTTCCCCCCTTCATATGACCGAAAATACCAACCCAAGGAGCCCCTCATTCGGCCACCACTATGTCCCTCATCATATCCCAAATTTTCCTCCTATATTTCCTCTTTAACACTCATTCAAAAATAAACAAATAAATCTACAATTATCTTCTATCTACCAACTTAAAATAAATCAACCTTTATCATATATCCTAGCCGAATTTTCAAAAATAAAACCAAGCCTCATCCTCATCCATTTGAAGTCCCACTGCCGTCCAACACTCTCCCCTCCTTGACGCAAAAACAAATGCCCATTTGCTTCCCGCGTTGCTCGAACCTCCTCCCTTCCTCCCAGCTTATGGCGTCACCCACCAAGGCTCTAAGTGGCGCCCTCAAGCCACTTTACCAAGGCATTTCTTATGTCCAAGTTCCCTTACAATTTTCCTTAAGGCCTCCTTAGCCAAGCTCCCCCATTTAAACATAAAATCTCATAATTTCCTAAGGCATTCCTCTACATCCTAAGGTTCTCAAAACCCCTAAAACACATCCAAACACACACTAAGCCCATTATCACTTGAATTATGTATTAAACGCATAACCCCTAAATCTAGGATATTACACTCTTGGCCTAGCTCACCGCCCGTTCCGGCTTCTGCCAAACTCCCCTTCAAGTTGCCTCCTTGGGTGTTTATATAGAATTTGAGATGCCTTACTTGGTCCCTAAATATCCTAATTCAAGTAGAATAGCTACTAAGGTGTTTGAATAGGCTTTGGAATGTGTTTCTTTGCCTCCAAGTATCCAAATCCGAGTAAAGCTTCTCTTGGCTGCGGTAGGGACACGCCCATAAGACACGCCCGTGTAAGTCATGGCCTATCCGTGTTCAACCCTATTGAATGGGGCACGACCGTGTGGATCATGATTAGGCCGTGTTCTAGTAGATCAATGAGGCACGGCCGTGTGGACTTGGGCCCAAGCCGTGTGAATTTCGTGATATGGCCCATTTACTCCGTTTTGGTCCCGTTTTACGTTCTTTTCATCCTCGGGTGCTTTCCTGGGTATAAGACATGAAAAGAAAGGATTAAAAGCACCTTTTTTCATGAATCAAAGAATAAATCATCCAAAAATATGCTAAATATGGGATTAAAATATGTTACTTTTACGGTTTATCACATGCCCCCACACTTAAGCTTTTGCTTGTCCTCAAGCAAAATTCTCAACTCACAAATAAAACAAACTTCCTCAATTCATAATATTCATCAATAGTGTTTCATCATAATTCATAAATAATTCATACATGGATAATTTAACTCAGAGAGTCCTAAAGATTCAAACAATTAAAGTCATAATTTTTTTATAGTATGAAAACATAGGTGTTTCCCATTACCTGAATAATTACCTTTGATTCAAAATCGACAAGAATTGACATCCTCACTAAAGATTCACTCAAACCACTCGAAGTGTTTAAGGTTAAGAATTAAGCACTTAAAAGTCAAACATGAAGAGTTAATCCCATAAGCTTGCATGAAATCAAAAAGGTCTTTAACAGGGTTGTAATGGGGCTTGGGTTAAAGGTGTGAATAAAGGCTGAATTAGAAGGTTAGAATAGAGATTGACGTGACAATTTACCTAACTAGAAAAATGAACTCATCCTAAATAATTACATCAATTGGAAACTAATAATACTACTATTGGTAATACTCTAATACGAGCCTCTTCTTCAATAATTGGAATTTAATGCATAAGCTCACCCAATCACAAAGCTAATAATGAATTTACTTCGTTTTTTTTAGAACAAGTCAAATAATAGGAAAGAACTTTTACAACTGAAATATAGAACATAATTAGGCAACTGTTCAAAATCAAATCTCAACAAAAAGGAAGTCAATGAGGGTGGTGATAACAAATACAAAGGGTTTTGGGTTAATATTAGTGGGTGAGTCAATAAAAAGGGTTTGTTAAGATCAACGGATTCACTAAGGGTTAATTATGAAGGTAGGCTTTTAGTGGAGTAAGTGGGTTAAAACCTAGGTGCCTTTATCATCTCGGTATATCAAATCATAGGTGTGGTCTCGACATGTATAATCGATGCAAGTTCTAGAATAACAAACCAATGTTGACACACTTATAATCAATAAAGTGAGCACGAAAAAAAATGTATGCTCTATAAGGCTCAAAAGCTCACAGAAATTATGGGTATTTGATATCAACCTCATAAATTACAAATTTCAAGGTAACATTCAGATTCAGGTAGACAAACCTAAAAAAATTTAAATTTTGAAAAATAGACTTATCATGCTTGATTATCTAGTATCCTTCAAATTTAATCATCAATGCACAATTATCAACGACTTAATCCAAAACATATCAATAAAAATCATAAACCAAAGGAAATTTTATTCTAATCATAATATGAGAAACTTACTTTTCGAACAAGGCATAATTCTGGGATTTTCAAATAATACTATAGTTAACCCCCCACACTTAAGATGTACATTTCCCTCAATGTACAATGATAGATAATATCAAAATAATCATCAAATCATAAGATGGGTAGAGAAGTGAAACTTCCTGAATTCTGGATGAAGTCAATGAAACGAAACCGGATAGGATTTGAGGTGAACGTGGGGAAGCGTCTTGAACCGTTTGAAATTGAGTCCTCGAAGCAGCCGTCCTGATTTTATTGTATCCCAAGCTAAATCTAAATGGTACGAATAATAAAAATAAAATAATAAATAAAATAAAATAAAAATAAAAATAAAAGTAAATAATGGAAAATGAAAGAAGAAAGATAACGGGAAAAGGAAGGGAAAAAGGGGGTTATATAGAAATTATGGATCTGGTAGTTGGCCCCGCCTTTATATCTTCCTGTGGTGGCCACACGGCCACGACCACGGCCGTGTGGTATGGAAATTTGTACTTTGGTTAGTTTATGGTCAGGTGCTAAAAGGAAAAATAAAAGTAAAAAATTAAAAAATGTAAAAATTAATGGGGTTAGTCTTGGGTTGCCTGCCGAGAAGCGCTCGTTTATAGTCTTAAGCTAGACTTTACCTCTCATTCGTATGGTCATGGTGGTTTGAGGAGGTGAAAATTCTTTCTCATGCGATCAATTTGGTTATTCATATAAAATTTAAGTCGAGTAGTGTTTACCTTAAAGGTGCTGATTTTGGGACTAGTTACCTCGACTGTTCCATCTGGGAAGATTTTGAGTACCTGATCTCCTATCTTAAGCTGACTTGTCCTATCATTAAGTTCGTCGTGGAGTCGCCTCATTTTTGCTTCGTGTGTTTTTAGTTTCTCTTTGAGGTGTGTCTTCCGTTCGTCTAGTTCATAGATCAACAGCCTTCGTTCCTCATAAATTTCTTCTTTATCGCCACGAGGTCTAGGGTCTTGAATCTGCGAAAGAGCTTCAAGAAACAACAAGTTAATATGAAATTTCTTTGGAAGTTTAAGAGACTTACTGAATTGTTCCTCTGTGTGGTCTTTCTTTATCGTATTAGGGTATGGCACAAGAGCTTGGTACTTTGTAATTACCGGGTTTGGTAAATCCTGGCTTACATCAACCTTACCTTCACTTACCACAGGTTCTTGCTTCGGGTCAGATTCCACAAACCTTTCACCGTCATGAGCTGTTACGGCTTGAATTTGCTCTTTTGGGTTAGTTTCAGTGTTGCCTGGCAAGCTTTCTTGTGGTTGTTCTAAGATCAGCTTAGCGAGTTGACCTAACTGATCCTCGATCCTTTGAATCGATGCTTCTTGTTTCGTTTCTATATTTCGATGGCGTGTTTCTGTGTTTGCTATGAATTTTCCCAGCATCTCTTCAAGGTTCGACTTATCCTCCTGTTGGTGAGGTGGTTGTTGAAAATTTGGATGAAGTTCCTGTCTTTGGCTACTTTGATCATCCCACGAGAAATTGGGATGGTACCTCCAACCTGCATTATAAGTGTTATCATAAAAATTATTTTGAGGTCTAGCATAGTTACCATATAGTTGACTTGTTCGCTTTCCATGCCATGTCCATAGGGTGGGTACTCAGGATTTGCCACGCCTCCGTTTGTTTCCCACTGAATAATTGGATATACCTGCGAGGAACCACAAAAACTGTCAATTTTCTTTCTTAAAAGCTCTAACTGATTTGATAGCAAGGCTACTGGGTCAAGGTTGTAGATATCGGCTGCTTTTGTTGGCTTTGTCCTCATAACTTGCCACTGATAGTTATTTAGTGTCATCTCCTCTATCTGCCAAAATCAAATAAAAGAAAATTTAGCAAAGTAAAAAAATAAAAATAATAATATAAATAATAATGAAATGAAATTGCAATTAAAAAAATGGCTAAAATAACAAAAATTAAGCGTTCTTAATATTTTAGTTCCCCGGCAACGGCACCAAAAACTTGATCGTTAGATTTCAGACTTTTAAATTTATATGAATGAGAAAGATCGAACCTAGAAACTAACTCTGACAACGATTGAGGCAGGTGCACCTATCAAACAGTAGTATAGCTTAGGCAAGACCGGATTGTTAAACCCAAAGGAACTAAAAGTACTAATACTAACTTTCTTTCTATTATCTAGCCTAAAATAAGTGAAGTTGTTATCTAATCTAAATTTAACTAACTACAAAGCTAAAGACTCAAGACAAAAAGAACGAATTGGGGAAATACTGTTGGGAAAACTTAGTTGATTACGACGATACCCTAGGAAGAATCCACCTAGACTTCACTTGTTATCTAACACTGAACCAGACGATTTCTTCACTTGACTTGATCCGTAAGATTCCCTAAGTTATATTAAACCCTCTCTCGAGGCGAATAACATCTAACCCTAGGTTAATTAATTGAAATCTCTTTCTAATTAAAACCCCTAGAATCACATTAACTCGATCTATGGACTCCCATATTAGGTTTCACCCTAATCCGGCAAAATCTCGTCACCCTATCTCTAGGCATGCGATCAACTCCGCTTAATTATGCTAGATCTACTCTTAAGCAGGAACTTTTGCTCCTCCACCTAAGCACATCCAACTTGAATCAACGTCCCGGAAATATTAACACAAGGATTAAGCACACATGATTAAGAACAAATCAAGTATTTATCATATAGTTCATAAAACAATAACAAGATCCGTCTTAGGTTTCATCCCCTTCAGGTATCTAAAGGGTTTAGTTCATAATAATAAGCGAAAACATCTTAGAAGAAAAGATAAAACAAAACATAAGTGATAAACTGTAATTATAACATATTTTAATCCCACATTTAGCTTACTTTTGGATGATTTATCCCTCAATTTATGTAAAAAGGTGCTCTTAATCCTTTCTCTTCATGTCTTATACCCTGGAAAGCACCCGAGGATGAAAAGAACGTAAAACGGGCCCAAAAGAGAGTAAATGGGCTATATCACGAAATCGACACGGCCTGGCCCAAAGCCCACACTGCCGTGCCTCGTCAAGCATCTAGAACACGGCCTCAACCCCGAGTTACACGATCGTGCCTTAACTTAGAAATCCGAACACGGCCTGAAGACGAGTCACACGGGCGTGTGACATGGCCGTGCCCGGCTTTAGACAATTTCAGTCAGAAAAGGATACTTAAGGAGAAAAAATCGCATTCCAAGAGCCTATAAATGCCCTTAAGTACCACCGTTGAGGAGGCGTCAAAGCTAGGCTAAAGAGCCAAGCCGAGAAGGTTAGAGTTGAGGGGATCACTCGAAGATAGCCAATTGATCCATCCCAAGAAGTCGGAGTTATACTCAAGACGGCGGATTTCTCCTTCAATTCCTTCAGGGAGTTTTAGGGATTTCTTATGTTTTGTTTTATCTTTTCTCTTGAGATGTTTTATTTATTTGTCATGAACTAAACCCTTCAGATACCTGAAGGGGATGAAACCTAGATGAATCTTGTTATTTGATTTCTGAATTATATAATAATTACTTAGTTTGTTCTTAATTATGTTGCTTAATTCAAATCTGATGTGCTTAGGTGGAGGAGGAATAGACCCTGCCTAAGAGTAGATCTAGCATAATTAAGCGAAGTTGATCGAACACCTAGAGATAGGGTTACGAGATTTTGCCGGATTAGGGTGAAACCTAATATGGGAGTCCATAGATCGATTTACTGCTATTCTAGAGGGTTATTATAAGCGAACAAGAGTTCCACTAATTAACCTAGGGTTAGACGTTATTCACCTCAAGAGAGGGTTTAATATACGTTAGGGAGTCTTACAGATCAAGCTAAGTAAAGAAATCATATGGTTTAGTGATAGGTAATAAGATAAGTTTAGGTGGATTCTTCCTGAGGGTATCGTCGTAATCAACTGGGTTTTCCTTCAAGTTATTTTCCAATTCGTTCTTTTTATCTTGTGTCTTTAAGCTTAGTAGTCATTAATTTAGATTAAAGCAACTTCACTTTATTTTTAAGGCTAAATAATAAAAAGAAAGTTAGTATTAGTACTTTTAGTTCCTTTGGGTTCGACAATCCGGTCTTGCCTAAGATATACTACTATTCAATAGGTACGCTTGCCTTTAATCGTTGTCAGAGTTAGTTCTCAGGTTCGATCACATTCATTATAAATTTTTAAAACTCTGATTTCAACGTTCAAGTTTTTGGCGTCGTTGCCGGGGAACTAAAATATTAGGAAAGCTCTATTTTTATTACTTTAGCCATTAATTGTTATTTTTCGCAATTTGTTTTCTTTTTAGGTCAAATTTTAATTTTTGCTAATTTTTCTTCCCTTTTTTCCTCTCCTAGCAGGTACCTCTAGTTTATGACTAGAAGGAACCTGAGAGGACCTTTGGTATACGATAGTTAAATCGAAGCTACCGTTCGTAGGACTCTCAGAGAAATCAGGCGAGCCCTAAATTACACAGAGGAAGATCAAGAAGACAAATCCAATCCTACTGAAGGGATGGACGAGAATAACCCGCAACCACATGATGTGGGGGAACGCAATGTTTGATTATGCTAAACCGCATTTAACAGGAGCAGAATCTAGTATTGTTAGGCTTGCTATAGCTGCTAACAATTTTGAATTAAAGCTTAACACAATACAAATGATTCAACAGTTTTTTCAATTTGATGGTTTGCGGGACGAAGATCCAAATGCTCATATAGCTAATTTTTTAGAGTTCTGTGATACCTTCAAAATAAATGGTGTTTCTGATGATACCATACGTCTTCGGTTATTCCCTTTTTCATTAAGGAATAAAGCCAAACAGTGGTTAAACTCGTTACCACGAGGGTCAATCACTACATGGAACAAATGACTGAAAAGTTTTTATTGAAATATTTCCCACCAGCCAAAATGGCTAAATTACGGAATGATATCTCTTCTTTTGTCCAGATGGATTTAGAGACATTATACAACGCATGGGAGAGATACAAAGATCTCTTGAGAAGGTGTCCACACCATGGTCTACCCTTGTGGCTACAAGTCCAAACTTTCTACAATGGTGTAAACTCTTCCACGAGGCAACTAATTGATTCAGCCGCCGGTGGAACTCTGAATAACAAGACTCCTGAAGCAGCCTACGAGTTCATTGAAGAGATGTCACTGAATAATTATCAGTGGCAGGTTACAAGGACGAAACCGACAAAATCAGCTGGAGTTTACAATCTCGAGGCGATAACCATGCTATCAACACAGGTAGAGATGATGAATAAAAAGATTGATAGTTTGTGTTCTTCGCAGGCACATCTAGTCATGCAGTGCGACGCAAGGGGAACTGTGGCGAATCCTGAGTACCCACCCTACCAACCGGAAGCAGGAAGCGAACAGATGAACTATATAGGTAACAATTTCAGATCTCATAATAATCCTTATGGTAACACTTACAATCCAGGTTGGAGGAACAGCCCAAATTTTTCATGGGGAGGTCAAGGAAACCAAGGAAATCAAAGACAACAACCTCCTCAAAACTTCCAAAATTAGCCCTATCCACAAGAGAAGAAACCAACCCTCGAAGAGATGCTGACAAAATTTTTGGCAGACACAGAAAAACATTTCCAAGAAACTGAGAGAATAATCAAAAGCAACGAGAGCCGAATCATGGAAATTACTAAGTCAGTCAAGGAAGTCACTAATGCAGTCGAACAACTTGCAAAGCTGATGTCAGAACGACCGCAAGGGCATCTACCTAGTAACACGGAGATTAACCCTAAGGAACAAATTCAAGTCATCACAGCTCAGGACAGTAAAGGGTTAGATGAACCCAATACAATACCAGAAAACAAGGTAGACAAAGGTAAAACAGAGGCAACACAAGAAAGCCAAAGCCTGTAATCAAAGAGTATCAACCTCGCATACCTTGTCCCGATGCAATAAAAAGAGATGATTCAGAGGAACAGTTCGGTGAGTTTCTTAAACTTTTAAAGAAATTACATATTAACTTACCTCTTCTTAAACTTTTAAAGAAATTACATATTAAATTACGGCAGCTCTTGACAAACAAACGCAAAATAGATGAAGAGTACCATGTGGAATTGAACGCAGCATGCTCAGAAATGTTAGAGAATAAACTACCGACAAAAACTAAAAGATCCAGGGAGTTTTACAATCCCATGTTTAACTGGTAGTTTGCCTATTGATAATGTGTTAGCTGATTTAAGGGCAAGTATAAATGTCATGCCTTATACATTGTTTAAACGATTAGGTCTAGGGAAGCCCAAGCAAACTAGGATGAGCATTCAATTAGCTGATAAAACTATCAGAATTCCTTGGGGCATTATTGAAGATGTTCTTGTAAAAATCGATAAATTTGTTTTCCCAGTAGACTTTGTTGTCTTAGACATGGATGAGGATAATTCAATCCCCTAATTTTAGGAAGACCTTTTCTAGAAACTTCCAAGACTAAAATTGATGTTGCCACAGTAGAACTTATACTTTGTGTAGGTGATGAATCAATCAGTCTTCAAGCTCTTGACTCAGCCAGGACAACAATCGATGAAGGTAAGAAAGTCACTTCAACTGATAATCAAATTGTTCAACTTTCATCGCAGGAAACATCACAAGGACACAAACCTGAGCCGATTCATAGACCCCAAATCAACAAAGAGGAATTACACGAGGAACAAAGCCTTAGGGTCGACAAATTAGAAGAGCAGAAGACACACATCAAGGAAGAACCGGAACCACACGAAGTAAAACTGGAGGAACCATCAGAAGAACTCGTAGGAACATCAAATCACTTAAAAATAGGAGACCAGGTACTATCAGACAAAGCCGACCCGCATATCACCACAACATACCTGAAGGCAAAGGGAGAAATTCCTCTTAAGGTACACGATATCTTCCCCCACGGAATAGTCGAGGTAAGCAATCCCACATTCAACACTTTAAAGGTAAACGCTTCTCGACTTAAACTTTGTCAAGAAAATAGAACCGTAAGCATGAGAGAAGATATTCAAACCTTTAAACCTCCCTAATTTCTTTCAATTTCAAGGAAAGTCTAGCTTAGGACTATAAATGGGCGCTTTCGGGAGGCAACCCGAGCATTAACACTATTTCCATTCAACTTTATTTTCAGTTTCTTTTTTTACCATCTTTCTTTTCTTTAAAACTAACCAAAGGTGCAGAATTCCAGACCACACGGTCTTACACACGGCCGTGTCCGTGACTGTGTGGACCACCGGAATCTCCGTACTGACATAGCAGAGGCCGTGCAACCTAGTCCCAACAACTTTCCAATGTCACAGATCTAACCACTCTCCCACGGGCTCCGTAAAAGTGGCACGGGCATGCCCCACGATCGTGTGAAGCTATTGACTTGCCAAGCACGGGTGCAACACCCCCCGTGCCTCCCAACCGTGCCTACATACTGACTTCTGAAACACGGGCGTGGTTGGCTACTAAAACATGGCGAATCAACACGACGGGACATACGGCCGTGCGAGGCGGCCATGTAATTCGACACGCCCTTGGTACACGGATGTGGGCACGTACTAGATTTGGAGCCTCTATTTAAACACCACCCCACCTTCTCCCCATTCTTTGCCTTCACTCTCCACCTCTCCTCTTCCTCTTCCTCTCAGATTTCTCTATCTAACAAGTCTCTCAACCCCTTGAGCCACATAAGAAACCATGCCGAAGAAACGGAAGAAGGCCAACCACAGTCTCCTCAAAGGAAACCTTACACATGAGTTCATGCCGGCAGCTTCGTCTCAACACCAAGCCAAGGGTCTTTGTGACCAATTAGTTTTCATTTTTCTTTTCTCTTTTGCTTCAATATCCTTCTCTTTGACAATCTTATGCTTAGTTTAGTTTAACTTATTTTAGTTTCATAGTGTCAAGTTCGCTAGGCTGCTAGGGAATCACGCTGACCACCACAATAACCACACCACTTCCGCCACCGCCAGCACCTCCACAGCCCTAGAAGTCACACCCACCTCGCGAACCATCCATCAATAAGGACTCTTCGATCCATCCACCTTTCCTTTTATTTTTATTTTCCTTCTTAGTCTCCTTTCCTTTTTCTTTCTTGTTTTTAATTATATACTTAAGTTATTTTAAAAGTGTCTAAATAAACCCTGGCTAATCCTCCACGAGCTACCCAATTTCTTCATCTAGCACAGGTTCGTCATCAAGACCGACCTCTTCAAGGACACCATCCAAAATTCAGGGAGTATTCTTTCCCCTTCTCTTTTGATTTATCCCATAAATGTTATAACTATCTTTGTACATTGAGGGCAATGTACATCTTAAGTGTGGAGGGTGAATATTTATCTAAAGAAGGGCCTAACTTTCTGCATTATTCTCAAATCCGGCCAAACTTTTTTCATTATTCTCAAATCCCTGAATTTAGTCTTGTTTTTAAGTAAATTTTTCATATTACTAATTAGGATGAAATTTCTGATGATTTATGATTCTCATTGACATGTTTTAGATTAAGTCATTGATAATTGTGCATTGATGATTAAATTTTTAAAGATACTAGAGAATTAAGCATGATAAAGTCTAATTTTCAGAATAAGAATTTTTGCTAGGTTGATTAACCTAAATTTGAATATTGCTTTGAAATTTGAAATTTATGAGATTGATGTCAAAACACCCATAATTTTTGTGAGATTTTAAGCCTTATAGAGGATATATTCTTTTTTATGAGTGTGTCAACTTTGAACTGTTATTCTAGAACTTGCCTCGATTATACATGTTGAGACCACACTTATGATTTGATATACAGAGATGATAAAGGCACCTAGGATTTAACCCACTCACTCCATTAAATAGCCTACCTTAACATCTAACCCCTAGTGAACCCCGTTGATCCTAACAACCCTTTTTATTGACTTACCAGCTAATATTAACCCAAAACCCCTTTGTATTTGTTATCACCATTCCTTTAGACTACCCTTATATCGAGATTTGATTTGATCAGTTACCTAAATATATTATTTCAGTAGTTGAATTTATCCTTTATTATTTGACTTGTTTAAAAAAAATGACAAAGTACATTCACTATTAGTTTTGTGAATAGGTGAGCTTATACGTCAAATTCCAATTATTGAAGAAGAAGCTCATATCAGAATATTATTAGTAGTACAAGTTTATTATTAGTTAGTGTTTCTAGTTAGGTAATTTGTCAAGTCAATCTTGATTCTAACCTCCTAATTTTAGCCTTTATCCACACCTTAACCCTATCCCTGTTACAACCCTAACAAAGAGCTTTTGATCTGTTTATCATCTCATTTTACAGTGGTGGAGATTTGATTTTCAAGCAAGCCAATGGGATTAACTTTTCAGGTTCGACGTATGCGTGCTTCTTTTTATGAACCTTAAACACTTTGAATGATTTGAGTGAATCTATAGTGAGGATGTCAACTCTTTTCAACTTCGAATCAAAGGTAATATTTCAGATAAGAAGAAACACCTACGTTTTCGAATTACAAATAAATGACTTATCATTGTTTGAATCGTTAGGACTCTATGAATTGAATTATCCATGTATGAATTATCTATGAATTATGATGAGGCATTGTTGATAGGAATTGTGAATTATGGAAAGTTTGTTTTAAATGTATGTTGAGAATTTTGCTTGAGGACAAGCAAAAGCTTAAGTGTGGGGGTATTTGATAAACCGTAATTATAACATATTTTAATCCCACATTTAGCTTACTTTTAGATGATTTATCCCTCAATTTATGAAAAAGGTGCTCTTAATCCTTTCTTTTCATGTCTTATACCCAGGAAAGCACCCGAGGATGAAAAGAACGTAAAACGGTCCCAAAACGGAGTAAATGGGTCATATCACGAAATCAACACGGCCTGGCCTAGAGCCCACACGGCCGTGCCTCATTAAGCATCTAAAACACGGCCTCAACTCCAATTTTCACGACCGTGCCTCAACTTAGAAATCCGGACACGGCCTGAAGACGAGTCACACTGGCGTGTGACATGGCTGTGCCCCTGTCGTGGCTTTAGACAATTTCAGTCGGAAAAGGATACTTAGGGAGAAAAAATTGCATTCCAAGAGCCAATAAATACCCCCTAAGTACCACC
Organism: Gossypium australe; assembly: GCA_005393395.2. Classification (NCBI taxonomy): domain Eukaryota; kingdom Viridiplantae; phylum Streptophyta; class Magnoliopsida; order Malvales; family Malvaceae; genus Gossypium; species Gossypium australe. Next base: position 95,579,222 of record CM016624.1, read on the forward strand.
GTTGAGAAGGCGTCAAAGCTAGGCCAAAGAGCCAAGCCGATAAGGTCAGAGTTGAGGGAATCACTCGAAGATAGCCAGTTGATCCATCCCAAGAAGCCGGAGTTATACTCAAGACGGCGGATTTCTCCTTCAATTCCTTCAGGGAGTTTTAGGGATTTCTTATGTTTTGTTTTATCTTTTCTCTTGAGATGTTTTATTTATTTGTCATGAACAAAACCCTTTAGATACCTGAAAGGGATGAAACCTAGATGAATCTTGTTATTTGATTTCTGAATTATATGATAATTACTTAGTTTGTTCTTAATTATGTTGCTTAATCCAAATCTGATGTGCTTAGGTGGAGGAGGAATAGACCCTGCCTAAGAGTAGATCTAGCATAATTAAGTGGAGTTGATCGAACGCCTAGAGATAGGGTTACGAGATTTTGCCGGATTAGGGTGAAACCTAATATGGGAGTCCATAGATCGATTTACTGCTATTCTAGGGGGCTATTATAAGCCAACGAGAGTTCCACTAATTAACATAGGGTTAGACATTATTCGCCTCGAGAGAGGGTTTAATATACGTTAGGGAGTCTTACGGGTCAAGTTAAGTAAAGAAATCATATGGTTCAGTGATAGGTAACAAGAGAAGTTTAGGTAGATTCTTCCTGAGGGTATCATCGTAGTCAACTGAGTTTTCCTTCAAGTTATTTTCCAATTCGTTCTTTTTGTCTTTTGTCTTTAAGCTTAGTAGTCGTTAATTTAGATTAAAGCAACTTCACTTTATGTTTATGGCTAAAAAATAAAAAGAAAGTTTGTATTAGTACTTTTAGTTCCTTTGGGTTCGACAATTCGGTCTTGCCTAAGCTATACTACTGTTCGATAGGTACACTTGCCTTAATCGTTGTCAGAGTTAGTTCCCGAGTTCGATCACATTCATTATAAATTTTTAAAACTATGATTTCAGCGATCAACCTGAAGGAATTGAAGGAGAGATCTGCCGTCTTGAGTAGAATTACGGCTTCTTGAGATGGATCAACTGGCTCTCTTCGAGTGATTCCCACAAATCTGACCTTTTCGCTTGGCTCCTTGGCCTAGCTCACCGCCCGTTCCGGCTTCTGCCGAACTTCCCTTCAAGTTGCCTCCTTGGGTGTTTATATAGACTTTGAGATGCCTTACTTGGTCCCTAAGTATCCTAATTCAAGTAGAATTCCTACTAAGGTGTTTGAATAGGCTTTGGAATGTGTTTCTTTGCCTCCAAGTATCCAAATCCGAGCAAAACTTCTCTTGGCCGCAGCAGAGATACGCCCATAAGATATGCTCGTGTAAGTCATGGCCAGGCTGTGTTCGACCCTGTTGAATGGGGCACGGCCGTATGGATCATGATTAGGCTGTGTTCTAGTAGATCAATGAGGCACGACCGTGTGGACTTGGGCCCAGGCTGTGTGGATTTCGTGATATGGCCTATTTACTCCATTTTGGGCCCGTTTAACGTTCTTTTCATCCTCGGGTGCTTTTCTGAGTATAAGTCATGAAAAGAAAAGACTAAAAGCACCTTTTTACATGAATCAAGAAATAAATAATCCGAAAATATGCTAAATTTGGGATTAAAATATGTTACTTTTACATTTATCGGTTCTATATTAGCTGAAGTAAAAGCTAGACTGACGTTTTTGCAACAAATTGGTGAAGCTCAAAAAAGTAAGGATGAATTGATTGCTAAACGAAAACAGATTGAGTCGAAATATGATTCAAACTTTCATATTGGTTCAAACGATAGTTTGTACTTCAAAAATAGGATTTGTGTTCCAAGGAATTCTGATCTCATTCAGAAGATTTTACAGAAAGCTCACAGTAGTAGCTTATCGATACATCCTAGTAGCAATAAAATGTACGGTAATTTGAAATAGATGTACTGGTGGCCAAGTATGAAATAAGAGATTTTAGAGTTTGTATCAAAATGTTTGATCTGCTAGCAAGTTAAAGCCGAGCTTCAGGTACCTTCTAGTTTATTAAAACTTGTGATGATTTCAGAGTGGAAATGGGAATGTGTTACGATGGATTTTGTATCAGGATTACCTCTATCTTTGAGAAAGAAAGATGTTGTATGGGTTATTGTAGATCGTTTGACGAAATCCACACATTTCATTCCAGTGCGTACGGATTATGCACTTGAGAAATTGGCAGAGTTGTATATTTTTTAGATTATTAGATTGCAAAGTGTGTTGAATTCTATTATCTCTGACAAGGATCCATGATTTACTTCTAGATTCGGGAGTAAGTTACAGGAAGCTCTAGCTACTCGACTGTATTTTAGTACAGCATTTCATCCACATATCGATGGCCAGTCTGAGCGAGTAATTCAAGTACTGGAGGATATGCTCCGATGTCGTGTTTTAGAGTTCGAAGGTAACTGGGAGAAATTTCTTCTGTTGGTTGCATACAGTAACAATTATCAGACGAGCATTGAAATGGCACCTTATGAAGCCTTGTATGGTCAGAAATGTCAAACACGTTATACTAGACTAAGCTGAGCGAAAAAAAGTTATTCAGTGTTGATTTGATTCGAGAAACCGAAGAAAAATTCAAAGTAATACGTGACCGTTTGAAAGTTTCTTCTGATCATCAAAAATCTTACACAGATTTGAAAAGAAAAGATATAGAGTTTCAAGTCGGTGACAAGGTATTCCTACAACTATCCCCTTGGAGAAAAGATCTCTGTTTTGGTCAAAAAGGAAAACTTAGTCCACGATTTATTGGGCCGTATGAGATCATTGAGAGGATTGGGCCAGTGCTGTAACACCCCTTACCCGTATTCAATGCCAGAATAGGGTTACGGAATGTTAACGGACTTATAAAACAATTAAACATCCACTTAGCATACATTTTCACAATTTAAGCATTCAGCATTCAATCTCAATCATTTTGTCCCTAATACGAGCCTACGAGGCCCTAAACATACATTGGAAGTGGTTCGGGATTAAACTGATAATATTGGAAACATTTGGAACACTTATAATTTTTTTCAAAATAGGAGACACACGCCCCTGTGACCAAGCCGTGTATCTCACACAGCCACCAGACACGCCCGTGTCACAGGCCATGTGGACATTCGAAATGTGAGCACATGGCCATGTCTCATCCCATGTCAAACCCCGAGTAACTCTTTAACTTGGATCACACGGCCAACACATACGCCCATGTGGCTAGCCCGTGTGCCAGGCCGTGTACTAGACCGCGTCAAACCTGTAGAGTATGTTGACTTATGCCACACGGCCAAGTCACACGCCTGTGTGTGAGGCCGTGTGGAGCATACTAACTTGGTTTCAAATTCAACACCAGTGGACACACGGTTGTGCCACAAAACCATGTGTCACACACGGCTGAGACACACACCCATGTCTCTGCCCATATGGACAAAAATAGGCTATTTACCAAGCCAGTTTGCCACCCAAATTTGCATATACATACAAAAACCGAATGGTACAAATTCATAGCATAGATGAACATCAAATTTATCCATAATCAAGGCTATGTCATACCATTTCCAATACTAAAAACCAACATGCTTACAAACTCATGTTTTACTCATTCAAAACATACCAAATACACATATACAAATCAACTAACTAAACCTTTACCAAACATACATCATTGTGCATCAATTCACAAGCACAACCATTCTCAATTCATCAACTATTAGCTACCTTAAGAGTTGCATTAAACAAGCCATTTCCAAGCAAACATGAACCACATCACTAAGAGGCATTAACACATATATATACATCACATAAATGCCAAAATAAGCCAACTTACTTGGCTAACATTCAACCAAACACTTAATATTTACAAGCCAACACAAATGGCCAAAATTATGCTACAAATACCAAAATGACTCAAAGTCCCTATACATGCCATATACTTAAAATACCAAAGTTCATACGTACCAAGAAATAGGTGGATAGTGTGAAACGATCTCCGATGATCCCCAAATCTGAGCTAGCTTTAAATTCACTATAAAACATAAAAAAAACGATGTAAGCTATAAATCTTAGTAAGCTTGTATGAAATAAACTCGATATAATCAAAACAGATAATTCAACATTTGATTATAGATACATGGTCAATTACTCATTCACAAAACTGTATACTTTCTTCACCATTTCTTCGATTCAAAGCTAATATGGCTTATGCACATAAATGTACCATCTCGTATCAATCTCATACACATTCTCGTCTTTCATTTACCCATTGAACCATTCGGAATAGAAGTCAGATACTGAAGGGTCTCATACACTAAGTACCTATACCATGGCCCGAAGCCAAACCAGCCAATATTCATGACCCAAAGCCAAATTGATATAACTCGCATCCGAAGTGCTATATCATGGCCCGAAGCCAACTCAATGTATCCCTTAATGACATGTCACTAGTATCCTAAACTATTCTTAAGGTTCAACCGAGATTTCGAATGCCGAATTACCATCGATTCATTGTCGAACCTATCCAAAGTATTGTATTCACAACTTATACAATATCAAAGCATTTAAAATATATTTATAATGAAATTTATCACATACGAACTTACCTCGAATGAAAAAACGACAAAATAGACTGATTAATCCGTAACTTTGTTCTTCCATCGATCTAATTCCAAATTATGCTTTTCTTGATCTATATAATATCAAACTCAGTACATTTAATTATCCCTCTATTCAATTTTGTCCAAAACACACTTTTAAGCACATTTACACATTTGCCCCTAATATTTCACATTTTTCACAATTTAGTCCTTATTTCATAAAATCATAAATTAATGAAATTCAAAATAAACCTGTGCTAGCTGAATTACTATTATGCCCCTAGCAGCCCATATTTTTCATTTATTTCATATTTTAACCACAAAGTTTCAACATTTCTCAATTTAATCCCTATTTTGCATTTTCACTAAAAATCACTTAACAAAACTTGTATATCTATCAACAAGCATTCATAATCTATCAAGAAACTTCAAAACACATGCTATTTCACCAATGGAAACATCTAAAATCTTTAAAAAATTTGCAAATTATTCCCTGGGCTAGCTAGAACTAGTTGTAACGATCACAAAAACATAGAAATCATTAAAAACGGGACAAAATGGACTTACAATTGAACTAGGGAGCTTGGCCGAATGAAAACCCTAAGAACGGTGTATTTTGCTCTTTAATTTTGGTGATGGAAGATGAATAAAGATGGAGAAATGTTTTGTTTTACTTAATTATTCATTATTAACTAATTTACTATTTTAACCTTGAATATTAACCATCAAAATCACTTAATATAAGCCCATAATTGTCCAATCACAATTAAAATGCTCTAATTACCACTTAAGAACCTCAAATTTAAGGTTCTATAGCTATTAGGAACCTTTAACTAATAGAACATAACTTTTACACTTTACACGATTTAGTCCTTTTTATCAAATTGACTAATCAAACGATAAAATTTCTTAACGAAATTTTCAAACAAACATATTATCATGCTGTAGACATTAAAATAATAAAAAATAATTATTTTGAACTCAAATTTGTGGTCCCAAAACCATTGTTCTGATTTGACTAAAAACGAGCTGTTACAACTCTCCCTCTTAGAGATTTTTGTCCCCGAAAATCTTACCAGTGAAATGGTTAGGATACTGTTTTCTCATAGTTTCCTCAGGCTCCCATGTGGCTTCTTCAACACTGTGTCGTTGCCACAAAATCTTCACTAAGGCTATTCATTTATTTCTTAACTCTATGACCTCTCAAGCTAAAATTCTGATCGGTTCTTCGTTATACGTCATATTGGGTTGAATCTCAATCTCTGACGGGGAAATTACATGTGATGGATCCGATCTATATCGATGCAACATCGACACATGAAATACATTATGTATCTTTTCTAACTCTAACGGTAATACTAGCCGATATGCCACTGGCCCTATTCTTTCAATGATCCCGTACGGCCCGATGAAACGTGAACTCAATTTGCCACGATCACCAAATCGTAGTATTTTCTTCCACAGAGATACTTTCAAAAACACTTTTATCACCGATCTGAAATTCAATGTCTTTCCGTTTTAAATCCTCGAATGATTTCTGTCAATCTGAAGTTGCTTTCAAACAGTCACGAATTACTTTCACTTTCTCTTCAGTTTCTCTAACCAAATCAACCCTGTGAATCTGTTTCTCGCTAAGCTCGGTTCAGTACAATGCAGTTCGGCATTTGTGACCATACAAAGCTTCATATGGTGTCATCTTTATACTCGATTGAAAACTGTTGTTATATGTAAATTCAACCAATGGCAAAAATTTCTCCCAATTGCCTTCAAATTCCAACACGCAACAACAAAGCATATCTTTGAGAATCTGAATTACTCTCTCAGACTGACCGTCAGTTTGCAGATGAAAAGTTGTACTGAAATTCAACTTCGTACCCAGAGCTTCTCACAGTTTCTTCCAAAATCGGTATGTAAACCTCGAATCTCTATCCAAAATAATCGAAACTGGCACCCCGTGCAATCTAATGATCTCAGCAAAGTACAATTCAGCTAATCTATCGAGTGAATAATCTGTATGTACTGGTATAAAATGCGTCGATTTCTTCAATCTATCAACTACAACCCAAATAGCATCTTTCTTTTTCAGAGTTAGAGGTAACCCCGATACAAAATCCATCGTAACTTTATCCCATTTCCACTCTAGTATCATTACAGGTTGTAACAATCCCGAAGGTACTTGGTGTTCTGATTTGACTTGTTGACAAATCAAACACTTCAATACAAAATCAGAAATGTCTCATTTCATACCAGACCACTAGTACAATTGTTTCAAGTCATTATACATTTTGGTACTCCTGGGGTGAACGAATAGGCATCCACTGTGTGCTTCATGCAAAATTTTCTGAATAAGCTTGGAATTTCTCAGTACATAGATTCTGTTTCGGAACATTAAACAATCATCGGCTCTGATCTGATAATCTGAATCACTAGTCGATTCACATTGCATTCTTTTAGCTTGCAACTCGGTACCACACTTTTGAGCTTCACAAATTTGTTGAAGAAAAACCAATTTAGCTTTCAACTCTGCTAAAATAAAACCATCATCAGACATAGTCAATCTCGTATTCATCGCTCTCAAAGTAAACAAAAATTATCTACTTAAAGCATCTGCGACCACATTTTCTTTTCCCGTATGATAATCAATTACTAGCTCATAGTCTTTTAGTAGCTCGAGCCATCTCTGTTGTCGCAAATTCAAATCTTTCTGAGTCATAATATACTTTAAGCTTTTATGATCAATAAAGATATGGAATTTTTCGCTGTACAAATGATGTCGCCAAATTTTCAAAGCAAATACAATAGCGGCCAATTCTAAATCATGCGTCGGATAATTCTTTTCTTGCGGTTTCAACTGTCTAGTGGCATAAGCTATCACTTTACCCTCTTGCACCAAAACACAACCCAAACCGGTCAATGACGCATCGCTATAAACTACAAATTCTTTGCCCGACTTAGGTTGAACCAAAACTGGTGCTTCGGTTAAAAGTGCTTTAAACTGCTAGTAATCTGGTCATCGGTGTAGCAATTATAGAGAACCCTTTTACAAAACGTCGATAGTAGCTAGCTAAACCCAAAAAGCTTCTGACTTCGGATATACTTCTCGGTGGTTTCCAATCAACAACTATCGAAATCTTAATCGGATCAACTCTTATACTTTCCGTTGAAACAATGTGCCCCAAAAATTTGACTTCTCTGAGCCAAAACTCACACTTACTAAATTTAGCACACAATTTCTTATCTCTCAAGATTTGCAACACAATCCTCAAATGCTTGGCATGCTCAGACTCATCTCGAGAATAGATTAGAATGTCGTCAATGAACACAACAAAAAATCTGTCTAAATATGGTCTAAAGATCCGATTTATCAAACCCATAAAAATGGCAGGAGCATTAGTTAGTCCAAAAGGCATAACGAGGAATTTATAATGTTCGTACCTCATTCTAAACGTAGTTTTGAGCACATCTGAGTCTTTAACTCTTAATTGATAATAACTCGATCTCAAATCAATCTTCAAAAACACTGTTGCCCCTTTTAACTGAGCAAACAAATCATCAATTCTCGGCAAAGGATATTTGTTCTTTATCATAACCTTATTGAGCTGTCGATAGTCAATACACATTCTCATTGTTCTGTCTTTCTTTTTTACAAACAATACTGGCACACCCCAGGGCAAAAAACTTGATCGTGAAAAACCTCTATCTGTTAACTCTTGCAACTGAGCTTTCGACTTTTTCAACTCTGTTGAAGCCATTTTGTATAGAGCTATAGATATCGATGAAATTCTCGGTACTAACTCAATAGCAAACTCAACCTCTCTAACTGGTGGCAACCCAAGCAATTCTTCTGGAAATACATCTGGATATTCACAAACTACAAGCACCGATTCAATCTTCATTTCAGACACTTTGGTATCTAAAACATATGCTAGATACGCATAACAACCATTTCTCACATATCTCTGAGCCGACATCAATGAAATCACTATAAGCAATCTACTTGACTCATCTGATTCAATCCAAAGAATTTCGTTATTCTGGCATTTCAATTCAATAATCTTTCGTCTACAGTTCACAATAGCATCTTGCAGAGTCAACCAATGCATACCCAGAATTATATTGAATGCATCAAATGGTAAAAAGAATTAAGTCAGCCGGAAAACAGTAACCCCGAGTCATTAAAGGACAATTCTTGCATATTTTATCAACAAAAACATACTTGCCTAAGGGGTTCGATACTTTAATCAGAAACTCAATAGACTAAATAGGAAAACTCTTACTAAATACTAAATTCATACAGATATACGAATGAGTTTATCCAGGATCAATCAATGCAATCACTTAGTGTCATAAAGAGAAAATGTACCGATGATAACATCTGGTGATCACGCTTTTCGCGAGCGCGAATTGCGTAAGCTTTGGCTGGTGTTCTAGCTTTGGATCTCACTACTGAATCCCTAGTCGCACCTCTGCCAATAGACACATTCCCTGTATTTCTCAATGGTCTCCCTCTTGCAGTTGCATTGCTCGGTCTTGCATTCTAAAATTTATCATTCTCAGATAACTCTGGGAAATCTCGAATAAAATGATCTGGCGAGCCACATTTGAAACAAGCTTTATTACTCTTATTCCAACACTCTTCAAAATGTATTCTCCCACATTGTTGACACTCCGGTTTGTTGTTTTTCACACTGCCAACGCTCGAGACGGAAGTTGCTTGAGCTTTAGGATTCACATATTGATTTCCACGATCTCTATTCTGGTATCCCACTGATGCATTCGATCGACTATATGAATCTCAAAATTTCTTTGATGAAGAATGATAAGGCTTATTCATCGGTCTTTTTCTCGAATCTCTAGCCTCTGAATCAGTTTTCCTCTTTTCTCGGCTAAAGTCTTCGGCTTTGAAAGCCTGGTCAACTAACACAACAAATTCTTTGAAATCTAAAATTTTGACCAAAAGTTTAATATCCTCGTTCAGACTGTTAACAAATTGCTTGCACATGATCTCTTCGGTAGAAACATACTCTCGAGCATATTTACTACACTGCACAAATTCTCCCTCGTACTAGGTTACGGTCATACGGCCCTGTTTTGATTCTAAAAACTCTTTGTGCTTTTGATCTTGAAACCGTTGGCATATATATTTCTTTTTGAACTCAGTCTGAAAGAATTCCCAGGTGACCCATTCTCTAGGTACAACAGATACTAGAGTATTCCACCACTGGTATGCGGTGTCCCGCAGAAGTGATATAGCACATTTTAAACACTCAGCCAGTGTGCAAGAAAGCTTATCAAACACTCGAATCGTATTTTCAAGCCAAAACTCGGCTCTCTTAGGATTACCATCGTCAATATTAGCTATGAACTCCTCAGCCCCGTGTTTACGGATCTTATCAACTGGAGGCTTATTCAATCTTAAAAGTTCTATACCTTGAGAAGCTACAGGAACAAGTTGGGGATTAGGAGGGGGTAGAGGTTGTTAAGCAGCCGGGTTCGTCCGGACATACTGCGTGAACCATTCGTTCATCATTTGGAAGACGACCTCTTTAGCCTCTCCTACCTGGCTACTCGATACGGGTCTAGATTCAGAAGGCGTTGTCCCTTGAGCAGGAGTTGGTGCATTACTTTCAACCTCGTCAGCTATAGCTCGATTGAGAACCATTTGCTATATGAAAACACATTTTAAAATGTCAGGAGTCATCACACTATCACAGTTTATATATGGCATGTATAGCTAGACTCTCACATATGCTACGATAGTCCTAGAATCGACTAAACTGTAGCTCTGATACCAATAAATGTAACACCCCTCACCCTTATTCAATGCCGAAATAGGGTTACGAAATTTTAACGGACTTATAAAACAATTAAACATTCATTTAGCATACATTTTCACAATTTAAGCATTCATCATTCAATCTCAATCAATTTGTCCCTAATACGAGCCTACGAGGCTCTAAACATACATTGGAAGTGGTTCAGGATTAAACTGATAACTTTGGAAACATTTGGAACACTTATAAATTTTTTCTCAAAACAGGGGGCACACGCCCGTGTGGCTAGGCCGTGTATCTCACACGGCCACCAGACACACCCGTGTCATAGGCCTTGTGGACATCCGAAATGGGAGCACATGGCCGTGCCTTAGCCCGTGTCCAACCCCGTGTAACTCTCTGACTTGGGTCACACAACCATCACACACGCCTATGTGGTTAGCCCGTGTACCCTAAAAATGGCCATACACACCCGTGTGCCAGGCCATGTACTAGGCAGTGTCAAACCTGTAAGGTATACTGACTTATGCAACACGGCTAAGTCACACACCCGTGTGGAGCATACTGACATGGTTTAAAATTTAACACTAGGGGACACACGGCAATGCAACATAACCGTGTGTCTCACAAGGCTAAGACACATGCCATGTTTCTGCCTGTGTGGACAAAAATAGGCTATTTACCAAGCCAATTTTCCACCCAGATTTGCATGTACCTACACAAACCAAATGGTACAAATTCATAGCATAAATGAACATCTAATTTATCCATAATCAAGGATATATCATACCATTTCCAATACTAACAACCAACATGCTTACAAACTCATGTTTTACTAATTCAAAACATACCAATTACACATATACAAATCAACTAACTAAACCTTTACCAAACATATATCATTTTGCACCAATTCACAAGCACAACCATTCTCAATTCATCAACTATTAGCTACCTTAAGAGTTGAATTAAACAAGCCATTGCGTGCGAGAAAAGGAAAAGCATATTGGCTAGTGATTATGAGGCCCCAATTCTTGACTAGAGGGGACACCAAAGGCCTCCGCCCTTCCATCCCATAGATAGATAGAGAGGGAGGGCAGAGCTTTTGGTTTTTTCATGTTGTCAAAGAGTTGAACAATGGATTTTTCGTGTTGTCAAAGAGTTGAACAATGAAAATAGATGGCGAGTGCCTGATCGAATTGATCGGGTCATGTAGGAACAAGGTTCAAGTCTACCGGTCTGTTAGGATGCCTCAGCTGCATACATCACTGCACTTCCACTTGACACCTATCGTAATGATAAACGGCTCGTCTCGCCGTGACCTTCTCTTGAATTCTCAAAACAACCACATCACTAAGAGGCATTAACACATATATATACATCACATAATTGCCAAAATAAGCCAACTTACTTGGCTAACATACAACCAAACACTTAATATTTATAAGCCAACACAAATGGCCAAAATTATGCTACAAATACCAAAATGGCTCAAAGTCCCTATAAATGCCATATACTTAAAATACCAAAGTTCATAGGTACCAAGAGATAGGTGGATAGTGTAAAGCGATCTCCAACGATCCTCGAATCCGAGCTAGCTTTAAATTCACTCTAAAACATAAAAAAATAAACGATGTAAGCTATAAATCTTAGTAAGCTTGTATGAAATAAACTCGATATAATCAAAACACATAATTCAACATTTGATTATAGATATATGAATTCACATCAACTAACAAACCTTTCAATTACTCATTCACAAAACTATATACTTTCTTCACCATTTCTTTGATTCAAAGCTAATATGGCTTATGCACATACCTGTACCATCTCATATCAATCTCATACAAATTCTTGTCTTTCATTTACCCATTGAACCACTCGGAATAGAAGTCAGATACTAAAGGGTCCCGTACACTAAGTACCTATACCATGGCCCAAAGCCAAATCAAGGTAGCTTATATCTAAAGTACTAATATCATGGCCCGAAGCCAAACCAGCCGATATTCATGGCCCGAAGCCAAATTGATATAACTCACACCCGAAGTGCTATATCATGGCCCGAAGCCAACTCAATGTATCCCCTAATGACATGTCACTAGTATCCTAAACTATTCCTAAGGTTCAATCGAGATTTCGAATGCCGAATTACCATCTATTCATTGTCGAACCTATCCGAAGTATTGTATTCACAACTTATACAATATCAAAGCAATTAAACTATATTTATAATGAAATTTATCACATACGAACTTACCTCAAATGTGAAAACGACGAAATAAACCGATTAATCCGAAACTTTGTTTTTCCCTCGATCTAATTCCAAATTATGCTTTTCTTGATCTATATAATATCAAATTCAGCACATTTAATTATCCCTCTATTCAATTTAGTCCAAAACACACTTTTAAGCACATTTACACTTTTACCCCTAATATTTCACATTTTCACAATTTAGTCCTTATTTCATAAAACCATAAATTAATGAAATTCAAAATAAACCCATGCTAGCAAAATTACTACTATGCCCCTAGCAGCCCATATTTTTCACTAATTTCACATTTTAACCACAAAGTTTCAACATTTCTCAATTTAATCCCTATTTTGCAATTTCACTAAAAATCACTTAACAAAACTTGTATATCTATCAACAAGCATTCATAATCTATCAAGAAACATCAAAACACATGCTATTTCACCAATGGAAACATCTAAAATCTTTAACAGTTTTGTAAAATAGTCCCTAGGCTAGCTAGAACTAGTTGCAACGATCACAAAAACATAGAAATCATTAAAAATGGGACAAAAATGGACTTACACTTGAACTAGGGAGCTTGTCTGAATGAAAACCCTAAGAATGGTGTATTTTTATCTTTCATTTTGGTGATGGAAGATGAATGAAGATGGAGAAATGTTTTGTTTTACTTAATTATTCATTATTAACTAATTTACTATTTTAACCTTGAATATTTACCATCAAAATCACTTAATATAAGCCCATAATTGTCCACTCACAATTAAAATGGTTTAATTACTACTTAATGACCTCAAATTTAAGATTCTATAGCTATTAGACACCTTTAACTAATAGAACACAACTTTTACACTTTACGCGATTTAATCCTTTTTATCAAATTGACTAATCAAACGATAAAATTTCTTAACGAAATTTTCGCTCAAACATATTACCATGCTGTAGACATTAAAATGATAATAATATAATTATTTTGAACTCAAATTTGTGGTCATGAAATCACTGTTCTGATTTGACTAAAAATGGGCTGTTACAAGTGGCTTATTAGTTGGATTTGTCGTTAGAGATAGAAAAGATTCATAGCATATTTCATGTATCAATGTTTCAATGGTATCGATTAGATCCTTTACACTTGATTTCACCTGTAGATGTTAAGATTCAACCAGAAATGTCATACGGTGAATAATCAGTCATAATTTTAGCTCAGAAAGTTAAAAAGATAAGAAATAAGAGAATAGCTTTAGTTAAAGTTCTCTGGCAACATCACTGAATTGAAGAGGCTACCTGGGAATCGAACTAAGCTATGAAAGTGATACTCAAACCTATTTTTTGGTAAGATTTTCATGGACAAAAATTCCTTTAGGGGGAGAGTTGTAATAGCCCGTTTTCAGTGATATCGAAACAGTTATTTTAGAACCACAATTTGGAAGAATATATTATTATTTTATTATTTTAATGTTTATGGTATTATAGTAATGTCGTATTAAAATTTTGTTAAGAAATTTTATTGTTTGCTTGATTAATTAAGTGAAAAGGACTAAATCGTAAAAGGTGAAAAAGTTGAGTTCTATTAGTTAAAAGGGTAAAATGCCTATGAAACCTTAAGCTAAAGGACTTGAGGGATAAATAAACCATTTAAGGTATTATTGGATGTGCATGGCATGGTTTTAATGAAATTTTGTTAGTTTTTAAAGGTTAATAAGGTAAATAGGTAAATAAACTTAAAACTAAAAGAATTTAAACAAATCATCTTTTATTTCTTAACCGTAAACTTATTTTAAGTGAGAAAAACCTCCATGGATAGGTTCTTGGTTTGGCTAGCTTATTTCTTTGCATGGTATGTGATTTCAACCCCGTTTTTAATGATTTATATGTTTTTTAGTTCGTTTTAGCTTACTCTAGCTAGCTTAGGGGTTAACTGTAAAATTGTTAAAGGTTGTGGATTATGCCATGAATGTTTTTGATTAGGTTGTGATGTTAAATGATAGATTATGAATCTTTTTTTTTTTTTGGAAAATAAACAAGTTTTGTTAAGTGATTTTTGATGAATTTTGGAATTAGGGACTAATTTGTTAAAGGTATAAATTTTAGGGTTTTATTGTGAAATGATGGTAAGTATGAGTTGCTACAAGGTCCCTTGCATGTTTTATTAACATGGATTTGTATTAAAATGGTTAGGTTTTAAGTTATAAACTTAAGGACTAAATTGTGAAAGTTAAAATGTTAGGGGCAAATTGGTAATTTTGCATAAATATGAAATGTGGATTAAATTGAATACTAGAAGTGTTTAATTGATTGAAATTATCTACTTAGATCAAGATAAACCACGTTTAGACTTATATCAAGGAAAAGCTAAAGCTTTAGATTAGTTGATTTTACTTCTACGCCCCATATTATCGAGGTAAGCTCGTATGAACAGTTATCGTATTAATGTTATTTAATTTAAATGTTTAAAATGTTATTTTAATGTAAATAGATTGAAATATGTTATGACGAATTGACAGATATTGAGTCCCAGTTGAACCTTAGGAATTCTTACGATACAAATGACATGTCATTAGGGATTTCATGTTTCGGGTGCTAGTCTTGAACGTCCTACCGATGGCTGAGTTCCTGCATTTGTTGTGGGTTCTCCACAGCTCGTGTGAGTAACATCATGTAGCTTACAGTTTGACCCACAGCTCATGTTAGCAATGATGTAAAGGAAATGTTACAGTTATATGTAAAGGCACACTTCGTGTGAGCTTTCCGGAGTACCCGATCTAATTCTAAATGTTTCAATGGGCAAGAAAAGGAAAAGGAAACTGTAAGTATGTAAATGCAATGACTAATGACATTATGGAACATTGAAGGTGAAAAATGTTACGTTTTTACATGATGAACTACATATCGTTTGGATGATTTTGTATATATATGAACAAGTGTACTAACTTGTGAATTTGATGATGTTGTATAGGCTTATGGCAAGCTTATGGTTATGGTTGAATTTATGCTTATGCTTTATATTATACAAATGAAATGGTAAGTTATGTTTAGTTTATAAGATCCTACTAAGCATTCAATACTTACGTAGTTGTTTTTCCTTTGTCTTATAGATTACTGGAAGCTTGATCGGTTTGGAAGCTTGCTGGAGATCTATCACACTATCCAGCAGTCAATTCAGTAGTTTTTTAGCATTTTTGCCAAGGTTTATAATGGCATGTATAGGGTGATTTGTAATGATATTTTGATGAATGTGTTGTTGGTGTTTTGGCATGTATAATATAACACCCCTAACTCGTATCCGTCATTGGATTAGGGTTAAGAGGCATTACTGAACAAACGGAATCTTTTACGAACATTTCATAATATAATTCAACCAGTAGGATCAAAGTGTCCCTTAAATAGGTCTTCGAGACCTTTAACATGCTTTAGAATAGAGCCAAGACTAAACTGAACACATACGGAAATTCTCAGAAATTTAAAATTTTTCAAAGTTACAGAGGTCACATGCCCGTGTGGGCAGGCCATGTGCCTCAAACGGTCTCAGACACGCCCGTGTGTCTAAGCCGTGTCAAAACAGGCATACATATTGACTTGTCCATGCGGCCGTGGACACGCCTGTGTGCCTCACCCGTGGTCACTACTAACTTGCACCACACGGTCGAGTCTGACTTGTTTTGAATTTCAACCACGAGCAAAAAGGTCGAGCCACACATCCGTAGGCTCAACCGTGTGGGCAATTATAGGCCATTTTAAAGGCCAAATTGCCACCCACACATTGGGTTATCCCTACGAACACATACAAGCATATTTCTAAACACAATTGGCAACCAAAAACACACTAAATGGTCATCATATTATCCCATTCAATCTCATTTCTAAGTATACCAACTTATATGCCAATTAGCTCAACTAATTCACAAATAAACTAAGCATGATTCATCCACAACTTACCACTTCACCATAACCATTTTTCATCAAACATACTCACTTTGCATCAATAAGCTTACCATTACCTTGACTATTTCATAACCATGGAATCATACCAAATCCAAATATCATAAGCAAGACTCTTCATTCATTACACAACCATTTAACTAGCCATATCACATGGCTAAACACATATTTCAAACATAACTCAAGGTAACTAGCCTATACATGACATACTTTACTATATACATTTTCAAAAGGGTACCAAAATAAGATTGAGTAGTGTGATGACGATCCCTGATGATTCCCCGAGCCTTCAGCAGCTTCGACGACCTATAAAACAGAGCAAACACACATAAAGTAAGCTTTCAAAAGCTTAGTAAGCCATATACAAATAAACTTAACATAAAATGCACATAGCCACTTTGATACAATGAAATTAATGTTTCTTATTTGCAAATTCATCACATATCCTTTGGCTCATTTGTTTAGCCATTACATACCCACATTTCATAGCTCAAAATATCACTTTACTCATTGCTCATTCAAGCATGTATCATATATTATCTCATCAAAACTATATACATATTCACTGTAGTAAGCTCATATAAACACTTACCTTTCATACACATACATAGTGTACTTTTCAAACGTACCTGAATCATTTATACATTTCACAAACTCTCTTTTTTCTTTGATTTGCCCGTTGAACCATTCGGAACTAAATAGGATACTCATAGTACTCAAAATAATCGTACAATGCCAACGTCCCAAATGTGGTCTTATAAGTACTTAGATATCGATGCCACTATCCCAGACAGGGTCTTACATGAATCAAATACGATGCCAATGTCCCAAACATGGTCTTACACGTAAATCTCATATTGAGGCCAACATCCCAAACGTGGTCTTACACGAAATATCGAATCAACGCCAACATTCCAGACGTGGTCTTACATGATCTCACATATCTAAAACCTATGTCATAATCTATATAATCCCATCTATTCCTATGTTCGTACAGGGCTTCTCGGACTTTGTTATACTATCGATTCTTCCTCGATTTTCATGTACTCATCATCTCATATACATTCGTCATGATAAATTTTTCATATGAACATACATATATCAATGTAGATACATTTATTTGTATATAGACTTACCTCGGATTCGGATAAACGGAAATGAACTCGGCTACTCAATTACTTTCGACTTTCGTCGATCTAAATTTGTTTTCTTCAGTTCTTGATCTAAACATGTTCAAATTTAACTCATTTATTCACCAATTCATCCAATTCAATCCAGAAACACATATTTAGGGCAATTTACGAATTAACCCTCGCATTTTCACATTTTGACATTTTAATCCCTATTTCACAAAATCACAAAATACACATAATTTCATATTACCCATGCTTAGCTGAATGTTCACTACGATCACTCCAATCTATTCATTTCATTTATTTCACAATTTAGTCCTTCAAAATATTATTTTCTCAATTAAGTCCAAATTACTCAAAATCACCAAAAACTCAAAGACAAACTATGTTAATCAAACACATATCTTTCATAATTCATCTTCAAACATCACAAAACTCATGGATTTATTAATGGCATATTTCAAAATCTTCATCAGTTCACAAAATTAAGACATGGGTTTTGAATAACACGAAGCAACGATTACAAAAAAGTAGAAATTATCAAAAACCGAGTCAAAAACATACCTTAATTTTTCTTCTAGCTAGCCGAATATTCAAAGTTCAAAACCCTTGCTTCTTTTTCTTATTTTCGGTGGATGAACACCATTAAAATGGCCACCATGTTGTTTTTATTTTAGTTTAATAACATTATTATACATTTTACTATTATAACCTTAATGAAATTAATTAGAAAACCACATATCACATGCCCATAACCGTCCACTACATTCTTAAATGGCCAATTTACAACATAAGGCCTCATACATAAGAAGACACATCAATCAAGTACTTAATCAAATAGAATACTACTTTTACATTTTATGTGATTTAATCCTTTTCTCAAATTAAGCACACAATTGACAAAATTAATTCACGAAAATTTCACACATGCTTAATCATATACTGCAAGCATAGAAAATAATATTAAAATATTTTTTAACTCAGATTTGTGGTCTCGAAACCACTATTCTGACTAGGGTCTAAACTGGACTGTTACATATAAACTTTTGGAAGTTCTGTTGGTTTGGTGTTATTGATGTCTTGACAAATTGTTTCATTTTAGTGATCTTGTTATGCATGTTTATAAGGTCTTTTATGGTATGTTTTGGTTGATTTGATAATGATCAATATGTGATATGCTTTGGTAAGTAATTGAATAGGTTATCATGTATGAAATTGTACAATATTGGCATGTTTTGATGGTTGATGTCTTGGTATATTGTAGTGCTTTGGAATGGCATATTGGTTAGTTGAAATAGGATCTTGAAATGGCATTTTGTGCGTTTGGATGATGTTTATGTCCCTCTATAGTGTGCACAAATGGATTTAATATGTATGCATGGTTAGGTTTTGTAATGGCTTGATTTTTGGTAAATTTGGGTCCACACGGGCATGTGACTCAACCATGTGAGACACACGGCCTAGCGACACGGCCATGTACCATCTGATGATTTTCTTATGGTGCATTTCAGTGAGTTAAACAACCTAACACACGGCCTGGCACACGAGCGTGTGGGGCAACTCAGTGAGTTACACGGCCTGGCACACGGACGTGTGACACAGTGGTGTGACCCTACTAAGAGAGTTAGACGGGTGAGGACACGGAGTAGGACACGGCCGTGTGTCCCTAGTTCGAAAGTTACACGGATTGGTACATAGGCGTGTGTCTTAGCCGTGTGAGGCAAACGGCCTAGCCACATAGCCGTGTGAGGCAAACGGCCTAGCCACATAGCCGTGTGAGGCAAACAGCCTAGCCACACTGCCATGTGACCCCTATTTTTCATATTTTGTATGTTTTTCTCAAATTTTCCAAACTTTTTCAAATTGGTCTCGAATTGTTTCTAAGTTATTTTTAAGGCCTTAAGGGTTCGATTCAAGGACAGTATGCATGTGTATAAAAGGTTTATGATGTGATTAAATTATTGAATGATATAATGTTCAAAGGTTTTCGATTGTAAAGTAATTCTCTATAACCCTAATTTGGTGATGGAGATGGGTTACAGGTGTTACAATCCACGTCATTCTTAGCCAGCTGTGTGTGTACCGAAAAAAACCAACCTGAAAAGATGAATGAAAAATGTGTGTTGAGGTGGGACGGATCTACCTAATAAAAGAAGGAGAGAGAAGAAGAAAAAGAAGAAGCAGGAAAATCATTATAAAAGAAAAATTGGTGACAGAAGTTTCTCTCAATGCAAAATAGAACTCCATTGGGGAATTCCAGAGAAAGAGAAGGGTAGCAACTAAGATAGCAATGTATAGGCGTGAATAAAAGGAAGAGACATCTACCCTGGGTTTACAAGCAACCTAAAGATCAGAGAGAAGCTAAAGTGTGGCAAGAAATCCTACATTTCTACCTTTGTTTTCTTGATTTATGTGATTCAAACTTATTTTTGCGACCCCTCTGGAATGTGAAAATCATACGCAAAATGGGGAAGTTTTATTCCCTACACAGTCAAGACTCATTGCAGCTCATTCTACTTGGTGGTGCAGGAATAGAGTTTGTCTGTCACCAGAATAGGGGACGGTCGTTCTCGCAACGAAAAGGCTGATATTATTCGATTACCAATCCCTCTCATCCTTGGCATTATGTTGATACGAAAAAAGAAAAAGACAAAACATAAATTAAAAAGCACTAATGTTTTTGAAAATACCTTTGTTTCAATTGCAGAAAATACTATGTGTGAAAATTTTTGGGTTCCAAAGGCTCCCCTTTTCAAGAATAATCTCTCTTCCCGCTCTTTGGTGATTAATATAACCAAGGAAAATCAATGATCCAGATGCGAGCAGATGGAAACGATTCAGCTTTCAATGGGCAAATGTGCACATTCAAAACCCACTCACGCACACAGTAGAACGACCATTACACATCACAACTCGCAAGTGTACCCAGCAAGCTGCATTAAAACTTGACATGATGGACCTAAAGAGCGCCATTTTATAGAACCCCTTAGGCCCACTATGGAGGGGAGTAGATTTTTATACAACAGCACTTATTGACCTGAATTATAACAAAGACCCAGGTCTCTGACCCATGACCCGAATAGGTCTGCCAAAAGATTGGATGTGAAGAGAACCACGAGAGGGTAGCAACACAAGGCAAAACTAGGGACCCAACTTGCAATAAAAGGCCACAGACCCAGCTCATAGGAACCTAGGGAAGGCCACTATCTCAGCTCGCGTACACAAGGTAGTTCACAAAAGGGTCAGCGTGCTCTGCATGCCACCTAGACACGTGTCCAAAAAAAAGAGCATGCCTAGAATGATAGTCCAAGGAACGAAAAGGACCATGTGCTTCATAGAACGCGCCCAGTAAACCTAGAGTTCAGAATCAATGTCAGTACTAGAGGTAGCGAAGTCTAGAAAAAATAGTGCGGCCCTATCGTGACGTGTAATAGTATCAATAACAACATGTATAAATACCCAAACACACTCATCAATAATGATACAAGAAAATATTACTCAACAAGTCTCGATCCTTTAAGTTCCTTGACAGTATTTAATAGTTAATTCTTAGTTGAATCCCATGGCTCCCAAAACCCTTACTAAGCAAGTTTCCCAAAAGAAACCCGGCCCTTCAACCAATCCTTCCACTAAATGTTCTAGGTTTTCCAATGAATCCTCTAGTGCTAATAAAGCTCCAAGCTTCTTTTATATTTTATTTTTTGAACTTTAGTATCTTCATGTACTTAGGCTTATATAAACTTTTATACTTTATAAATTTTACCTTAAATATTTTGTTTATGTTTATAAAAATTAATATTTTATATCAATATATATACACATATACATAAATATACTAAAATGTTATATTGGATAAAATCTACTTATAGAAGTGTTGGGAATTAATTTGGGAGATTTATACGTTTATTGGAATATTTGTTAAATCTATTGCAAGTGGATTGAATGAAATTTAGGGGAGATACTGTTAAATTTTTGTTTAAATTTGAGTTACTTCAGTAATGGAATTTGACATTATATATTTGGATTCAGTGATTGGATCGAGTGTAAGGTGTCACAAAGACACTGGAGAAGAACAATTAAGCATAGAAACCAAGAGAAAAACTTCAATTTCTTTATTTCTTCATTTTTCACTTGTACATATCTCTTAGGTGCTTATTGTTAAAGCTTATTATTATTCTCACATCCAATCTTTAAGAGAGCTTAATACTTGTAAACACACACCTTTGAGAGGTCTTCATT
The DNA here is from genome assembly GCA_005393395.2 of Gossypium australe. NCBI lineage: Eukaryota > Viridiplantae > Streptophyta > Magnoliopsida > Malvales > Malvaceae > Gossypium > Gossypium australe. Next base: position 95,601,124 of record CM016624.1, read on the forward strand.
GTTTACATCGTTATTTGTATTGCAAAAAAGCTACTTAAGGTATTTAAGGTATAAAACCTTAAGTGAATGGCAAAATGTTTTAGTTGAACCTTCTAAAAACTAGAGGGTTTTAGTTAAGCCACAAAAACTTAGGGTAAGGTTTTATCTTAACCTTGTGAAAAATATAGGGATTGTAAAGGTTATATATTTTCCTTCAATGGTAACAAAGTCAAGCATAGTGAATTGGGAATTCCTTGGTTGTGGTATACCAAGGTAGTGGAGGTAAACAATTGGGGTCAAACTACTATAAATAGAATTGTCCAAGCTTTTCTTCTCTTTCCTTGTCATTTAGAAAAGTTTGCAAAGAATTTTATCATACCAATTCACCTTCCTCTTGATATTTTTGTGCCTAACACTCTTCATGTTGGCTCTGCTTTTAACGAACTCATCAAGCTACCTCTTCCTTATTGCTTTCTCAATAATATCCTTCAGGCTAAGGCAATCCTCGATCACATAACCTATCTCATTGGGATACTGACACTTAACGATGGATTCCCTCCTTTAGGGATCGAACCTCAAGGGTGGGGGTTCTTATTATTCCCCTACTTTTACTAATGATTTACATTTGTGAGGCATTCAAACAAGTGTAGTAGCAAAAAGGGATGGGTGAACCTCCTTTTAAATATTTTGTGGAATGGTAATTGTGATATCCTACTATGACTTCATCTTGTCTCCACTTGGAGAAGTGATGATTTAAGTATTCTCCCAAGCTATAATCCCGGGGTTGCCTTGAGGGTTGTCTTTAGTTTCTTAGCCCCTCTTTTTCTTTTACTGAAGAATGCTTTGTGCTTCTATGGGTTTCCTTATGAGCATATTCTCTAAGCCAAGCCAAAAAGAACTCTTTTTGCTTTTGTAACTCTCAATATGGTACATGGTTGGAAGAGAGTTATTTTCATCTTCAAGACTGCTACATCATCCCTCGCCTTGGTGATCCATTAAACGATTGAAACAAGGTGGATGGGCACCTCTCATATCCTATTGCTAAGGTGGCACAAATTGTGGATGATAAGCCTCCACCGTACTGATTTGGCTTGACTCACCAAACTTGCTCCAATTTGGATCTAGAAGAGTCAATTGGTCTTCCCATTCTACCCGGTCATGGCTTTCAAGGGGTAAAGATATAGATTTATCCTATGATTCCCATAAATGATGGCAATTATTACAACACGATGATGAGAGGTGGTTAGTAATAGCGGTTCACACCATAGGAGGTGTGGAGAGTTGTTTGATATGAAAAGAGTTATATTTCATGCCCTTAGACCTAGACAATTGCTTGTACTTGGGTACATTTAGTGGAATTTTAGGACATTTTATTAGTGTTTTTACCATTGCATTAGGAGCTTGGAATGTGTTTACATGCTAAATACCTTTAATTGCGTGTGGAACAATTGTGTTTGGTGGTTTTGCAGGTGCAGGATATGGAGAAAGAAATAAAGGAGTGAAGGTTTATCGGGGAAAAAGGTTGGATAGTTTGTCACCTTATATGTCGTGGCAATTTCAAAAAGATGACCAAGTCAACACTCATTGCAGACTAGTTTTAGCCCAACTCTACTTCCACCAGAAAAATATACCTAAAAAAGAGAAGAAGATATCATAGGCTGTTGGAGTTACCCTAGGAAGAAAAGCTTATAAAATTTCAAAGGCAGGGACTAAGTAGAGACGAAAAGATGAGACAGAAGGCAGTTCGTTTCAGCCACCATTGGACACTATGCTTCTAGATTAAAGATTGATTTGGCGACAACCATCTTCCTAAGTTCTTCCATTTTTTCTTAATATGTTCCCCCGTGAATTGAATTGATCGAAACGATGTTGGATGTTATTTTGAACTTGATTTTTAATTGCCAACCCATGAGCTAAATCTTATAGGGTTGGGATTACATGATGAAAACATTTACTTTCTTTAATGGTTAAAGCATATATACGATTTAATCTACAGTTTCATTCAATTATTTTTAATTCCCAATTGTATGCGTACATTCTCTAGACATATACGAATGTGCAGCATGCCTATAAACAGAATCTAATTCTAAAAAGGTTGGATTAGTTGGACTGAAATTAAATGATACAAGTGGGTATTCAACCGAATACTTGCAGCAGACTCTAGACATAGAGCAGCGTTTTTATAGAATGAAGATAAAACAGTGTAGGGTACCATGCTAAGGCATATAGACACAAGCCAAGTAACTTGAGATCTAGCTCTCGAAAGAACTAGGTCACTTTATGTCTTTTCTGAGCAGTAGATTAAGTACGATTTTGCTGAGGCATTACTGAAAGTAAGGCCAGATTCTTAGTAATCCCAACCTTCTGGATCAACATCGTAGACCTTATATCCTTTGCCATAGTATCTTTTCCATAGCATTCTTAGTTATTTACTTATTTGCTCACAAATTATTCATGTAATTATTCTCGTAATTGCCATTGCATTGTCACTCTTACTTTGCCATAACATTTTCTAGTATTAGTCAGCATACATTTTGCACACATCCTTACTATTTTAAATTACCACAGCGTACTTAACTTGTTTTTGTCGTAACATTAATCATAATTCATTATAATAACTTGACCACTCTTATACCTAATCCGATCCCAATGGAGACAATCTCACTTATCACTTTATTACTTGATTCAATGTGTATACTTGCACAATTCACATATCATTTCACACGCGACAAGTTTTTGTCACTATTCCCAAGGATCGACAATTTGGTGTAATTTGGTTTACTTATTTTACTTAATTCCATTAGTTTTATCTAACTTAGTTTAATTTAATTTCTATAGGTTTTCCATCTGTGCATTAGAAAAGGCATTCCTACTAAAAAAAAGTATCCTTTTCACCCAGAGATCGAGAGAACTTTACGAAGAAGGCGGAAATAACTACGGAAAATGGCTAGGAACGGGAATGACCCTGGTCACAATGATAATTCGAAAGGTCAAGATCCTAATCTGTAACACCCCAAACCCAGCCCAAACACCACGACCGGATCTGGCATGTCACTTGGAAAGATTTTACAAAACATCGCGAACTTCAGAAAATTTTAAGTTATTATTTTTGAAACTCCAAGTTTAGTGGTTCATATGAAAACTTAGTAATTATTTTATGAAAATTTTAATTAGCCAATTCTTGTGTTTAGGTGACGTTTGAAAACACTAGACGAGACATTCTAATAATCATAAGGTTTGCTTTCAAATTTTTGTACATAAAATCGTTGATTTAGTTTTGAGGGAAACCCCCTTTCTCATTTGATAAAGAAAATGCCTTGTCGATCATATTTGTTATATATAAGTCTTAATAATTATACCAAAATTAAACCCAAAATACTAGTGGCCTTATTACAAATCAAAAATCCCCAAAAACAGAAGACGATAAATAAAGCAAAGTTTTAGTTGAATAAAACTCGTGCATGGCCACCTTAAGTCCATTCCGGCCCAATCCACTGAACTAAGAATCACCTGCAAATGTTTAAGCAAAACGTGTGAGTCATAAAGACTCAGTGTGCAATTAGTCCACAAAAACCACAAGTGGGCCTAAGCCCCCATATCACAATCGGCTAAAGCCCAACCATCCTAGCATATCAAAATAGTCAATATGATAACCCAACCCATCCTAATATTCCATCCTCTACACTCCGCTCCATATATCCATCCTCAACACTCCTGTGGGGATTTCTACAATCAACCCTTCATCCTCTACAATCCTCTTTGGCAGTCATACTGACAGTTATGTTTCGCAGAGCCGATATAATGTGGTCTTGCCACCGATAATTATGTGACCAAGTCACCGATATACAATGAGGCACTGAGCCATCAAATTAGTGTGACAGTGTCACCGATATACACTTCCCCTTCATATCATTATCATTTCCCAGATCCCATGCACATGCAATATAGTATAATAAACATATCATATAATATCATACAATCATTATTTAGAGCATGCGCTCAAACATGCTATCGACAATAATTCTAAGGCTTAATCGTAGAATGACTAACCTGGTGTTACGGTTTTACCCTCCATGGGTAACTTAATAGCCATTACTGAGATTTCGGCTTTCAAACATACCACATAAATGTTTTATACAAATAAGGAAAAGTGTGGTAATTACACACTTGTATACGAGGAGAACTAAACTCTCAATCTCGCTGACACCCTCACTCGCAGGGATCACAGCGATCTGTTTATCCCGATCCGAAGCCGGCCCACAACCCAGTGGAAAGTCTCGAACGGCTGATACCGCACGCTTTTTGAACTTAGGGGTAGGGACTACGAGTCCAACCCCCTCCTTTACTTGGCTGGTATTCGATTCCATGAAAGAGATCTTGGTTAGAAGACCGAGTTAAGGCATTGAAGAAGATGAAAGTAAGAACACACACTCAAACGAAGAGGTTCCCTTACCTAAATCGATAGAAACTGTAAGCTTCAGACTTGGATTAAGAAATCGGCTGAGTCCCTACACAAACTCCACATTAAAATCTGTCCTCCAAAACTAGATTAGAAGAAGGAGCCTTTCGGCCAAACCAGTTGATAAAGAATCCCTTACCACTATTCGACCAACCACACTTACCAAGATCCTCTCCAAAGCAGACCACACAACGAAGAGACGATGGAGTTACGTTCCTCTATCACTGACCAACACCCACAGATACGAGTCAGAACCTTCGATTAGCCAAGCCAAAGAGAGAAAGAAGAGAAAATGAGCAGAAAGCTGAAGAAAACCCCTTACCGAAACTAGAGTGTGTCGAATGAAAGATCTATGTTCGGCAATCAGCAAAGTCGATAGAAAGGGCGCCTTCAAGATTCGGCTTTGAAGGAGAACAACTCTCAAATAACACCCACTAACATAGAGAGAAGAATGGTTTGACCCCCTTCCAACGAACGGCCACAGAGATGTATAGTGACTAAGCAACAAAGAAAAAGGGAAGGGTTAGGGAGTAGAAAAGAATTCGGCACACACAACCCAAGTGAGAGATGAAACGAAAAGGGAGATGGAAGCTAAGAGAATTCAGCAAGAGGGATGAAAGCTTGTGATATGAAGTAAATGAGAGGAAAAGAGAAAGGAGTAGAAAGGAAAAGAGTGCCCAATAGGTTTCGGCTTTACCAAGTAAAAGAATGAACCAAAATAGTCTGAGGGGTTTCAGTAAACAGAGAAAAGATTGAAAAGAAGAGGAATGTTGAATGCCGAAAAAGAGAACACTCACCACTCTGAAATTTACTAACACCCTACTCAAAGTGACCCATAGAAGAATCGGCACTCACACACCTACACCTAAAACCGAAAATGCACCCAAGAAAAGAAGGAAATAAGTGCCTAAACCACTTTCGGCACATGCACCTTGCTTAGGCCCCAAAACTGAAAGCTCCCCCTTCAACCAATGCACATTCAGTCAACAACTCCTAACAAGCCACCCACTCCATGTTCATCTCCTACTTTCACTCTCATCCCCCCATTTGAATCAGTTTGAAAGATTCAAATTCCACCTTTCACTCTTGTCCACCCATTTAAAATGTTTGAATTGTTCCACTCCCACTCTTCAAGGTCCCTAGCCAAATCCATCACCTCTCATCCTGACGCCAAAAAGAATTCCCAAAAAAACAAACTATGCGACTCGAACCTGCTCCCTCACAGCTTCCCTTGTGACGCCACTTCCCTGCTTGCTAAGTGGCATCTTCTTGCCATTTTACCGCTTCACTTCTTGTGTCAACAAACCCAAACAATAATCCTTAAAGCCTGCCCCAGCTAGCTCTCCCCTAAAGTGCCCAAAATTGAAATTTTCACCAAGGCTTCAGCTTAACCCCGAGCCTTCCCGGGGCCCCCAAACATAACAAATTAATAGATAGAGCATACCAAACACACAGAAACATAATAAATGCAAAGCCCCTAATTCTCGGATGTTACAGTTCTACCCCTCTTAAAGAAATTTCGGCCTCGAAATTACCTGGTCAAAAGAGATGGGGGTGTTGCTGACGCATAACATCCTCTGGCTCCCACGCGGCCTCCTCTGAACCTTGGTTCCGCCACAAAACTTTGACCAAAGGGACTGATTTCCTTCTCAGCACCTTAACGTCTCAATCTAATATCTGCATTGGTTCCTCTTCAAAGGACAGGTCCGGTCTTACTTCAATTTCTTCCACCGGCACAATGTGAGATGGATCAGAACGGTAACGTCTCAACATCGAGACATGAAACACATCATGTATCTATTTCAATTCCGAAGGTAACTCGAGCTAATACGCCACTGGTCCTACACGTTTCAATACTCGATAAGGCCCGATAAACCTAGGACTTAGCTTGCCCTTCCGTCCAAACCTCATTACCTTCTTCCACGGTAAAACTTTCAGGAAGACTTGATCACCCATTGCAAATTCTATATCATTACGCTTCAGATCAGCATAGGATTTCTGCCTGTTGGACGCTTCCTTCAACCGAGTTTGAATCAGTTTAACTTTCTCCTCTGCCTCTGAAACCAATTCCGGACCCAACATCTGACGCTCACCCAATTCTGTCGACCAAGTAGGAGTACGACACCTCCATCCATACAACGCTTCATAGGGCGCCATCTGAATACTAGACTGGCAGCTGTTGTTATATGCGAATTCTGCCAACGGTAAAAACTCTTCCAACTACCCCTGAAGTCAATAACACAACCTCTCAATATATCTTCCAATATCTGAATTACCCTCTCAGACTGACCATCAGTCTATGGATGAAATGCCGTACTGAAATCCAGTCTTGTACCCAATGCTTGATGCAGCGCCTTCCAGAAACGCGACGTAAACCTCGGGTCTCTATCCGATATGATCGACACTGGTACCCCATGTAGCCTCACAATCTCTGACACATACAGCTTAGCCAACTTCTGCAGAGAATAGTCGACACGAACAGGTATGAAATGGGCGGACTTCGTCAACCGATCAACAACCACCCATACCGAATCTTTCTTAGTAGGCGTAAGAGGTAGCCCGCTAACAAAGTCCATCGTGATTCTCTCCCATTTCCACTGTGGAATCTTCACTGGCTGCAATAGCCCCGAAGGTAACTGATGCTCTGTTTTCACCTGCTGACATGTCAAGCATTTACCCACAAACTTGGTAATTTCCTGCTTCAATCTAGGCCACCAAAACTGTTCACGTAGATCCTGATTCATCTTATTCTTTCCAGGATGCATAGCGTAAGGGCTACTATGCGCCTCCTGAAGAATCATCTGCATCAACTCAACATCGTTCGGCATGCAAACCCTTTCACGGAAGCACAAAGCCCCGTCACTATTCAAACTATAATCCTCTACCCCACCATTCTGTACTTGCAGGAGTCGAGCACTTAACACATCGTCCAAGACCTGCTTCTCTCTAATCTGAGTTATCCAAGTCGGCTTCACCTGAAGTTCAGCTAGCAAACTCCCATCATCATACAAGCTGAGATGGGCAAACATCGCCCTCAAATCCGATATTACCTTCTGACTTAACGCATCTACCACCACGTTAGCTTTACCCGGATGGTATTCGATAAATCAGTCATAGTCCTTTAACAGTTCAATCCACCTCCGCTGCCTTAAATTTAACTCCTTCTGAGTAAGGAGATATTTTAAACTCTTGTGATCGGTGTAGATAATGGACTTCTCCTCATACAGGTAGTGTCTCCAGATCTTCAGAGCGAACATTACCGCAGCCAACTCTAGATCATGCATGGAATAGTTCATCTCATGCGGTCTTAACTGCCGAGACGCATACGCAACCACCTCCCACCTTGCATCAACATACACCCTAATCCCGTGTGTGAAGCATCACAATAGACAACGAATTCTTTCCCAGCCTCAGGCTGAATCAAAAATGGAGCCTCCGTTAAGATCTTTTTCAGCTTCTCAAAGCTTTCCTGCTGCTTCTCAGTCCAAACGAAAAATACCCCTTTTCGCAACAACTTTAGTTAAGGGTGCCGCAATCAAGGAGAATCCCTCAACAAACATTCTGTAGTACCTGGCCAAACCCAAGAAACTTCGAATCTCCGCCACAGACTTAGGCGGTTTCCAGTCCAACATAGTTTCAATTTTCCGGGGATCAACCCTAATCCCCTCAACAGACACAACATGACCCAAAAAGGTAACTTCTTTCAACCAAAATTCACACTTACTGAATTTGGCGTACAACTGCTTCTCCCTCAGAATCTGCAGAACCACCCGAAGATGCGAATCATGCTCTTCTTCCGTCTTGGAATACACCAGGATGTCATCTATGAATACCACAACAAACCAATCCAAATATGGTTGGAATACCGGGTTCATCATATCCATAAACACAGCTGGTGCATTCGTCAACCCAAACGGCATCACTAAAAACTCGTAGTGGCCATAGCTAGTTCAAAACGCCGTCTTATGAATATCCGCTTGCTTGACCCTAAACTGATGATATCCTAACCTCAAATCTATCTTAAAGAATACTGAAGCCCCTTTAAGTTGATCGAACAAATCGTCAATCCTTGGAAGCGGGTATTTGTTCTTAATCGTTAACTTATTCAACTGACGGTAATCAATGCACATACGCATCGACCCGTCTTTTTTCCTCACGAATAGCACTGGCGCTCCCCACGGAGATACACTTGGTCATATTAACCCACTATCCAACAGCTCCTGAATTTGAGCCTTAAGTTCAATCAGCTCCTTCAGCACCATCCTATAAGGGGCGATGGACACCGGAGCCGTACCTAGGAGTAGCTCAATTCCAAACTCTACCTCACGATCTGGAGGCAACCCCAGAAGCTCCTCAGGAAAGACATCAACGAATTCCTTCACTGTTCTAACCCCATTAACAGTCACTTCCTTGGCATCCAATGCACAGATAAAAGCTAGCAATGCCTTGCACTCTTTCCGAACCATCTTAACAACCCTTAACGCGGAAACCACGTTAGATAAATAATTCCTTCTTTCCCCTATCATAACCACCTCTTCGCCTTCTTGGGTACTCAACACCATTTGTTTAGTCGCGCAATCCAATTTAGCATGATGTTTAACCAACCAATCCATGCATAAGATGAGATCAAACTCTCCGAATGGTAATTCCATCAAGTCAGCCGGAAACAAAGCTCCTTGGATTTCTAAAGGCACACCCCTAAATAATTTGTTCACTACCATGGATTGTCCTAAAGGGCTAACCACAGTCATCTCTCTAGCAGCTATTTCAGATTCTATACTTAAAGTCTCATATACAGTGCTAGCAACATAAGAGTGGGTCGATCCAATATCAATCAAAGCAAGAAATGGCTTATCAGCTATAAGAAACGTACCAGTTATGACGTTCGTTGCGTCATCATCCTCTTGTCGACGTGCTGCATAGGCTAAACCCGGTTGTCTTGCATCTGTATCGCTAGCACCCTTGCCCGGTGCTCCACGACCCCGACTAGAACCATTCCCTCCTCTGATCGGACCACGACCTCTCGACATCTACTGTCCACCCCTCCCTGGCTACACATAACCCTGACCTACCGTCCGTGCCCTGGTCATTTCTTGCGAACAATTCCTTATTAGATGATCCTTTGACCCACACTTGAAACATCCCCTACTCTTCCCCAGCACTCTCCTACATGTGATCTCCCACACTGAGCACACTGACGAAACTGTCTAACAGCAACTGGCATTGCAACTCGGCCCGGCCCATCAACCCTAGGCCTTTTCTGAAAACCCCCAGATGACCCTGACGGTCCATAACTCCTCTTATTATTACCTCTATCCTTATCCCTATTTTGCCTCTCAGTCCGTTTTACCTCCTCGGCTATTTTAGCCTTTTCAACCAGGATAGCAAAATCCCTCTCCCGCTGCGAAGCTATCAACACTCGCAACTCGTTTCGCAGCCCATCTTTGAACCGCACGCAATGCTCATAACCGGTCGCAACTATCCCTCGGGTGTAACGACTCAACCGCAGAAATTCCGTCTCGTACTCAGCCACAGATTTACCCCCTTGTACCAAATTCACAAATGTTTTCCTCTGAGCATCCACATAACTTGCCCCAACATATTTCCTTTGGAATGCAGTTTTGAAGAAATCCCATTCAATGCGATCCGCTGAAGTACCCTCTCTTACTGTGAGCCACAATTGATATGCCTCGTCCCGAAGAAGAGACACCGCTCCTTTCAGCTTCTCCTCTGCCGTGCAGTCTAGATCATCCATAATCTTCTCGACTGCCTCTAACCAATACTCAGCCACATTTAGAGCCACTCCAGAAATACCCCTAAACATTTCAGCTCCGTTTGCTCAAAGTCGCTCAGGAAAAGACTTCCGAGATACCGTCCCAGTGCTTGCCCCAGCAACTCACTCCAACACACGCAGCATTGCTTGAGACAGGGCATCATCCCCACCAGTTCTATCTTAAGATCCTGCTTCAGCCACGGGTGATGCTGGCGCTTCACCTTCAGGCTCACGCCTTGCTTCAGAGAACTCAGCCTCAGCACCTAGCCCTCTTCCATGGCTGCGTGCAACACGTCCACGCCCTCTGGCACTCATGTCTACCGTTCTGTCTTAATCTAATTTACAAATTGTATGCATTATCATTTCTTTTTCACTGTTTATTAACGAGTAGTTTTATGAGAGTAAAATTATAAGTAGTTTTTCCGCAAAACACATGTATACCTAAAGGTTTCTATTTCTAAAGCAGAGTTTCCTATTGCTAACATCCATAGCGATATATTCACATAATATATTCACCTCATGCAAATCACTTAACCATCAGAAGACTTACCTCGCAGACTTGGGCCGAAGACTCGGGTGCCATACTTCCAGAAAACATGTACATATGTATTTTTTTCTAAACCATCTTAAGCCCAACATTTGGAAAATGTTTTGAACCCAAAACCCATGGCCGAGCTTTTAAAACCAGGCTTTGATACTAAAATTGTAACACCCCAAACACGGCCCAAACAGCACGATCGGATCTGGCATGTCACTTGGAAAGATTTTACAAAACATCGCGAACTTCAGAAAATTTTAAGTTATTATTTTTGAAACTCCAAGTTTAGTGGTTCATATGAAAACTTAGTAATTATTTTATGAAAATTTTAATTAGCCACTTCTTGTGTTTAGGTGACGTTTGAAAACACTAGACGAGACATTCTAATAATCATAAGGTTTGCTTTCAAATTTTTGGACATAAAATCGTTGATTTTGTTTTAAGGGAAACCCCCTTTTTCATTCGATAAAGAAAACGCCTTGTCGATCATATTTGTGATATATACGTCTTAATAATTAAAACAAAATTAAACCCAAAATACTAGTGGCCTTATTACAAATCAAAAATCCCCAAAAATAGAAGACGATAAATAAAGCAAAGTTTTAGTTGAATAAAATCCGTGCATGGCCACCTTGAGTCCATTCCGGCCCAATCCACTGAACTAAGAATCACCAGCAAATGTTTAAGCAAAAAGTGTGAGTCATAAAGACTCAGTGTGCAATTAGTCCACATAAACCACAAGTGGGCCTAAGCCCCCATATCACAATCGGCTAAAGCCCAATCATCATAGCATATCAAAATAGTCAATATGATAACCCAACCCATCCTAATATTCCATTCTCTACACTCCGCTCCATATATCCATCCTCAACACTCCTGTGGGGATTTCTACAATCAATCCTCCATCCTCTACACTCCTCTTTGGCAGTCATGCTGCTCAAAGCCTATATAATGTGGTCTAGCCACCGATAATTATGTAACCAAGTCACCGATATACAATGAGGCACTGAGCCATCAAATTAGTGTGACAGTGTCACCGATATACACTTCCCCTTCATATCATTATCATTTCTCAGATCCCATGCACATGCAATATAGTATAATAAACATATCACATAATATCATACAATTATTATTTAGAGCACGTGCTCAAACATGCTATCGACAATAATTATAAGGCTTAATCGTAGAATGACTAACCTGGTGTTACGGTTTTACCCTCCATGGGTAACTCAATAGCCATTACCGAGATTTCGGCTTTCAAACATACCACATAAACGTTTTATACAAATAAGGAAAAGTGTGGTAATTACACACTTGTATACGAGGAGAACTAAACTATCAATCTTACTGACACCCTCACTCGCAGGGATCACAGCGATATGTTTATCCCGATCCGAAGCCGGCCCACAACCCGGTGGAAAGTCTCCAACGGCTGACACCGCATGCTTTTTGAACTTACGGGTAGGGACTACAAGTCCAACCCCCTCCTTTACTTAGCTAGTATTCGATTCCATGAAAGAGATCTTGGTTAGAAGACCGGGTTAAGGCATTGAAGAAGATGAAAGTAAGAACACACACTCAAACGAAGAGGTTTCCTTACCTAAATAGATAGAAACCGAAAGCTTCAGACTTGGATAAAGAAATCGGCTGAGTCCCTACACAAACTCCATATTAAAATCTGTCCTCCAAAAATAGATTAGAAGAATGAGCCTTTCGGCCAAACCAGTTGATAAAGAATCCCTTACCACTATTCGGCCAACCACACTTACCAAGATCCTCTCCAAAGTAGACCACACAACGAAGAGACGATGGAGTTACATTCCTCTATCACTGACCAACGCCCACAGATACGAGTCAGAACCTTCGATTAGCCAAGCCAAAGAGAGAAAGAAGAGAAAACGAGCAGAAAGGTGAAGAAGACCCCTTACTGAAACTAGAGTGTGTCGAATGAAAGATCTATGTTCGGCAATCAGCAAAGTCGACAGAAAGGGTGCCTTCAAGATTCGGCTTTGAAGGAGAACAACTCTCAAATAACACCCACTAACACAGAGAGAAGAATGGTTCGACCCCCTTCCAACGAACGGCCACAGAGATGTATAGTGACTAAGCAACAAAGAAAAAGGGAAGGGTTAGGGAGTAGAAAAGAATTCGGCACACACAACCCAAGTGAGAGATGAAACGAAAAGGGAGATGGAAGCTAAGAGAATTTAGCAAGAGGGATGAAAGCTTGTGATATGAAGTAAATGAGAGGAAAAGAGAAAGGAGTAGAAAGGAAAAGAGTGCCCAATAGGTTTCGGCTTTACCAAGTAAAAGAATGAACCAAAATAGTCTGAGGGGTTTCAGTAAATAGAGAAAAGATTGAAAAGAAGAGGAATGCTGAATGCCGAAAAAGAGAACACTCACCACTCCGAAATTTACTAACACCCTACTCAAAGTGACCCATAGAAGAATCGGCACTCACGCACCTACACCTAAAAATAAAAATGCACCCAAGAAAAGAAGGAAATAAGTGCCTAAACCACTTTTGGCACATGCACCTTGCTTAGCCCCCAAAATTGAAAGCTCCCCCTTCAACCAATGCACATTCGATCAACAACTCCTAACAAGCCACCCACTCCATGTTCATCTCCTACTTTCACTCTCATCCCCCTATTTGAATCAGTTTGAAAGATTCAAATTCCACCTTTCACTCTTGTCCACCCATTTAAAATGTTTGAATTGTTCCACTCCCACTCTTCAAGGTCCCTAGCCGAATCCATCACCTCTCATCCTGACGCCAAAAGGAATTCCAAAAAAAACAAACTATGCGACTCGAACCTGCTCCCTCACAGCTTCCCTTGTGATGCCACTTCCCTCCACGCTAAGTGGCGTCTTCTTGCCACTTTACCACTTCACTTCTTGTGTCAACAAACCCAAACAATAATCCTTGAAGCCTGCCCCAGCTAGCTCTCCCCTAAAGTGCCCAAAATTGAAATTTTCACCAAGGCTTTAGCTTAACCCCGAGCCTTCTCGGGGCCCCCAAACATAACAAATTAATAGATAGAGCATACCAAACTCACAGAAACATAATAAATGCAAAGCCCCTAATTCTCGGATGTTACATAATCCTCCTATTCGTAAGGTGATACCTAATATGAATGATATTCTGAATGGTCATGACACTAATCCTCATGTTCATAGGGTGATAGATGACCAAGACAGACCAATCCGAAAGCATGTTGTGCTAATTTTTGATGATCTAAATCCAAGGATAGTCAGACTACAAATACAAGCTCAGCAGTTTGAACTGAAATCGATAATGTTTCAGATGTTGCAAACAGTAGGATAGTTTAGTGGGTTATCCGCTAAAGATCCAAGATTACATTTAAGGCTTTTTCTATAGGTTTATGACTCGTTTAGACAACACGGTCTTCCTGAAGATGCTCTGCAACTTAAATTGTTTCCATATTCTTTAAAAGATCGTGTGAGAGCATGGTTGAATGCTTTACCATCAAGAACAGTGGCATATGGAATGACCTCTGCCAGAGGTTTCTGCTACGATATAATCCCCGAAATATGAATGCCAAGCTTAGAAATGGCATCATATCTTTCCGATAATTGACGGATGAAACACTATATCAAGCTTGGGGATGATTTAAAGATTTAATTTTGAAATGTCCGATGCATGGATTTCAACACTAGACTCAGATGGAGATATTCTATAATGGGCTGAATGCGCATACAAGAATGGTAGTTGATGCTTCCACCAATGGCAGTTTGTTGGATAAATATTATAATGAAGCATATGAGATTTTGGAAAAGATTGCCAACAATGATTATCAATATTCGACTACAAGAGTTGAGACGAGCAAGATAGCTGCTGGTACTATAGAACTGGATGAAATCACTTCGTTGACAACCCAGGTATCTTCTTTGGCTAATATGATTAAAAAAATAAAAAAAGCCCACTACAGTTCAAGAGATGAAAGTAGTCGAGCTATCGTTCGTTTATTGTGGTGAGGATTATGTGTTCAATGAATGCCCATAAAATCCAGCATCTGTGTACTACATAGGTAATTTTAACAAAAATAATAATCACTATTCCAACACCTGTAATCCAAGGTAGAAGTAGCATCCAAACTTTAGTTGGAATAATCAAGGTGTGGGAAGTTTTAACAATGTTGCAAGGTAGAACGCTAATAATGCACCGCCTGGATATAATCACTCTATGCCGAGGCAAAATACTCAACAAGGTTAGGCATTGGCATCATCATCATCTATTGAAGCTTTGTTGAAGGAATATATAGCTAAAAATGATGTTGTAATTCAGAAACAGGTTGCACCCCTTCGAGCTCTTGTGAATCAAGTAGGACAAATAGCGAATGCTTTGAATTTCAGACCATAAAGAGCATTGCCAAGTGATGCCGAGAAACCAAGATCATAAGGGAAGGAACAATGCAAGGCCATCACTCTTAAAAGTGAAACTCAGCTTGATGATGTTGCTCAAGATGCCAAGGTAAGAGAGGATAACTCGAATAATGACCAGGTAAAGATCCCAGCGTTATCTAAAAAACATTCTGAACCTAAAAAGGGTAAGCAACAAAATGTTGTGGCAGAATCAAATCATGTTGCCAACAAGAATGCCACAGCAAAATTATATCAGCAACTTGAAAGATGACCACCTCTACCTTTTCCTCAACGATTTCATAATTCTCAGTAGGATATTTAGTTCAAAATATTTTTGGATGTGTTGAAGCAACTCCACATCAACATACCTCTAGTTGAAGCTTTCGAGTGAATTCCTAATTACGTGAAATTTATGAAATATATTTCCAAAAGATTTTTGGATGTATTGAAGGGTGCACAGCAATGTTGACGGATAAATTACCTCCAAATTTGAAGGACCCAAAGTTATTCAAGATATAATCAGATTGTCATAGCCTCAAATGACCAAGAGAAGACAATTTTCTCATGTCCATATGGTACTTTTTCATTCAGATAGATGCCGTTCGACTTATGTAATGCCCCAACAAATTTTCAATGATGTATGATGGTTATATTCTCCAACATGGTGGAAAATTTTCTTCAAGTCTTCATGGATGACTTTACTATGTTCGAGAATGATTTTGACGATTGCTTGAAAAATCTAGAGCTGGTTATATGCCGCTGTGAAGAAACGAATCTTATTTTAAATTTGGAAAATGATATTTTAGGGTTCATGAAGGAATTGTCCTGGGGCAGAGGATATCACAGAGAGGAATTAAAGTAAACAGAGCAAAAATTGAAGTGATAGAAAAATTGCCACCTCTCACTAGTGTCAAGGGTATTAGAAGTTTTTTAGGTCACGCAGGTTTTTATACAATATTCAGTAAGGATTTTTTAAGGATATCTAAACCCTTGTGCAGTTTGTTGGAGCAAAATTGACCTTTCAATTTTTATGAATAGTGTTTGAGAGCCTTTGAAGAGTTAAAGAAAAAACTTATAGCAGCACCAATTATAGTAGCTCCGGAATGGACACTACCTTTTGGACTCATATGTAATGCCAACGATTATGCTGTGGGAGCCATGTTGGGGTAAAGGAAAGACAAAATATTACATGCAATATATTATGCTAGCACAACTTTATCGGAAGCACAGCTTAACTACACAGTCACAGAAGATGAGTTATTGGTTGTGGTACTTGCGTTCGATAAATTTCGCTCTTATCTAGTTGGTATAAAGGTCATAGTCTACACAGATCATCTGCTATTAAGTATCTAATGAGCTAAAAAAGATGATAAGCCAAGGTTGATTAGGTGGATACTTCGCTGCAAGAGTTTGACTTGGAAATTAGAGATTGGAAAGGGACTGAGAATCAAGTGGCTGATCACTTGTTGAGGTTAGAATCTGGAAGTGAAAGTGGTCATGACACATTTATTAGAGAAGAATTTCCAAACAAATAGCTATTAGTTGCCATGACATTACCTTGGTATGCCAACATAGTGAACTATTTGGTGACTGGTGCGTGGCCACCATATCTCAACATTCAAAGAAGATGAAAATTTTTTCATGATGCCAAGCACTATTATGGGGATGAACCTTTTGTGTTTAAATATTGTGCTGATCAAATAATTAGGAAATGTGTCCCTGATGATGAAATCCATAGCATTCTGTAGCATATCATTCAGCTTCGTATGAAAGACATATTGGAGGGATGAGAACTATTGTCAAAGTACTTCAGTCAGGATTCTATTGGCCAAGTCTGTTTAAGGATGCTCATGAATTATATCAGTCATGTGACCGTTGTCAAAGAACATGAGATCTATCTAGGAGACAGGAAATGCTATTGCAAAGTATACTAGAGATTGAGTTGTTTGATGTATGGGGAATAGACTTTATGGGTCCATTTCCTCCGTCAGTGGGCAAAGTGTACATACTTTTAGTAGTGGACTATGTCTTTAAATGGGTCGAGACTGTTTCCCTCCCTACTAATGATGTAAGGTCAGTGATGAAGTTTTTACACAATAACATTTTTACAAGATTTGGTACACCTAAAGCCATTATGAGTGATGAGGGGTCTCATTTTGACTACAAATTGGTAGCTAATGCTTTACATCAATATAGGGTGAAACATAAGATTGCCACAGCATATCACGCCGAAACAAATAGACAAGTTAAAATTTCTAACAGAAAAATTAAAAAAAAAAATTTAGACAAAGTGGTGAATCCTACTCGTAAGGATTAGACTACCATACTGAATGAAGATTTGTGGGCATATTGCATCACGTACAAAACACCGCTGAGGATGTCACCTTTTAAGCTTGTCTATGGCAAGCCATGTCACCTTCCTGTTGAACTTGAGCATAAAGCATTTTGGGCTATTAAGAAGCTCAACATGGATTCGGTCGTTGTTGGACATAAAAGGTTGTTAGAATTGAATGAAATGAAGGAGTTTTGAGCACAAGCATATGAGAATGCTAAGTTGTACAAGGAAAAGACCAAGCATTGGCACGATAAAGGAATCACTGTCATGGCAATTTGAACTAGGACAACAGGTATTGTTATTCAACTCTAGGCTCAAATTGTTCCCTGGTAAATTAAAATCTTGCTGGTCAGGTCCTTTTGAAGTAGCTCAAGGGCATCCTCATGGAGCTATTAATATCAAAGACTTGAAAATGGGGATCACATTTAAGGTTAATGGGCAACGCTTAAAGCACTACTGGGGTGCCCATGTGGATCGAGACAAGCTCTCCATTGACCTCTGAAATGTTTGAGATAACAATTTCTTTTATCTCTCTTTTCCTTACTTAATTTACTTTAATTTTATTTTTTTAGAACTCATTTAATATTGTTTCCATTTTTGTTTTCTTATTTTTGAATAGTTTTCTATGATTTCCAAAGATAAAATAAAGAATGTAAACTGTGCAGTTGAGAAATTAAGAGGAGTTTGTTGTAGCATTGCGACAAACTAGGTAAATGGATAACATGAGGATGATCGTGCAGATAAGTCCGAGATGAAAGATATGTTTTTTTTAGCTAGGCCAATTTTTTCTTACTTGGTGAGCCCATGGAAGATAAGATCAACTTCCTATTTAAGGATTAGGGCACTTCACATTTTCCCCTCAAAACCTTATTAATTTCCTTCTTTCCTCATCCACGTCACGTAACTTCCCTAACATGTTTCATTTTTGCTAAACTGTCATCACTATCTCCCTTATTTTCCTCTTCTCAACTGTTCACGTCTCTTAAGTTTCTCCTAAAGTTTTCATTTTTATTACTCTTTCTCTTCAATCTCTCTTTTTTTTTTCTTCCACTACATTCTCCAAAATTTCTTCCAGATTTCTCCAATGGCTTGCATCAAAACTACCTCCAAAGCTACTGAACCATCAAGGGCTGGTGCTACTCAGCCAAAGACATTCTTTAACATTGTTGCAGCTACGAGATACAATAACAACATCGCAAAGCGCCTTTTCTATTTTGAGCAAGGGTTCTTGTTTAAAGATGAACCATACATGGGATATGATGAATCTATGTCCTGCATAGTAGAAAAGTGTAGGTGAAACATTTTCTATTTGCACCCCGAGGGCATTTTACGAAAAATTGCTTGAGAATTTTATGCCCATGTCAATTCTCCAGATTCCCTTTTTATATATGTAAGGGGCACTTCTGTTCCTTTTTATGAAGATCATATTAATACACAGTTTGGTCTTTCAAGTGTCCAAGACGAACACACACCATTTGCTAAAAGTATCCCTATTGAGGGTTTAGCCCAGGTATTGGATGATTTATGAATCAAAGTAACACGGTGGACTGTTTCTAGTCAAAAGTGTTATATAAGTGAGAGGGATTTGTTGAAGCCTATTGGGAAAGTATGCTATCATATTCTGAGGAGCTGACTTATGTCGTCTACGTTCAATACAACTATTTTGAAAAAGAGAATGCTTTTTATGCACTCCATTATAAAAGGGAGAAGAATTAATGTTGAGAGGATCATTTTTCAAGAAGTACATCGGAGTGCTGAGAAGAATGCTAGTAGCTTAAACTTCCCCTCACTTATTATTGCTCTAAGTCGAACCTCCTAAGTCCCTCTCAATGTGGATGAGGATATCACCCCTAACAAGGATGGATGACCAGGACAATCTTTGCCAAGATCCAAGGCATTGATGTTTCCAGGGAAACTGTAACACCCTAAACCCGGCCCAGACATTATGGCCAAATCCGGGAGTGTCACATCAAAGGCACAATTCAAAACAATTTTGCTAAGTTAAAGTTTAAGGACGAAAAGCCCAAAAATCCTTGACCATCTTCCTAAGTAATGATAAAAACCCATTTTTATAGTTTTAAGTACTTCAGAAACCAAGTTTAACACATACGAAATTTACTTAGGCTTAATATTTAAGTGAACAGTTGAAAACAACAACCCAAAATCTAAAGTCAAATCGGAGTACAAGGCCTTATTACATCCAACTAAAATAAGCAATTAAAAACCATGTTTTTTTTTAAAACAAAAACCAGAAAAAAATAAAATTTAAACTTCTCGTAATGTGGTCATCTCCGAGTCCCCTCCCACGTCGAGCTGTCTATTGAGGATTACCTGAAACATTAAATAAAGGGTGTGAGTTTCGAAACTCAGTGTGTACAACCCTTGGCAATCAAATCAACATACAAATATTCACATTGGGCCTAAGCCCTATCAAAATCGGTGGTCTTGGGCCTTAGCCCATAAGGACCTTGATAAACCATAAAAGTAACATATTTTAAGCCCACATTTAGCATGCTTTTGGATGATTTAAGCCTTGAATTATGTAATTTGGTGCTTTTAATCCTTTGTTTTCATGTTTTATACTCAGGAGAGCATCGGATGACGAAAAGAACGAAAAATGGGCCCAAAACGGAGTAAATGGGCCAAATCACGAAATCCACACGGTCGTGCCTCATTCAACAGGCTCGAACACGACCTGGCCACGACTTACACGGGCGTGCCCCTGTCGTGGGAAAGAAGAGTTTCACTCGGATTTGGATACTTAGGGGCAAAGAAACATATTTAGAAGCCTATATAAACACCCTAAGTATGAACAGAAAAGAGGGAACCCACGGCTTTAGTCAGAGGGCATCCAGTTAGGCCAAGGAAGGTAGATTTGTGGGAATTTACTCGAAGATAGCTAGTTGATCCATCTCAAGAAGCCGGAATTCTACTAAAGACGGAGGATCTCTCCTTCAATTCCTTCAGGGGGGTTTAGGGATTTCTTATGTTTTGTTTTATCTTTTCTTCTGAGATGTTTTCTTTTATTGTTATAAACTAAACCCTCAGATACCTGAGGGGGATGAAACCTAAGATGAATCTTGTTATCGTTTTCTGAACTATATGATAAATATTTGACTTGTTCTTAATTATGTGTTCTTAATTCTTGTGTTGATATTTCCGAGATATTAATTCAAGTGTGATGTGCTTAGGTGGAGGAGCAAAAGTCCCTGCCTAAGAGTAGATCTAGCATAATTAAGCGGAGTTGATCACATGCCTAGAGATAGGGTGACGAGATTTTGCCGGATTAGGGTGAAACCTAATATGGGAGTCCATAGATCGAGTTAATGCAATTCTAGGGGTTTTAATTAGAAAGAGATTTCAATTAATCAACCTAGGGTTAAACGTTATTCGCTTCAAGAGAGGGTTTAATATACATTAGGGAGTCTTACAGATCAAGTCAAATGAATAAATCGTCTGGTTCGGAGTTGGAGAACAAGTGAAGTCTAGGTGGATTCTTCCTTAGGTGTCGTCTTAATCAATTGGTTTTTCCTAAAAGTTATTCTCCAATTTCATTCTTCATTGTCTTAAAGTCTTTAGTTTTGTAGTTAGTTAGTTTTAGATTAAATAAAAATCACTTTAATTTTTAGGCTAAACAATAAAGAGAGATTTAGTATTAGTACTTTTCGTTCCTTTGGGATTCGACATTCCGGTCTTGCCTTAACTATACTACTGTTCGATAGGTGCGCTTGCCTCACATCATTGTCATAGTTAGTTTCCAAGTTTGATCATTCTTTTTTATAAATTTTAAGAGTGCAGACAACGATCAGACCTCATATCACATCATATCATATCATATCATATGCAAAACAAGGTAATGCAAAACCCTCCCCAAAAATCCATCCGCTACAACCATTTCCCTTCCAACCCTACACACATGTGGGGATTTCTAAATCGACCCACACATCCTCTACACACCAAAGGTAGCACTCACAGTGGCACTACTCAACGTTGCAGCAAACCTGCTAATTATATAATGGGCTTAAAGCCACCGGTGGATCCATGGTCGTCACGCGACTATGCAATCCTCAAATCTTCCTCCGTACCATAATTCCCACCCATATGCATCCTAAACAAAATACCGTATGAATGAAACATGCACATGAGTAACATCCACAAAACTCATATTCATCACTTATGGGTATTTTCGTCATTTCACAACCCAAGGGTATTTTCGTAAATCTACTCTACAGGGGTATTTAGGTAATTTCGCAAACAGGGGTATTTAGGTAATTTTGCAAACATGGGTATTTAGGTAATTTTGTAAATCAGGGATACTTTGGTAATTCTACAATTCGGGGCTATTTTAGTGATTTTGCAAATCTAAGGATGTTTCGGTAATTTTCAAACTAAGGGTATTTTGGTTATTTTCAAATCAGGGGTATTTTAGTAATTTTACAAATCTAGGGGTATTTGGTCCCTCTAGGATTTTAGTTATAAACTTTGGCCCATTAACAAGTCCTTTCAGCTAAAGTGAACAGACACTATGCACCAGGTAGGATTCTAGAGAAGAGAAGGTGGGCCGCTAGGGCCGCTTAAGTACCAAGCTCTCCCTAAATCCAATCCAAGATATGCACATGCCCGTTACCACACTCTAACCTAGCGACTTGTTCACAGACATGTTTAATTATTAGAAAGTCTTATGCGGTTTAAGAGTTGTTCAGTACTAAGCCTAAAGTCCATAAAACCCTAGCATTCTAGTCTACGTCCCCATAAAGCCCATCAACCCATTTCACGTTCATATAACCCATTAAGCCCAAATCCCATCCTTATGGCCCATTAGGCCCAGATCTCATTCATATGGCCTATGAGGCCCAAAAAAATTCTAGATCATGTAACATGCATGACTAACTCAATTCATATAACCAAATCAATCAATTTCATCAAACTTAGCCTTAGGGCCCACAAGGCCCATTTAGCCACTTTCGGCTTTTTGGCATTACCGATATCATGTGTGTAGTGTTTGTACACACCTGGTTACTGCGACGTGCTATACTATCCTTGGTCCTGAACCTACAACCAACCAACCTTCAATCAATCACTAAATCAAAACATTTACCAAAAGCCGAAATCTTACCGTAACCTTATCTTGTGCCACCGGGTTCTAATAGCCCTTCCTTAGCTAAATCAAGAGTATCCCGAATCATCAACGGGCAACCTCTACACACTTTATTAACAAGCACACATCTACCCAAAGGGTTGGACACACGAATCACAAACTCGGTAGACTCAACTAGCAGAGTCTTGCCAAATTCTAAAGTTTCACACACATAAGAATGAGTCGAACCAGGATCAATTAGTGCAATCACAGTAGTATCATAAAGAGTGAAAGTACCGGTAATGACGTCAGGGGAGGAAGCATCTTCTCTGGCTCGTGCAGCATAAGCTCTAGCCGGAGCTCTAGCCTCAGATCGAACTGTAGTGTTCTTCGTTCCTTTCTGACTACCACCTACGTTTCCTGAATGTCTGGGTGGTCTACCTCGCACTGACGTGTTGCTCGGCTTAGTGTTCTAAACTGTATTCTGCTCAGCCAACCTCGGACATTCCCTAATAAAATGATCTGACGACTGACATTTAAAGTAAGACCGATCATGAAATCTACAACTCCCTGAGTGCCATTTTCCACAGTGCTTGCATTCAACTCTATTCTGTGGAACGTTACCAACACTGGCTATCGAGGTAGCTCGAGAGCTCATAGGAGGTCGATCCCGTCTAGGTGGATCTGTAGTAGCTTTATGTCGGCTGTAGTCCTCTCTGAACTTCTTGGATATGGAATGGAAGACCTTACCCGAAGACCTTTTTCAAATGTCTCTAGCTTCTGTATCAGCCTTTCTTTTCTCTTTCCCGAGCTCTTCAGCTTTGCAAGCTCGCTCAACTAGAGTCACAAACTCTTGAATTTCAAGAATGCCAACAAACATCTTTATATCTTCATTTAGGCCATCTTCAAATCTTTTACACATAATAGCTTCAGTAGAAACACACTCTATCTGCTGAGCCTGACAAATTTTCTTTCATATTCCGTCACGGTCATTCGCCCCTATTTCAGCTCAAGGAACTCCTTTCGTTTTTGATCAACGAATCTTTGACTGATATATTTCTTGCGGAATTCATTCTGGAAGAAGTCCCATGTCACTTTTTCTTTCGGAACTACTGATACTAGTGTATTCCACCAGTGATATGCAGTGTCCCGCAACAAAGATATAGCACACTTCAGGCATTCATCTGGAGTACAAGATAGCTCATCAAGTACCCGAATAGTGTTATCAAGCCACATTTCGGCTCTCTCTGCGTCATCATCATCATTGGCTTTAAATTCTTCGGCCCCAAATTTTCGGATTTTATCAACTGGGGGCCTACTAGATCTCACCGGATCTATCATCGGGGGTGCTGAAGGAATCGGAGTTGGATTATTCGGGGGTGGAGGTTGATGTACAGCCGGGTTAGTCTGAATAAACTGGGTAAACCACTCGTTCATCATTTGATAGAAGGCTTGCTTAGTCTCTCCCTCATGACTACTCGAAACAGGTCGAGAGTCTACCGGCACTGATTCATGTGCACGTTCAGGCGCTATACTCTCTACATCATCCGCTACGGCTCTTTCAGGATCAGGATCAGTATCCATTTACTATATAAAACAAAGTTTAGGCTGTCGAAGTCACCACACTATCAATATATGATAAAGGCATGTATAGCTAGACTCACACGCGCTACGGTAGTCCTAGAATCGACTAAACTGTAAGCTCCGATACCAATAAAATGTAACACCCCTTACCCGAAATCTTTGCCGGAGTCGAGTATGTGGCATTACTAGACTTGACTACTAATTTGGGGCATAAAAATTTAAAGCTGTCCAACTGCGTCATGCTGACTAAATTGACCATAACTCGAGTTACAAAACTTGAAATTTAGATCCGTAAATTTTCATTGAAACTAGACTCATATAAATTTTTAGCATAATTTTTCCAGAATTTTTCATGTGGCCAATTAGTACAGTTTATTCATCAAATTTACCCCTATTTCACTGTTTAATAATTCTGACCTATCTTTACAAAAACTCAGTTATCTCATTGCAAAAAATTTCAATAATGTTCTTGTTTATTCCAATCAAAAATAGACTCATTAAGGATTCTAAACATATAAACTATGCTCCATAATTATTTTTGTACAATTTTTAACAATTTTTCCAAGACAGAACAGGGACTCACGAATTCATTCAGAACAAGTCTCACTAAAACTTAAATATCTCATAATATATAATTCCTTTGCCTACTCTGTTTCTTTCATGTAAAAATAGGCACAATAAGATTTAATTCTATATCTTATTCACTTTCTAATTCAATTTATTCTATTTTTGGTGATTTTTCAAAATCACATCACTGCTGCTAACTAAAAACTATTTCATTTCAAAATATGATTAACTTCGATTAAAAATGCACAAACATTACCAACATAAACCGACATTGTATCAAAAGCACCAAAAGCATACTTAACTAGAAATTTAGCCATATTCGCATGGCTATTATATACATGAACCAAGAGTTTTCATCAAAACAAAGACAAAGTCTTTCCTATACATGCCTTCATTCGAAACCCAAAATGAAAGAGTACCAAAATAGTTTGATAGCGTGGACGACTTTCCGAACGATCCAAACGAGCTTGTAGCTTGTACCTAATCTATAAAACATAGGAAACAGTTCCAAACAAATAAGCTTACTAGCTTAGTAAGTCCTCAATTCATAATAATATAACATTCAAATATTAAACAAAAAAAATATGCAATAATCCAACTTGTACGTTTGTACTCACATTTACCTTCTAGCTTTCAATTTCATAGCTATATGACATATAAATTTATAGAACAATATCTCTTTAACCGAACGCTTATAATCAAAATATTTACTCATAATCCAACCTTCCAAAAACCAAAATGTCATCATGTAATCACATATATATAACATTCATATACTTAAAATTCAATTATTGTAATATAACATCAAGTACACAACCATCCATGTGGCCGAATATACCCAGTCTTGTATCCACATATTCGAAGACCAAAGCCACAATATTCATATCATTTATTAGTAAAAACCGAGAACACGTGTTATAACCACATATATATATATATATATATACAATTTCATTTATAACACATACAATTTGTAATAAGTAACTGAATTACTTGTGTATTTTATAAAAATTTTAGTAAGAAATAAATTCCTACCTTACGTGCTTACCGAAGTCACTAACACAATAATTTAGCTTTAATTTGCCTTGAAAAAAAATTCGGTTTCTCTTTTGTGAAACGCATCACCGGCATCAAGCCTGCTAGGCATAAAAGCCCGATAAGTAACACCGGCACAAAGCCTGCTAGGCGTAAAAGCCCGATAAGTAACACCGGCACAAAGCCTGCTAGGCATAAAAGCCCGATATATATATATCAATGTAGTCAAACATTCCCAACACACTCTTCATAACTATTATATACATATGTCCAATTCAATTTGGGCTCGTTCACATTAAACCAATAAAATCACTATATCATTTTACAATCCAACAATTCATTTCACATAACCAACTTAAATCTTCAATCTAATATACCTCTATACATTCGGCCATAATATAAATAGGTAAAAAATTTCAGCAATTCATACTATTTAATATAGTTATAATTAAATCGTTGACATATTTTAGCTAAAGGACTTACCTTGGTTGTCGATAGTCCGTGCGAATCGGCTATTCGAGAACCTTCGTCTTTCCCCGGTCTAATTCCGTTTTTCTTTGCTCTTGATCTAAAACATATTAAAATTTAGCTCATTTAATTTTATTTCACCTCAATTTAGTCCCAAAACACACAAATGGGCAATACCATTTTGCCCCTAATATTTCCCTTTTTTACAATTTGGTCCTATTTACACAAAACTCAAAATATGCAAAATTTCCCAATACTATAGCTAGGCCGAATGTTCCCCATAGCCATATGTGTCCATGCATTTCATTTATTTCATGTTTTAGTCCTTCAAGAATTTTATTTTTTTCAAATAAATCCCTAACATCCAATTTCATCAAAACTTCTAATTCTAAAAATGATGGTCTAACACATACCAATTAAAATCTACTATCAAACATTTCATGCCATGCATTTACAACCTTAGCCGAATTTCAATGTGCCAAAATCTCAAAAATTTCCACATGGGTTATATAGCATTCAAAGCAACCATTCCAAAAATGTAAAAATTATCAAAAACTAAGCAAAATACCTACCCCAAATCAAGCTCCAAGTTGCCGAAACTTCAAGCTTCAACAATGGAGTTTTCTTCCTCCAATATTCGGCCAAGAAGATGAACAAGGTAATGTTCTCTTTCTTCCCACTTGTTTTATTATTTAATGTTGTAATTCACACATATATTAACATATTTTCTTAATACACTAATATAACTTTATAATAAACTAAACTAACATATAATTTGTAATTAGAAAGGCCCATTGCCGTTTCTCCTTGTTGTATATGGGCTAATTTCCCTTTTAGTACATCCACTTAAAAAGCCACAATAAATTTAGTACCTTTCTCTTTAGCATGCAACTTTTACGCTTTTCTCGATTAAATCCTTTTTATCAAATTAAGCACTTAAACAATAAAATTTTTCTACAAAACTTTCACAAATTTTAATTCATCTATAATGAACACAAAATAAAATATTAGAATATTTCTCGGGCTCGGATTCGTGGTCCCCAAAACCACCGTTCCGATTAGGGTCAATATTGGTCTGTTACAACTCTCCCCCCTTAAGAATTTTCGTACTCGAAAATTTTACCGTTAAACAATTTCGGGTATTGCTGCCTCATTATATCTTCGGGCTCCCACGTAGCCTCTTCAGCCCCGTGTCTATTCCATAATATTTTTACTAGTGGAATCTTCTTATTTCTTAACTCTTTCACTTCTCGAGCTAAGATACGGATCGGTTCCTCATCATATGTCAAATCAAATCGGATTTCAATCTTTGTCGGTATAATCACATGAGACGGATCAGATTTGTACTTACGAAGCATCGAAACATGAAATACGTCATGCATCTTTTCTAACTCAGAGGGCAATCTCAATCTATAAGCAACCGGCCCAATACGTTCAATGACTTCGTACGGTCCGATAAATCTCGGACTCAACTTGCCTTTCCGACCAAATCGGAGCACCTTTTTCCACGGAGAAACTTTTAAGAACACCCGATCTTCGACCTGAAATTCAATGTCCTTACGTTTCAAATCGGCATAAGACTTTTGACGATCCGAAGCGGCTTTCAAATTACTCCTAATAACAACCACTTTCTGTTCTGTTTCTTTAATCCAATCAACCCCGTGTATCTTATTTTCACTGAGTTCAGTCCAATATAACGGCGTGCGACATTTTCGCCCGTACAAGGCTTCATAAGGCGCCATTTTTATGCTAGATTGGAAGCTATTATTGTAAGCAAATTCAATCAAAGGTAGGTATCGTTCCCACGTACCTTCAAACTTGAGAACGCAACACCTCAACATGTCCTCAAGTATCAAAATAGTTCGCTCAGACTGACCGTCTGTTTGCGGATGAAAGGCTGTACTAAAATGAAGTCTAGTACCTAGAGCATCTTGCAATTTCTTCCAGAACCGCGATGTGAATCTCGGGTCCCTATCTGAGACAATGGAACTCGGTACACCGTGCAACCTTACAATCTGTGACACATACAATTCGACAAGCTTATCAAGTGAATAGTCGGTACGTACCGGCACAAAATGAGCTGATTTAGTCAGTCTATCAACGATAACCCATACGGCATCTTTCTTACTCGGTGTCATAGGAAGACAGGATACAAAATCCATTGTAATTCTATCCCATTTCCATTCGAGTATCATGATTGGTTGAAGTAATCCGGATGGTACCTGATGCTCAGCTTTCACTTGTTGACAGATTAAGCACTTGGAAACAAACTCAGATATGTCCCGTTTCATGCCAAGCCACCAATAGAACTACTTCAAATCGTTATACATTTTAGTGCTATCCGGGTGTATCGATAGTCGACCACTATGGGCCTCACACAGGATCATCTGTATCAAATTTGAGTTCTTTGGAACACACAATCGGCCTTTATAATTCAAACAATCATTTGCATCAATCTGATAATTTGATTCTGTACCGTTTTCACACTGAATCCGAATAGCAATCAAATTTTTGTCAACCTTCTGTGCATCACGAATTTGTTGAATAAACATCGGTCTTGCTTGTAACTCGGCTATGATCGAACCATCATCAGACATAGCCATCTGTGCGTTCATTGCACGAAGAGCAAATAATGATTTTCGACTTAACGCATCCGCAACAACATTAGCTTTCCCTGGATGGTAGTCAATCACTAATTCATAGTCTTTCAGCAATTCTAACCATCTGCGTTGTCTCAAATTTAGATCTTTCTGAGTCATCAAATATTTTAGACTTTTATGATCTGAATAAATATGACATTTTTCACCGTATAAGTAGTGACGCCAAATTTTTAATGCGAACACAATGGCTGCTAACTCCAGATCGTGAGTTGGATAATTCTTCTCATGCAGCTTCAATTGTCTCGAAGCGTAGGCTATAACCTTACCTTCCTGCATTAAAACACAACCCAACCCATTCAAGGAAGAATCACTAAAAACAATAAATTCTTTACCCGATTCAGGCTGAGCTAACACTGGAGCTTCGGTCAAAAGGGCTTTCAACTGCTCGAAACTTTTCTGACACTTTTCTGACCATTCAAATTTGACATCTTTCTGTAGTAGTCTCGTCAAAGGTGTAGCTATAACAGAAAAACCTTTTACAAATCGTCTGTAATATCCCGCAAGGCCTAGGAAACTTCGGATCTCGGAAACATTCTTTGGTGGTTTCCAATCAAGTATAGCTGCTATTTTGTTTGGATCCACCCGAATGCCTGATGCTGAAACAACATGACCCAAGAAGCTGACCTCATTCATCCAGAACTCACACTTACTGAACTTTGCATACAGTTGTTGATCTCTCAAAGTTTGTAGGATTACTCTCAAATGCTCAGTATGTTCGGTCTCACTTTTGGAGTAGATCAGTATATCGTCAATAAACACTACTACAAACCGATCCAAAAACTATCAGAAGACTCGATTCATTAGATCCATAAAAATAGCAGGTGCATTAGTGAGTCCAAAAGGCATAACCAAAAACTCATAATGTCCGTACCTCGTTCGGAATGCAGTCTTTGGCACATCTGTATCTCTGACTCGCAACTGATAATAGCCCGATCTCAAATCTATCTTCGAAAACACTGAAGGCCCCTTCAACTGATCAAACAAATCATCAATCTGAGGTAACGGGTACTTATTCCTTATAGTTACCTTATTTAGTTGCCGGTAGTCGATACACATTCGCATAGTTCCATCTTTCTTTTTCACAAATAAAACCGGTGCACCCCAAGGAGAGAAACTCGGTCGTGCGAAGCCCCTATCTGTCAACTCTTCCAACTGCGCTTTCAATTCTTTTAATTCTGTAGGTGCCATTCGGTACGGAGCTATCGAAATCGGAGTCGTACCTGGCACTAACTCAATGCCGAACTCAATCTCTCGTACTGGGGGTAAACCCGGTAGTTCTTCAGGAAACACATCGGGGTATTCACATACAACTGATACAGATTCAATTTGTCTCTCTGACATTTTATTATCCAGTACATAAGCCAAATAAGCTTCACACCCTTTTCTCACATACTTCCGGGCTAACATTGAAGATATTACTGTAGGCAACCCATTTACATCACAGGATTTAATTCTGATGGTCTCACTGTTTCGACATTTCAAATCAATAAGCTTTCTTTTACAATCCACTACTGCCTCATGTGAAGTTAACCAGTCCATACCCAAGATTATATCAAATTCGTCAAAGGGCAACAACATTAAATCAGCTGAGAAGCAATAATCCCGAATCATCAACGGGCAACCTCTACACACTTTATTAACAAGCACACATCTACCCAAAGGGTTGGACACACGAATCACAAACTCGGTAGACTCAACTAGCAGAGTCTTGCCAAATTCTAAAGTTTCACACACATAAGAATGAGTCGAACCAGGATCAATTAGTGCAATCACAGTAGTATCATAAAGAGTGAAAGTACCGGTAATGACGTCAGGGGAGGAAGCATCTTCTCTGGCTCGTGCAGCATAAGCTCTAGCCGGAGCTCTAGCCTCAGATCGAACTGTAGTGTTCTTCATTCCTTTCTGACTACCACCTACGTTTCCTGAATGTCTGGGTGGTCTACCTCGCACTGACGTGTTGCTCGGCTTAGTGTTCTGAACTGTATTCTGCTCAGCCAACCTCGGACATTCCCTAATAAAATGATCTGACGACCCACATTTAAAGCAAGACCGATCATGAAATCTACAACTCCCTGAGTGCCATTTTCCACAGTGCTTGCATTCAACTCTATTCTGTGGAATGTTACCAACACTGGCTATCGAGGTAGCTCGAGAGCTCATAGGAGGTCGATCCCGTCTAGGTGGATCTGTAGTAGCTTTATGTCGGCTGTAGTCCTCCCTGAACTTCTTGGATGTGGAATGGAAGACCTTACCCGAAGACCTTTTTCAAATGTCTCTAGCTTCTGTATCAACCTTTCTTTTCTCTTTCCCGAGCTCTTCAGCTTTGCAAGCTCGCTCAACTAGAGTCACAAACTCTTGAATTTCAAGAATGCCAACAAACATCTTTATATCTTCATTTAGGCCATCTTCAAATCTTTTACACATAATAGCTTCAGTAGAAACACACTCTCTAGCATATCTGCTGAGCCTGACAAATTTTCTTTCATATTCCGTCACGGTCATTCGCCCCTATTTCAGCTCAAGGAACTCCTTTCGTTTTTGATCAACGAATCTTTGACTGATATATTTCTTGCGGAATTCATTCTGGATGAAGTCCCATGTCACATTTTCTTTTAGAACTACTGATACTAGTGTATTCCACCAGTGATATGCAGTGTCCCGCAACAAAGATATAGCACACTTCAGGCATTCATCTGGAGTACAAGATAGCTCATCAAGTACCCGAATAGTGTTATCAAGTCACATTTCGGCTCTCTCTGCATCATCATCATCATTGGCTTTAAATTCTTCGGCCCCAAATTTTCGGATTTTATCAACTGGGGGCCTACTAGATCTCACCGGATCTATCATCGGGGGTGCTGAAGGAATCGGAGTTGGATTATTCGGGGGTGGAGGTTGATGTACAGCCGGGTTAGTCTGAATAAACTGGGTAAACCACTCGTTCATCATTTGATAGAAGGCTTGCTTAGTCTCTCCCTCATGACTACCCGAAACAGGTCGAGAGTCTACCAGCACTGATTCATGTGCACAGTCAGGCACTACACTCTCTACATCATCCGCTACGGCTCTTTCAGGATCAGTATCCATTTACTATATAAAACAAAGTTCAGGCTGTCAGAAGTCACCACACTATCAATATATGATAAAGGCATGTATAGCTAGACTCACACGCGCTACGGTAGTCCTAGAATCGACTAAACTGTAAGCTCTGATACCAATAAAATGTAACAACCCTTACCCGAAATCTTTGCCGGAGTCGAGTATGTGGCATTACTAGACTTGACTACTAATTTGGGGCATAAAAATTTAAAGCTGTCCAACTGCGTCATGCTGACTAAATTGACCATAACTCGAGTTACAAAACTTGAAATTTAGATCCGTCAATTTTCCTTGAAACTAGACTCATATAACTTTTTACCATAATTTTTCCCGAATTTTTCATTTGTCCAATTAGTACATTTTATTCATCAAAGTTACCCCTATTTCACTGTTTAATAATTCTGACCTATCTTTACAAAAACTCAGTTATCTCATTGCAAAAAATTTCAATAATGTTCTTGTTTATTCCAATCAAAAATAGACTCATTAAGGATTCTAAACATATAAACTATGCTCCATAATTATTTTTGTACAATTTTTAACAATTTTTCCAAGACAGAACAGGGACTCACGAATTCATTCAGAACAAGTCTCACTAAAACTTAAATATCTCATAATATATAATTCCTTTGCCTACTCTGTTTCTTTCATGTAAAAATAGGCACAATAATATTTAATTCAATATCTTATTCACTTTCTAATTCAATTTATCCTATTTTTGGTGATTTTTCAAAATCACATCACTGCTGCTAACTAAAAACTATTTCATTTCAAAATATGATTAACTTCGATTAAAAATGCACAAACATTACCAACATAAACCGACATTGTATCAAAAGCACCAAAAGCATACTTAACTAGAAATTTAGCCATATTCACATGGCTATTATATACATGAACCAAAAGTTTTCATCAAAACAAAGACAAAGTCTTTCCTATGCATGCCTTCATTCGAAACCCAAAATGAAAGAGTACCAAAATAGTTTGATAGCGTGGAAGACTTTCCGAACGATCCAAACGAGCTTGTAGCTTGTACCTAATCTATAAAACATAGGAAACAATTCTGCACAAATAAGCTTACTAGCTTAGTAAGTCCTCAATTCATAATAATATAACATTCAAATATTAAACAAAAAAAATATGCAATAATCCAACTTGTACGTTTGTACTCACATTTACCTTCTAGCTTTCAATTTCATAGCTATATGACATATAAATTTATAGAACAATATCTCTTTAACCGAACGCTTATAATCAAAATATTTACTCATAATCCAACCTTCCAAAAACCAAAATGTCATCATGTAATCACATATATATAACATTCATATACTTAAAATTCAATTATTGTAATATAACATCAAGTACACAACCATCCATGTGGCCGAATATACCCAGTCTTGTATCCACATATTCGAAGACCAAAGCCACAATATTCATATCATTTATTAGTAAAAACCGAGAACACATGTTATAACCACATATATATATACAATTTCATTTATAACACATACAATTTGTAATAAGTAACTGAATTACTTATGTATTTTATAAAAATTTTAGTAAGAAATAAATTCCTACCTTACGTGCTTACCGAAGTCACTAACACAATAATTTAGCTTTAATTTGCCTTGAAAAAAAATTCGGTTTCTCTTTTGTGAAACGCATCACTGGCATCAAGCCTGCTAGGCATAAAAGCCCGATAAGTAACACCGGCACAAAGCCTGCTAGGCGTAAAAGCCCGATAAGTAACACCGGCACAAAGCCTGCTAGGCATAAAAGCCCGATATATATATCAATGTAGTCAAACATTCCCAACACACTCTTCATAACTATTATATACATATGTCCAATTCAATTTGGGCTCGTTCACATTAAACCAATAAAATCACTATATCATTTTACAATCCAACAATTCATTTCACATAACCAACTTAAATCTTCAATCTAATATACCTCTATACATTCGGCCATAATATAAATAGGTAAAAAATTTCAGCAATTCATACTATTTAATATAGTTATAATTAAATCGTTGACATATTTTAGCTAAAGGACTTACCTTGGTTGTCGATAGTCCGTGCGAATCGGCTATTCGAGAACCTTCGTCTTTCCCCGGTCTAATTCCGTTTTTCTTTGCTCTTGATCTAAAACATATTAAAATTTAGCTCATTTAATTTTATTTCACCTCAATTTAGTCCCAAAACACACAAATGGGCAATTTACCATTTTGCCCCTAATATTTCCCTTTTTTATAATTTGGTCCTATTTACACAAAACTCAAAATATGCAAAATTTCCCAATACTATAGCTAGGCCGAATGTTCCCCATAGCCATATGTGTCCATGCATTTCATTTATTTCATGTTTTAGTCCTTCAAGAATTTTATTTTTTTCAAATAAATCCCTAACATCCAATTTCATCAAAACTTCTAATTCTAAAAATGATGGTCTAACACATACCAATTAAAATCTACTATCAAACATTTCATGCCATGCATTTACAACCTTAGCCGAATTTCAATGTGCCAAAATCTCAAAAATTTCCACATGGGTTATATAGCATTCAAAGCAACCATTCCAAAAATGTAAAAATTATCAAAAACTAAGCAAAATACCTACCCCAAATCAAGCTCCAAGTTGCCGAAACTTCAAGCTTCAACAATGGAGTTTTCTTCCTCCAATATTCGGCCAAGAAGATGAACAAGGTAATGTTCTCTTTCTTCCCACTTGTTTTTATTATTTAATGTTGTAATTCACACATATATTAACATATTTTCTTAATACACTAATATAACTTTATAATAAACTAAACTAACATATAATTTGTAATTAGAAAGGCCCATTGTCGTTTCTCCTTGTTGTATATGGGCTAATTGCCCTTTTAGTACATCCACTTAAAAAGCCACAATCAATTTAGTACCTTTCTCTTTAGCATGCAACTTTTACGCTTTTCTCGATTAAATCCTTTTTATCAAATTAAGCACTTAAACAATAAAATTTTTCTACAAAACTTTCACACATTTTAATTCATCTATAATGAACACAAAATAAAATATTAGAATATTTCTCGGGCTCAGATTCGTGGTCCCGAAACCACCGTTCCGATTAGGGTCAATATTGGTCTGTTACAGTCTGCACCTTGCACTTGGGATTTGAATTACCACACGGCTGGGGTACACGGGCGTGTGTATAGGCCGTGTGGATAAGTCAGAATACCAAGGTTTGGCATACGGGATAGTGGCACGGGCGTGTCAAGGCCGTGTGAAATTAGTCAGTGTCGACCACGGGTGGAAGACACGGACATGCCTTAGAGGCACACAGGCGTGTCCCTAGGCCTACACGGGTGTGTGGCCCCTGTTTTATTAAAAAGTTTATTAAACTCGTGAAAGTTCTTGGATAAATTCTGATAATTCTTGGAAGTATTTTAGGGCCTCGTAGGCCGGATATGTGCGAGCGATAGTTAAACGAAATTTTATAACCCTATTTTATATGTTTAAACAAGATTAGCTATGTAATGCCTCGAACCTTGTTCTAGTTCGGATATGGGAAAGGGGTGTTACATTTATTGGTATCAGAGCTACGGTTTAGTCGATTCTAGGACTAACATAGTGTAAGTACGAGTCTAGCTACACATACCATATGTAAGAGCGTCTGAGTAATGATAGTGTGATGACTCCTAACGTATTAAATTGTGCTCTATGTAGTATATGGATTCCGATCCGGACAGAACTGCAGCTGATGATGCTGTGAGTAACGCGCCAGCTCCCGCTCAAGGGACCGCGCCAGCTAATAGTAGACCCGAGACCTTGAGTCAGGGAGAAGAGGCTCGAGAAGCCTTTCTTCACATGATGAGAAATTGGTATACTGAGTATACCAGAGCAAATCCTAACGCTCAACCCCCTCCACCCCCACCAATTCCTCAACCTACTCCAGTAGCCCCTCAAGTAGTTGAGGTGGTGAGAAGAGAAGGCCTCCGATGGATAAGATCCGGAAGCAAGGAGCTGAGGAATTTCGGGCAAATAAGGATGATGACCCGGAGAAAGTGGAATTTTGGCTCGAGAATTCCCTCCGGGTATTCGATGAGTTATCCTGCACACCTGAGGAGTGCTTAAAGTGTGCGGTGTCTCTCCTGAGAGTTTCAGCCTACCGATGGTGGAACACCCTGATGTCAGTAGTGCTGATGGAGAGATTTAATTGGGAATTCTTCCAAGAGGAATACCGGAAGAAATATATCAGCCAGAGGTTCATCGACCACAAGAGAAAGGAGTTTTTGGAGCTGAAGCAAGGTCGTATGTCAGTGACCGACTACGAACGGGAGTTCATAAGGCTTAGCAAGTATGCACGAGAGTGCGTGTCTACCGAAGCTATCATGTTCAAGAGATTCGAGGACGGGTTGAATGAAGATATCTGCCTATACGTGGGAGTTCTCGAATTAAAGGAGTTTGTAGTATTAGTGGATAGGGCCTGTAAAGCCGAGGAGTTGGCTAAAGAGAAGAGAAGAGCTGAGTACGAGTCTCGTGACTCATGACTCGAGGAAGAGACAACTGAACAAGTCTCACCAATCCTCATCTAGGAAATCGAGGGATTTCACTACTCTATCAGTCACTTCAGCAGGATTTTCAACCCGAGATAAAGGCAAGCAGTTTTTGGGATCGAAAGGGCAAACCACATCAGTTGCTAGTGTGGATAACGTTTGACCAAGTAGACTGGAATGCCCTCAGTGTGGCAGACGCCATTCTGGTGAGTGTTGAGCTAATAAGAAACCTTGCTTCAGATGTGGATCTTTAGACCACTTTATCAGAGAATGTCCCGAGGTAGACGAGAAAGAAAAGCCTCAAAATGCAAGATCGGGAAGTACTACTAGGAGAAGACCTTTGAGAAACCAGGGAACTAAGATGGGAAGCAAGAATCCTTCTAAAGAATAAGATGCTAGAGTCGAGGGTAGAGCACCGGCGAGGACATATGCCATTCGTGCTCGTAAAGAGGCATCTTCCCCCGACGTGATCACGAGTAACTTTTCTCTCCATAATACTCATATTATAGCTTTAATTGACCCAGGATCTACCCACTCATACATATGCATGAAATTAGTCTTTAGCATGAGCATGCCTATAGAGTCTACCGAATTCGTCATAAGAGTGTCTAATCCCCTAGGCAAGTGTGTGTTGGTTGATAGAGTTTGCAAAGGGTGCCCTTTGATGATTAATGGTCATTATTTCTCGGTCAATCTTATGTTATTACCATTTGACGAGTTTGACGTCATTCTCGGGATGGATTGGTTAGTTACCCATAGTGTAATTGTGAATTGTGGGAAGAAGCATATCGAGTTGAGAAATGAAAATGGTAATTTTATTCGTGTTGAATCAAATAAGCCGGATAGGTCATCGATAGTGGTATCAACCATGTCAGCTCAGAGGTAACTAAAGAAAGGGTATGAGGCTTATCTTTCCTTTGTGTTCAACATTAAAGAGACTGAATTGAGAATTGAGTCAGTACCCATAGTATGCGAGTACCTAGATGTTTTTCTGGAAGAGTTGCCAGGGCTACCTCCGGATAGAGAGATTGAATTTTGGATTGAATTAGCTCCGGGTACTGCCCCTATTTCTATTGCTCCCTATAAAATGGCCCCAACTGAACTGAAAGAGTTGAAAGCACTGTTGCAAGAATTAACGAATAAGGGTTTCGTGAGGCCGAGTTTTTCTCCGTGGGGTGCTCCCGTTCTATTCGTGAAAAAGAAAGAAGGTTCCATGGGACTATGTATAGACTATCGGTAACTCAACAAGGTGACAGTGAAGAATAAGTACCCGTTGCCGAGGATTGACGATCTATTTGATCAATTGAAGGGAGCTACAGTATTTTCTAAGATAGATCTGAGGTCAGGGTACTATCAGTTGAGAGTCAAGGACTCGGATATACCAAAAACCGCATTTAGAACTAGGTACAGCCACTATGAATTTTTGGTCATGCCTTTTGGTCTAACAAATGCCCCCGCAATCTTCATGGATTTGAGGAATTGCATTTTTTGACCATACTTGGATAGGTTTGTTGTGGTCTTCGTCGATGACATACTTATTTACTCTCGAGATGAGAACGATCATGCAGAGCATTTGAGTATGGTTTTACAAGTTTTGAGAGAAAAACAAGTGTATGCCGAATTCAGTAAGAGTGAATTTTGGCTCAAGGAAGTGGGATTTTTGGGGCATATTGTCTCGGGAGATGGGATTAGAGTCAACCCGAGTAATATTTCGGCAACTGTTGAATGGAAACCGCCGAGGAGCGTAACTGAAGTGAGGAGTTTTCTAGGCCTAGCAGGCTATTATAGGCGTTTTGTCAAGGCGTTTTCCATGATAGCTACACCGATGACGAGACTTCTACAGAAAGATTTAAAGTTCGACTGGACGAAAAAGTGTCAACAGAGTTTTGAAAAACTGAAGACACTGTTGACTGAGGCTCCTATTTTGGTGCAACCGGAACCGGGAAGAGAATTTGTGGTTTATAGTGATGCGTCCTTGAACAGATTGGGCTGTGTACTTATGCAAGAAGGTAAAGTGATTGCATAAGCCTCTAGACAATTGAAACCCCACGAGAAGAACTACCCGACTCATGATTTAGAATTGCCCGCAATTGTGTTTGCGTTAAAAATTTGGAGACATCATTGATATGGTGAAAGGTGTCGAATTTTCACTGACCAGAAAAGCCTAAAATATTTGATGACTCAAAAGGAATTAAATTTGAGGCAACGAAGATGGTTAGAGTTGATTAAAGATTATGAGTTAATAACTAGCTACCATCCGGGAAAGGAGAATGTAGTCGCCAACGCTTTGAGCAGAAAATTATTGTTTGCACTAAAAGCCATGAACACTATGGTGACCTTGTTAGATGATGGTTCTATTTTAGCCGAGTTGAGGGCTAAACCATTGTTCCTCCAAGAGATTTGTGAAGCTCAGAAGGATGATAACAGTTTGCAAGCCAATAGAGTTTTATGTGAGTTGAGCATTGGGACGGACTTTCAAGTAAATCTTGATGGATGTCTAACATTTCGAGATCGAGTCTGTGTACCCAAGAATGATGAGCTCATTTGCAAAATTTTGCATGAAGCACATAACGGATGTTTGAATGTACACCCAGGCAGCACAAAGATGTACCATGATTTGAAGAGATGGTATTAGTGGTTGGGTATGAAGAAAGATATTTCTGAATTTGCATCCAAATGCCTGATTTGTCAGCAAGTGAAGGCTGAACATCAAGTACCTTCGGGTTTACTTCAGCCCCTTACGATTCCTGAGTGGAAGTGGGACCGTGTTACTATGGACTTTGTGACGGGCTTACCATTGACTCCCAAGAAGAAAGATGCAGTATGGGTAGTGGTTGATAGACTCACTAAGTCAGCCCACTTTATACTAGTTCGAGTCGACTATTCACTCGATAAATTGGCAGACTTGTACATGTCTAAGATAGTAAGACTTCATGGTGTACCGTTGTCAATCATTTCAAATAGAGATTCGAGATTCACGTCACGATTTTGGAAAAAGCTGCAAGAAGCTTTGGGCACGAAATTAAGTTTCAGTACAGCTTTCCATCCACAAATTGACGGGCAGTCAAAGAGGGTA
This sequence comes from Gossypium australe, assembly GCA_005393395.2. NCBI lineage: Eukaryota > Viridiplantae > Streptophyta > Magnoliopsida > Malvales > Malvaceae > Gossypium > Gossypium australe. The sequence continues at coordinate 95,640,699 of CM016624.1, forward strand.
ATTCAGATACTAGAAGAAATGCTTCGGTGTTGTGTTTTGGAATTCCATGGTAATTGGAAGAAATACTTACCATTGGTGGAATTCGCCTACAACAACAGCTTTCAATCAAGTTTGAAGATGGCGCCTTATGAGGCATTCTATGGGCGTAAGCGTCGGACGCCCTTGTATTGGTCAGAACTCAGAGAGAAACAGATACACGGGGTTGATTTGGTTAAGGAAACTGAAGAGAAGGTAAAAGTGATACATAACTGCCTGAAAGTCGCCTCAGATAGACAGAAGTCCTATTCGGATTTAAAAAGGAAAGAGATAGAATTCAAAGTTGGTGATAAAGTGTTCTTGAAAGTATCACCTTGGAGAAAAGTCCACAGATTTGGCCAGAAGGGCAAATTGAGTCCGCACTTTATCCGACCTTATGAAGTTACTGAAAGGATAGGATCGATAGCTTATCGGTTAGCCTTGCCACCTGAGTTAGAAAAGGTTCACGACGTCTTTCATGTGTCTATGTTGCGCCGATACCGTTCAGATCCTACACATGTCTTAGTGTCGATAGAGGTAGAAATACAACCGGATTTGACATATGGAGAAGAACCAGTTAGAATTTTGGCTCGTGAAGTCAAACAGTTAAGGAACAAAAGCATAGCCCTAGTGAAAGTCCTATGGCAAAGGCAGGTATTGAAGAGCCTACATGGGAGCCCGAGAAAACGATGAGAAATCAATACCCCAATCTTTTCACTGGTAAGATTTTCAAGAACGAAAATCCTTAAGGGGGAGAATGGTAACGGCCCGATTTAGGGGCTAGCTGGAATAGTGATCTCGGAATCATTAATCTGAGATTTGAGTAATTTATTTTCATGTTATATTATGAGTTAGAACATGAGAGTACATATGCATGAAAATTTTGGTGCTTTAATTTTAGCGATTTTGTGTTTAAACGTGAAAAATGACTAATTTGCATAAAATGCGAAAGTTCCATTCTATAAGCTAAAGGTGCCAAATAGCCATAGATTATTAATTGGAGGTCTTTAAAAGGAAATTAGACCCCTAGAGATAGCATGGCCGACCATAGAAGACAATTGTGTCAAAATTGGTCAAAGTTATTGATAGTAGTTGGACTAAAATGATGTTTTATATTAAAATAAAGAAAACGAAGATATCATCTTTTTCTCTATTCTTCTCCACCAAATATTGGTAGCAAACAAAAGGGTTTGAGAGCTAAAATTTTCAGCAAGCTTCTTTCTTTGCTAGTAAGTGATTTTAATGATCTTTCTTGAAGAAAATTGTACTTTTGAGACCCCTAAAGCTTAAGCTTTCATATGAGGGGACTAATGTGCAATATGGTGAAGAGTTTAGAGTTTTACCATGAGAGCCTCCATTGTTATTTGCTGCTTTTTTATGGAAGAAATTGAGTCTTAGTTGTTAGATGAACAACTTTTGTGAAAGGTGCTAGCATGAAAACACCAAATGGGACCTTGATGAAAAGGTTACCAATTTTGTAGTAAGTATGTGAAATATTGATTCTTGATGATAGCTTTAAGAGCATTAAATGTTTACCTAGGCTTGTTGAATGTAGAAATGTGATTAGAATTTATTTCCGAGCCTAGGGGCAAAATGGTCATTTTGCCAAAGTCTAAGGGCAAATTAGTAATTTTGCCCAAGCATGATGTTTGAAATGCTTTTATTAATGTAGTAATTAAAATGAGCTAATTCGCTATTATAGAGCAAGAGGAGTCAAGAATCCGCCTCGATCGGGGAAAGAATAAAGTCTTGGACTGAACCGAAGAACTAGCTCATTTTGGAAAACGAAGTAAGTTGTATGTGATTAAAACAACATTCATATTAGCATGTTGAGAAACGCTTGACATTATATTGAAGCATGATGCATTACTAAATTGAGTAGTTAATGTGAAATAAATAAGGTCCCGTATAAGACCATGTTCGAGACATGGCCTCGGCACCGAGTTGAGATCCCATATAAGACCATATTAGGGATATGGCTTCGGTAATGAATATGGAAATCGTATAAGACCATATCCGAGATATGGCATCGATACATGAGGGGTAATCCCATATAAGACCATATCCGGGATATGGCATTGGCACCTAGAGGAAATCCCATATAAGACCATGTCCGAGATATGACATTGGCATCTAGGGGAGACTCCATGTAAGACCACCTCGAGGATGTGGCAATGGCTTATTACTTGGCATTTGTTATAAAAATTTCTATTTTAGTTGTTCTCTTATGTATTTGGTTATGCTTTGAAGATAATGCATCCCTTAGGTTTGGGGGTGTGTTATGAATTTAGGTTGCATTTTATATTTAGTATGTATGATCATTTTAGTATAATCATTGCAATATAATTAAATCTATTTTGCCATGACAATGTAACTATTATGTATTGTTTGCCTATGAGGAGCAGAATCTGTACTTATGATGTTCGATGATGAGCTTAGATTCTTCAATACACCTAGAACATGTAATAGTGGATTAGGTGAATTTAGCTTAGGTTTGGTTGCTTGAAAAGTAATTTCTAAGAATAAGATGTCCTATACTCAATTTTTTTGGCTTGTAGTGAGTATCTTCTAATGAACTTAGGGAATTTTGAAGCCAAATTCAGTCATATTGCATTGGTACTATTAAATAAAGGATAGTAAGCACTCCAATGCTTAGAATTTCCAAGTCAGCACCACTTTGTTTGCTCCATTGTGTTGTTGACTAGAAATGTGAGTTTAATTAAGAGTGTGCAATAGAAAGTAAATAAATTAGGGGCACTCTGCTATAGCAATGGGCTGAGTAGCTAAGGAGGTAGTTATTTGCTCCATTCATCTTCTAAGTCAAAAGCCTTAACTTCAAGAGTGATTTCTATTTAAATTGTGACATGATTTAGTACTAGGTAATTCGGTGTATGCTCTATTGTGATTATCAAGTCAAAGAATTTTGTGACATGCTAAATCCCCTAATATATTTGTTTTAAAAAAATAAAAAAAAAAACACAAATATAATTGGTTTGTACATTTCAAGTATGCTTAGAGAAAGAGTAACTTGAGTTTAAGTAACAAATGAACTGGGTAATTAGGAGATATTTGCTATGGCCAGAACATATATGGAATTTAGGAAATTTTGTTTTTAAGGAGCAATTTTCTACACTACCTTTGTCAAACCAAACCTTTGAAACTTGAATAAGTTTTTTAAGAGAGAAGATGGTTGAGAACTAATGTATATATTGGTCTTCGAATAGATTAACAGTACAAGATGGTTACATGCACTGGCAATATTGTTGCATACATGCACTTATGCATATTTTGTTTGAGCACAAGCAATAACTCAGAATTGGGGGTATGACAACACTTGAAAAGAGTTATATTTCATGCCCTTAGAACTAGCTAATTGCTTGTACTTGGGTACATTTAGTGGCATTTTAGGACATTTTATTAGTATTTTTTATCATAACATTAAGAGCTTCCACTGTGTTTACATGCTAGATACCTTTAACTGCGTGTGGAAGGGTTGTGTTTGGTTGTTTGGCAGGTGAAGGATGTGGAGAAAGAAATAAAGGAGTAAGGGTTTGCTAGGGCAAAAGGTTGGACATTTTTCCACCTTATATTCCGTTGCAATTTCAAGAAGATGACCGAGTCAACAATCATTGCCGACCAGTTTTAGCGCAACTCTACTTGTACTAGAAAAATCTACCTAAAAAATAAGAGAAGATATCATGGGCTGTTGGAGTTACCCTAGGAAGAAAAGCTTATAAAAGGCCAAAGGAGGAAACCCTAAAGGTGTACAAATCCAGAGGCAATAATAGAAGGTAGGGACTAAGTAGAGACAGAAAGAGGAAACCGAAAGCAGTCCCTCTCAGCCACCACAGGACACTATGTTGCTAGATTGAGGATTGATTTGGCGACAACCATCTTCCTATGTTCTTCCATTATTTCTTAATATGTTCTCCCATGAATTGAATTGATCGAAACGATATTGGGTGTTATTTTGAACTTGAATTTTAATTGCCAACCCATGAGCTAAATCTCATAAGGTTGGGATTACATGATGAAAATTTTTACTTTCTTTAATGGTTGAAGCATATATTTGATTTAATCTATAGTTTCATTCAATTGTTTTTATTTCCTAATTGTATGCGTACATTCTCTAGCATAGATAAGTGTGCAATATGCCTATAAACCGAAATCTAATTCTGAAAAGGTTGGATTAGTTAGACTGAAATTGAATGATACAAGCAGGTATTCGACCAAATACCTGCAGCAGATTCTAGACATAGAGTAGCGTTTGTATATAATGAAGACAAAACAGTGCAGGGTACCGTGCTAAGACCTATAGACACAAACCAGGTAACTTGAGATCCAGCTTTCAAAAGAAGCATGTAACACCCTTTACCCGTATTCGACGCCAGAACAGAGTGCGAGGTATTACTGGACTTAAACACAAGCAAACATACAAAATCGAGATGTAATTTCCATCCAAATTTAAAACTTTTCACATACATTCATATCATCCTTAAAACGAGCCTACGAGGCCCAAAACATACATTGGAAGTAGTTCGCAACTAAACCAAGAACTTTTGAAAATTTTACAAAACATAGAAAATTTTCCATGTTACAGGGGTCACACACCCGTGTGACCCTTAGACACGCCCGTGATGTAGGCCGTGTTCAAATTAGGGTGCTCTCTAACTTGTGCCACACAGCCGTGCCACACGCCCGTGTGCTAGGCCATGTAGCACACACTGCTGAGACACACGCCCGTGTCTTTGACCGTGTGCTCAATTATGGCTAATCTGTTTTTCAAAATTAAGGTGCAGGGGACACACGGCTGAAACACATGCCAGTGGGGCAGACCGTGTGTCACACAGCCGAGGCACATGCCCATGTGTCTACCTATATGGACAAAAATAAGGCTATTTACCAAGCCATTTTGCCACCCTCGCTTGCACACATCTACACAACATTACATCGCACAAATTCAGGCATACAAATGCAACCAAACAACCACAAACAAAATAATAACATGTCATTCTTATACCATCATTTATCATGCTTATAACATCGTACTTAGCCCGTTAAAAACATACTAATTTCACATTCACAAGAGGGCATTATCATATGAATAAACTTATGATCAATATAAGCCATCACTCATGGCTACATATATATGATGAAGCATTAGCAATTACAAGATAACACTTATGGCCAAATTAATAATGACACATATAACAAATTGACATAATCCCTATACATGCCATAGACTTAAAATACTTGAATTCACTTATACCCAAAATGATAGCTTGATAGTGTGATAGGATCTCCAGTGATCTCTAACCCGAGCTAGCTTAATAACCCAATAAGACATAGGAAAGGAAGGGGGTAAGCTATGTATATAACTTAGTAAGTTCATATGTAAATAATAAGCAACCTCAACCATACATATATCATACTATCAACATAATGTAAATCCATACGAATATCATTTAAGTCTCATAAGTATAAGTTACTCAATCACATCTTACCAAGTGTTTATCATGTTCAACAATATGAACACAAATTTTATAATCTACCATAATCCCATGGTTATAATTTTATTCCGTCACAATGTTTGCTCTATCAACTTATAAGCATAATTCGACATATTCTAGCATTAGCCTAACAACCGTAATCTTTCTGTTGTAACATATTACAACAATTAACAAATCATTTCAAACCACATAATAAACATGCATATTAATTATGAGTATTTACATTTCAAGCATATACTTTAACATTACTCAATTTCCTAAACTCTTATCTTCACATACTTTCATAACTATTTTAATTGGCAATTATGCCAATCTTTCCTTTCTCACATATCCTGACAAATCACAATTTGCATGAACATAACATGCTATATCATAACTCAATTTGGCCCAAAAACCAATCACGTAATCATCAATAGAATTTATCATGTATTTCATACATCACAAGTATAGACCAATAATCACAATGTTTTCATAAAATCATTCTCGTGGAAGTCATGAACTCACAATTTCATAAAGTCATTATATATAAACTTTACGTACATACCTGTACCAATTCGTAATATTTACATACTTTTTCTCTTCTTTGACATACCCATTGAATTTTCCATTGAACCATTTGGAATACTAAAGGATACTAAGGAATCTCGTACACACAGTACCATGCCAAGTCTATATCCCAGATATGGTCTTATATGTAATCTCGCATCGATGCCAAGAGCCTAGCTATGGTCTTACACGAAATCTCACATTGATGCCATATCCCAGATATGGTCTTACACGAAGTCTCACATTGATGCCATATCCCAAATATGGTCTTACATGAAGTCTCATATCGATGCCATATCTCAGATATGGTCTTACATGTATTCTTAGTGACCCTAATGTCATGACATTTGTATCCTAACTATTCCTAAGGTTCAACCGGCATTTACTCGCTTGTCGAAACTTCGTCAATTTCATCCATAGAGTCAATCATACAATTCAGGCAATAAAAAATCATTATAAATACAATTATAACATTGCATTATTGACTTATAAACTTACCTCGACATAAAAATTGGCAAAAAGGACAAAATCGTCAAATACTCGTTTCCCCCGTTCTAGGTCCAAACCTCGTTTTTCTTGAGCTATAATATCACATTTAACTTATTCAATCATTATTCAATTCAAATTAGCATAAAATCATGTTATGGCAAAAATTACATTTTTCCCCTAAAGTTTGACATTTTTATAATTTAGTCCCTAGGCTCTTAAAATGAAATATATTCAATTTCTTTAATATGCAAGCCTAGCCAAACCATTTTCATAACTATAACAGCCCACAATTTCCATTAAAACACACTTTTACTACATATTTTACAACTTTTACAAGCAAGTCCTTTTAGGCATTTTTACCAAAAATCACTTAGCAAAAGTCATTTAACAAGCCATAAACATGCATTTTCTACCATCAAACATCAAAACACACAAATATCCAACATTGGTAAAATTTTAGACTTTGATTATGTCTTCAATTAGTGGTAGAAATAGATAGATCATGTTACGAGGATTTCAAAAACGTAAAAATCATTAAAAACGGGGATAGAACGGACTTACAATCGAGCTTGGAAGCTTGGAAAACCCTAGCTATGTCTTCTCCATGCAAGTTTCAGCCATGAGGAAGAAGATGGACAAAAATTGGCTTTTAATTTGGCTTTTTAATTCATTTAATTACCAAATTACTAAAATGCCCTTAATGAAAAACTTTGGAAACATGCCTAACCATGTCCATTTTTGTCCACCAACTTAACCGATGGTCTAATTACCATTTAAGGACCTCCAATTTAAAATCTCATAGCAATTGGACATCTCTAACATATAGAATTCAACTTTTTCACTTTTTACAATTTAATCCTTTTGACTAAATTGAGTGCCCAAACGTCAAAATTTTCGAACGAAATTTTCGCGAAATCGTTCCATAAAATTGTAGACCATAAAAATATAATAAAAATGAAATTTTCTTCATCAGCTTTGAGGTCCCGAAACCACTGTTCCGACTAGACCCAAAATTGGGTTGTTACAACTCTCCCCCTTTAGGGATTTTCGTCCCCGAAAATCTTACCGAAATTTAAATTCGATTTCCACGTAAACTCCTCTATCTCGTGACACTACCAAAGAACCTTCACTAAGATTATGCCTTTATTTCCCATCTTTCAAATCTATCATGTCAAAATTCCGTTCAATTCTTTGTTGTACAACATATCGGCTGAAACTTAATCCCTATCAGAGAATTCATACTCAAAGAGTCCAATCGATACCATTGCAACATAGATACACAAAACACATTTTGAATCTTTTTCCAAGGCAATACTTTCGGAAGCATGCTATCGCTGAAAGGGAATTTCATATCCCCATGTTTCAAATTCACATACGTTTTCTGGCAATCTGAAGTGGATTCTAAAATGCCACGAATCACTTTTATTTTCTGTGCATTTTCTGATCTGATGGTCTCGGAAACATATAACTCAACTAATCTATTAGGTCACATACCCGATCACCAGAACATCTATTTTAAATAATTGTACATTTCATTACTCCCAGAATGAACAAACGAGCTACTACTGAGTCTCGTACAACCTTTTCTGCATAAGCTCTGGATAATTCATTGCACGAATTCTATCTCAAAGTAATAATAACAGAAATCAGAATCAAAAGTCGTCTCACACTGTACTCGTTCAATTTACTACTCACTATCACATTCCATCAAATAAGATTAATTATGTAACCAACACTCACAAAATGAACAAAGGCTTTCCATTCAAGTATCTACAACTATATCTACTTCCCCAAAGGTTAATCGTTAATTATTCACAATCTTTCAATAGTTCAGGCCATCAACGTTGTCTTAATTTCAATTTTTTCTATACATTAGATACTTTATACTCTTGAAATCAAGGGGCATATGACATTTTTTTCGTCAAACCAACGACATCATTAATTTCTCAACACAGACATACTAGCTGCCGACTCTAAGTCGCTCGTCAGACAATCCTTTTAATGAGACTTTAACCGTCTGATAGCATAAACAGTCACTTTACATTCTAGTATTAAAATACATTCCAATCCGTTCGATAGTGCATCGGTGAAAAATCACAAATTCTTTACTCAATTTAAACTGAACCCAAAATCAGTGCTTCGGTTAACAATACCTTCAACCATTTTCAACTTTGCTAACACTCAACGGACCATTCAAACTTTCACAAATGTGATGACTTTATCCATCAGAACAGCTTTAACTCATAATAACATTTTTCAATCAAGAATAATCTAATAGACATATGTTTTCGTATCATGTCTTCTAAAACATGAATTCTTCATTCAAACTGTTCATTTATTTACCCATGTATGTACGAAATTCATTTTAATTTCTGAAGATAAACTTAAATGCATATAACTCAAACTACCTTTCAACTAACCAGCTCACTCAGATAAAACAACTGAGTCGATCTCAACTATCAAATAATATCATATCAAATATTCCCTTCCTCATGCTGTTAAAACAACTCAAACATACAATCTTTCAAAATTTTCTTCATATGCTAGTCAAAAGATTTTTACAACTGCATTAACTCAAGGAAACAAAATATCCTAATTGAACTCATTGACTTCAATCAAAATTACCTGAGAAAAGAAAACCATAGTACGATTTGAGTTTGAGCTTCCAATATCTACATTTTTGCCAATGTCAATTCCTTTCATGAAAATTAGAGAAATCCTGATACTAGAATCACTACGTTCCCATAATCAAACCAGGAATACACTCATAATAGACATAGTTATCACAAATCAAAAAACACGCTTTAAAGATGAGCCATGATTGATAATTTATGACATATGGATGATAAGAAAACTGAGATAAAGAAATCCAAGATGTGATACCATACTGGAAGTCTGAGAACATAACTCATATGAAAATAATAACGATCTTGATGATTTCTCAGAGAAAACCAGAAGAAAAACAATGCTTATACGCTCTGGAATCAATTGTAACGGAGATAATATATTTTCCAAATATATATATACAAAACAACACAACATCCAGTAGAGACAGAATAATAGCCTCACATAAATTTTCACCAACAACTTTTATTCCAAGCAATATAGAATAGAATCCCACGAATAGATAAGATATGCTGATCATAAACAAACCAGACCAACAATGCTCTCGTCTAACATTAGAGTTAGATAGCTTTCTCATACGATAAAAATTTCATCAAAGAATGAACAATTACATAAACCACAGAGGAAAAACGAATATATAGAATACTCAGGAGAGATCATCATAATCTGTCCAACTATAACTGTTACACACAGACATCTTTACAACCCACGTATCATTTTTCTGACTAATTCTGTCATCATTAGTCCCATATTATTCCATTTACTAACGAAAAATAATCTAGAAGAAATTCCAGCAAATACATACTTTAGACACCATGCCTAAATGAGTCGATTAGCTGAGACTAACTTTTTCTTTAACCATGACATTGCAAAATTCGGATAATCTTTAGAATAACCGTGTAACACCCCAAACCCGGCCCATGCGTTTCGACCAGATCCGGCATGTTATCAAACACATAACACTTTATCTCATTTTGAAAACACAAGTTAAATTAATTAAATTTGAATAAAGGAGAGACTTTTTGAAAATAAACCTCTGTGTATTTTTATTAATAAATGTAAATAACCCTTGTGGTATATTCATAAGTTGCATAACATAGGAAACTACTAAGTTGAATAAAAACTAGGGGCCTTATTACATAACTGTTCCTCACATAACAATAAACAAACTTACAGAAGTCCTAAAGAAAATATAATTTGCAGAAATAGAACTTGATGGCCCCTCGAGTCCGCCTCGGCTCCCATGTCCACGATCTACTACTCATCTGGAGAGTAGAGAAAAGGAAAGCGTGAGTCACCAAGACTCAGTGTATAAATCTCAAAGCACACAACGACCTGAGCCCACAAACACATTATGGGCCCTGGCCCGTAAGGCATCAATCATAATCATACATCAAAATAATAAATGATTAATAACCCATCCCATCCTAGGGTTCCATCCTCTACACACCAACCCGTACCAACCATCACACCGTGGGGATTTCTACAATCAACCCTCCATCCGCTACACACCATAACGACAGTCGAACTGCCTATTCCTGTTATTCAGGAATCATTAAACGTGGCATAGCCACCGATCACAATGTGACCTAGTATTTGTATTTGTGGGTTTTCTACCACCGATCACTTCGTGACCTATCATGCACTTCCCCTTCATCATATCAATATCCTAACCCATGCATACACACATAAAGAAAACATCATGCAGACATATACATTTTTCGATACACATAGGGAGTTCTATGTTTACGTACCTGGCATCTTTGCCTAACCCTTTTAGGGTTCCATTCGACTGTCTATACAGCCTCATTCCGGCTTTTTAGCCCATAACATATATAAATAAACATACATACAGGTTTATTAGCAGTGTGTTAGAGATCTACACACCTGATTAATGTCGATACCCTTGCTAAACCGATCTACAACTTTGCTCAAAAAGCTGGAAAGATGTGAAAATAGGGCCTCTCCTATATTCGGCCATGGTTAGTGTTCTACCCAATTTTATATATTTGAATAACAAATCTTCTTACCTTAAAATCCCGAAACTGGAGACTAGCTATTTTCGACTTTTAGATCTAGTTGACCAAGCTTCCTTCAAATCCTGAATTGCCGTCCAACATAGAACCATTAAACTATTAGCTTTTCGGCTTTTTGTCTTTCAAAAACCGGGAATAGATCATGAGAACTAATCAAAAATCGACACTTACCTTAGCACAAGAGGTTCGGCTAGCACTAGAGAGAGGATTCGGCAATGCCAAAGGAAGTTTTAAATGCCGGAATAAATAGAACTAATTCTTAAATGGGATGAATAAAGAAAAACTATAGAGTTTTTGGCTTTTAAAGAGAAATCGGCTCAAAGGGGAAAAAGAATGGAAAAGAAGTTTTCGGCTTTTGAAGAATTTAAAGAAAAGAAATTGGAGAGGAAGAGGCTAGGGATTTTCGGCACAAGGGAAAAGAGAGTTAGGGTTTTTAAATGTCAGAATCAAGGAGCTAACCCCCTATTTATAGGAATTTCAACACCTCCTATATAAAACCGAAAACGCCCTTCCTAATTAATTAAAATTCAAGCTAAATGAAAGGGAAAATTCGGCACCTCTTTTGCCATGCAATAGCCGAATTCCTTACTCTTCTAGGTGGTGGATTTTCGGCCATCACCTTCCTTGTAGATAGGCTCCTATCTTTTCTCCTTTTTATCTTCTAAATTATCAATTATTAAATCCATATAAATCTCCTATTTTTAAGCCTTGTAGCCGTCCACCTCATTAAACCTAATTGCCGAAATTTAACTCACTTAAGTTAAAAGATTTGGGCTTCATTAAACTTAAATTTTGGGCCCCTAAATCCCTTGTGTGTGGCGTCACTTCTAATTCCCTTACAGTGCCACTTATTGTTGGGCCACAAGCCCATGTTGGCATTTTAAACATAATTACCACCTTTTAACTCTTTGATGCCCAATCTAATAATTTAATCAAGGCCTTTGCCTAGTCCTGAGCCCAATTTGGACCCCTATCAGTTAAATTAACCTATTAAACTTATCCCTACACTAAATGCATAGGCCCATAAATTCAGGATGTTACAGTTCTACCCCCTTAAAGAAATTTCGTCCTCGAAATTACCTGATCAGAAAAGATGAGGATATTGCTGCCTCATTGCTTCCTCGAGTTCCCACGTAGCCTCCTCCGAACCATGATTCTGCCATAACACCTTAACCAATGGAACCGTTTTCCTTCGCAACACCTTAACATCACGATCCAGAATTTCCACCGGTTCCTCTTTGAAGGTTAGATCAGGTCTTACTTCGATTTCCTCCACAGGTACGATATGAGACGGACCCGAACGGTAACGTCTTAGCATAGAGACGTGAAATACATCATGAATTTGACTTAACTCCGGAGGTAACTCCAGCTGATAGGCTACTGGTCCTACTCGCTTCAACACTCGATATGGTCCGATAAATTTAGGGCTTAATTTACCCTTTCGACCAAATCTTAGTACCTTCTTCCACGGCGACACCTTTAGGAATACTTTATCACCCACTGCAAACTCTATATCCTTACGCTTTAAATCAGCATAGGACTTTTGTCTGTCCGACGCCTCCTTCAGTCGAACCCGAATCAATTCAACCTTCTCTTCTGTCTCGGTCACCAACTTCGGACCCAAAATCTGACGTTCTCCTAGTTCCGTCCAACAGGTAGGTGTACGACACCTCCGCCCGTACAAAGCTTCGTAGGGCGCCATCTGAATACTTGACTGGTAACTGTTGTTGTAAGCAAATTCTGCTAACGGTAAGAACTCTTCCCAACTACCTCTAAAATCAATGACACATCCTCCCAACATGTCCTCTAAGATCTGAATCACTCGCTTAGACTGTCCATCGGTTTGAGGATGAAATGCTGTACTGAAATCCAACTTCGTACCCAACGCCTGATGCAACGCCTTCCAAAATCGATAGGTGAACCTAGGGTCCCTATCTGATATGATCGAGACCGGTACTCCATGCAACCTCACTACCTCCGCTATGTACAACCTAGCTAACTTCTGCAAGGAATAGTCAACATGTATGGGTACGAAGTGTGCAGACTTCGTCAAACGATCAACAACTACCCAAACCACACCTTTTTAACTTTTCGAAACTCTTCTGCTGCTTATCAGACCAAACAAACAGAACTCCTTTCCGTAGTAACTTAGTCAACGGTGCCGCGACCGAAGAAAATCCTTCAACAAACCTTCGGTAATACCCTGCTAGACCAAGAAAACTCCTAATCTCAGCCACAGACCTAGGTGGCTTCCAATCCAACACCGCTTCAATCTTTCAAGGGTCAACCCTAATCCCCTCTACTGACACAACGTGCCCTAGGAACGTAACTTCACTTAGCCAAAATTCACACTTACTGAATTTGGCATACAACTGCTTCTCCATCAGAATCTGCAAAACTATTCGCAGATGAGCATCATGCTCCCCCTCCACTTCGATTAGACCAAGATATCGTCTATAAACACCACGACACACCGGTCTAAATAGGGTTGGAACACTCGATTCATCATGTCCATGAACGTTGCTAACGCGTTGGTCAATCCAAACGGCATCACCATAAATTCATAGTGGCCGTAACGAGTCCTAAAAGCCGTCTTATGAACATCTGCCTCTTTGACCCTAAGCTGATGGTACCCTGACCTCAGGTCTATCTTTGAAAAGACCGATGCCCCTTTCAACTGATCGAACAAGTCATTGATCCTTGGCAACGGGTATTTGTTCTTGATGGTTAGCTTATTCAACTGACGATAATCAATGCACATACGCATTGATCCGTCCTTCTTCTGAAGAAATAACACCGGTGCTCCCCAAGGCTACACAGTTGGTCGAATAAATCCTCTATCCAGCAACTCCTGAATCTGCGTTGTCAACTCCACCAGCTCTTTTGGCGCCATCCTATACGGAGCAATGGATACTGGCGCTATTCCTGGAAGAAGATCGATACCAAACTCCACTTCACGATCTGGGGGTAATCCCGGAAGCTCTTCAGGGAAAACATCAGGAAATTCCTTTACCGTCCTGACGTCCCCAACAGTCAGATCTTTGGCTTCTAGAGCTCGAACAAATAATAAAACTGCCTCACATCCTTTCCTCACCATCCTTTCTGCTCTTAGGGCAGTCACTACATTCGACAAGCAGTTCCTCCTTTCTCCTATCACCAATACTTCATCACCTTCAGGGTTTTTAACACCATACGCTTGGCCGCACAATCTAGATTAGCTTGATACATCACAAATCAATTCATGCCTAGAATTAAATCAAACTCCTCGAACGGTAATTCCATTAGATCCGTTCGGAAAACTGTTCCCTGAACTTCTAGAGGTACTTCCCAATAGAGTTTATCCACTACTACAGATTGTCCTAACGGGCTAACTACAGTCATTGCCCTAGGGGTAATTTCAGATTCTAGCCCTAAAGTTCCCGATACGCTACTAGCTACGTACGAATGCGTCGACCCAATATCAATCAATGCAGTGTAAGGCAAACCAAAGATTAAGAACGTACCAGTTATGACATCAGGTGCATTAGCCTCCTCTCGACGTCTGACAGCATAGACCAACCCCGGCTGTCTTGCCTCAGTGTTTCCTGCCCCTTGACCTGGTGCTCCACGACCCTGACCAGCACCATTACCACCTCTGGCTACACCACGACCTCTTTGTGGCTGCTGACCTCCTCTACCAGGCTGAGCATTCCCTCGACCCATGGTCCCTTCACTGTCCCGTTGCTGCGGATAGTTTTTAACTTGGTGGTCCGTAGATCCACACTTAAAACACTTCCCACTGCCTGCCCAACATTCACCGGCATGAAATTTGCCACATCGAGCACACTTTGGGATCTGGTTAGCAGCAGCAAGTTCCTCTTCCCGTTTCTGTCCATCAGACTTGGACCTTTTCTGAGTACGCCCGGTTGACGATCCAAAATTCCACTTATTTCCTCCCCTATCTCTATCCTGATTTAACTTTTCAGTCCGCTTAACCTCCTCGGCTATCTTAGCCTTTTCCACCAGGACAGCAAATTCCCTCTCTCGCTGTGGGGCTATCAAAACACGCAAATCATCCCTCAGACCATCTTCGAACCTAACACAACGTTCATGCTTCGTGGCTACCATCCCACGAGCATAACAGCTAAGGCGTAAGAATTCAGCTTCATACGCAGCCACTGACCTACTCCCTTGAACCAGATTTAAAAATGCTCTGCGCTGCGCATCCACATAACTCGATCCGATGTACTTATTCTGAAACGCCGTCTTAAAGAAATCCCAAATGATACGGCCAGCCACTGTACCATCCTTTACCGTAAGCCACCATTGATAGGCTTCATCCCTCAAGAGGGATACAACTCCCTTCAACTTCTCCTCCTCTGTGAAACCCAAATCATCCATTATGCGTTCTACCGCCTCCAACCAATACTCAGCTGAACTTGGGGCTACATTAGAAATTCCCCTAAACACTTCTTCCCCATTGGCTCTAAGCCGTTCTGGCACAGATTTTCGGGCTACTGTGCCCATACCTGCCCCAGCAACTCTTTCTAAAACTCTTAACATTGCCTGAAATACCGCATCATTTCTGGCAGTCTGATCTTGGAATTCCTCCTCCACAACCGGCATCTCGTTCCAGAACCATGACCAGATCCTACTGGTTCCGACACCGTCATCCTACCCCTACCACGACCACGTGGCAGACGTCCTCGACCCCTTGTACTCATTCTACCGCTTCACTTTTATCTGATTAGAAATTTTATGAATTATTAGTTTTCTTCCATTGATTAACCACGAACAGTCTTATGAATAGTAGTTTTAGAGTAGTTCTTTCGAATTCGCATTCACAATTCAGTCTCAAGTTCATATCCTCTAAGAAACACATACATTCAATCATCAACATCCATGAACTCTCGTTCATTACAGAAAAGTGTTGTTGTTGCTCTTGTTGTTTTCACTACCCAGGGGTATTTTCGTAATTTTATCCTACAGGGGTATTTCTGTAATTTTTCAAAATAAGATTCCCTGGTGATTTTGTAAAAATAGGGTATTTTGGTAATTTTACAATCCAGGGGTATTTCGGTAATTTTGAAATCTGGGGGTATTTCGGTAATTTTGACATCTAGGGGTATTTTGGTAATTTTAAAATTTAGGGGCATTTCGGTAATTTTGAAATTCGGGGGTATTTCGGTAATTTTGAAATTCGAGGGTATTTTGGTAATTTTAGAATCCGAGGGTATTTTGGTAATTTTGGAAACCGGGGGTATTGCGGTAATTTTGAGATTCGGGGGTATTTTGATGTTTTTTTTTTAAACCAGGAGCACTTTGGAAAATCTAATTACTCTTGTAAACATAGGGTTTTTGGGTAAATTTTTCATAGCTGTGAACATTTTCAAATCAAGTGTATCTTTTTAGAGATGCACAAAACTTAGGGGTTTTTGTTTGCAACATAGGGTAGTTGGTCCCTTTCGGGTTTTAATTATGGGTTCAGCCCATGAATTAGTCCTTATAGCTAGAGTGAACAGTCACTACGCACCAGGTAAGATTCCAGCGAAGAGGAGGTCAGTCACTAGGACTGCTTAAATACCAAGCTCTCCCTAAATCCACTCCTAGACATGCGTATGCCTATTGCCACACCCTGTCATGGCTAAAGTGAACAGTCACTATGCACCAGGTAAGATTCCAACGAAGAGGAGATGAGTCACTTGGACTGCTTAAATACCAAGCTCTTCCGGATCTACTCCTAGACATGCATATGCCCGTTGCCACACCTTAGTCTTGCGACTCGTTTACAGGTTTTGTTTAGTGAAATTAAGTCTTATGGAATTGAAGAGTTGTTTGTCTAAGCCTAGAGTCCATCAAGTTCTAATCTAGATAGTCTACGTCCCATAAAGCCCACATTTATATCACAATCAGGAGTTCAGAATACTTACCTGGGTGGATTGGATGCCGGTAGACTCGAAGGCCATGTCTTCAAACCAAAAATATTCTTAAATTCATTTTTTTTCTAAAACACTTCTAGACCCAATTCACAGCCCGAGTTTTAAACTGAGCTCTGATACCAAAATGTAACACCCCAAACCCAGTCTATGCATTTCGACCAGATCCGGCATGTTATCAAACACATAACAATTTATTGCATTTTGAAAACACAAGTTAAATTAATTAAATTTGAATAAATGAGAGACTTTTTGAAAATAAACCTCTGTGTATTTTTATTAATAACTGTAAATAACCCTTGTGGTATATTCATAAGTTGCATAACATAGGAAACTCCTAAGTTGAATAAAAACTAGGGGCCTTATTACATAACTGTTCCTCACATAACAATAAAACAAACTTAAAGAAGTCCTAAAGAAAATATAATTTGCAGAAATAGAACTTGATGGCCCCTCGAGTCTGTCTCGGCTCCCATGTCCACGATCTACTGCTCATCTGGAGAGTAGAGAAAAGGAAAGCGTGAGTCACCAAGACTTAGTGTATAAATCTCAAAGCACACAACGACCTGAGCCCACAAACACATTATGGGCCCTGGCCCGTAAGGCATCAATCATAATCATACATCAAAATAATAAATGATTAATAACCCATCCCATCCTAAGGTTCCATCCTCTACACACCAACCCGTACCAACCATCACACCGTGGGGATTTCTACAATCAACCCTCCATCCGCTACACACCATAACGACAGCCGAACTGCCTATTCCTGTTATTCAGGAATCATTAAACGTGGCATAGCCACCGATCACAATGTGACCTAGTATTTGTATTTGTGGGTTTTCTACCACCGATCACTTCGTGACCTATCATGCACTTCCCCTTCATCATATCAATATCCCAACCCATGCATACACACATAAAGAAAACATCATGCAGACATATACATTTTTCGATACACATAGGGAGTTCTATATTTACGTACCTGGCATCTTTGCCTAACCCTTTTAGGGTTCCATTTGACTGTCTATACAGCCTCATTCCGGCTTTTTAGCCCATAACATATATAAATAAACATACATACAGGTTTATTAGTAGTGTGTTAGAGATCTACACACCTGATTAATGTCGATACCCTTGCTAAACCGATCTACAACTTTGCTCAAAAAGCCAGAAAGATGTGAAAATAGGGCCTCTCCTATATTCGGCCATGGTTAGTGTTCTACCCAATTTTATATATTTGAATAACAAATCTTCTTACCTTAAAATCCCGAAATTGGAGACTAGCTATTTTTGACTTTTAGATCTAGTTGACCAAGCTTCCTTCAAATCCCGAATTGCCGCCCAACATAGAACCATTAAACTATTAGCTTTTCGGCTTTTTGTCTTTCAAAAATTGGGAATAGATCATGAGAACTAATCAAAAATCGACACTTACCTTAGCACAGGAGGTTCGGCTAGCACTAGAGAGAGGATTCGGCAATGCCAAAGGAAGTTTTAAATGCCGGAATAAATAGAACTAATTCTTAAATGGGATGAATAAAGAAAAACTATAGAGTTTTCGGCTTTTAAAGAGAAATCGGCTCAAAGGGGAAAAAGAATGGAAAAGAAGTTTTCGGCTTTTGAAGAATTTAAAGAAAAGAAATTGGAGAGGAAGAGGCTAGGGATTTTCGGCACAAGGGAAAAGAGAGTTAGGGTTTTTAAATGTCAGAATCAAGGAGCTAACCCCCCTATTTATAGGAATTTCGACATCTCCTGTATAAAACCGAAAATACCCTTCCTAATTAATTAAAATTCAAGCTAAATGAAAGGGAAAATTCGGTACCCCTTTTGCCATGCAGTAGCCGAATTCCTTACTCTTCTAGGTGGTGGATTTTCGGCCATCCCCTTCCTTGTAGATAGGCTCCTATCTTTTCTCCTTTTTATCTTCTAAATTATCAATTATTAAATCCGTATAAATCTTCTATTTTTAAGCCTTGTAGCCGTCCACCTCATTAAACATAATTGCCGAAATTTAACTCACTTAAATTAAAAGATTTGGGCTTCATTAAACTTAAATTTTGGGCCCCTAAATCCCTTGTGTGTGGCGTCACTTCTAATTCCCTTATAGTGCCACTTATTGTTGGGCCACAAGCCCATGTTGGCATTTTAAACATAATTACCACTTTTTAACTCTTTAATGCCCAATCTAATAATTTAATCAAGGCCTTTGCCTAGTCCTGAGCCCAATTTGGACCCCTATCACTTAAATTAACCTATTAAACTTATCCCTACACTAAATGCATAGGCCCATAAATTCAGGATGTTACAAACCGAACATCTTTTCCAAAACTGTATTCAACTTGCCAAACTAATCTTATCGCTGCCCGTATTAATAATTACACCGCCACTGAGCTCTTTAGTTTCTTACTTGTGAGCTAATTCAACATAAATCTCGTGAGATTTCGTTATAAAATACCACATTAGTAATGGGGTGAGGTCGTAAAGCCTCTAACTCAACTCTTATAAATACACACATATAACTTAGCATTCATCATCAACATAATATCTTCACAATCATATAATTCACTTCAAGCTAATTAACATACATATTTATGCTACACGAACTTTTCGATTATCTTTATTCAAACAAGTGTACTTAAACATACATTCCATAAATTTTGAGTAAGTTTACTAATCACATTCACTTAATCAAACAAATTAGGCACATAACGTCATATGAATGCCAAATAAACATAAATGAGCTTATCATAATATAAACTTTCATTTCATTTCACCTTTCCATATTTCAAGAATAATTCCCATTGAACTATTATAATTTTGATGGATACTCGGGTAGCATACTTAAGGTAAGCATGTCATCAATTCGTCAATTCATATTCAAAGGTGTCCTTTTGGCATATATCCATAGAGCACACTCTCGAGCCACATATGATCTAACAGGATTGTCAATTCAGGCTAAATCCTTTTGATAACATATGCTCTAAAGGCTTACTCTAGATTACCCGTCCAGGCTAAATCCATTTCATAACATATGCTCGAGAGGGCTTAATTCAGGATTACCCTTCTGGGCTAAATCCCTTCAGTAACATTTAAAACATCTTATCTAATTCATAAAATCACTATAATCCATCGAAATACAATGTTCAACCGGAACAATGACATTTTATCCATATATCTCAACTTATAGTTATTCCATTTTGTAATCATTACATACATATCATGAACTCTTATTCATACCTTTCCAATTTTTGACTCATCACAAACACATTTTCAAATATCTTAGTATCACTTTCAGTATTTCAGAAATAGCTCGGTTGGAAAGCATCTCTGCCTCAACAAAACAATTTCGTCAGAGTCGGGAGATATCATATTATCATAGGTAGTAGTATGGCATGTATAGCTAGACCCTCACACATGCTAGATCAACTAAACCATAGCTCTGATACCACTAAATATAACACCTCTTACCCGTATTCAACATCGGAATAGGGTACAAGGCATTTTCGGACTTAAACACAAGAAAACATACAAAACTGAGACGTAATTTTCATCCAAATTTAAAACTTTTCACATACATTCATATCGTCCTTAAAACGAGCCTACGAGGCCTAAAACATACATTGGAAGTAGTTTGGGACTAAACTGAGAACTTTAGAAAATTTTACAAAACTTAGAAAATTTTCCATGTTACAAGGCTCACACGCCCGTGTGGTCAAAGGGACACGCCCGTGTGACCCTTAGACACGCTCGTGCTGCAGGCCGTGTTCAAATTAGGGTGCTCTCTGGCTTGTGCCACACGTCTGTGTGCTAGGCCGTGTAGCACACACATCTGAGACACACGCCCGTGTCTTTGACCGTGTGCTAAATTCTAGACATTCTGTTTTTCAAAATTAAGGTGCAGGAGACACACGACCGGAAAACATCCCAGTGGGGCAAACCATGTGTCACACACGGCCTAGGCACACGCCTATGTGTCTACCTGTGTGGACAAAAATAAGGCTATTTACCAATCCATTTTGCCACCTTCACTTGCACACATCTACACAACATCACATGGCACAAATTCAGGCATATAAATGCAACCAAACAACCACAAACAAAACAATAACATGTCATTCTTATACCATCATTTATCATGCTTATAACATCGTACTTAGCCCGTTAAAAACATACTAATTTTACATTCACAAGAGGGCATTATCATATGAATAAACTTATGATCAATATAAGCCATCATTCATGGCTACATATATATGATGAAGCATTAGCAATTACAAGCTAACACATATGGCCAAATTAATAATGACACACATAACAAATTGACATAGTCCCTATACATGCCATAGACTTAAAATACTTGAATTCACTTATACCCAAAATGATAGCTTGATAATGTGATAGGATCTTCGGCGATCTCTAACCCGAGCTAGCTTAATAACCCAATAAGACATAGGAAAGGAAGGGGGTAAGCTATATAGCTTAGTAAGTTCATATGTAAATAATAAGCAACCTCAACCATACATATATCATACTATCAACATAATGTAAATCCGTACGAATGTCATTTAAGTCTCAAAAGTATAACTTACTCAATCACATCTTACCAAGTGTTTATCATGTTCAACAATATGAACACAAATTTTATAATCTACCATAATCTCATGGTTATAATTTTATTCTGTCACAATGTTTGCTCTATCAACTTATAAGCATAATTTGACATATTCTGGCATTAGCCCAACAACCGTAATCTTTCTGTTGTAACATATTACAACAATTAACAAATCATTTCAAACCACATAATAAACATGCATATTAATTATGAGTATTTACATTTCAAGCATATACTTTAACATCACTCAATTTCCAAAATTTTTATCTTCACATACTTTCATAACCATTTTAATTGGCAATTATGACAATCTTTCCTTTTTCACATATCCTGACAAATCACAATTTGCATGAACATAACATGCTATATCATAACTCAATTTGGCCCGAAATCCAATCACATAATCATCAATAGAATTTATCATGTATTTCATACATCACAAGTATAGACCAATAATCACAATGTTTTCATAAAATCATTCTCGTGGAATCATGAACTCACAATTTCATGAAGTCAATGTATATAAACTTTACGTACATACCTATACCAATTCGTAATATTTACATACTTTTTCTCTTCTTTGACATACCCGTTGAATTTCCCATTGAACCGTTTAGAATACTAAAGGATACTCAGGAATCTCGTACACACAGTACCGTACCAATGCCATATCCCAAATATGGTCTTACATGTAATCTCGTATCGATGCCAATAGCCCAGCTATGGTCTTACACGAAATCTCACATTGATGCCATATCCTAGATATGGTCTTACACGAAGTCTCACATTGATGCCATATCACAGATATGGTCTTACACGAACTCTCATATCGATTCCATATCCCAGATATGGTCTTACACGTATTCTTAGTGACCCTAATGTTATGACATTTGTATCCTAACTATTCCTAAGGTTTAACAAGGATTTACTCGCTTGTCGAAACTTCTTCAATTTCATCCATAGAGTCAATCATACAATTCATGCAATAACAAAGCATTACAAATAAAATTATAATGTTGCATTATTTATAAACAAACTTACCTCAACATAAAAATTGACGAAAAAAACTAAATCGTTAAATACTCGTTTTTCTCCAATTCTAGGTCCAAACCTCGTTTTTCTTGATCTATAATATCACATTTAACTTATTCAATCATTATACAATTCAAATTAGCATAAAATCACATTATGGCAAAAATTACATGATACGAGCTCGCCTATCAAGCCTGTGACGGATGTCAACCATGACCCGATGAGGCTACCTAATGGGCCAATTACACGTTCCCGAACCAAACAATTCAAAGATGCCACAATGATGCTGGTGGCACAAATTTGGGATGACCATAAAAGAGAGCCCAAAAACATGCTGAACTCATACAACTTATTTGAAGTTGAATATACTAGCTAGCCCGACTGCTAGTTTATTTAACACTTTCATTTACGCATGTTTTAATTTTAATTTTCAGTAGTGACTTCATTTTCGTATTTCATATTTTAGATGGTACAAGTTTTTTAGTTAGTCTTTGTCGAAATTGAATATTAGTATGTTCTAACCTAGTGTTTGAATAAAGTGATTAAAATGTGTGCTAATTTATGTTCAACCGACTTTTTACTAATGTTGGTTTATATGTTTGTAGTTTGCTCCATGTTATTTTTAAGCAAGATGGATGACAACAATGGAAGGCATAAATTAAATAAATAATGCAAGACCATGGACAAATGAGGACAAACATCAAAGAACATGCGGCACTAAGAATGGAAGAATTGAAGTTTTAATTAGTGGAGGGCACCTAGCATGGATTTGATGAAAACAAATGGAGGCATGCGTGAAGATAAGAGAGGAATCTTGGCTTGAATAAAATAAATAAAGAGAATGGCATGAAGAACCATGTTGGACGGAAACTAGTGGGGTATTAATTGATAATTAAAAGCCATGGATTGCACAAGCACTCACCTAAGGTGGACGGCAAGCATGAAGCACCATGGAGGATTTAAATTAATTGGACAATTTTTAATATGTGCATGTGGGTGCATGCGTGAAAGGTAAAAAAAAAAAACATGTTGATTAAACAAATGTAAAAGGTGAAAGTGTGCAAATGGGCATGGACGGCATGAAGGTATGGATTAAATAAATATGGCATATTGACTTGAATTAATTAATAGACAAGAATGGGGAGTTGGACGGCATTGAAGAAAATATGAAGGAATGCTCCACATTTTGACACATTTGTTTATTGTGCTTAATGGGACGGCATTGGAGCAACTTGAAGATTAGATTGAACGGTCATTACCTTCAAATGCCTTATTTTTTTCAAGAGGCTATGTTGTCATGCTCCATAAATTATCTTAGCCGAATGTTCATAGAGATTGAAGCCCTCAATTTTATTCATCCCTATTCGGCTATAATTAGAAGAGTCTATAAATATTTTGGAGATTATTCATTTTGAAGGGAACTTGAATTTGAATGAAAGAAAATTTTCTTTTGGTGAGTATTCACTCTCTTGATTCTCAAGGTTGAATTGACTTATCTAGTTTTCTAGTGGCGTCGTTCTTTCCTTGTTTTGAACTTATCATCCTCACGGGTGTGGCGTTCATCTACCTATACTGTTGGTTCCTATCTCGCTAGATAGTGGGTCTCGGTTTTGTTTCAAAATTCATTCCATCAATTTGAAACTTATAAGATCCGGGTCTTTAATTTTTATTAAAGGTTCTTTCTTGTTTTAAATACGTATCCATTTCAATCAATCACCTATCTTTACCTTTCAAAGATTTTATTTCCAATAAAAATTATCCCTTTGTTAATTAAACGAGAAACTACCTAATTTATGATCGGGCAACATTTACGATTCGCCTCCTAACCCGAGACGGACCGTTATCATCTGGTATCAGAGCCAATTAAATTAGACACGTTTTGATCGTCTTGAGTTTTTCTGAGTAAGTTTCAAAAAAAAAAAGAACCCCCTTCCTACCTTGGCCTGTTTAGATTGTCAAGTTCTTCTCTAAGAAGACGAACGACATTTGCTTGCTTATATTCCCAGTGTTTTACAAAGTATACTAACTGAGACGAGCCCTTGTCTGTATAGTTAGTTAGCTCTATAAGATGTTGGGAATCAACTATAGTTGACTTCCCCACAATTGTTACCTCCTCCAACAAATCTTGGTCATCTCTTGGCTTTTCTACATTAAACTGCTTCCCAGCTTCATGCTCAATTAGCTTGATTCGCACCTTTCTATCCTTTCTAAGCCTACCCATTTCCGAGACCAAACTTACCTTTTTAACTCTCGAAATGACCTACGAGTTGCTAGTAAGTCAAAGATAACCTTCTAGAATCTAGAAGAGTGAATTCGAGCGGTAAAAGGCAAGAGTGAATACATTAAGAAAAAAAGCCAGAATTGAGTAAAAACACGAGTGTGAGTGTTGATAATTTTCTTTGTGAGTGAACAAGTGAGGATTGTAGTGAGGATTCATTAATTTTGTTTAAAAACATGTCTAAGAGCCCCGAACGTCGAATAATAAGTGACGAAGCATCCGACGCCGCCGGAGGTGGAAGAAGATTGCAACCCCGAAGGACTGATCCTGAAGGGAGAGATCCAGAATTGCAAACAGTAATGCAAGAAATCACACGTATGTTCAGAACAATCAGTGAACGATTAGATCAAAGAGATGAACGAAGACCTCGAGCAAATACTCCTCCAATTCTGAGAAGGGGACAAGAACAACCTTGGTTACGTAACAACGACGTCTACGAACCAAGTGAAGCCGACAGCAACCCGGCTTTCGAACACGATGAACAAAGAGGAGGTCCATGAGTCCGTGAGCGAAGGGATCGAGAATGGGCCGATGACAACTTGAAGAACATTAAAATGGCGATTCCTGCTTTTCAAGGGCGATCCGATCCGGAAGCCTACCTTGAGTGGGAAAAAAAGGTGGAATTAATCTTCGACTGTCATAATTATTCAAAAAATAAGAAGGTGAAACTTGCTGCCATCGAATTTTCTGATTACGCCCTTATCTGGTGGGGTCAATTAACGACGAGTCGAAGACGGGATGGTGAACGCCCAATATCCACATGGGCAGAAATGAAGGCACTAATGCGAAAAAGGTTTATCCCAACCTACTACCATCGCGAGTTGCATCAAAAGTTGCAAAGCCTAACTCAGGGTCACCGAAGCGTGGAGGATTACTACAAGGAGATAGAAGTGGCCATGATCCGAGCTAATGTAGAAGAAGAACGAGAAGCCACCATGGCACGTTTTAGCGCTGGCCTTAATCGAGATATTGCAAATATTGTAGAATTACACCATTACATCGTTATCATCGAAATGGTCCACATGGCAATAAAGGTCGAAAAACAGCTGAAACGAAAAGCTACGCCTAGAGCAACCCCCAATCATGCTTCAACATCTAAGTGGGGGCAAGTGACCAACAAAAAGGACATACCGAACCGAGCCAAAGAAACAAGTGGCGCACCTAAGTCTAACAAACCGATCGGTGAAACGAGCAAGGGCAAAATGGAAGCTCTTCCGAATCGATCCCGAGACATTAAGTGTTTCAAATGTTTGGGACGAGGACATATTGCAAGTCAATGTCCAAACTGAAACACTATGTTTATTCGAGATAATGGCGAGATTGAATCCGAAAGTGAAAAGGAAGATGATACCAGTGAGACATCCCAAGATGAGGAAGAGGTAGAACAAGCCGAAAGTGGAGAAATCTTGGTGGTAAAAAGGAGCCTTAGTTTACAAGGTAACAACAACGTGAAAACATCTTCCATACGCGTTGCCAAATAAAGGGGAAGATTTGTTGCGTCATTATTGACGGAGGAAGCTGTACTAATGTGGCCAGCACCATATTGGTGGAGAAACTTGGATTGACTACCACCAAACATCCCCATCCATATAAGCTACAATGGCTTAATGACGCGGGAGAACTTAAGGTTACAAAACAAGTTTTGGTTTCCTTTTCAATAGGGAAGTATCAAGATGAGGTTTTGTGCGATGTGGTTCCGATGCTAGCGGGACATCTCCTGCTTGGACGACCTTGGCAATTTGACAAGCGAGCAATCCATGACGGCTATACTAATCGGTACACCTTTAAATACTTGGGCCGGAATGTGACACTAGCTCCGCTAACACCCAAGCAAGTTTACGAAGATCAGTTGAAGATGAAGGCATCAATAGAAAAATCAAAAGAAAGCGAGCGGAAAAATGAGAAAGAAAAAGAGAAAAATTTTAAAAAAAAAAAAGAGGGGCAGGAAATTAAGTGATAAAACAAGAGAGTGTGAACAAAAAGAAGAGGAAACGAAGGAAGAAAAAAATGGAAAAATGAGTGTTTTTGCAAAAGCCAGAGATATTCGAAAGGCTTTGTGTGTGAGACAACCGATGTATGTCTTACTATACAACGAATCATTTTTGAACACTAACAACTTACCTGAGAATCTTCCTTCTTCTGTGTTGTCTCTGATTCAGGAATTCAAGGACATCTTTCCAGAAGAGATACCAAGTGGTTTACCGCCCATTCAAGGCATAGAACACCAAATTGACTTGGTGCCGGGAGCTTCACTGCCCAATCGACCTACATACCGGAGCAATCCCGAAAAAACAAAAGAGCTCCAAAAGCAAATCACTAAATTACTAGAAAAGGGATATATCCGAGAAAGCCTTAGTCCATGCGTGGTACCGGTGTTACTAGTGCCAAAGAAAGATGGTTCGTGGCGGATGGGTGTAGACTGTCGCGCCATCAACAAGATTACCATCAAATACCGACATCCGATACCCCGACTCGATGACATGCTCGACGAGTTGAGCGGAGCTCGAATCTTTACAAAGATTGACCTCAAAAGTGGTTATCACCAAATTAGGATGCGAGAAGGCGATGAGTGGAAAACGGCTTTCAAAACAAAGTTAGGTTTGTATGAATGGTTGGTAATGCCATTCGGACTTACAAACGCTCCGAGTACTTTTATGCGACTTATGAATCATGTTTTACGAGCTTTTATTGGCAAATCATGTGTTGTTTATTTTGATGACATATTAGTGTACAGCAAATCTTTGGAGGATCACCTCCAACATTTACGTGCGATCTTAGAAACACTGCGGAAAGAAGTATTGTACGCCAATCTCGAGAAATGTTCTTTTTGTACTGACAAGGTTATTTTCTTAGGATACGTCGTAAGTGCAAATGGATTAGAAGTGGACCAAGAGAAGGTTAGAGCAATCCAAAAACGACCCTGTCCTACAACAGTTAGCCAAGTACGAAGTTTCCATGGGTTGGCTAGTTTTTACCGCCGATTCGTGCCCAACTTCAGCACGATAGCCGCTCCTTTAACGAGCATGATCAAGAAGAATTCAGCTTTCCATTGGTCCGATGAGCAAGAACGGTCTTTTAAGGCCCTTAAAGAATGTCTTGTTAAAGCTCCATTGTTATCCCTTCCTGACTTTACTAAAACTTTTGAAATTGAATGTGATGCATCAGGAGTAGGGATCGGAGCCGTTCTAACTCAGAATGGAAGACCGGTGGCGTACTTCAGCGAGAAATTGAACGGAGCTGCACTCAATTACCCCGTGTATGACAAAGAGATGTACGCTCTAATAAGATCGCTTGAAACGTGGCAACATTACTTGAGACCGAAAGAGTTTGTTATTCATTCAGATCATGAAGCACTCAAGTATATTAAAGGTCAGCACAAGCTCAACAAACGACATGCTAAATGGATCGAGTATTTAGAATCATTTCCGTACGTAATTAAGTACAAGAAAGGTAAGGAAAATGTAGTAGCGGATGCGTTATCACGAAGGTACAATTTATTAACCTTTCTTGATTCTAAAGTACTTGGTTTTCATCATATTAAGGAATTGTATGCTAACGGTGCTGATTTTGGCAATGTCTATAATGCTTGTGAGAGTGGTGCTTTTGATAAGTTTTACAGGCATGAAGGATTCCTTTTCAAGGAAAACAAGATTTGTATACCGCAAGGTTCTATACGAGACATGCTTGTGATAGAAGCACATAGTGGTGGCCTTATGGGTCACTTTGGAAGAGACAAAACATTGTCCACTCTTCAAGAACATTTTTTTTGGCCAGGAATGAGCAAGGATGTTGAACGAATTTGTGAACGTTGCATTGCTTGCAAACAAGCCAAATCACGGGTCCAGCCTCACTGTTTATATACGCCCCTTCCTATTCTAGACACTCCGTGGGTCGACATTTCCATGGATTTCATCCTTGGATTACCAAGATCAAAAACCGGGAAGGACTCAATTTTTGTCGTAGTTGATCGTTTCTCTAAAATGTCCCATTTTATCCCTTGTTCTAAGACTGACGATGCTGTGCATATTGCAAACTTGTTTTTTAGGGAAATCATAGATTGCATGGAGTTCCGAAGACGATCGTATCTGATCGGGACGTAAAATTTTTAAGTCACTTTTGGCGAACTCTGTGGGGAAAGTTAGGGACAAAACTACTATTCTCGACCACGTGTCATCCTCAAACGGATGGACAAACCGAAGTAGTGAACCGAGTCCTATCAACCTTATTGCGAGCATTGGTGCAAAAAAATCTCAAAACATGGGAAGACTGTCTGCCCACATCGAATTTGCTTACAACCGAACTGTTCATTCTGCAACTAAATTTTTGCCTTTCGAGATTGTTTACGGGTTTAACCCTCTCACTCCTCTTGATTTATTGCCATTGCCTTCAGATAAAATTATCCAATTTGATGCTAGGAAAAAGGCGGAATACATAAAGGAGCTGCATCGAAAGGTGCACGAGAATATCGAAGCAAGAACCAAGCAATACGTCCAACGAGCTAACAAAGGTCGTAGACGCATTCTCTTTGAACTAGGAGACTGGGTTTGGGTTCATATGCGAAAAGAAAGGTTTCCCAACCAAAGGCGATCTAAACTTCTCCCAAGGGGGGACGGTCTATTTCAAGTCATTGAACGCATAAATGACAACTCGTACAAACTGGATTTGCCAGGTGACTATAATGTGAGCACGAGTTTTAATGTTTCTGATCTTTCTCCTTTCGATGTAGGTGATTCGAGGACGAATCAACTTAAAGAGGGAGGGGATGATACGAGCTCGCCTATCAAGCCTGTGACGGACGTCAACCATGACCCGATGAGGCTACCTAATGGGCCAATTACACGTTCCCGAACCAAACAATTCAAAGATGCCACAATGATGCTGGTGGCACAAATTTGGGATGACCATAAAAGAGAGCCCAAAAACATGCTGAACTCATACAACTTATTTGAAGTTGAATATACTAGCTAGCCCGACTGCTAGTTTATTTAACACTTTCATTTACGCATGTTTTAATTTTAATTTTCAGTAGTGACTTCATTTTCGTATTTCATATTTTAGATGGTACAAGTTTTTTAGTTAGTCTTTGTCGAAATTGAATATTAGTATGTTCTTACCTAGTGTTTGAATAAAGTGATTAAAATGTGTGCTAATTTATGTTCAACCGAATTTTTACTAATGTTGGTTTATATGTTTGTAGTTTGCTCCACGTTATTTTTAAGCAAGATGGATGACAACAATGGAAGGCATAAATTAAATAAATAATGCAAGACCATGGACAAATGAGGACAAACATCAAAGAACATGCGGCACTAAGAACGGAAGAATTGAAGTTTTAATTAGTGGAGGGCACCTAGCATGGATTTGATGAAAACAAATGGAGGCATGCGTGAAGATAAGAGAGGAATCTTGGCTTGAATAAAATAAATAAAGAGAATGGAATGAAGAACCATGTTGGACGGCAACTAGTGGGGTATTAATTGATAATTAAAAGCCATGGATTGCACAAGCACTCACCTAAGGTGGACGGCAAGCATGAAGCACCATGGAGGATTTAAATTAATTGGACAATTTTTAATATGTGCATGTGGGTGCATGCGTGAAAGGTAAA
Organism: Gossypium australe; assembly: GCA_005393395.2. Taxonomy (NCBI): domain Eukaryota; kingdom Viridiplantae; phylum Streptophyta; class Magnoliopsida; order Malvales; family Malvaceae; genus Gossypium; species Gossypium australe. The sequence continues at coordinate 95,671,368 of CM016624.1, forward strand.
AAAAAAAAAAACATGTTGATTAAACAAATGTAAAAGGTGAAAGTGTGCAAATGGGCATGGACGGCATGAAGATATGGATTAAATAAATATGGCATATTGACTTGAATTAATTAATAGACAAGAATGGGGAGTTGGACGGCATTGAAGAAAATATGAAGGAATGCTCCACATTTTGACACATTTGTTTATTGTGCTTAATGGGACGGCATTGGAGCAACTTGAAGATTAGATTGAACGGCCATTACCTTCAAATGCCTTATTTTTTTCAAGAGGCTATGTTGTCATGCTCCATAAATTATCTTAGCCGAATGTTCATAGAGATTGAAGCCCTCAATTTTATTCATCCCTATTCGGCTATAATTAGAAGAGTCTATAAATATTTTGGAGATTATTCATTTTGAAGGGAACTTGAATTTGAATGAAAGAAAATTTTCTTTTGGTGAGTATTCACTCTCCTGATTCTCAAGGTTGAATTGACTTATCTAGTTTTCTAGTGGCGTCGTTCTTTCCTTGTTTTGAACTTATCATCCTCACGGGTGTGGCGTTCATCTACCTATACCGTTGGTTCCTATCTCGCTAGATAGTGGGTCTCGGTTTTTTTTCAAAATTCATTCCATCAATTTGAAACTTATAAGATTCGGGTCTTTAATTTTTATTAAAGGTTCTTTCTTGTTTCAAATACGTATCCATTTCAACCAATCACCTATCTTTACCTTTCAAAGATTTTATTTCCAATAAAAATTATCCTTTTGTTAATTAAACGAGAAACTACCTAATTTATGATCGGGCAACATTTACGATTCGCCTCCTAACCCGAGACGGGCCGTTATCATTACATTTTTCCCCCTAAAGTTTGACATTTTTATAATTTAGTCCCTAGGCTCGTAGAATGAAATCTATTCAATTTCTTTAATATACAAGCCGAGCCGAACCATTTTCATAACTATAATAGCCCACAATTTCCATTAAAACACACTTTTACTATATATTTTACAACTTTTACAAACAAGTCCTTTTAGGCATTTTCACCGAAAATTAGTTAGCAAAAGTCATTTAACAAGCCATAAACATGCATTTTCTACCATCAAATAAAAAATACACAAATATCCATCATGGGTAAAATTTTAGACTTTGATTATGTCTTAAATTAGTGGTAGAAATAGATAGATCATGTTACGAGGATTTCAAAAACGTAAAAATCATTAAAAGCAGGGCTAGAACGGACTTACAATCTTGCTTGGAAGCTTGGAAAACCCTAGCTTGTCTTCTCCATGCAAGTTTCAGCCATGAGGAAGAAGATGGACAAAAATAGACTTTTAATTTGGCTTTTTAATTCATTTAATTTCCAAATTACTAAAATGCCCTTAATGAAAAAATTTGGAAACATGCCTAACCATGTCCATTTTTGTCCACCAACTTAACCAATGGTCTAATTACCATGTAAAGACCTCCAATTTAAAATCTCATAGCGATTGGACACCTCTAACATATAGAATTCAACTTTTGCACTTTTTACAATTTAGTCCTTTTGATTAAATTGAGTGCCCAAACGTCAAAATTTTCGAACGAAATTTTCATGAAATCGTTCCATATAACCGTAGACCATAAAAATATAATAAAAATGAAATTTTCTTCTTCAGCTTTGTGGTCCCAAAACCACTATTCCGACTAAACCCAAAATCTGGCTGTTACAAAGCAGGTCAGTTTATGTCTCTTTTGAGCAATAGATTAAGCATGATTTTGCTGAGGCATTATTGAAATCAAGTGTAGATTCTTAGTAATCCCAACCTTCCGAATCAACATTGTAACATCCTGAAAAGGGCCTATGCATTTTCAGTTTAATTGTACGAAATGTCAAGTCTCAAGTACTAAGTATAAATTTTTGATATTTTTGGAAACCTAGAAATGGAAATGGAAATGGAAATGGAAATGGAAATGGAAATGAACATTTTTGGAAACTTGAACATTTTGGAAACCTGAACATTTTTGGAAATGATTCAAAAATGGAAAGTAAACATTTCTGGAAACTTGGAAATGTAAGGAAATGTCAAGTTTAAAGAGCCAAACGAAAATTTTTGGAAACTTGGAAATGTAAAGAAATGTCAAGTTTTAAGGCTTAAAAAGAGAAAACTAAGGCAAGGTGGCCTTAAGAAAAATGATAGGAGGAATTTGACACACAAACAGGCTTGGAAAAGTGGCCTGGAAATGCCACTTAAGGCCCAGGTAAGTGACGCCACCTACATGAGCAAGTGGGCCTGAGTTCGAGTCACATGGGAAACAAATAAAAGAAATTTTATTTTGCTTCCAGAAGAAGTGAGGTGGACGGCACAAGCTATTTAAAAAGGAAGAGTTTTATTCTCTTTAAAATTCGGCTAAATGATGGATAAATAAGGGATTTATTTATCATTATTTTCAAGAGATAATGGTTGGATTAAATGCTTTTATTTAGTGATAATACAAAGGATAAAGCTATCAAATAGAAGAGTGGTGGCCAAGTAAGGGACTCTAGCTAGTAAATTCGGCTATAAAAGGAATAGAGAGGCCATTCAGCATTATTTACTCTTCCTTGATAACCTCTGCCGAATTTTCTCTGCAACCCCTATTCTTTTCTTCTTCATTCTTCTCCTCTCAATATTCCAAAAGCCGAAAGCTTGCTAAGATCAACGCCATAGCCGAATAGTTTGAGACTTCAAGCAAAGGAACTGTCGATATCTAAAGTAAGGGTAAGATCTCATTCGATTTCCATCCTTTTTCTTTTAAGATTTGCCGAAATCTAGGACTAACCCCATTAATATCTTGTTGCCGAAACCTTGAAGAGATCTTTCGAGATTTACTAAGTGTCAACTACAAGGAAGGAGAAGTTATTTTCCCGAAGGTACACCATAGGCCGCGTGTTCCCTAGTTATTCGGTGAATTTCGGGATTTAAAATCCACAAGGTAAGTCATATTTAACATTCGGCTGAGGGTTATTTGTTATGAATAAATGTTAGAAATTGATCTAACATGAAGTTATAGGGATTTCGACAGACATATAAGGCAAGGAATACCTTCGGGATTTGGAAATTGCAAGGTAAGTTTTAGTGTACTAATCCTACTAGAATTTGGATTTATGGCCGAATGGTTCTTTACTAAGTATTGAATGATTGATTAAATGTAGAGATCTAAGATCTAAGGCATTAGATCAAGCTTTTCGGGATTTGGACTGGAAACCCTAAGCAAATCAGGTGTGTACCCCACACTATCTTTTAATACGTTATATGGCAATATGTAATATATGTATGTATAAGAATGTGAATATGGCTAAGTACCCTAATGTGGTACAAAGTACTCAGGTACGTTTCCTACTCCTGCTAGGATTACGAAATATGTTATATTTTAACATGTGAAAAGTGACATGAACATGAATTTAAGTATGATATGCATGATATGAATAATATGGGGCATTCGGGTTATATGAAAAAGGGGAAGTGAATGTGATGACCTCGGTCTCACTATCTGAATGTGGTGACTTCGGTCACATTATCTGAATGTGGTAACTTCGGTTACATTATCTGAATGTGGTGTCTCATGGCACAATTATTTAATCTGGTGGCTATGCCACGAATTTATATGGGCGATGAGCACGTCGACTGCAGCGACTGCCTTCGATGGTGTGTAGCGGAAGGAGGGTTGACTTAGTAGTCCCCATGGTGTGCAGGTTGGTACGGGGATGTGTAGCGGATGGCATCTAGGTTTGGGTTCGGGGTTGCATCATTATCTTGAATTATTATTATGTGAACATGATATGTATGGTATGCCTAAACCTATTAAATTTTAGTGTTGATTACACATTGAGTCTGTTTGACTCACCCCGTTGGGGAATATTTTTCAGGTGATGAGTAGTAACGGACCGGGTCGGCAAGAGCTTAAAGGTGGCCATGCTTAGCAGGAAATTACCATTTGGACTTTTATTTTATTTAAGTACTTTAATTTAAATTTTGGGAATTTTTGATGTAATAAGGCCTTAGATGAATTTTCTTTATTTCTTCTTACTTTTATTTATTTTGTTTACAAACTATTATTTATGGATCAAGTAAAATTATTTCAAAATAATAAACTCCAAAGTGTTTTGTCACCTTAATTAAAAAGGGAGTTTTAATATAAAATTAATTCATTTTCAATTCAAGCCCAACCCAATAATAAGTTTTCTTTCAAAACACATAGTTTTTCCAAAGTAATAAGCAAATTTTGAACCGGTTTACTTGAGGAACATACCAGATCCGGTCAAAGCTCGTGGGCCGGGTTTGGGGTGTTTCAGTTTGGTATCAGAGCCTAGTTTTAAACTCTCGGCCTGTGGTCTAAGGCCCAAAACGTTTTCAAATCGAGCCCAAATGAGTTTTATGAAAATATTTTTGGAAGTAAGCAGGTTTTCTGGCATGGCACCTAAGTCTTCGACCCGAAGTCCACCAGGTAAGTACTTCGATCTCTTGTGTGATTTATATTATGATTTGTAGAAGGGTAGAAATGGAATGGAACGTAGATTAGTGAACTAGAATCTATCGAACTGTAGGACTAGTCTACTCAAACACAAGTACATAAGACTCAAGGACCATTAAACTAACCTATGACTAAGTCGCCGAGTTAGGGTGTGGTAACCATTGTGCGCATGTCTAGGATTGGATCCGGAAGAGCCTGGTACTTAAGCAGTCCTAGTGACTCACCTCCTCTTCGCAGGAATCCTACCTGGTGCGTAGCTTCGGTTCACCCTAACCAAGAGGACTCGGTCATAGGCTAAACACAACAACTAAAACCCGAAAGGGAACTAGCTGTGTTTTTATAAAAACCCTAGTTTTAAAACTCTTAAAATTACCTTTTTAATTTGTGAGAACTATTTTTACAAAATTTTCCGAAAAATTGTCGATTTATGAAATTACAAAAATACCCTTGGTTTATGAAATTCCCAAAATACCCACAGTTCTTATCAAGATTTCATTACTTTATAAAAAGTTCAAAAACTCTAATTTGCAAATTATCAAAAATACCTTGATTTGGGAAAATTTACGAAATTGCCCCTGACTTACAAAATTTTCAGAATGACCCCCGATTTTCAAAATTTTTGCAACATCACCATTTGAAAAGGGAAACTCTCAAAAAAAAAGAACCCTTAAAGTTTTACAACTTTTGAAATATCCCTAACTTATTAAATTTTACAAATTTACCCTGGTTTTTGGAAAATTACCGAAATACCCCCGAGGTCAAAAAAATTCCGAAATACCCCTAGGTAGTGGAAACACAATAACGATGAAAATTACAACGTTTCTCTGAATGAACGAAAGTTCATGCTTGTTTGATGGATGAATGAATGAATGGAAAGACTGTATGCTTGTGTGAATACGAAAGAACCACTCCTAAAACTCTTGTCATAAAATTTCTTCGCGAGTAAACAAGTGAAACCAAAGTACTAATACATAAAACTTCTTAATCAGATCTCGACGCCGAAATGAGCTCTAGAGGACATCGCCGTCGTGGACGCGGTAGAGGAAGAATGACTAGGTCAGAACCCGTTAGATCGGGTCAAGGGTCTGATAATGAGGTACCACCACCCCCACCGCTCCCAGCTGTTGGTGTGGAGCAGCAAGCTCAGACGGGGGACGATGCTGTGTCGCGGGCTGTGCTGCGAGTTCTGGAGTTGGTGGCAGGGGCAGGAGGAAATTTGGGAACACGTAAGTCTGTGCCTGAACGGCTCCAAGCTAATGGAGCGGAAATGTTTCGAGGAGTATCTGGAGTGGCACCCAGTACAGCTGAGTACTGGTTGGAAGCAACAGAGCGCATCATGGATGAGCTTGATCTGACCCCTGAAGAAAAGTTAAAGGGAATGGTGGCACTGTTACGCGATGAAGCGTATCAATGGTGGTTAACTGTGCGGGATGGTGCCACGGCTGAGGATCTAACCTGGGAATATGTTAAAGAGGCATTCCAGAAGAAATATGTGGGAACCAGGTATACAGATGAGCAAAGAAAGGCTTTTCTGGGGTTGGTGCAAGGGAGCAAGTCCGTACCAGAATATGAGGCAGAATTTCTGAGGTTGAGCCGCTATGCTCGAGGGGTAGTGGCAACTGAGCATGAACGCTGTGTCCGTTTTGAGGACGGACTGAGGGACAATCTGAGACTGTTGATAGCACCGCATCAGGAGCGGGAATTCTCTGCTTTGGTGGAAAAGGCCAAGGTGGCCGAAGGGATTAAGGATGCTACCAAACAGACTGTGGATAGGAATAAGCCCAAAAGAGGTTTTGGACCATCTGGAAAGGGTCACAAGAGGCCTAGAGTTGACGGGCCACGAAATCAACAAGCTGGTACGGGCTGGCAGTATCGCCCTTGTGAGCATTGTGGAAAGAAGCACTTGGGAGAGTGCTGGAGAAAGACGGGAGGATGTTACAAGTGTGGGTCCAAGGACCATATGCTTAAGGATTGTCCCAAGCAAACAGATGAGAGCCGACCGGCAGCTCAGAATGCTAGCCAAACTGGTAGAGGCGGACAGCAGCCTCAACGGGGTCGTGGTTCGGCTAACCGTGGTAGTGGTGCTGGTAGAGGCCGTGGAACACAGGGCCGAGGTACTACTAATGCCGATGCAAGGCAACCGGGTTTGATTTATGCGGTTCGCCAGAGAGAGGATGGTGACGCGCCGGATGTGATAACCGGTACGTTCTTTATTTTTGACAAACCCTATTTTGCTCTGATTGATGTGGGCTCGACCCATTCCTATGTTGCATGTAGTGTAGTGGAAACACTAAGCCTAGACTCTGAACTTTCTGATAGACAGATGACTGTAGTAAGCCCATTAGGTCAAACTATTGTGGTAGACAAGATCTTTCGAAATGTGCCCTTAGAGATTCAGGGAGTGAACTTTCGGGCAGACTTAATGGAGTTACCTTTCGGAGAGTTTGAACTTATACTCGGAATGGATTGGTTAGTAGAACACCGAGCTGTGTTGGATTGTGCGGCTAAACGGATGGAACTAAGAACCTCGGAGGATAGAGTGGTAACAATGATCGGAGAAAGGAGGAATTACTTGTCTAACATAGTTTCGGCGCTGAAGGCCGAGAAGATGGTTAAGAAGGGGTGTAAGGCAGTCTTAGCCTTCATTAGTACGATAGGTGGGAAGGAGGAAGGTATTGATGGAGTTAGGGCGGTAAGGGACTTCGTGGATGTATTTCCAGAGGAATTACCAGGAATACCCCCAGATAGGGAAGTGGAATTTGGGATAGATTTGCTACCAGGAACAGCTCCTGTGTCAATCGCTCCATACCGAATGGCGCCAAAGGAGTTAGTGGAGCTCAAGGCTCAAATCCAAGAGTTGTTGGATCGTGGGTTCATCAGACCCAGTGTGTCTCCATGGGGAGCACCGGTCCTATTTGTAAAGAAGAAGGACGGAACTATGCGTATGTGCATAGACTACCGTCAGTTGAATAAGCTGACCATTAAGAACAAGTATCCTTTGCCAAGGATCGATGATTTGTTCGATCAGCTGAAGGGGGCCACAGTATTTTCAAAGATCGACTTAAGGTCGGGATATCATCAGTTGAAGGTGAAGGAGGCTGACATCCATAAGACCGCTTTTAGGACAAGGTACGGTCATTTTGAGTTTGTGGTGATGCCGTTTGGGTTGACGAACGCTCCAGCCGCGTTCATGGACATGATGAATCGGGTTTTCCAACCCTATTTGGATAGGTTCGTCGTTGTGTTCATCGACGATATTTTGGTGTACTCGAAGTCGGAAGAGGAGCATGATGAGCATCTCCGAGTTGTGTTGGAAGTGTTAAGGGAGAAGAAGCTCTATGCCAAATTCAGCAAGTGTGAATTTTGGCTTAAGGAGGTGGCATTCTTAGGACATGTGGTATCCGCAGAAGGAATAAGGGTGGATCCTAGGAAGATTGAAGCAGTGTTGGATTGGAAACCACCTAGGTCCGTGGCTGAAATCCGAAGTTTCTTAGGCTTGGCAGGCTATTACAGAAGGTTTGTGGAAGGATTCTGTCAATAGCCGCGCCTTTAACAAAGTTGCTAAGGAAGGAAGTACCCTTCGAATGGACTAATAAGCAGCAGGAGAGCTTTGAAAAGCTTAAAAGGGTGTTGACGGAAGCTCCAGTGTTAATTCAGCCAGAGGCAGGAAAAGATTTTGTGGTGTACTGTGATGCTTCGCATACGGGGTTAGGCTGTGTGCTAATGCAAGAGGGTAAAGTGGTCGCCTATGCGTCACGACAGTTAAGGCCTCATGAGGTTAACTACCCAACTCATGATTTGGAGCTAGCAGCAGTGGTTTTTGCCCTTAAAGTTTGGAGGCACTACCTTTATGGAGAAAGGTCAGTGATCTACACAGATCACAAGAGCCTTAAGTATCTGTTGACCCAGAAGGAGTTGAACTTGAGGCAACGAAGGTGGGTGGAATTACTGAAGGACTACGATTGTTTGATAGAATATCATCTGGGCAAGGCGAATGTGGTAGTTGATGCCCTGAGTAGGAAGGTTGTGTCGGATTTAAGGGCTTTGTTCGCTCACTTAAGTCTGTATGACGATGGAAGCCTGTTGGCAGAATTGCAAGTCAAGCCCACATGGCTGAAGGAGGTGAAAGAGGGACAGTTGGCTGATAAGGACTTAAGTACTAAGTTACAGCAAGTACAGCGATGAGGATTAAAGGACTATGGCGTCACTGATGAAGAAGTATTGTGCTACAAGGGAAAGGTCTGTATGCCGAGGGATAAGGAGTTGAGACAAAGGATTCTTTGGGAAGCGCATGGTAGCCCTTATGCTATGCATCCCGGAGGCATCAAGTTGTATAGAGATCTAAGGGAACAATTTTGGTGGTCTGATCTGAAACGAGAGGTGACTGAATTTGTGGGGAAATGTTTGACGTGTCAGCAAGTTAAGGCTGAACACCAAGTTCCATCAGGATTGCTTCAACCAATCGAAGTTCCCCAATGGAAGTGGGAAAGAATTACTATGGACTTCGTTAGTGGGCTTCCCCTTACGCCTACTAAGAAAGACTCGGTATGGGTGATAGTGGACCGTTTGACTAAGTCCGCGCACTTTATCCCAGTAAGAGTTGATTATTCTCTTCAGAAGTTGGCCAAGTTATATGTGGCGGAGATTGTGAGGTTACATGGAGTACCGATGTCAATCATCTTTGACAGAGACCCAAGGTTTACGTCTCGATTTTGGAAGGCACTTCATCAAGCCTTAGGTACTAAGTTGGACTTCACTACGGCTTTTCATCCACAATCAGACGGGCAGTCTGAACGGGTTATACAAGTGTTGGAGGATATGTTGAGAGGCTGTGTAATGGATTTCCGAGGAAGTTGGGAAGATTACTTGCCTTTAGTTGAGTTTGCCTACAACAACAGCTATCAAGCTAGCATCCAGATGGCACCGTACGAAGCGTTGTATGGAAGGAAGTGTAGAACACCTACTTGTTGGACCGAGTTAGGAGAACGCCGTGTTTTGGGTCCAGAGTTGGTGGCAGAAACTGAAGAGAAGGTTGAGTTAATTCGGGCACGGTTGAAGGAAGCCTCTGATAGGCAGAAGTCGTACGCAGACCTTAAGCGGAAGGAAATAGAGTTTGAAGTGGGAGACCAAGTATTCTTGAAAGTCTCGCCTTGGAAGAAGGTAATGAGGTTCGGTCGAAAAGGGAAGTTAAGCCCAAGGTTTATAGGGCCTTATCGAGTATTGAAGCGAATTGGGCCAGTGGCATACCAATTAGAGTTGCCACCAGAATTGAAGCAGATGCACGACGTATTTCATGTATCCATGCTACGTCGCTATCGATCGGATCCGTCGCATGTGGTATCTGTTGAAGAAGTGGAGCTAAGGCCAGACTTATCCTACGAGGAAGAATCGATTCGGATCTTGGAACGTGATGTGAAAGTACTACGAAGGAAGTCTGTTCCTCTAGTCAAGGTGTTATGGCGCAATCATGGAGTAGAAGAAGCTTCGTGGGAGCCGGAGGAGACAATACGACAACAACACCCTCAACTATTTAGTTAGGAAATTTCGGGGACGAAATTTTGTTTAAGGGGGTAGAACTGTAACATCCTGAAAAGGGCCTATGCATTTTCAGTTTAATTGTACGAAATGTCAAGTCTCAAGTACTAAGAATAAATTTTTGATATTTTTGGAAACCTAGAAATAGAAATGGAAATGGAAATGGAAATGGAAATGAACATTTTTGGAAACTTGAACATTTTGGAAACCTGAACATTTTTGGAAATGATTCAAAAATGGAAAGTAAACATTTCTGGAAACTTGGAAATGTAAGGAAATGTCAAGTTTAAAGAGCCAAACGAAAATTTTTGGAAACTTGGAAATGTAAAGAAATGTCAAGTTTTAAGGCTTAAAAAGAGAAAACTAAGGCAAGGTGGCCTTAAGAAAAATGATAAGAGGAATTTGACACACAAACAGGCTTGGAAAAGTGGCCTAGAAATGCCACTTAAGGCCCAGGTAAGTGACGCCACCTACATGAGCAAGTGGACCTGAGTTCGAGTCACATGGGAAACAAATAAAAGAAATTTTATTTTGCTTCCAGAAGAAGTGAGGTGGACGGCACAAGCTATTTAAAAAGGAAGAGTTTTATTCTCTTTAAAATTCGGCTAAATGATGGATAAATAAGGGATTTATTTATCATTATTTTCAAGAGATAATGGTTGGATTAAATGCTTTTATTTAGTGATAATACAAAGGATAAAGCTATCAAATAGAAGAGTGGTGGCCAAGTAAGGGACTCTAGCTAGTAAATTCGGCTATAAAAGGAATAGAGAGGCCATTCAGCATTATTTACTCTTCCTTGATAACCTCTGCCGAATTTTCTCTGCAACCCCTATTCTTTTCTTCTTCATTCTTCTCCTCTCAATATTCCAAAAGCCGAAAGCTTGCTAAGATCAACGCCATAGCCGAATAGTTTGAGACTTCAAGCAAAGGAACTGCCGATATCTAAAGTAAGGGTAAGATCTCATTCGATTTCCATCCTTTTTCTTTTAAGATTTGCCGAAATCTAGGACTAACCCCATTAATATCTTGTTGCCGAAACCTTGAAGAGATCTTTCGGGATTTACTAAGTGTCAACTACAAGGAAGGAGAAGTTCTTTTCCCGAAGGTACACCATAGGCCGCGTGTTCCCTAGTTATTCGATGAATTTCGGGATTTAAAATCCACAAGGTAAGTCATATTTAACATTCGGCTGAGGGTTATTTGTTATGAATAAATGTTAGAAATTGATCTAACATGAAGCTATAGGGATTTCGACAGACATATAAGGCAAGGAGTACTTTCGGGATTTGGAAATTGCAAGGTAAGTTTTAGTGTACTAATCCTACTAGGATTTGGATTTATGGCCGAATGGTTCTTTACTAAGTATTGAATGATTGATTAAATGTAGAGATCTAAGATCTAAGGCATTAGATCAAGCTTTTCGGGATTTGGACTAGAAACCCTAAGCAAATCAGGTGTGTACCCCACACTATCTTTTAATACGTTATATGGCAATATGTAATATATGTATGTATAAGAATGTGAATATGGCTAAGTACCCTAATGTGGTACAAAGTACTCAGGTACGTTTCCTACTCCTGCTAGGATTACGAAATATGTTATATTTTAACATGTGAAAAGTGACATGAACATGAATTTAAGTATGATATGCATGATATGAATAATATGGGGCATTCGGGTTATATGAAAAAGGGGAAGTGAGTGTGATGACCTCGGTTTCACTATCTGAATGTGGTGACTTCGGTCACATTATCTGAATGTGGTAACTTCAGTTACATTATCTGAATGTGGTGTCTCATGGCACAATTATTTAATCTGGTGGCTATGCCACGAATTTATATGGGCGATGAGCACGTCGACTGCAGCGACTGCCTTCGATGGTGTGTAGCGGAAGGAGGGTTGACTTAGTAGTCCCCACGGTGTGCAGGTTGGTACGGGGATGTGTAGCGGATGGCATCTAGGTTTGGGTTCGAGGTTGCATCATTATCTTGAATTATTATTATGTGAACATGATATGTATGGTATGCCTAAACCTATTAAATTTTAGTGTTGATTACACATTGAGTCTGTTTGACTCACCCCGTTGGGGAATATTTTTCAGGTGATGAACAGTAACGGACCGGGTCGGCAAGAGCTTAAAGGTGGCCATGCTTAGCAGGAAATTACCATTTGGACTTTTATTTTATTTAAGTACTTTAATTTAAATTTTGGGAATTTTTGATGTAATAAGGCCTTAGATGAATTTTCTTTATTTCTTCTTACTTTTATTTATTTTGTTTACAAACTATTATTTATGGATCAAGTAAAATTATTTCAAAATAATAAACTCCAAAGTGTTTTGTCACCTTAATTAAAAAGGGAGTTTTAATATAAAATTAATTCATTTTCAATTCAAGCCCAACCCAATAATAAGTTTTCTTTCAAAACACATAGTTTTTCCAAAGTAATAAGCAAATTTTGAACCGGTTTACTTGAGGAACATACCAGATCCGGTCAAAGCTCGTGGGCCGGGTTTGGGGTGTTTCAAACATTGTAGACCTTCTATCATTTTTTATAGTATCTTTTCCATAGCATTCTTAGTTATTTACTTATTCGCTCACAGATTATTCAAGTAATTATTCTCGTAATTGCAATTTCATTGTCACTCTTTCTTTGCCTTAGCATTTTCCAGTATTAGTCAGTATACATTTCGCACACAACCTTACTATTTTAAATTACCACAGCATACTTAAGTTGGTTTTTCCATCACATTAATCACAATTCATTATAATAACTTGAACACTCTTATACCTAATCCGATCCCTGTGGAGAGGATCTCACTTGTCACTTTATTACTTTATTCAACATGTATACTTGCACAATTCACATATCATTTCACACGTGACATCATTATAATGGATGAGGTTCATATAGTAGGAGGTGCAAAAAGTCATTGTCTTTGAGGAGATGGTGAAAGTAGATTTAAGTTGGATGAGGTTGGGTATCTTATTTTTCTCCCCTTCCTCAATATAAAAAGAAAGTATTTATAGGAAAAGGGGGTCAATTATGGGCCCTACTTGATGGACTTAGGTAGCCTGAAGTGCAATTGAACTTGACTTGAAAAGACTAGTCAAGAGAGTTTCGAATGTGGTGGATTGATGGTGTCTTTAAGAGATTTTCCTTATATATTCTTTTAGATAGTGTGAGATTCAAATATGCGACGCTTGGGCAAAGATGCGATTTTAAGGTTTCAAAGATGAGCTTAGACTCCAAGGACAAAGTGGTATGAGAGTTATGGTAAAGTTAAACCTTTATATTAGTATGTCTTTCAAATAAAATATGAAGGTGTAACGCAATTAATAAAAAGTTAATTTTATTCTTAACAAAATATTAAACAGTAACCTCATTACAATTTAAAGATAAAAAATGAAATAGTTAAGTTTTTAAAAATTATCATTAATTATAATAATAATAAAAAGCCAAGTGGGGGCTTAATTATAGTCTATTCAAAATTGCCCTATCTAACCATAGGATGGTCATAATCAAAGGTAGCCATTCACAATTTGAGCTTATTTCGAACCAAAATTAGACTCATTTTGTTTGTAGACTAATCTATTTAGATGTAGCCTTTCCCTAGTGACACACAATTTGAGATTGAGTCTAAATGTCGAATTCATCTAAGTTAAGAAGTAGTGATTAAATGATAAAATTGACATCATAAAAAAGAGTATGAATACTATATAAATAAAAGAATATACATGTTAATCTTATAATTAATTTATTAATTTTGTATAAATATATAATAATTTTAAATATAAAAAATAATATATACATAACATGAATAACCCAAAAATAATTAATGGAGTCAGGCATTAGGGTCCTGCTTGATGTAATGATTCATTAACTACAAAATCCAAGAGCTCATCAGTTGGGAGGAGATTATATGCTTTACTTTTTGCATTATTAAAAGTAATTTGATTTAGCTATGGGATAAAAATATAAGATACTGTAAATGTATGACACATCATATTGGTGCAGATACAACTGGACATGAATATGATACCATCTGATAAAACTTAAAGGACAATGGAAATTAAAGATTTAGGACAGTTTTTAAACTTGGGTTCAATGGAGGATCGTCCATCTTTGTATTTGCAAAGTGTACACACAAAAACAACAGCGTCATTGAGAAAAATTAGAATAGTACAATTTATATTACCTTCCACATATTATTGCTGAGATCATCAAAAACAAAAACATTGTTGAGAAAAAAATTTACGTTTACACATGACACACAGAGCAAAATAAGACAGGTTAAAATTTTGTAAGATAAAATAAATTCGGAAGTTTTTTGTTTCTTACATATCTTGTTCAAAACAAACATATAACAACACGTAATGTTAAATGAGAAATGATTCTTTTCTTATTGTTCAATAGTTGCAGAAAAATATGAAAATGAAAATTTTAGTGGCAAGATTAATGGGCAATGGGGCAGAAGGCAACGGTTGAGTGGCTGGCAATGTGCAAGCTGAATTGCCCTCCTTTTTCAGTCACATCGATTTGGTGGGTTCCCGAGGGAGGTTTTAGTTCAAAATTGGTGACCAACTTGGCTATGACAAGCCCCAGTATTGGGAGTGCGAGGATGATTCCAGGGCAGCTGCGCCTTCCCACACCGAATGGCAGGAATCTGAAATCAACTTTCCCACCAGCCACGGCGGCGTCCGTGCCATGTTCTTCTTCCAGGAACCGCTCTGGCCTGAATTCCTCAGGGTTTTTCCACCACTTGGGATTGTTGGCCAACCACCAGGCATTGACTACCACCTTGGACTCCCTAGGTATGGTGAACCCACCAAGCTTTGCTTCTTCAAGGTTCATGTAAGGGACCAACAATGGGATTGGGGTGTGCAACCTTAATGTCTCTTTCACTGTGGCCTGCAAGTAGGGCAGTTTATGGAGGTTGGATTCTTTCACAGCCTCTCCGTTGAGGACTCGGGAGATTTCTTGGCGGATCCTGTGCTGAATGTGGGGATGGTTCACCAGCTCAGCTATGGCCCACTCCATGGACCACAGTGTCGTTTCTATTGCTGCAACGTTGATGTTTTCAACAATGTAGAGCACATTTTCTTCGCTAATCTCTCCCTTCATTTGAGCATCTATAATGTGATCAATGGCACAGCTTATCTTGTGCTTGTCCCCCTCAGCAGCCATTATTTCCCTTCTTTTCTCAACATAATAGTTGTTGAAGAAGGCCAGCCTCCTGGTCTGCAAGTCCCTGCACTTGTTCAAGTACCCTCTCAATAAGGGTCGTAGCAATGGAATGAAGTCACCATAATTGTATTCAAAACTCTGAGCCAAGCGGCTTCTCTCCGAGTTGAACCTGGTTGCCTCAATGAACAAGGGGTCTTCCTGAGACTCAAACTTGGCATCAAACATCGTCCTATACATGATATTATAAAGCATCAGCTGCAAGCGTTTTCTGATAACAATCCCTTTGCTTTTCACATTCTCATCTTTCTTCAAATCATTAACCACCAGATCCATTTCTTCTTCCCACATGTTACTGTAATTGTGCACAACTTTGTTGGTGAAAAATGGCAGTGTCATGATCCTGCGCATTTTGCGCCAATGATCACCGTAAACCGTGAACACCATGTCCTGTCCGTTGCCCGTGAAGATGTCGAAAATCACGTTGCGTGGCCTGGAACCGAACTCCACACCTTGTGTGTGCAGCACCTGGGTGGCTAGCTCAGCGTCTGAGACCACTACAAGGTTTTTAGAGCCGAGTTTTAGAAGGAAAACTGGACCGTAGGTTTGTTCCATGGAAGCTAGAAGGCGGTGATTAAGGTCATTCCCTACTTTGATCCAATTTCCAAATATTGGAAACGGGAAAGGGCCTGGAGGAAGAGCAGTGGAAGTGGAAGACTTGAAAAATAAGTAATAGATAATAGCAAGTGGCACAAGGGTGAGTGAGAATTTTATGTATAGCTGAGGGTACAATATTTTGGTGAGTGCAAGAATAAGTAGGGAGAGAGTTGTGACAAGAATTGGTTTGTTACAAGAATGATGCTGAGGCAGAGCCATGTTTAAAGATGGGAAGAAAGTGAGATGAACTGATGAGAAGGGCTTGGCAATGGGATACAAACTATATGCATATATATTCATACATACATAAAATGTTAGCGGATGAAGTTTGGTAGGAGGGTTGGTGGTTGCCCAATGGTTTTGTAGAGAATCCATGGGCTCTATTTTTCAGAATCAAGGTAGAAAGGCAGGGAAGGGGTAGGGGATATTTTCAAAGTCAAGATTGTTTTTAGTTGGTTGGTGGAGAGAGGGCGTTCAACGTCATGTTTCTATATTATAGATTTATGAATCAACTAAAATAAGATTCTCCTTTAATCAAGCTGCGGATTTCATGTCTAAATGGAGGTGTTCCTCGGGTTTTAATGTACAAGTGGTAACCAACTCTCCTGCTGGTAATTCTGCGCTTCTACTGTCTGATGCTGAGGGGGTCATGTTTGATAGGATTTAAGTGCCTGAAACCGTCTTAGATTTTAACCTTCGGCCTCCTCTTTACTCCAAAAATAATAATAATAAGATTCTTTCTGTCAAATTCTGCTATCTATACTTCACATAATTTATAAATTTAACATTTAATTTTTAATTTATAAATTTAATATTTAATTTTTATACTTTTTAAATTGATCAATTCTAGATCTTATATTTTTCAATTTTTTATCCTGACCAAACAATGCATTTAAATTTACTTAGTTAAATTCGACTATTAAGTATCATAAATAAAATTATAGATTTAATCCATGTTCTTTAGATTATTCTTAGTTGTTCTATTTTTTGAATTTCAAAATTTTAATTTTAATGCAAACAACAATAAATAAATCTATTAACTAGAATTTTTTGTAAGTACCATATAAAAATAGCAAACTAACACGTGATAATATGTTTAATTTATCAAATTTTGAAAATAATTAAACTTAATAAATTTAACAACTTCCTTCCAATTAAAACTAAAATTCTAAAACTCTAAAAATACAATCGAAAATGACCAAATTAAAGTTCAGATACTAAATCTACACTAACATAAATAACAGGATTGGACCTAACCTATTATTACTCCCATAGTCTTTTCTTTTCTGCTACAACCATTCTCTCCATGAAACAAAGATTCAACTACGTGTTTACGGCATAAGTTCATAACGAAGATCTGATCAGACACGTTTGAAGCCAGTTAGTTTTAATTCCACAAATTCAGATATAATTAAATATAATCGGTTTTTAGGACAAAGGACACGGTGTTCCTAACTCAAACAACACTGAACATGACACTTGAACCAGGTTGGGGTTAATAGACTGTAAAATCGTGTACCAAAAAGTGACTGTAAAAACACTACTCCATGACCTATTTCCTTTTATTAAGAACCTTTTTCATTTCTTCAACCTTCTTCAGAAGGTTAGATATCATCTTATCCTGCAACACAATTTTAGCATCTTTCTCCTGCAGTTCTTGCTTCAATCGTTCTATCTCTTTTAAGTGATCATCGAGTTCACTATTATCTTCCATAACATTCTCCACGGTTTTCTCATCTGTCTTCAGCTTTTTGGATTCAATCAATTTCTCCTCGCCCTCGAATGCTCTTTTATTCGACAAAACTTCACGGTGAGAATCTTCCTGTGCCATTTTACGGATGTATAAACTAGCAGTTGATCCATCGCCAAACTGAAAGCTAACAAGTTTCTGAGGTAGTCCATGTGAATCCTGAGACAAAAAAAAAAATGACCTACAGTTAGTACCTTATGAAAGACATAAAACATGGTAATCTTATTAAGGCATTGAGAATCAAACATCTGCATTGCAATTAAAAACATCATAATATTTAGTCATGGAATGAGAAATGATTATCGATAAAGCATGAAGAAAATGCTATCATCTGAATGAAAAATGAGGAGTGTAGTAAAAGATACTTGCCTTTTCTTCATCGCCTTCCATATTTTCATATGCTTGGTTTGCTTCTTGAGGACTATTAAAGACAGCAATTGCAGAGTAATGGCGACCTTGAAGCTTTTTAGTTGGCTGCCGACAAACAATTTTCCATATTTGAAACTCAGCAACGATAAGTGTAGATGAAGTAGAAAGAGCTTCCAGGAAGAGAGCTTTTCAAAGACAATTCATTGACCAATTCTCTGAACTTTAAAACATCTATAATACATGCATTTTGTAGAAAGACGATTTGCATTTTAAGCACAATATATTTACCTTAGAACAGAATACCTAAGAGATTTAATGATATAGAATATGGTTCACCTTTCAAGTGCCTCAGAAATGCAGTTTATCAGAGTATTCGAGAATAAACTTAATTTACCAGTAAATGTTCAATTCAATTACTGGGATTAATAATTTTTTTCATATAGAATATCTCAAAAGAAACCATTAGTCTCAATCTTTTAAACATAAGACATGCAGCAATCCAAGGTAAAGAAAAGCTAAGCCAGGGATTTCTAAAGGGAAAACCAGATACAGGTAAGGTATAATCAACCTTTACTTCAATCGCAACAGCTCCAGGAATGACTTTGGAAATTTCTTCTCTATGAACATAGACTGGTATTCTGTGGAGTAGTAGCTTCTCCCTTTCAGGTTGAGATACCTGATTTTCAAGAAAAACTAAATATACATAGTTGATAACAGTAAACAATTGAAATTAAAGAAAACCAATAATAACATGTCCATACATCTGGAACTAGGGTAATTTCACCACGCTCTAGCTTAGCAAGAACTAGTTTCATTGCAGCACATGCATCATCTAGACAATTATGAGCAGCACCAGGCTTTCGAACTTCATATCCCAGTACGGACTGTAAAACAATGCACAGAACTGTTAAAATTTAAAACAAGCATCTAAAACTACCAGTAGACTATTGCCTTCTATAGCACCATGCAAGGTAGTCACTAAGAGCAAAGCAGTTTTAGTGCTGGTTATCCAGACGCTTGGTGAGTGTTGCTACTGGTACACTCAATTCATTCTAAGTTTGTACATATATTTGGAGGATTATACCTCCATACTCATCCAAATAAGTGTCGAATTAGGTGTCAGATAGAGGTACTTTATGGAAAATGAAGAGTGAGGGCAACATAGTTTGTGGTCAAGTAATCAGCAATGTGAAAGGATAAAAGTCATTCATAGAAAACTCTAAACAGCATACATGGAAAACAATGTAGCACTTAATCTGATGGGTGAAATACATGCAGAAACAAGACGGGTAGTACTTCAGGTTCTTTTCATAAAACATAACAATAACAAAAAAAAAAAAAAAAAACACACTATCTAATACTTACCTTGCACAAGTTATTCAAAGATGGTTTTCTATGGATAGTTGCATCCAAATATTTGAAAATATAGGATGTGTCAATCACTCTTGCATGGTCTATCTTTAACACTGTATCCAAAATAAAATAACAATTCAATGTTAAGAAAGTAAATCAAGCTCAAACCTCCATATGGAAAAAGTACCAAGTCTTATAGGCAGTTGATTCTACCATAAAATGAAATTATAACTTTTAGCCATTATGCAACGTACCTTGCAAATCATTGTGCAAACCATGTCCCACTAAAATAGTTCCATTAGATAACAGCTTCTTCAGGGATTTCTGTGAGAAATTTTCCATTGCTCAGATAAACAACATTGAAGGAGATCCAAGAAACAATAAGATTAGAGCCATTGCATACCTGTATGTCAGCTACTGAACAAGTAACACCATCCAAGTCCCCTGCAGCTACTCCAGTAATCTCAGTCCGATAATCAGCCACTGCTTTGTTTGGTTTTATAAGTTCATTGATTTTGACCTGAAAAAAAAGAGTTCCTTTTTACCTAGCACAAGATAGATAATGATAATTAACAATTAACTGCCCTTGAACTCAACTAACGTGAGGGTACAATTACCAAATTAGAGACATTTAGGAGAACCCACAGCAAGTTTGCATTCATATGAGGTGGTATTTTGGAAACTAGTTAATATTAAGATGCTGTAGAGTCATGGGTCCTTTTTCTTAACTCTATTACAAAAATCCACTTGATACCTGTAAATCACGATCTACAGCACAAACTCTCACTAATGCTTCAGTTCCATCATCACAGAGAACCATTTCACAATCAACAGCAATCATCGCATTGGACTTCAGCGCCCGGGATTTTTTAGGGGTCTTGATAACAATCCATCCCTGCATTTATAACTAATAAGGATTCTGGAGGATGGATAGAAGCATAAATGAGATGAAAGTAAAAATCTAAAAGAGATAGGATCGACGAACCTCCTCAACTATAGGGAATGCATAATCAATCAGATATTGTGGGTGTTCCAGAGTTAAACGAACAAGACTCTACACTGCCACCAGAACCAGTTAACAAGACCAATCACAAAATGGTACTACGGAGCTACTTGCGATATGCATTGCGTCAGAAAAATGCTAGTATACCTGCTCAGTGGTTTCATTGTCCCGAGATAGTTTGCTAAATTGTTCAACTCTGTTCCTATTTAAATGACTTTGCAAAACTCTAGAGAAAAGCTGCATACAAGCGATAGAAACAAACAAACATAACAGTCACATCCTCGAACCCATATTATTAAACAAGATACTGTTATTGAAAACAAAGAGCGATCATGAATATACTTCCAAATCATCATCTTTAGTAAATGTCTTAAGAAACGATACTAAGACATCATTGGACCGCTTCGAAGGATCACTCAAAGAAGCACCAAACTTTTTGTCATAAGTTTTCAAAAACTCCTTCCATCCTCCTTGTGTTCCTTCCAGTCCTCGCTTTTGAACTAACTTCACGATTTCAGCAAGAACCTGATCATTTTCAGCATAAAGCATTAGATTTTAAAGGAACGAAAACTGAATTTAGTGAACATGTAACATTCTATTTTAAAAAATAAGTACTTTGGAAATTAACATATATAAATATATCAAAGTGCCTCACCTTTTTCTCTGCAGTTTCAAGCTTCCTGTCCATTAGGAATTCAAGGGGAGAGATTGAAGGAGGCGCAAGCTATCAGCTATTGGGGTTAGGGTTTCTGGATTCTTCAGTCAAACCGAGCCGGACGAAATTGAACAAAAAAGAAGGAACAAGTTAGACGGTTAAATATCAAATATGGTCCCTAAATTCAATCTCTTTGGGCAAACTACTACAACCTAGCAATATTCCTGCGACCACCACCGCCAAAATCTGGAACGACAGTCAAAAGCTGTTTCTTTAGGGTTAGAAATTGCAGTAATAGTCACCAAACAATTTTTTTTCTCTTGTCCCTCCTCTATACAAAGTTATAAAATAATTATTTAACTATTAGTAATTTTTTTTACTCCCCTAATTATGAAATGTTACAAAATAGTTATATAATTATTCAATTTTTTTTAGACGCCCAACTATCTTGGATATTTAGGTGTTTCTATTTTTATATTAACTAGCCGGTGATAGAATTGAATAGTTAGATGATAATTATGGGGCAAAACACCCAATAATACCAAAAAAAGACCTTTAATAACGGAAAAGGGCCGGGTTTAAAATTATTTACGGGAAAGGGCCATTTCCCCCCGAAACGCGTCCACGTCAGCGCGTTTTGGGGGGAAACACCAGCAAAGCGCGTCCCCAGGGGAGCGCTTTGCTGCCAACGGTCAAATTTTTTTGACCGTTGTGCCACGTCAGCAAAGCGCGTCCATGTGTAGGAGCGCTTTGCTGACGTGGCACAACGGTAAAAAAATTTGACCGTTGGGCCTCCAACGGTCAAAATTTTTTTCCCTATAAAAACCGCCAACCCTTTTATTTTTTTCACACTTTAATCCTTCTCTCAATTTTCTCTCAATTCTCTCTCAATTCTCTCTCAATTTTCTCTCAATTTTCTCTCAATTCTCGCTTAAAGTCCTTGAAATTTACTCTCAAATTTCAAAATAGTCCTTGACTATTTACAAAAAAGCCCTTTTTAATTTTTTTAATATATTTTTTTGAAAAATTTTAAAATTTTCGATCGTATTACAATGGCCGGGGAATTACTTCGTCTAGACAGCAAGCACATCTCCGTCGAGCAATTGAAAATGGTAAGTTTTTAATTTTAATTTTTCAATATTTATATAATATTTTTTAGGTCTATGTAATTTTAATTAATCTTTATTTTATAATTTTTTAAACAGTCTGTAGATCGGGTGTTGGAATGTTACATTCGCAACATGCATGGTCTCCCATCGCCGTTGATCGAGAATTACCTGCGGGAAGCGGGTTTTTGGCACGTGGCGACGATAGGCCGGGGGTTCAAGTTGGAGCCGCCTTTGATCAGTGCGTTGATAGAGAGGTGGAGACCCAAGACGCACACTTTCCATCTTCCATGCGGAGAGTGTACCATCACTCTGGAAGATGTGCAGTTGCAGTTGGGATTGCCGGTGGACGGGTCGGTAGTCACTGGGTCCACAACTTCTGGTGACTGGGGAGCCATATGCTACGAGCTTTTGGGTGCCATTCCGGATAAAATTCAAGGAGCTCGGATCGACATGGCCTGGTTACGAGACACATTCCCAGAGCCGCAGGAGGGTTCGACCGAAATAGAGAGGATACGGTATGCTCGGGCATACATTCTTCAGATAATTGGAGGCTATCTGATGCCGGATCTTTCTAGAAACCTCGTACACCTGAGATGGCTACTGAAACTTGTTGATTTCAGAGCAGCCGGTGAATTGAGTTGGGGGTCAGCCGTGCTATCGAAGTTGTATTAGGAGATGTGCGGGGCGACCCGGCCGAGTAAAGTGAAAATCAGAGGTTGCCTATCACTACTGCAGTCGTGGGCATGGTATCGATTTCCATTTTTACGTCCTCGACTCGACCACCCATATTCATTCCCACTGATAACGAGGTAAATTTAATGTTATATTTTACAATTATTTCATAGATTTATAGTATAATTGTATGCTAAAAATTTATTTAATTAGATGGAACCATTCAGCTAGTCATGTTGGAATACCTACCTCGCTTGAAGATATACGGCTTCTATTGGACCAACGGTCGGAATCACAAGTAAGTTTCGAATTTCGTATTTATAATTTAGTATTTCATATTTACTGTCTACTATTATGTATATAACTAATATTTTGGTAATGTTAATATAGTTTCAATGGACACAGTATGAGGATCCGAAAATTCAGGCAGTAATTCCGGATGAGTTCTTCCAAAATCTGAACAGTTGGCATGTGAAGGTCTCATTGATCACCTATGCGACCGTGGAGATGCACTAGTCAGATCGGGTTCTGCGACAATTTGGATTCCGGCAACCGATTCCCGTGCCACCTGAGGTGCTCGATGATGAGCACAAAGTGGACTTACGACAGCTGCACACGGATTGGCCAAGATTTTGGTCAGCACATATCGAGACATGGGAGAATCGGTATGACTATTTACCCATCCGGGATCCGATCATCGTTCCTGAGCTAGCGTGCGTGTCGGAATACATGCCATGGTTTAGGATCCATGGTAAGCCGTATCTGTTGTCGGAAGAAGAGAGGCGACGACAACTTCGTGAACGAAGGGAACGTCGGGGCCCTTTAAATCCAAGGAGAAGGGGTGATGAGACGGGGCCATCAACAGCGCCGACACAGTCACTGGGCCCAGCAACAGCGCCCACACAGTCACCGGGCCCATCAGTTCAGCCGACGACACCGACATCACAACCTTCACCCTTTATGCCAGGTGCGTACCCTAACCCTTATATGTATCCTAACCCGTATATGTTTCCTTTTCCGAGTCTGACCCCAGGTTGGAATGCATGGCTGGGTTCAAGTCCATTCCCGACTACTCCCGCTGGCCAGCCGATCTTGAGGCTGTAGTCACGTGTGGGATCAAAGGAGGCGCTGTCGGGGAGCACTTCTTTCTACCAGGCTCCTTCGTCATACGGGATTCAGACACCCCCGCCGTGGTTTATGCAAACACCTTCGGGGTCGTTATTTTATCAATGTGGGTCATCCTCGCAACACTCAGAACCAGACCCACTGCCGGAGGAACCCGAATCCCCGCCTGAGGTTCCACGACCCCCGCCGGAAGCTAGAAGACGGAGGAATCTAGCGCGTAACCGCCGACCACCCCCGTGTGACACTGATTCCGACCGGCATCAACACTGATTCGGACCAGCTTTTTTATTTTTTAATTATAATATAATTTTTTAATAAAATAAAAGTTGTTTTTTATTTGTATTTGTAATTTGATTTTAATATCTTCTATTTTATTGAAGTTGTTTATTTTAATGTAATTTAATTTTAATATTTTTAATAAAAGAAAAAGTTATTTTTTATTTATTTTAATGTAATTTAATTTTAATATATTAAATAAGATAGAAGTTGTTTATTTTTACATGTAATATATTAATAATTTTTTTATTTATTTTAATGTAATTTAATTTTAATATCTTCAATAAAATATGAATGGTTTAATTTTTTTATTGTAATTTAGTTTAATATTTAATAAATAACAGTTTCTTATTTTTTTATAGTAATTTAATTTTTATTTTTTTAATAAATTAAAACGTTGTTTTTTATTTTTTGTAATTTTGTAATTTAAATTTAATAACTTCAATAAAATACGGGATTCTTGTACAAAAATTCATCGTTTTCATCAAAAAAATAGAAATTACATAGCCACCAAGAGACAAAAAGGCTAAGAATACGGTCAACTATTTCGATTTGGACACGAGCGAGATGTATGCCCCGGGGTCCTACACCATCCGCACAGCTTACTTTGGTTGCTCGTTTCTCAGATATCCATATTGTTGCGTATTCTAGTCGAGTAAGGTCGATCTTTTGGTTTGCGCCTCAATTGTCTATCCGGCAACAGCTTATACAGTGCAAGCGATACCTACGGCCACTTACGTTCACCTGGGACTGGTGGGAATACTTGTCTCCACACGTTGTACATATTTTATAATTTATACACTTCGTCGACATAGCTCATGGGACCAAGACGGAGATTCTGACAAGCCGCAAGTACATGGGCACATGGGTAACGAAGTGCATCAAATTTCCCACAATCGCAGGTCCTATTTGTCAAGTGTACACGATACTGCCCGCCAACAATCCCTTGGTTTGGTCTGTCAAACTCCGTGACACGAAACCATAGGTTGTCGCGATCGTGACACACTGTGTGCATGGTGTTAGCCCGTGCCTTCCCCCTGTTTATTTCTTGCAAGACCTTCGGGCTCCATACATGGCCTCATTGCATCTGCCCTCTATAACTCGCTGCTCGCTTCAGAATTAGTGCCGCTAAATGAAAATATGTCTCTCGCACAACCGATGTAATCGGCAGATGACGGGTTCCTTTTAGAACAGAATTTATGCATTCGGCCAGGTTTGTGGTCATATGACCATATCGTAGGCCGCCGTCGTATGCTTGTATCCACTGTTCCAAAGGAATATTACATAGGTAGTTTGCGCCTTCGTCGTTATCTGAGTGCAAACTCACCAACATCTCCTGAAAATGGTCCTTACTGATCTTGTACCCTACCAATATAGGTTGATAGCGAATATTACATATCACTTTTCAATTGAGAATAAATTGAATATTACAAACGAAATTATATTAATAGATATTTCATACCCATATTTGTCACTTGTCGTCGTTGACTTTTAGATCGATGTTGCCCATAGTAGTTGGATGCAACATGCCTTAGGCAATATCGATGGTGTGTGCGATGCCACATGCTTCCCTGGCGTTCTATTGCGGCTAGTATTCCAGGGCCCCGATCCGATATAACGCATATATCAGGTTGGGGGCAGACATGCCTCCTTAACTTAGATAGGAAGAAGTCCCAGTCATCAGCGTCCACGTGGGAGCTCTTTTCAGTACTCCTGCTGTCAGTGCACCATGCTGAAAACATTTTGGCCACTGTTTGTTTAGAAACGTCTTCTCAAAATAATTTTGCCGGAGACTACTGTAGCAAAAGAGCGTCCACGTGGGAGCTCTTTTCAGTACTCCTGCTGACAGTGCATCCTTCTTGAAGCTTTTTAGCCACTGTTTGTTCGGAAACGTCTTCTCAAAATTATTTTGCCAGATACAACTGTCACAAAATTCAATTAATTTTTTTGGGCTAATATATTTTTCCCAAAAACCCTAAATATATATTAACTCTAGCCCAGAAGCCTTAGAATATCATACGGGGGGAGGGCAAAACCACGTCCACGTCAGCGCGTTTTCCTGGTAATTCAGCAGTAAATCGCGTCCCCAGGGAAGCGCTTTGCTGTTGTTTCCCCCCAAAACGCGCTTACGTGGACGCGTTTTGGGGGGAAATGGCCCTTTCCCGTAAATAATTTTAAACCCGGCCCTTTTCCGTTATTAAAGTTTTTTTTTGGTATTATTGGGTGTTTTGGCCGATAATTATGTAACATTTCACTTTTTATAATTAAATGACAAAAAAAATACAAATAATTAGGTGACCATTTTAATATGGGCTAAACTAACAATTTAGATCAATTTTTTTTTTGGCTTAAATACTTATTTGACCCTTGAATTTAACAACTTCTTCCGAATTTAATATTTATACTTTTTTTCAACTTGATACTTATACACTTTTACATTTATTATTTCAATATCTTTTTGTAACATAGTTAAGTTGGGATATGTGGCACTATGAATTTGAGACATATAGCACTTATAATGTTTACAAATTATCGAAAGATTCGATTCATTAGAATCCGATCCAAGACCAGAGATTATTAGTAAAAATAGAATTTTCGGGAGATATAGAAAGATGCAAAACTCTATATTTCTATTCTACTTTTTCTCTATTTAAATTATATATACATATGCAATAGAGAAAGATAAAATT
This sequence comes from Gossypium australe, assembly GCA_005393395.2. Lineage (NCBI taxonomy): Eukaryota > Viridiplantae > Streptophyta > Magnoliopsida > Malvales > Malvaceae > Gossypium > Gossypium australe. The sequence continues at coordinate 95,698,225 of CM016624.1, forward strand.
CGTTTTATTTGTTTCTCCAAATTCGAATTTCATTTCATAGGAGGAAAAATCCGCTTTTTATCTTGTTGCTAAAGGTTTACTCATTAGTAATATCGGATAATAATAATTATCCACATAATTTATTTTTCGACAATTCCATTTTTTGTCATATTTTGTTTTATTTGTTTTTCGATAATAATGGGCTTTAACTTTGAATCTGATAAACTAACTAACTACTTTTTCACTACAAATCAAATAATTTCACTTAAGACTCTACTTGATTAAATTTTGATTCAAAGGAAAAAAACCGTGGAGCTGAACTAACTCGCTCAGAACACCTTTTAAAGGATTACGTGGTATGATTAGATCGAATAAACCCTTACGGAATAAATATTCAGCCGCCTATGAACCTTCCGGTATTGTTTTATTCAATGTTTGCTCAATTACTTTTTTACCTACAAATGCAATATAGGCATTGGGTTCAGCAATAATGATATCCCAGCATACCAAAACTTGCAGTCACTCCACTACTAGTAGGAGATTTAAGAATTGATACATAAAATAACTTTTTATTTGATTGATAATCATATAAAGCGGAAGATATTTTAGCCATTTGCATCAAGCTCAAACTGTGTGATCCTCCGAAAGCACACACTAGAATAAGAGGTAAAAAATTATGGGTAGCATATTCGATCAAATAGGTGATTTTCTTGTCTACTACGGATCCCATACTCCCCCCCATAAACTAAAAAACCATAACCTCGATTGCTATAGGAATACTATTTAGTTGACTCGTACCTATTTGAATAGCCTCGGTTAATCCTTTCTTTCTTTGATAAAAATCAATATGATCTTTATAAAGCTCTTCTTCAGACTGAAATTCAAATGGGATCTAGAGAGATCATGTCTTTATCCATAGGACCCCAAGTGCCAGGATCAATCAAAAGTTTAATTCTATCTGAACTTTGATTCTATCTGAACTACTCATTTTCAAATGATATCCATATTGTTCACAAATATTCATTTTTGACTTAAGAAATTTCTTATAATTTAATCCATAACAATTTTCACATTGAGCCCACAAATGCTTGTATAGATCGAGATCATTAGAACTTTCTTTTAGAGTTAAATCATTACCATTTTCACGAGTTATTATATTGAAATTTTTGCCTTCACTACTATTTCCACCTTCGCCTCAAATGTAATTATAAATATAATTATCATTGAAATTGTCACTAGCACTTAAAATGGAACTATCAATACAAATTTGAGAACGAATATAAGAGTCAATACAACTATTAATGTGATTATTCCAACCATATTAGTACCATTATCATACAAGTTAAAATGATAGTAGGGCTCATCATTTTTCGATCCATTATTCATATAACTAGAATTATGATCACTATAAAAAAAAAAAAAAAACTTTCTAGTTCACTCAAAAAAGAATGATCATTGTTAAGCTCAAAAATTTGATTTTCACTATCAAAATATATAGAATAACGATCCTGATTACTATCCCTAATTAAAAAGGTGTCATCAAAAATGAAATTTTGAATGTATTTGATGTCAACTAAATGATCAACCTGACTGTAATAACTAGAGCTGTCACTACAATCATGAATGCTTTTAGCTGTATCATTTTTAGCCGGTTCTTCGTTTACACTAGTATTTTCAACAGGATAATATAAAAGAATGTATAAGTTTTATTAAAAATTATAAAAGAATTAATACATATACACAAGTTGTATAACATTTAATTGTTTCTTAAAAGTTTATAAATTTCGTAACATTTCGTTAAAAGTATGGTTATGAAATTAAAACGCAATGATATATAAGTTTAATTTCAAAAACATGATAATTGATATTAAACTGAACTTAAATAAATAATATTTTGAAATTATTTTTTAGGTTTATTGGTAAAATAAGTTCTTAAACTTTTCTTAAAAAATTAATTAAGCCCCTCTCAATCTTTTGCACCCAATTGAACCCATAAACTAGAAAAGCTAATCAAATAGTTCATTTACCGACAATGACTATTAATGTTTAACAACAATGTTAATGTAGCCATTAACAAATGCAATGTCAGAACCACTTCTTGATGCGATAGTGCCATGACAGTATCAAGGAATAACATTATTGCCTATTGCTGACATGGCACTATCGCATCAACAAAAAAATAAAAAATAAAAATCAAAGAATAAAAAAAATTAAAAATATTTTTAAAATAAATACTCAATGAATATGGACAAATTATTGTCTAGGTTCATTTGAATATGGACATTTTTATGTCTAGATTCATTCTAGAATTATAAAATACATAAATATTATAAAAATATCATTAAAATTTATAATAATTACTACAAATTAATTAAAATCATAAATTTTATAAAATTTATTAAAAAATTTTATATTTTAATTTAAAAATTGAAAATCAACTACTTATATCATAAAATAAATATTAACAACTTTTTTTTGTTATATTTCTGCCTTTCATTTTCTTTTTGAATTTGTGTAAATTATATTAGGCAAATAATTCAACAAAAATGAGAAATCTATTTTTTTATTATAAAATTTTATAAAAAATAATTTATTTTTTTATAAAAGTTTATGGATTTTAATTAATTTCTATTAATTTTATAATTTTATTTTTCTATTTTTATGGTTTTTAATAAATTTATAAAATTTTATTTTATTTAATTAATTTCTAATAATTATTAAAAAGATTAATTATTTTTTTAATTTTATAATTTTTATGTATTTTATAATTCTAGAATGAATCTAGACAAAAACGTGTCCAAATTCAAATGAACCTAAACACAGATTCATTTTTTACCTACCTTAAAAAAAATTTAAAATTTAAAATATTTTATTTTGCTAACATGTCAATGCCACATTAATACTCAATAATGATGTGGCATTGCCACGGTAGCAAATGATGTTGATGGTGGCATCTGTTAACAACCACATCAGTGTTGTTGTTAAACACTAACAGTCATCATTGATTAAAGGTGTAACATACGCGTTATGCCTCGTAGCTAGGTACAGTGTCATGTTGGGTTAGGAATATTAGAGAATTTTATAAACAGACTAAATAGAAAATTTTAAATGCTAATATAGAAAGCAGCCAGAGCCGATAAGAAATTAGAAAATGATTTTTAGATGAGGAAAATTAATTTGAGATATTAACTAAATTGTATAAAAATAGAAAGTGTTGTGGTAAAAGTAAAAAATTTAATGTTAGAAAAGAATACATGGAATTGGGAAAAATGAGGAATGACTAGAAGTGAGATTTGACTAAAATAAAGCATCAATCATGCATGGTATTGTAGAAAAAGTTGAAGGGTTAAATAGTAATTACTTAAATTAGATAATTATGGAAAAACTTAATGGTTAAGGATGAAATTGTGCTGAAATGGGATTGGAGGAATAAATTGCAAAATCATTAAACTAATTATTAAATGAGAAAATATTTTTGTAACAGCCTATTTTTAGTCAAACAGTGGTTTTGGGACAACAAATCTGAGGTCAAAATAATAATTTTATTATTATTTTAATGTCTACAGTATGATAGTATGATTGTGTGAAATTTTCGCTAAGAAATTTTATTGTTTGAGTGCCTAATCTGATAAAAAAAAGGACTACTCGCGTAAAGTGCAAAACTTATGTTCTATTAGCTAAAGGTATTAAATAGCTATGAAATTAAATAGTGGAGGTCCTTTTGTGGTAAAAATACCATTGTTAATATGAGTGGACATTTATGGACATGCATTAAGAAATTTTAATGTTTTAACTTAAAGTTAATTTTGTAATTTAGTAAATAATGTTAAAATAACTTAAGTAAAATGTGTCAATCTTCTTCATTTTTATCATCCATTGTAACACCCCAAACCCGGCCCAAACACCACGACCGGATCTGGCATGTCACTCGAGAAAAATTTAAACAACTTCGTGATCTTTCGAAAATTTTCAAGTCTTTTTTTTTAGAAAACTCCAAGTTTAGTAGTTCGTTTGAAACTCAATAATTATTTAAGGAAAACTTTTCATTAGCCCATTCTTTGTGATTAGGTGACGTTGAAAACACATGTTTGTTGCCTTAGATTAAACTAGATGTTCGTCGTAAAAGTCCGTTTATAGAATCGTTATTAAGTTATGAGAAAACCTTCTTTTGCATTTTTGTAAAACATCTTGTCGATTATTGTGTAATCAAAACGCCTAAAGTTTAAACCAAATTTAAACCAAAATATTAGTGGCCTTATTACATAGCAAAATCCCAAAAATTTAAGAAAAGAAATGTTCTAGTTGATAAAACCGTGCATGGCCACCTCGTAGTCCTCTCCGGCCCAAATCCACTGCACTATGTATCACTTGCAAATATGTTAAGCAGAAAGGGTGAGTCAAATGACCCAGTGTGTAATTACTCTTCATTAACCATAATTGGGCCCTGGCCCTTACAAATCACTTTGGGCGAAGCCCATACAGAATCAGACTGGGCTTTGGCCCATTTAGCAGAGAATAGCAGATAATCAGAAATCAATGCATTATGATGCAAATCCCAACCCAACCTAGTTATCAAACCCACTACACACCACCCATACCTGCCAAGCACACCAGTGGGGATTTCTACAATCAACCTTCGCCGCTACACACCATCGATGGCAGGCACGCTACAGTTAGCTGCTCATCGTCAAGTCGTGATAGAGTCACCAGACTGTGTAGCATGGCCACCAGAACAGAGTGTGGCAGAGCCACCAGATCAGATTGTGGTAAAAGCCACCAGATTAATGTAACGTAGTTACCAAATACACTTCCCCTTCCATTCATAGCATATGCCCATCCCCTATGCAAACATGGAATCATGGTGTATGAATGCAACAGATATTAACATATATCAAATGCTCAGAGTGTACATACAATCATGTCAGTACAATCGTATATATAGCAAAGTCAGAAGTCACTAACCTGATGTCTTGATTTTACCTTCCATTGGTAAAACAACAGCCAATGCCGAAGTTTCGGCATTCAATAAAGCATATGCACATTTAAAACAACAAAAAAAGGTGTGAGAAATTACACACCTGAACACGCAAAGAACTATACTCTCAACGCTGTTGACACCCTCACTTGCAGGTAAGACAGCGATCTGTCTATCCCAAGCCGATGTAGGCTCTCTACCACACCTTGGCGGGAAATCCCAAACTATCGACACCGCACGCCTTTTAAAGTTAGGAACCGGGACTACCGGTACACTTTCCTCCTTCGATTTACTGGCACTCGCATCCATGAAAGAGTCTTTGGTCAATACCGTACTATATTGGAAACAAGAGTTACAAGGATATCTAACTAAAATAGAGAACAACCATAAGAGAGCAATCGAAAGGCTAAAGAGAAATCCCCTACCTTTGCTACTAACGTGAGCAAATGAGACCGCTTAGCAAGGAGTTTCGGCAACCAAAGAAGTCTTAGGACTTCTCCTCTTGATATTCGGTTTGGAAAAGAGATGGAAAAACGTGTTACGCATCAAGAACAAAATAATCAGTTATGAAAGAGAACCCTCTTTGGTTTAACAAACAAGAAGAGTAGGAAAAGAATAAAAAGTAATAGCAGGAAAAGAATCCTTACCAGAACTAGGAAATGTCGATTGCATTGGTCAGAAGGGTGTATTAGCATTCACCAGATTCGACCTTTCAAATAACGACTACTAGCGCAGAGAGAAGAGATGGTTCGGCCCTCCTCCAAACTAGCGGCCACAGAGATTAGAGATGACTTCACAACAAAGAAAAGAGAAGGCTAGAGGGTAGAAGAGGATTCGGCAACACCTGGCTCCAGAATGAGATGAAACAAAAAAGGGAAATGGCAACTAGGATGTTTCGGCAAGAAAATGGAACTTAAGAAAAGAAGTAAATGGAAGGAGTGGAGAAAAGAAAAGAAGGGAACCGAAATGCCAGAAAGTTTCGACAAATGCCAAAGAAGAGATGAACAAAAAGGATTAAGAGTTTTTGGCAAACAGAGAGAAAAGAATGAAGGAAACCGAAAGCACACAATGCCAAAAATAAAAGAGAACACTCTATACACTAAAAATTTGCAAACACCCTTAAGAATTTTGGCACCTATTCCCATACCAACACCGAATGTTCTCCTCCCCCAAAGACCTCATGTGACCGAATTCTTCCCCCTAACACTACCCAAAATTCGGCCAATTCCCTTCTCACCTCAATCCCCATATTTCCTCCTTGATTCTCTCCTTAATCCCCTCTCCTCCACTCATTCAAATGCGTTTGAATGAGTCTTCAACTCCTCCAATAGAGTCCCAGCCGAACTCTTCCACCCTTACCTGATCAGCACAAAAATTAAGCAGTTGCGCTGCAGGTGAGATTCAAACTCCTTCCCCTTAGTTCTTGCAAATGACGCCACACCACCTTTACTCTTGCTCAACTTGTGCTAGCATTCTATCCACTTAAACCCTTATGCCTGATGCCACCTACCTTCCATTCTGACTCCAAAAAGAAATTCTCTAAAAAGCCAGCTATGCGACTCGAACCTGCTTCTTCACTGCTCCTCTGAGGCGTCACTTTCCTGGATCCTAAGTGGCGTCTCCTTGCCACTTTACCACTCCTTTCATTGTGTCAACAAATACAAGCAATAATCTTTAAAGCCTGCCCCAGCTAGCTCTCCCCTAAAGATGCTCAAAAATGAAATTTTCACCAAGGCTTCAGCCTAACCCCGAGCCTCCCCGGGGCCCCCAAACATAACAAATTAACATATAGAGCATACCAAACACACAGAAACATAACAGGTGCAAAGCCCCTAATTCCCGGATGTTATATCCATAGCCGAAATTATCAAGGAAACCATAGCTACGGTTCGACCAAGATATTTTCTTTGCAATGTAAGTGGTTTTTGTCCCGTTTTAATTAATTTCTATGTTTTTAATATCGTTGCAGCTTAATCTAGTTAGCCCAGGGACTATTTTGCATAACTATTAAAGGTTTAAGGTTTCTCCATTAATGAATGTTGATGTATTTTGATGTTTAATGATAGAAAATTCATGCTTGCTGTTAGATAAACAACATTTATAAAGTGATTTTTGATAAATTTCTCATTTAGGGATTTAATTGAGAAATGTTAAAATTTTATGGTTAAATTGTGAAATAAATGAAAAATATGGGCTGCTAGGGACCTAATTGAAATTCAGCTAGCATGGGTTTAGGTTGAATTGCATGAATTTGTAATTTTATGAAATAAGGACTAAATTGTAAAAAATGTAAAAAATGCCTTAATGTGTATTTTGGACTAAATTGAATAGAGCGATAATTAAACAAGTTAATTTTGATTATATTTAGATCAAGAAAAATGAAATACGGATTTAGATCGGGGAAAGAACAATGTTTAGGACTAATCGACTTATTTCACCATTTTTGCATTCGAGGTAAGTTCGTATGTAATAAACATTTTTATATTTGCATTTTAAATGCTTTGATATTGCATAAATTGTGATTACGACACTACGAACATGTTCAACAATGATTCGGCAAGTGTGAAATCCCGATTGAACCTTAGGAATAGATTAGGATACGAATGACATGTCATTAGGGCTTATGTGATTTAGGTGTTGGTCCATACGTCCTACCGGTGGCTAAGTTATCCGGCATGTGTTGCGGATACTTGTCAGCTTGTGTGAGCAGCACCATGTAGCTTCGTCATGACCGTCAGCTTGTGTGAGTAGACCCGTTGATAGCTCAAGAGTGACCATTATATTTGATATGAGTTTGAGATAACTTTGGCTATATATGTGGCACTTAGTGTGCAAGATTCCGAGTATTTGATAGTATTTCGAATGATTCAACGGGTATATCAAAGACACGGATGAGTACGAGACTTGTAACACCCTAAATTAGGGGTTGTTGAGAATTTAAGTATTTTAAATACTTTCCCATGTGTGTGCTTGAAGAGTTAAATTCTAGGATTTATTTGACATGTTTAAGGGTCTAAAAATAACTCGAACTAAGCTCGGCTCAGTATTAAAAATTTATTTTTAAGTGTGTACAAGGAAGGGGCTAGGTTAGTTAGGGCTTTAATAGAATTTTGGGCGAGTTAAGGCACAAAAGATGGGCTTGGTACAAGTGGCGTGGGGCGCCTAAGAGTTTGCTAGGGGCCTTGGGTTCGATTCGTGGAAGAAGCAAGGGGGAAATGTTTTTCCTTTTGGGTTTTTGGGCGTTAGGCCTAGGAAGGCCTTTTAATTAAATTAGGAGGGCTTATTGACATGAAAGTGGGTTGGCTAAGTGGCCAGCGTGAGCCACTTAGAGGTTTGGAGGTTGTTGGGCGCATGTTCGAGCTGCTGAAGCAGCGTTTGGCATTTTTAATTTTTGGGTAAACGGCCTGGAGAGGTCTTATAATTAAATGGTGGGGTAAATTGGCAAGAAAGTTGGGTTGGAAGAAGTGGCTAGGGGCGTGGAAGAAAGGGCTGATGCGTGAGGTCCTGCGTTCGAACCCAAGATGCTGCAATTGGGATTTTATTTTTTCCTTCATGCAAGTTGGCGAAATGGTCTGCACATGGGCTTCAATTTGGATGAAGAATGCATGTTTGTTTAATTCTTCTAGAATTCGGCTAAATAAATGGGATTATTATTATCATTATTTTATTTTTTTACTTGTTCTTAAAGTGGTGATAGGAGGATAATTGCTATGTTATTTTATTGGTGCAAATGGGTAAAGATAAGCTTAGCATTTGGAATTTTGATTTCGGCTGGAAGAATTGTTAAGCACATGGCTTCTTCTATTTTATTATTATTAGATAATAAGATAATGGAGATAGATAAGGATATTAAATTAGATTTTTAATTAGATTATTATTTGGATTAAATTATGATAAGTGGCTAAGAGGATTTTTAGGTGGTAGCCGAAATTTGAACTCCTTGAGCAAGGAGAAATGGACGGCAAGAGGCTACTAGGGGGGGCCGAATCCTATTTAAGGCACATACCTAACACCTTATTTTCCTTTTCTTCATCCATGCACATAGCCGAATTCCCTAGAAAGCAACCTTGCTATTTTCGTTTCTTTTACAAACGTGTTCAAAATTTCAAAACCTCAATTTTTTTTGTTTCCCTTTTTGCCATAATCCCATCATCTTTTCTTTACCCCTCTGTTGGCCGAATATTGAGCATAGTATCTTCCTGCATCTCCTTTGTTAATCGATTTGGATCAAGGTAAGTAATGGCCGAATATCTATCTCCCCTTTTCCTTCTTTTTCTGTCGATTTCTTTTACAAGGGGAGGTGCCGATTTCGGCAATGGTCATAAGGCTTCTAATCGAGTAGTGAACGATTCTTCTAGGTGCTCAGGGAATGAAAGTAGTCGACTCAGGCCCTGATCTCTAGCATTCAATTTTGGTAAGTGGTGGTAAGATCAATTTCTTTATTATAACAATTCGATTAAAAGCCGAAGGCTATTAGTTTTACTTACTAATCAATGGTGATTGACGAGCAGATTCGGGAATCAAGTATTGCGATTAGTATCCAAAAGTGTGAAGGTAAGGATTCGAGTTCACAAGGAACCCCTCTCAAATTAATTGGTTGGCCGATTAGGCCATAGTACTAACCCGGGTATTTGGCCGAATATAGGGATCAGTAGATCTAGGGTGGTCGACCCTTCTTTTTGGGATTTAGACTTTTCGTGGTGACAGGTGTGTACATACACACTTATAGTTAATTAAATGTACTAAATCTTTTACATGTGATAATTGGATCTATGTAGATGTTAATACCATGAATGGCATAAACAAGGATACGGGTAAGTCCCTGATTGATTATGAGATTTTATGATGCTTTTGGAAAGCATGATATGTTGTTTATGATTAATGATAGATATGATATATGTGATTAAACATATGATGGCATGAGTATTATAAATATTTGATATGGGTTGATGAGTGGAGGGGGCAGTGATTGTGCCGATGGGCACCAGTGTTTTGGTAACACACTGTGACTACGGTCACCAGAGGTTTGGTACCTCCAGAGGTTTGGTACCTCATTGCGTCTCGTCCCAGTGGCTTAGCACCACAGTGGGTTGGCCCCACATATCATATAAGGGATTGACGCCAGTGATTTGGCATCACACGATGGGTTGGCCCCATCAATCGATTGTGTCTATGGACACCAGAGGTTTGGCACCTCCAGTGATTTGGCATCACATCTGTGACTATATGTCACCAGTGGTTTGGCACCACCAGTGGTTTGGCACCACCAGTGGTTTGGTACCACAACGGGGTAGACTGAGGCGTTTGGTTGGCTAGGTTGGGTACATTATCTTGTGCATATTCATTGTTATAATTTGTGTATGAAATTGGTTTAAACCGGGGAAGGGTTACATACTGAGTCTTGGTGACTCACCTTCTCCTTTATATTTTTCAGGTGATACATAGATCGCGGATATGGAGCCGGGTGGACTCGAGGTGGCCATGCAGTGGACTTGAATTGATTGAACCTTAAACTTAGCTATTTTATTTTATTATTGGTTTATTTTTATTTTGGATGTAATAAGTCCTCCATATACTTTATTTTTGTTATTTTTCATATGTTGGATACTTTGTTTTAAACTATATTATTAAAATTAAATTAAAATCACATGTTTTTCTAAATTAACACTAAAATGTTTTAACGTTCCATCGGGCACATTTGAAATTTGTATAACAACTTGACTCAATTAAATTTTCCAAATTAAATCTAAGTATGGTTTCGACAAGATAACCAAGAACGAGAAGTTTTCAATGAAACTTAAATTGGTTTTAAAATGGTTTCCAAAAAGTTTTCCTCCGTAACAAACCAAATTCGGTCATAGTGTTTGGGCCGGGTTTGGGGTGTTACAAAATTGGTATCAGAGCCAGGTTCAAAGCTCGGCTGTGGGGGCCCAAGGCCCAAAATAGTTTTAGTAGGTTTTTTTTAATTGTTTTTGGGTTTTAAGCAGCATGGCCCGAGTCTCCGGCACCGATCCGCCCAAGTAAGTACATCTGAACTTCTTTGTGGATTATCTTCTGTAGAAGGGTAGGAAGCATGGAACGTAGATAGATTTGTAGGAACTTGAACCCTAGGTTTAGACTACTCAAACACACAAACAAGACATAAGACTTAAAGAACTAAACCAACCTATGACTTAGTCACTGAGCTAGGGTGTCGTAACCCCTGTACGCATGTCTAGGAGTGGATCCGGAAGAGCCTGGTATTTAAGCAGCCCGAGTGACTCACCTCCTCTTCGCAGGTATCCTACCTGGTGCGTAGCTTCGGTTCACCCTAACTCAGAGGGCTCAGTGGTGTGGCAACCTTTGTGCGCATGTCTAGAAAGGTTCGGTGGGAGCTTGGTACTTAAGCAGTCCGCATGACTCACCTCCTCTCCATTCGAAACCTGCCTGGTGCGTAGCTTTGGTTCACCCTGACCAAGAAGGCTCGGTCATAGGCTAAACCTAACGACTAAAACCCGAAAGGGACCTAGCCATGTTTTGAAAGGAACGAAACAGCAAGAACCATAATGTTTTCAGAATTTTTGCAATTACTCTTTCAACCAAAAGCACAACTCTTTTTACAATGTTTTCCCCGAAAAGTTTGATTTGTGAAAAATTACAGAAATGCCCTTAGGGGTAAAGTTACGAAAATGCCCTTGGTTCATAAAATATCGACTCAATGATTTTGTCCAAAAATTTCAACTACTTCTCAAATATTCAACTCTGCTTTGAAAATCATCAATAAAATACTTTGGTTTTTGGAAAATTACGAAAACGCCCTCCAATTGCAAAATTACCAAAATGACCGTGACTTCTGAACTTTTTGCGAACAACAACGTTTTAAGAAAGAAAACTCTCAAAAAGGACCCTCAGAGTTTTACAACTGTTAAAAACATTTTCTATGTGCAAAATTTACAAAATTACCCCTGATTGACAAAATTACCAAAATACCCCTAGTTTCCAAAATTTTGCTATATCTTCAAATTGAGAATTTCTTGAAAAATATTCCTCAATTTTAGAAATTTCAAAATATCTCGATTTATTAGAGTTTTAAAATTTTCTTCGGTTTATTACAAAAATACCCTGTAGGAAAAATGACGAAAATACCCCTGGGTTAGAAATGGGCAGAAATGTCCGAAGAGCGAATAGGTATGGAAAGTATTAAGGAATGGATGCATGAACTTCTTTGTGTGAACTAGGATAGGAAACTGAAACCTTGTTTGCTCGAAAGAATCTCTGATTAAAACTCTATCCATAAAATTTCTTCGCTAATAAGAAAGTGGAACAAATGCTAACGCATAAAATTTTTCTTAATCAGATTAAAAGCGCGGTAGATAGAATGAGTTCTAGAGGACGTGGACGCCGTGGACGCGGTAGGGGTAGGATGACGGTGTCTGAACCCGTCAGGACGGGTCAAGGTTCTGAAAACGAGGTACCACCGCCACCACCACCTCCAGCTTTTGGAACTGAGGAGCAAGATCAGACGGGAGGAGAGGCAGTATCACAAGCTGTGTTGCGAGTTCTCGAGTTGGTGGCCGGGGCTGGTGGAAATTTAGGAGCTCAGAAATCTGTTCCCGAGCGAATTCGGTCCAACGGAGCTGAGGTGTTCTGGGGTGTGTCGGGAGTAGCACCCAGTGCAGCGGAATACTGGCTAGAATCTACAGAAAGGATTATGGACGACCTTGACCTGACTAACGAGGAAAAGTTGAAAGGAGCCGTGTCGCTTCTGAAGGATGAAGCGTACCAGTGGTGGCTCACGGTCCGAGATGGAGCCACGACAGAGGATCTTACATGGGATTACTTTACGGCTGCTTTCCAGAAAAAGTATGTGGGTACCAGCTACACTGACGCGCAGAGGAAGGCTTTTCTAGGATTAGTGCAAGGAACTAAGTCAGTGTCGGAATATGAGGCTGAGTTCTTAAGGCTAAGTAGATACGCTAGAGGCATCGTGGCTACTGAACATGAACGTTGCGTCCGCTTTGAGGACGGGCTTAGAGATGACTTGAGGCTGATAATTGCTCCACAGCAGGTTCGTGAGTTTTCGTCTCTAGTGGAAAAGGCTAAGGTAGCCGAAGGGATCAAGGAGACCGTAAGACAGAAGCATGATAAGAACAACCAGAGGAGAGGCTTTGGATCGCTGGGATCGGGCAGTAATGTGGAGAAGAGGGCTAGATTTGGGGAATCAGAAAGAGCCACAAAGCCTGCTCAGTGGCCACCTCAGTGTGTTAGATGCGGAAAATCCCACTCGGGAGAATGTTTGGCTGGAAGTAGAGGGTGCTTTGAGTGTGGATCGTTGGATCACCGTGTAAGGGACTGTCCTCGAAAGTTAGCTAAGAATCAACCAGAGGGTCAGAACCGTGCTCAGGTTAGAAATGAAAGACCACCACAGGGGGGTCGAGGTGCAGCTAGAGGTAATGATAATGGTAACGGGCGTGGCCGAGGTGCTGAAGGTGCACAGGCGAGGCAACCAAGGTTGATTTATGCAGTTGGCCGTCGCGAGGAGGAAGATGCGCCAGACATGACAACGGGTAAGTTTCTTACTTCCGGAATACTTTTAATTGCCTTGGTTGTAATTACGTTAGTTCGTTTCCATGTTGCTAGTGAAGTGTATGGAACTTGGATTATGGACTTAGGGAATATGTAGGAAGTATGATAGTTCCTTAAGATCAGAGTGCGCAGCAGTAGCGGAGTGTGACGAGTTAAGGATGCACGATTGGACGATAGTAAGTAATTTCGAGGACGAAATTATTTTAAGGGGGGTAGAATTGTAACACCCTAAATTAGGGGTTGTTGAGAATTTAAGTATTTTAAATACTTTCCCATGTGTGTGCTTGAAGAGTTAAATTCTAGGATTTATTTGACATGTTTAAGGGTCTAAAAATAACTCGAACTAAGCTCGGCTCAGTATTAAAAATTTATTTTTAAGTGTGTACAAGGAAGGGGCTAGGTTAGTTAGGGCTTTAATAGAATTTTGGGCGAGTTAAGGCACAAAAGATGGGCTTGGTACAAGTGGCGTGGGGCGCCTAAGAGTTTGCTAGGGGCCTTGGGTTCGATTCGTGGAAGAAGCAAGGGGGAAATGTTTTTCCTTTTGGGTTTTTGGGTGTTAGGCCTAGGAAGGCCTTTTAATTAAATTAGGAGGGCTTATTGACATGAAAGTGGGTTGGCTAAGTGGCCAGCGTGTGCCACTTAGAGGTTTGGAGGTTGTTGGGCGCATGTTCGAGTTGCTGAAGCAGCGTTTGGCATTTTTAATTTTTGGGTAAACGGCCTGGAGAGGTCTTATAATTAAATGGTGGGGTAAATTGGCAAGAAAGTTGGGTTGGAAGAAGTGGCTAGGGGCGTGGAAGAAAGGGCTGATGCGTGAGGTCCTGCGTTCGAACCCAAGATGCTGCAATTGGGATTTTATTTTTTCCTTCATGCAAGTTGGCGAAATGGTCTGCACATGGGCTTCAATTTGGATGAAGGATGCATGTTTGTTTAATTCTTCTAGAATTCGGCTAAATAAATGGGATTATTATTATCATTATTTTATTTTTTTACTTTTTCTTAAAGTGGTGATAGGAGGATAATTGCTATGTTATTTTATTGGTGCAAATGGGTAAAGATAAGCTTAGCATTTGGAATTTTGATTTCGGCTGGAAGAATTGTTAAGCACATGGCTTCTTCTATTTTATTATTATTAGATAATAAGATAATGGAGATAGATAAGGATATTAAATTAGATTTTTAATTAGATTATTATTTGGATTAAATTATGATAAGTGGCCAAGAGGATTTTTAGGTGGTAGCCGAAATTTGAACTCCTTGAGCAAGGAGAAGTGGACGGCAAGAGGCTACTAGGGGGGGCCGAATCCTATTTAAGGCACATACCTAACACCTTATTTTCCTTTTCTTCATCCATGCACATAGCCGAATTCCCTAGAAAGCAACCTTGCTATTTTCGTTTCTTTTACAAACGTGTTCAAAATTTCAAAACCTCAATTTTTTTTGTTTCCCTTTTTGCCATAATCCCATCATCTTTTCTTTACCCCTCTGTTGGCCGAATATTGAGCATAGTATCTTCCTGCATCTCCTTTGTTAATCGATTTGGATTAAGGTAAGTAATGGCCGAATATCTATCTCCCCTTTTCCTTCTTTTTCTGTCGATTTCTTTTACAAGGGGAGGTGCCGATTTCGGCAATGGTCATAAGGCTTCTAATCGAGTAGTGAACGATTCTTCTAGGTGCTCAGGGAACGAAAGTAGTCAACTCAGGCCCTGATCTCTAGCATTCAATTTCGGTAAGTGGTGGTAAGATCAATTTCTTTATTATAACAATTCGATTAAAAGCCGAAGGCTATTAGTTTTACTTACTAATCAATGGTGATTGACGAGCAGATTCAGGAATCAAGTATTGCGATTAGTATCCAAAAGTGTGAAGGTAAGGATTCGGGTTCACAAGGAACCCCTCTCAAATTAATTGGTTGGCCGATTAGGCCATAGTACTAACCCGGGTATTTGGCCGAATATAGGGATCAGTAGATCTAGGGTGGTCGACCCTTCTTTTTGGGATTTAGACTTTTCGTGGTGACAGGTGTGTACATACACACTTATAGTTAATTAAATGTACTAAATCTTTTACATGTGATAATTGGATCTATGTAGATGTTAATACCATGAATGGCATAAACAAGGATACGGGTAAGTCCCTGATTGATTATGAGATTTTATGATGCTTTTGGAAAGCATGATATGTTGTTTATGATTAATGATAGATATGATATATGTGATTAAACATATGATGGCATGAGTATTATAAATATTTGATATGGGTTGATGAGTGGAGGGGGCAGTGATTGTGCCGACGGGCACCAGTGTTTTGGTAACACACTGTGACTACGGTCACCAGAGGTTTGGTACCTCCAGAGGTTTGGTACCTCATTGCGTCTCGTCCCAGTGGCTTAGCACCACAGTGGGTTGGCCCCACATATCATATAAGGGATTGACGCCAGTGATTTGGCATCACACGATGGGTTGGCCCCATCAATCGATTGTGTCTATGGACACCAGAGGTTTGGCACCTCCAGTGATTTGGCATCACATCTGTGACTATATGTCACCAGTGGTTTGGCACCACCAGTGGTTTGGCACCACCAGTGGTTTGGTACCACAACGGGGTAGACTGAGGCGTTTGGTTGGCTAGGTTGGGTACATTATCTTGTGCATATTCATTGTTATAATTTGTGTATGAAATTGGTTTAAACCGGGGGAAGGGTTACATACTGAGTCTTGGTGACACACCTTCTCCTTTATATTTTTCAGGTGATACATAGATCGCGGATATGGAGCCGGGTGGACTCGAGGTGGCCATGCAGTGGACTTGAATTGATTGAACCTTAAACTTAGCTATTTTATTTTATTATTGGTTTATTTTTATTTTGGATGTAATAAGGCCTCCATATACTTTATTTTTGTTATTTTTCATATGTTGGATACTTTGTTTTAAACTATATTATTAAAATTAAATTAAAATCACATGTTTTTCTAAATTAACACTAAAATGTTTTAACGTGCCATCGGGCACATTTGAAATTTGTATAACAACTTGACTCAATTAAATTTTCCAAATTAAATCTAAGTATGGTTTCGACAAGATAACCAAGAACGAGAAGTTTTCAATGAAACTTAAATTGGTTTTAAAATGGTTTCCAAAAAGTTTTCCTCCGTAACAAACCAAATTCGGTCATAGTGTTTGGGCCGGGTTTGGGGTGTTACAAGACTAATAAGAGGTGGTACAAGTATGTACATGAACCGTATAAGCTTTGATTCAAAGAAACTTGTGAATTTCACATCTAATTTTATGCTTGAATATGTGGAAGGTTTGTTAGCTAATATCAGCTATGTGTTGATATATTAAATTGTTTGATTTGTCTATTTATGATTAATTAAGTTTATTTCATACGAGCTTACTAAGCTTTGTAGCTTACATTGTTTATTTTTCCGTGTTTTATAGTGAAATCAAAGCTAGCTCAAATTCGAGAATCGTCGGAGACTTCATCACACTATCCAACTATCATTTTGGTACTTTTGAATCTATGTTTATGGATATATGGCATGTATAGGATTATGGTCATTTTGATATATAGTTTGGTAATGAATTTAGTCATTTGAAATGGCTTGTAAATGTTAATGTTTTGGTTTTGTATATAGCCATGAGAGTTGGCTTAATTTGGTTGATTTGGATGTGTATTCATATGTGCATATGGCTTTGGTTATGTGTTTATTGACGGATATGTGATACTTGATGATAATTAGTAATTAGGGATACTAAATGGTTGGGATATGAGATTTGGTATGTTTGAATTATAGGTAAAATAATACATGTTTGAAATGTAAACATATTAATGGTTTAAGAATGTGATAATTTGGTATAAATTGAATAGCATATTGTGATATTGTGTGCCTTGTATTTGTTGGTATTGAAATAGAATAAATGATTCTTGGTTGAGGTTGATTAAATGCCTATTTCTTCCTTGTTTTGGTGCCATTTGGTTTGGTGTAGGTTTATTCAAATTTGGGTGGCAAAATGGCTTGGTAAATAGCCTATTTTTTTGTCCACACGAGCGTGTGTCTTAGCCGTGTATGACATGCGGTTAGGTTACATGGCCGTGTGTCCCCTAGTGTTGAATTAAAAATCAATTCATTATGCTCCACACGGCCCAGCACACAGGCGTGTGACTTGGCCGTGTGGCATAAGTCAGTATACCCTACAGGTTTGGCAAGACCTAGCACACGGCCTGGAACACGGGAATGTGTGGCCATTTCATAGGGCACACGGGTGTATGTGTTGGTCATGTGACCCAAGTTAAAGAGTTACACGGGGCAGACACGGGCTGGGACACGTCCATGTGATCCCATTTCGAATGTCCACACGGCTTGTGACACGGGTGTGTTTTTTGCCATGTGTTGGGCCACACGGGAGTGTGTCCCTTGTAGTTTGAAATTTTTTTCTAAGTTTTGTAAAAAAAAATTAAGTTATCAGTTTAGACCCAAACCCTCCCGAATGTATGTTTAGGGCCTCGTAGGCTCGTATTAGGGAAAATATAATTAATGTTGAATGATGATTACATGAAATGTATGTAAAATGAATGTTTAATTTTCTAATAAGTTCGGTAATGCTCCGTAACCCTATTCCAGCATTGAATACGGGTGAGGGGTGTTACATTTATTGGTATCAGAGCTACGGTTTAGTCGGTTCTCGGACTAAACGTAGTATGTGTGAAGTCTAGAAATACATGCCATATATAACTTGTGATAGTGTGATATCTCCTGACAGTTTAAATTGTGTTTTCGTATAGTAAATGGACCCCAATCGAGCTGTAGCTGATGATGTTGAAAGTATTGTGCCAGCCTTCATTCATGGAGTAGCACAATCTGAGTCGAGACCCGTATCGGGTAGCCAGAGAGGGAAGGTTAAGGAAGACTTCTTTCAGAAGATGAATGAGTGGTTTACGGAGTTTGTTTGAACAAATCCAGCTGCTTAACAACCTCCACCCCCACCTAATCCCCAACCGGTTCCCGTAGCTCCTCAAGGTGTGGAACTTTTACGATTGAATAAGCCGCCAGTTGATAAAATCTAAAAATATGGGGCTGAAGAGTTTAGAGCTATAGTTGATGATGATCCTAAGAGAGCCGAGTTTTGGCTTGAAAATACTATTCAAGTATTTGATGAACTTTCTTTTCATGCGGCTTCAACTGTCTCGAGGCATAAGCTATAACTTTTCCTTCTTGCATCAAAATGCAACCTAAACCATTCAATGACGCGTCACTGAAAATCATAAATTCTTTGCCCAACTCAGGTTGAACCAAAACTAGAGCTTCGGTTAGCAAGGCTTTCAACTGATCAAAACTCTGTTGACATTTGTCTAACCACTCGAATTTCACATCTTTCTGTAATAATCTGGTCATCAATGTAGCAATCATCGAAAATCATTTAAGAAAACATCGATAATAACCAGCTAACCCCAGAAAACTTCTAACTTCAGATACATTCCTCAGTGGTTTCCAATCAACAACAGCTGAAATCTTGCTCGGATCAAACTGTATACCTTCTGCCGAAACAATGTGTCCCAAAAATCCAACTTCTTTGAGCCAAAACTCACATTTACTAAATTTAGCATACAGTTGCTTATCTCTCAAGGTTTGTAACACAATCCTCAAATGCTCTGCATGCTCAGACTCATGTCAATGAACACAACAAAAAATCTATCTAAATATGGTCTAAATATCTGGTTCATCAAATCCATAAAGATTGCAAGAGCATTAGTCAATCCGAAAGGCATAATAAGAAATTCATAATGTCTGTACCTCGTTTTGAAGGCAGTTTTCGACACATCTGAATCTTTAACTCACAACTGATAATAACCAGATCTCAAATCAATCTTTGAAAACACTGTTGCACCTTTCAACTGATCAAACAAATAATCTATTCTTGGCAACGAATACTTGTTCTTTATTGTAACCTTGTTGAGCTGTCGATAGTCAATACACATTCTCATTGATTCGTCTTTCTTCTTTACAAACAATACTGGTGCACCCTAGGGTGAAAAACTAGGTCATGCAAAATCTTTATCTGTTAACTCTTGCAACTGAGATTTCAACTCTTTCAATTTTGTCGGAGCCATTCTATATGGAGCTATCGTTATTGGAACAATGGAAATGTGCAAGTGTACGCAATCACAACAAGTAATAAAGTGACAAGTAAATGTCGAGTTATCATACCCACAGGGACTGTAAAAGAATTATTTATGAAAGTAATTTTAAACACTTTGGTGAAGGAAAAATATTTGGATTTGAGAAATGATTAAAAACTAGAAAACAAAGTAAAATAAAATAAAGTTCTAATGCATGATTTCAAAAGCTGATTTTAATCAAGATGGTATAATTGTGTTGGATTAATTATATTTCCTTACCTTAGAATTATTAAACTTATGCTTATACTTGTTACGAATAAATCACGTCAACTCGGTAATTTGCTAACTTATGAACATATTTACAAATCAAAAATCCATTCATCTCTTGTACATATTCCTATGTCAATTCGATCGATAAAACAAATTTATAAAAGTAAACATGTTATTGCACATACATACTTATTAAATTAAGCAATCTCTCGCATATTTCTATGTCGACTCAAATGATTAATTCAACCTAATAAGCATATAAAAGACTATGTAAGGTAACAAAGTATCCTTACCTTGAAACAATTTAATCACAATAATATTGCAAGTTATGCAAGGCATATGTATCGCCAAATACAATGCTAATCTAATCTTCAGCTACCTTAGATTAAACATGCACTGATTAAGTACTGTGTCCATTAATTACAATTTCAATGCGTTTAAATAATTAATTTTTTAGTTATCTAAACAATTATAATGCCAGAATAACTTAGGCATGATTTTACTTAATCAAACATTTTACCGAGGCCTATAACAGCATAAACATAAATTTAACAAATCAAGAGGACGAAATGCAATCAACCCAACACGAATTAAATTCAAGCTAAGCTGATTAAATTAACTATTCCAACAACATAAATATTCATAGATATGTTCATCATAAAAACAACAAAAATTAAAGAGATAGGGAACAAGAATCAAATCCGGTGGTTTTTCGTGGCTTGACTAGGTTGCTCCATTCCTCCTTCTTTGTTGTCCTCGCCAATCAAGGCTGCTATGAACACTCAATTGCTGCTCCAAAATGGCTGAAGAAGGCCCCTTTCCCAAGAGGATAAATTGGCACAACAGCAAGGAACTTTGAATGGGAAAATGAGAGAAAAAGTGAGAAAGGAGAGAAGAGGTGTGAGAGAAGAGATGTGAATGAGGGATGATTTGAATAGGCAGCAAAGGGGGTTTATATAGCTAAGGATGGCTGCTAAAAATAGAAAATTTTAGCAGCCAAAGAGCCCCCTCATGGCCGGCCATCCTACATGGCAAAGTTGAGACTTTCAACTTTGCTAAAATTAGCCTGGGGCAAATCCGTAAAGCCTTAATTTAAGGTGGGGTTTGAATGCAATTTGGAAGTCTTCCAAGGGCCTTTTTGCAAGCTCATTTAATCAGCTAAAATTCTGATTTGGGTCAGCATTTGAACGGTTCTGGGCTGCCCAATTGGTGGCTGGTTCTGTTCGCTCAATTTGGTTCAACTGTTGCGGTTCAACTAAGCCCTTTTTCCATAATTAATTAAAATTAATTTATTTAGCCTAAATTAAATTGGGAATAAATTATATAAATTAATACACATATTTGGACCGTCTTAGGCTGGAAATTATTTTTCCTTGTTACTTCAAATTGCTTCTCGGTTTTATTCTTCTAACAGTGTCTGCAAGGTCAATTTTCGCCCTTTGTACGAATCTGTCAAAAATAATCAAAATTCACTAAAAATAATTGTAAAATTGACTAAAAATTAACATGTTCAAAATTTTAATACAATTTAATTATTTTATAAAAAGTAATTATTTTATGACAAAAATTCTATCGAAAATGCATGATTTTAAGTAAAATTAGGTATGAAAAAGTATATAAATATTTGTGTTTCCAGGTATCGATGAAGTTCCCTGTATTAACTCAATAGCAAATTCGACCTCTCTTATCGGTGGTAACCCCGGTAATTCTTCTGGAAATACATCCAGATATTCACATACTACAGGCACTGATTCAATCTTTGGTTCAAACACTTTTGTACTTAAAACATAAGCAAGATAAGCTTCGCACCCTTTTCTCACACATCTCTGAGCTAACATAGATGAAATCACAACAGGCAATTCACTCGATTCATCTGGTTCAATTCGAATGATTGCACTATTCTGACATTTCAATTCAATGACCGTTCGTCTACAATTCACAACAGCATCATGTAGAGTCAACCAATCCATACCCAGAATGTAACACCCCAAACCCGGCCCAAACGCTACGACCGAATCTGGTATGTTACGGGGTTTATGTTAAAAACTTCACTTGGATGATCTTTGGAAATTCAGTTTCTTTATTCAAGTATTAGTTAAATAAGTGATATTGGAAGAAAACCTTTGCTCTTTTAGTGGATATAAATTAAAAAAAATAAAATAAATGAAGACATTAACAATTATAAATTGATAACCTAAGCTATGGAGGCCTTATTACATAAATAGTCCCAAAATTTAAACTTAAAGAAAAACCGAAAATAGTTTATGAAAATAAAAAGACTTGATGGCCCCTCGAGTCTGCCTCAGCTCCCATGTCCACGATCTACTGCTCGTCTGAAAAGTTAAGAAAAATAAAAGGGTGAGTCACCAAGACTCAGTGTGCAAATGCCGAAAACACATTAAAGGCTTGGGCCCACAAACACATTATGGGCCTTAGCCCATACACAATGGCAACAAAATATTTACATGCAACATGGCCCAACCCAACCTAAAAATCCATCCTCTACACACCAGCCCGTACCAACCAACATACCTCAGGGATTTCTACAATCAACCCACCAACCGCTACACACCATATCGACAGCCATACTGCTTATTCCTAACAGTCAGGAATAAATTTAACGTGGCTTAGCCACCGATCACTATTTTGACCTAACTTTATAATTCGTGGTTTAACCACCGATCACCAAGTGACCTATTAACATGCTCTTCCCCTTCATCATATCAACCCCATCCCATGCATACATACATGCAGATTCAAAACAAGATACTACCTAAAAGTTCACAGTCTATCACATACATCGATACACATAGAGAAGTTTCTATGATTACGTACCTGGCATCCCTTGCCTGCCCTTTTTGGGTAATCCGACTGTCTATACAGCCTTTTTCCGACTTTTAGCCCATAACATATATTTAGTACAAATTAATTAGTGTGTTAGAGATCTACACACATGATTACAGTCAAGATGAGACCTTCTATGTCGACACTATCAGAAGCCGATACGACTGCTAACTGCCTAAGATCTTGTTCTGAAGCCGGTCCACAACCCGGTGGCCAATCCCGTACTACTGACACCTCTCGTTTCTTAAACTTAGGGATTGGTTTTACAGATCCAATCCCCTCCTTCGCCTGATCGATATTTGATTCCATTAAAAGATCTTATCATCATAACATATGGTTAAGATCACAATTACGATAGCGAATCTAAAGAGAATCTAAAGAGAACCCCTTACCTTGAAATCCCGAAAAGAGAGATATGAGGTTTAGAGACTAGCGGTTCCGGCTTTTAGACCTAAGCGATCTACTTCAATTCCTGAATGTCGCCCAACACGTAAACACAAGAAACCAACAATCCATTAGCCTTTATGCTTTGTCTTCTAAAAACCGAAAGAGAAAAAAAATAGATCAGAAGAAATCAGCACCTACCTTTACAGAGAGTTCGGCAACTCCTAGAAGATTTCGGCTTTTGAGAAGATCAAAAAGAAAAGATGATCTCAAGAGATCTATAAAGTTTCAGCTTTTGAGAAGGTCAAAAAAGAAAAGATGATCTCAAGAGATCTATGAAGTTTTGGCTTTTGAGAAGGTCAAAAAGAAAAGATGATCTCAAGAGATCTATAAAGTTTCGACTTTTGAGAAGGAGATGATTGAGAGAAAAGAGTAATATCAAACGTAAAGAAGTGATAGGAACTATATAGGAAAAAGAAGAATTTGGGCAAGGCTAGGGCAAATTCGGCTATGGTAGACAAATGTGAAAAGAAAGAATGCTTAAGGGAGTTTTCGGCTTTTATTCAGAAAAGGAGGAAAAGAGAGAAGATGAAAACCCTAAATGCCGAAAATAAAGAAGAGAATGGGAGAATAAAAACCTAATGCCAATTTTAATTAAAATAGTTGGGCTTTATGCAACTTGAATTTGGGTCTCCTCAGTTGACGCCACTTCCCTGCTTTTAAGTGGCGCCACTTTGCCACTGGGCGACAAGCCCATTTGTATTTTAAAACACAGATAACATCTTTTAAGCCCTATTTTACCAGGCTTTCCACTAGAGTGTCCAAACAGAAAATTCGATTAAGGCCTCTGCCCAGCCCTGAGCCCATTCTGGACCCCTAACACTCACATTAAACATAACCACACATTAAATGCATAGCCCCACAATTTCAGGATTTTACACAGAATTACATCGAACTAATCAAATGGCAAGAGCATCAAACTAGCCAGAAAACAGTAACCCTGAGTCATTAAAGGACAGTTCTTGCAAACTTTATCAACTAGAACAAACATGCCTAAGGGGTTCAATACTTTAATCACTAACTTAGTAGAACCAACAGGCAAATTCTTACTAAACACTAAATTCATACATATATATGAATGAGTTGATCTAGGATCAATCAAAGCAATCACATTAGTGTCGTAAAGAGAAAATATACTAGTGATAACATCGGGTGATGATGCCTCTTCGTGAACGCAAATAGCATAGGCTCTAACAGGTACTCTAGCCTCAGATCCCATAGCTGGATCTTTTGTCGCGCCTCTACTACTGGTCACATTTCCCGCATTTCTCGGTGGCCTTCCTCTATTAATTGTATTACTTGGGCTTGCATTTTGAATCTTATCTTTCTCAGCTAACTCTGGGCGATCACGTATGAAATGATCTTGTGAACCACATTTGAAACAAGCCCAGTTATTCATTCTACATTGACCAGGATGACATCTTCCACATTGTTGACACTTAGGTCTATAGTTTCTCACACTGCCAATACTCAAAACCAATGTAGCTTGAGCTTTAGGACTTGAGAATTATTTTTCACGATCTCTACTCGAATGCCTGATTGAAACATTTAGACGACTAAACGAAACTCTGTATTTCTTTGACAAGGATTGATATGGTTTAGTCATCGATCTTTTTCTCGAATTTCTAGTCTCTGAATCTGCTTTTCTCTTTTCTTTGCTAAGTTCTTCGGCTTTGGAAGCTCTATCAACCAAGACAACAAATTTTTTCAATTCTAGAATTCTGATTAGAAGTTTAATATCCTCATTCAGCCCATTAACGAACCATTTGCACATGATTTCTTTAGTAGAAACATACTCCCGAGCATACTTGCTCAGCCGAACAAATTCTCTTTCATACTCAGTCACATTCAATCGACCCTGTTTCAATTCTAGAAACTCTTTGTGTTTTTTATCGTGAAATCTTTAACTTGTATATTTCTTTTGGAACTTAGTCTGAAAGAATTCCCAAGTCACTTTTTCTCTTGGTACCACAGACACCAAAGTGTTCCACCACTGATACGCAGTGTCCCTCAATAACAATATGGCACACTTTAAACACTCATCTGGCGTACACAATAATTCATCAAATACCTGAATAGTTTTTTCAAGCCAAAATTCAACTCTCTCGGAATCATCATCAACAGTAGCTCTAAACTCTTCGGCCTCGTATTTACGGATTTCATCAACTGGTGGCTTGTTTAGTCATTGAAGTTCCACAAATTGAGGGTCTATGGGAATTGGTGAAGGATTAGGTGGGGCTGGAGGTTGTTGAGCAACCGGATTTGTCTGGATATATTGTGTGAACCACTCACTCATCATTTGGAAAAAGGCTTCTTTAGCCTCTCCTCTATGACTACTCGATACATTTCTAGATTCAGAAGGCGCTGCCCCTTGAGCAGGAGTTGGTGCATTACTCTCGACATTGTCAGTTACAACTCGATTGGGATCCATTTACTATACAAAAGCACAGTTTAAATTGTCAGGAGTCATCACACTATCACATATTATATATGGAATGTATAGCTAGACTCTCACACATGCTATGTTAGTCCAAGAATCAACTAAACCGTAGCTCTGATACCAACAAATGTAACACCCATCACCCGTATTCAACGCCGAAATAGGGTTACGAAGTATTACTAGACTTACAATACATTTAAAGATACATTTAGTCAATTCATATATAATTCATTCACAATTAAACATTTCGTCCCTAATACGAGCCTACGAGGCCCACACAGGCATTAGGAGTGGTTCAAGACTAACCCGATAACTTTGGGAACTTTTTGAACACTTAAGAAATTTTCTCAAAAACAGGGGACATATGCCTGTGTGGCCCGACCGTGTGAGACATGCCCGTGTCACAAGCCATGTGAACATTTGAAATGGGAGCACATGGTTGTGTCCCAGTCCGTGTTCGACCCAGTGTAACTCTCTGACTTGGGTCACATGGCCAACACATACGCCCGTGCGGCTAGCCCGTGTGCCCTAAAAACTGCCATACATGCCCGTGTGCCAGGTCGTGTGCTAGGTCGTGCCAAACCTGTAGGGTATACTGACTTATGCCACACAGCCAAGTCACATGCCCGTGTGTGAAGTCGTGTGGAGCTGTAACACCCTTTACCCATATTCAACTCTGGAACCAGGTACGAGGCATTATTGGACTTGACTTGTTTGAGCATTCAACTTTGGGCTAAAAAAAATTATTCCAATTTAAAAATTTTTCATTTACAATCGTAACATCCCTATCATGGGTCTACGAGAGCCTTTACATATACTCGGGATGCTTCGGGACCAAACTGAAACTTTTAAACACTTAGAAAATTTTGGCATAAAACTGGGCCACAAGCCCGTGTGAAGAGTGGGACACGCCCGTGTGACACATCACACACCCGTATTCCATGCTCGTGTAGAATTATTTTCTTTTTGAACTTACAGGGATTTTCACACGGCCTAGACACGCCCGTGTGTAAAAACCTGAGTATTCTATTTGTGATGTCAACAACCTCATAAGGGTCACACGGCCTAGGCACACGCCCGTGTGTCTAGCCTGTGATCGACACTGACTTGCCACACCAACATGCAGGGGACACACGACCCAGTCACACACCTATGGGACTGATCGTGTGTCACACACGACCTAGACACACGCCCGTGTGTCTACCCATGTGGACCATTTCAAGGCTATTTTCCACGCCCTTTAGCCACCCTCATTTGCACACATTCACACATCATCACATAACATTCTCAAATCATCAATTATAACTCTTGATTTATCACATTTGAATCATGAAAATCAAACTATCTTCCCATATACGAGGGAGAACTATTACTAGCACCATTACAATTGACATGAGCCATCATCCATGGCTATACACAACTGTACCATAAACTCTTTTAGGCCAACACATTTGGCTACTTTAACTATGAATTAATTAAACCAAAATAAGAACCTTATACATGACATATCTCATACCTCTCATGGTATAGCCACATACTTTCTCATTTCCAACATACCTGTTGAATCACTCAAAATGCTAAAGAACACTCTTGAGTCTCATGCACATAATATCATATCAACATCAAACCCCCAATAGGGTCTTACATGAAATATTATATCGATGCCATGTCCCTGACATGGTCTTATACAAAATCTCACATCGATGCCATATTCCAAATATGGTCTTACACGGGACCTTAATTATCATAGTATCATGATATTTGCATTCCCTCTATTCTTAGATTCAATTGAAGACTTTCAATTATTGACATCTCGTCAAAACGTATTTAATATATACATGAAGGCAACATTCAATTTATAAAACATCGAAATATTTAATATTTCACTTAGAGTTGCATTATTTAGCACACGAACTTACCTCGATACCGAAAAGGGTAGAAAGGGACCTATTTGTCCATATTTCTCTTTTCTCCCGTTCTAGGTCTGAATCTCGTTTTCTTTAATCTAGAACATTAAAATTTACTCATTTAATCACCACACTAATCAATACATTTTAAAATTTCTACTTTGGCAAAATTACCATTTTGCCCTTGGACTTTGGCAAAATTATGATTTTGCCCCTAGGCTCGTAAATCATTTTTCATCACATTTTCTTATTAAACAAGCCTAGTTAAACATTTATTACTCTTACAACTACTCAAAAATCCAACTATTTCATGCATTTATTACCAAACTACAACATTTACAACTTAGTCCCATTTAGGTGTTTTTCATGACAACACCTTTCACAAAAGTTGTTTCTCATCTCCCTAACATTCATTTTCTTCCATAAAAACTCAGCAAACAACATAAACTCTCTCATGGAAAGTTCCTTGACTTTCAACCATATTGCAAATTAGTCCCCTCATTAGCTAGCTTAAGCTTTGGGGGTTCCAAAAGTACAATAATTTTCAAGAAAGGTCACCAAAATCACTTGTAAGGAAGAAAGCTTGACTGAAATTTTGAGTTCTCAACTCCCATTTTTGCTGCTCATTTTCAATGGAGAGAAGATGGAGAGAAAAGGTGATATTTTCTTTTCTTTATTTTATGATAAAAATGAATTTCTATCACCAAATTTCCACCTAACCATTTGACAAAGTCCTTTCTTTGTCCCCCTATGGCCGGCCACCTCTTAAAACAAGGCCTAATTGCATATTAGGTACCTCCAATTAATATTCCATAGCTAATTGGCACCACTATCAATTAAATTAGAGCTTTCGCACTTTATGCGATTTAGTTCTTTTTTGCGATTAAGCATGAAATCGCTAAAATTAAAGCACCAAAATTTTCATGCTGTAACACCCCAAACCCGGCCTAAACGTTACGACCGAATCTGGCATGTCACATAAAAGGGTTGTTTAAAAATTGTGCGTTTGTTAAAAAGTTCGTATTCTTTTTGAAACTCCGCGTTTTGTGGTTTGTTTATAAAAGCCAATTCATTCAATGCTCACTTTACAAAGTTGTTATTAATTTGAATAAAATTGTATTTGTTGTGAAAATCGAGTTTAAGTAATTTTGAATAAAAACGGTTTATTATCATTTCAGGAAAATCCCATATTGAACATTAAATAGTAAACAGTAACCAAATTGAAAGCTAAAACCAAATAAAATACCAAAGGCCTTATTACATATCAAAATCCCAAAATTAAAAGTAAGTTTAAATATAAGAAACGAGTTTACGAGAAAACATTGCACGGCCACCACAAGTCTGCCTCGGCTCCCAAATCCGCGATCTACTGATTACCTGAAACATTTAAAAAGAGGGGGTGAGTTTACGAAAACTCAGTGTGCAATTCCCCTTACGAGTGATAACTGGGCCTAAGCCCACAAAAGCAGATTGGGCCTTAGCCCTCACAATAACATACTTGGCCGAAGCCCACATAAATCGAATCGGGCCGTAGCCCTAACATCAAGTATAGCAGACAATCAGATAATCAATGCGATATGATGCATATACAGATGATAATGCAGAACCCAATCCCAGCCTAAATTTCCATCCGCTACACATCACCCGTACCTGCCAATCACACCGTGGGGATTACTAAATCGACCCTCCATCCGCTACACACCATCGAAGGCAGTCGCTGCAGTCAACTGCTCATCGCCCTTATAATCGTGGCATAGCCACCAGATAATGTGACAGAATCACCAGATAACAATATGTGACATTAGTCACCAGATTCTTAATATGTGACATGAGTCACCAGATAATGTGGTAAAAACCACCAGAACACTTCCCCTTTATCAATATCACCCATATGCCCATGCAACATACATATTATTCAGATATTATGCAATGTGTCATGTATGCAAAACATATATCATATATAAGAATAACATGAGTTACCATCATAATCAGATAGACATAAAACAATAAAATCAAGCTAATCAGCCTCTAAGGGTATAATCGTAATTTTACCTACCAAGGGTATTTTCGTAATTTACCCACCAAGGGTATTTTTCGTAAATTCGCACCTGCAATGGCCTTTTCGAAGGCCTAATGTCGCCACTAGCGACTCAGCTACCATTTCCGATCGTACCGGACAATTGGGCCTAAAACCCGATTTCGGCCCATTCGGGCCCACACGCTCGTGTGGCCCACCTAGCACAAATCTAGCCACGTATATAAGTTCCACCTAGTCTAGTTCACTATATACTACACAATCGCATATTTTGCCCATAAGGGCCTATGGGACCATTGGGCCCACTTCGGCCCAAGCAGCCCCAACCCACAAGAATACTACTGTTAGCCTCAACTATCGCGTCGAAGCCCCACACGTGCGCTCGCACGCTCGTGTGGCTACTATTGCCGTGATCGGCACTTTGGCATTTGCCGCTCTACAAGTAGAGTAGAGAGAGTTACACACACACCTGATAGGAGTCTGGTGCTAATCCGCGCTCCGACCACTCCTGTGCCCAAACGCTCTCCAAGGTATGTTAACTCTCCTCCTGGAATGCTCTTTATATAGCTAGCTCTTCACCTTCCTTCTTTGTATCTTTCCGATGTGGGATCCCTTCGCCAGCAGAGTTTAAATTCAACTGAAACTCTTGCCGTCCAATCCGCAAAATAAATACTCCCTTGCTTCTCATGAGATTCGAACCTAGGCTCCCTTGTAACATAATCCACGCCGCTAACCACTTGTCCACAAGCTCCTCTTGTGTCTTAAACCATGCGCAACTAAATATAAACTATGGCCCAAATTCTAAGATCCAAGTAAAAAGAAACCAAAATGCAAAAGCCAAGACTTGAACCTTGGACCTCCTTCCTTCCTTGTGGCGTCACTCCCTTGTCCCCTAAGTGGCGTCACTTTGCCACTACACCACACACTCCTTTTGTGTCATTTTTCTCCATATTTTATTCTTAAGGCCTACCTGCCAACTTCCAGGGTTTTTTTCACCTAAAACCAAAATTTCCGTAAATTCAAAATTTGATCCCTGGACTCCATAGAAGCCCTCTAACCTTCCAAAATCACTTATCTAAAAGGTCCAACTTGCATTTAAGCCAATCTCTTATTCTCCGAAAATTTAAATGCTACTACGCTCAAGGCCCATTGGGCCCAATCCTACTAGGCCCAATTTCAGGATGTTACACATGCACCCTTATAATCATACTATAACCCATAAAATAAAATTAGACTCCGACCCCAGATTAGTGATCCCGAGACCACTATTCTGACTAGCCCCTAATTCAAGCTGTTACAGGAGCATACTGACTTGATTTTTATTTCAACACCAGGGGACACACAGCCGTGTAACATAATCGTGTGTCACACACGGCTGAGTTGAGACACACGCTTGTGTGGAAAAAAATGCTATTTTCCAAGCCAATTTGCCACCCAACTTGTGCACACCTACAACAAACTCAAATGGCACAAAATATAACATATATAAACATTTAAAACAACTCCAAAACAAGCATAATCCTTATCATTTCCATACCAATTAATACAAAACATAATTACCACATTATGCCATCTAAGTTCATACCAATCTTTATCTTCTCAAATCATTAAAATGGCCATTAACAAATATGCATCATTTGACCTATACTCTCAAGCATTTCAACCATTCAAAACTTGGCTATTAGATAACTATAATGCTAATTATCCACAAACATAACATGTCCAACATTCAAAACATCACACAAGCCATATACACTTACATATACATGTTTCAAAAATCCCAAAACAATCCATCTCTCATGGCTATATATATATATACAAACCAACACATAGACATTTACAAGCCAATTCAAATGGCAAAATTCATTACTAAAACATAACCAAAATGACCAAAGTCCCTATACATACCATATACTTAAAACATAAACTCAAAAGTACCAAATTGATAGTTGGATAGTGTGACGATGTCTCTGACGATCCCCGAGTCTGAGCTAGCTTTAAATTCACTATAAAACATGGAAAATTAAACAAAGTAAGCCATATAACTTAGTAAGCTCGTATGAAATAAACTTAAACAAATCGTAAATACACAATTCAACAATTTGACTATATCAACATATAGTACATTTTACTAACAAACCTTTCACATCTTTAATCACATGATTATATGTAAACTTCACAACTTCTCCGATTTAAGGCTTATATGGTTAATGTACATACTTGTACCATCTCGTATTAATCTCATACTCAATCACGTCTTTCATTTACCCGTTGAACCATTTGGAATACTATCGCATACATCATGCTCATATCACAAGTATCATGATACCATATATCATGCAATCGTACATAGCATAGCATTTCACAGCATATGATGGCATATACAACATTTATCGTAGATCGAGTAATAGGGGACTTACCCGAAACCAAGCTTATGCCCACTAGGCAAAATTACCACATGAGAGGTTATTAATATCAAATAACAGTTTATACTAATAAAGTGTGTAAGAGCTTACACACCTATTTAATCGAAGATTTAACTAGCAATCCCGTGTCTATGCGATATTACAGAAGTTCCGAACTAGTCCTCGTAATGTTCCTATATTCGGCCATCATAGGTTAGCAATTAGGGGTCTCATTGATAAATCAACAACTCCAAAGGATCAGTCATATCATGACAAAATAGAGCCTTAGGTCGAACCTTTATTAGCACTAAACCCCCGTGATTTGAAAACTCGAAACTCCCGATTTTCCTTCGGTCGATTTACCCCTATACACAAGGTGTACATTCGGTTACACTTAGGCTCCCAAAGTGGCCTCTGGCTGAAATATATATATATATATATATATATATATACCTTTCCAAAACAAACCAAGTCTCGGGAAACCATTCCTTCAATGCTCCTTACGGTTACTATGCGCAAAGGAGCAAAACTCTTAGCGTCTTGAGAGCGTATTTGGTCCGGCCCCAAAGGATGTTTAAAGGTTTCGGCTCCCTTCAAAGAATAATAAAGTCTTTAATAATGGATTTTTATCCCATCTAGGAAGGAAAAAGGAATGGAAATGAGTTTTGATCACTACACACATCCATCCAAAAAAAAAAAAAAAAAGAAAAGAAGAGGTAGCACTTACCAACAGATTTGGCCACCATCCAAAAACACCCCTTTACTTCGATACTTACTAAGGTTTCAAGAAAACGCAAGGGAATGGCTAACAAGCAAAGCATTCGGCCAACATTTCGGTACCTCCTTAGCTAGCTCCTTAGCCGCTTGTAGAGATCCTTAAAGTGAGCTTCATTTGGCCAAGAAAAATTTAAAAAGAAAGGAAGGCAAAACAGTTAGGGGAGATTCGGCCAACACCATGCAAGGAAGGAAAGCAAAATTTCTAATTTTCTGACCCTATTTCATTCGGCCATGCTTGAGGTGGGGGGGAAAATTAAACTTTGGCCATGCTTATGGCCGGCCATCTTTTCATGTTTTGAGGCAAATGCCCATCACCATTGGAACATGCAAATTCATTGTTTAATAGCCTCTCATGCTCCAATATTAATAAAATAAAATAAAAATAAAAAAATTTAGCCCATCCATCTTATAACTACAAGGTAATAATAAGTTATAATATAATAATAAATGATAAAAGCAAGGAACAAGAAGGACAAGCAGCCCTCCAGCCTATTTTCACGCGTGCATGCATGCCCCATGCGCAGGCCACTTGCGTTCTGCCGGCCAAAACAGAAAAATAAAATTCAATTTCCTTCATGCTGCTGCCAGGTCTCGAACCTGGGACCTGGGAGAGATTGCCCACGCCTCTGACCATTCTGCTACTGCGCTATATCTGTTATGATAGCGTCGAAAATTCTCTTTAAGCTTCCAAGACTTGGCTCCCCGACGCACTTAATGCCGGAAGCCAAAAACAAAATGCCCCACTGCTGCCCAGGGGTTTCGAACCCTAGACCTGGAGCAATATTGCGCCCCAGCCACTCGGCCAATTGACTTTCATGTCAAGAACACGTCGCGAATTTTATTTAAACCTTCCTCCCTGAGTTTTCCCTTTGCCACAACGCTAAGCAAAAATAGAAAAGCTCGCGCGTCCCCGACGGTGCTCGAACGCGCGACCTCGAGCTGCCACGAACCACTATGCCCCTGACCACTATGCCACGGCATTACTTGTGACATGCACTCGTCACAGCTTTCTTTTAATCACTCTTCCGCTCACAATACTAAAAAGAAAAACTGCGCATGTGCTACCCCTAGGATTCGAACACGCAACCACTTGAAGCCCTCCCCCTTAGCTTCCTGCGTCCTAGCCATTCGGCCTACGTTCATTTCATGGAAACAAACGCGTCGAAGATTCTTTTAAGGCCTTCCTCAATGTTAATACCCCTTTCCACAAAAAAATAAAATTTATGCCGTGCCCTCGACTCGAACCTCAGACGTGCAGCACCATTCAACATTCTAGCGCCTCAACCATCCTACCAGCAGTTCCTTTGAGGCATGTTTCGCACCCCTAAAATTTTATTTAAAACCTTCTTTCTTAAAGCATGCAAAATAAAGAAATTATGAAATTACGAACTACCCCTAAATTAAGATGTTACAGTTCTACCCCCCTTAAAATAAATTTCGTCCCCGAAATTACCTGGGTCAGAAGAGTTGGGGGTATTGCTGCCGCATCACATCCTCGGGCTCCCACGTAGCTTCCTCCACGCCATGGTTCCGCCATAGGACCTTCACTAAAGGAACTGACTTCCTATGCAAAACTTTCACATCCCGATCTAAGATCTGCACAGGTTCCTCTTCCATCGTCAAATCTGGACTCACCTCAACTTCCTCAACTGCCAAGATGTGTGATGGATCAGAACGATAGCGTCTAAGCATGGAGACATGGAACACATCGTGAATCTGACTCAGTTCTGCAGGTAACTCGAGTTGATAAGCTACTGGTCCCACTCGTCTCAACACCTTAAATGGTCCAATGAACCTTGGACTTAACTTGCCCTTTTTCCCAAATCTTAACACTTTCTTCCATGGCGAGACCTTCAGAAAAACTTCGTCTCCTACGGCAAACTCTATGTCCCTCCGCTTGAGATCAGCATAAGACTTTTGCCTATCCGAGGCTTCTTTCAATCGAGCTTGGATCTTCTTCACCTTATCCTCAGTTTCTGCAACCAATTCCGGTCCTAACATCCGTCGTTCACCCAATTCTGTCCAGCAAGTAGGTGTACGGCACCTCCTACCATACAACGCTTCATATGGTGCCATCTTAATGCTTGCCTGATAACTGTTGTTGTATGCGAACTCCGCTAATGGCAAAAATTCTTCCCAACTACCCCTGAAGTCCAAAATGCAGCCTCTTAACATGTCCTCCAAAATCTGGATGACCCTCTCCGACTGCCCGTCAGACTGTGGATGGAATGCTGTACTGAAATCCAACCGTGTACCCAAAGCCTGATGTAGAGCTCTCCAAAACCTCGACGTAAATCTGGGGTCTCTGTCCGAGATGATCGACACTGGCACACCGTGCAACCTCACTATCTCCGCCACATACAACTTAGCTAACTTCTGAAGCGAGTAATCCGCCCTTACCGGTATGAAGTGAGCCGACTTGGTCAGGCGGTCCACAATCACCCAAACTGCGTCTTTCTTGCTGGGCGTGAGGGGTAGCCCACTGACGAAGTCCATAGTGATCCTCTCCCATTTCCACTGAGGAATCTTCACCGGTTGAAGTAACCCAGATGGCAACTGATGTTCAGCCTTTACCCTCTGACATGTGAGACACCTTCCCACGAATTCAGTTACCTCACGCTTCAACCCTGGCCACCAGAACTGATTTCGTAGATCTCCATACATCTTGCTACCTCCAGGGTGCATAGCGTATGGGCTGCTATGTGCATCCTGAAGAATTCTTTGCCTCAAGCCCACATCATTCGGCATACAAGGCCGCCCTTGAAAGCACAACACACCATCACCAGTCAAACTATACCCTTCCAAACCGCCATCTTGAACTTGCAACTTCCGCGTATTTAAACTGTCATCCCCTAATTGCTTTTCCTTAATCTCCTCGATCCAAGTTGGCTTAACTTGCAGCTCTGCCAAAAGACTTCCGTCGTCGTATAGACTAAGACGAGCAAACATCGCCCTTAAGTCTGTCACGACCTTTCGGCTCAACGCATCAGCCACCACGTTAGCCTTGCCTGGATGGTACTCAATTGAACAGTCGTAGTCCTTCAGCAGTTCGATCCATCGGCGTTGTCTCAAATTTAAGTCCTTTTGCGTCAAAAGATACCTCAGACTTTTGTGATCCGTGTACACTATCGATTTCTCCCCATACAAGTAGTGCCTCCATATTTTCAAAGCAAAAACCACTGCTGCTAACTCCAAGTCATGGGTAGGATAGTTAACCTCATGCGGTCTTAGCTGACGGGATGCATAGGCCACCACCTTCCCGTCCTGCATCAACACACCTCCCAAACCATTATGGGACGCATCACAATAAACTGTGAACAATTTCCCTGCCTCAGGTTGTACCAAAACTGGAGCTTCCGTCAGAATCTTTCTTAGCTTATCAAAACTTTCTTGTTGTTTCTCTGACCAAACAAATGGGACTCCTTTCCTTAATAACTTAGTCAACGGTGCTGCGATTAAAGAGAATCCTTCCACAAATCTCCGATAGTACCCGACCAGTCCCAGAAAACTTCGAATTTCCGCCACTGACCGAGGTGGTTTCCACTCCAACACCGCTTCGACCTTGCGGGGGTCCACTCTAATCCCTTCAGCTGACACCACGTGACCCAAGAAGGTCACCTCTCTAAGCAGAATTCGCATTTACTGAATTTGGCATACAACTGCTCCTCTCTCAGTACTTGTAGAACTATGCGCAAATGCCTATCATGCTCCTCCTCCGTCTTTGAGTAAACCAATATGTCGTCTATAAACACCAAGACAAATTGATCTAAGTATTGCTGAAACACCCTATTCATCAAGTCCATGAATGCTGCCGGCGCGTTGGTCAACCCAAACGGCATTACTAAAAACTCGTAATGCCCATATCGGGTACGAAATGCCGTCTTGTGCACATCAGCTTCCTTCACCTTAAGTTGATGATAGCCCGACCTAAGATCTATCTTTGAGAACACCGAGGCACCCTTCAGTTGATCAAACAGGTCATCAATCCGAGGCAATGGATACCTATTTTTGATCGTCAACTTGTTAAGCTGACGGTAGTCGATACACATCCGCATTGACCCGTCCTTCTTCTTGACAAACAACACAGGTGCTCCCCACGGAGATATACTAGGTCGGATGAACCCTCTATCCAAGAGTTCCTGAATTTGAGCCTTCAGTTCCACCAACTCCTTTGGTGCCATTCGATAGGGTGCTACGGACACAGGTGCCGTCCCGGGCAACAAGTCTATACCGAACTCCACTTCCCGATCTGGAGGCAGACTCGGAAGTTCTTCAGGAAACACATCAGCGAATTCCCTTACAGTTCGGACCTTCTCAACTGCTGACTCCTTAGCCTCCAAGGCATAAATTTGAACCAACAATGCTTCACGCCCTTTTCTGATCATTTTCTCGGCCTTCAAGGCAGACACTACATTGGACAGATAGTCTCTTCTGTTACCTATCATGACCACTTCATCACCCTCAGCCGTCTTTAGAATCATGCGCTTAGCAGCGTAATCCAACCTTGCCTGATACTTAGCCAGCCAGTCCATTCCAAGAATTAGGTCGAACTCCCCAAACGGTAGTTCCATTAGATTGGCCACAAACACTACCCCTTGGAGTTCTAGGGGTATATCTCTATATAGCTTGTTCACTATCATAGAGTGTCCTAGAGGGCTGATTACAGTCATCTCGCTAGAAGCAGTTTCAAAATCCAAGTTCATAGTCTCTACCACACTATTGGCAATGTACGAATGCGTTGATCCCACATCAATTAATGCAACATAGGGAAGACCAAAAATTAGGAACGTACCGGTGATGACGTCCGGTGCGTCACCCTCCTCGCGACGCCTCGCTGCGTAGACTAAGCTAGGCTGCCTAGCTTCGGTGTTGCCTGCTCCTCTGCCCTGAACTCCGCGACCTCGATTAGGACCATTGCCTCCTCTACCATTACCACGACCCCTCTGCGGTGGTCCCACATTCCTTGCTGGAGTACGGTTCTGACCCTCTGGCTGATTCCTTGCCAACTTCCGAGGACAATCCCTTACACGGTGATCCGGAGATCCACATTCAAAGCAACCTCTCTCACCGGTGTAACAACCTCCCCAATGTGACTTCCCACAGCGATTACACTGAGCCGGTCTCTGATTAGTAGCCATGGTCCTTCCAGCATGATTTGGCCCACTCTGTCTGGCCCTCTTTTGTGCACTATTTCCCGATCCAGATGACCCAACACCTCTTTTCTGCTTGCTCCTATCATAGCTCTGCCTCACAGACTCCCGGACCCTCTCGGCTACCTTGGCCTTTTCCACCAGAATAGCGAACTCACGTACCTGTTGTGGAGCAATCAACAGCCTTAAGTCATCCCTAAGTCCGTCTTCAAAGCGGACACAACGATCGTGCTCAGTTGACACGGCTCCCCGAGCATAGCGGCTCAGCCTCAGAAATTCTGCCTCATACTCAGATACCGACTTATTTCCTTGTACTAATCCCAGAAAAGTTTTCCTCTGAGTATCAGTATAACTGGTGCCCACATACTTCTTCTGATAAGTAGCTTTGAAGTATTCCCAAGCAAGGTCGTCTGCTGTAGCGCTGTCTCGAACCGTGAGCCACCACTGGTATGACTCGTCTTTTAGAAGCGACACCGCTCCTTTTAGCTTCTCCTCATTTGTTAAGTCGAGATCGTCCATGATCCTCTCGGTTGATTCTAACCAATATTCGGCTGTACTGGGTGCGACACCTGACACACCCCGAAATACTTCAGCTCCATTGGATCGGAGCCGCTCAGATACAGACTTCCGAGCTCCTGTACCTCTGCTGGTCTCAGCCATTATTTCTAGAACACGCAGCATAGCCTGCGATACCGACTCACCCCCCGTCCGATCCTGAGGTCCATCACCAAAAGTTGGGGGTGGTGGTGGAGGTGGTATTTCATTATCCGATCCTTGGCCCGACCTAACTGGTTCTGTCATGGCCATCCGGCCTCTACCGCGTCCCCGACGGTCGCGACCTCTAGAACTCATTTCTTATGGCGCAATCTTAAAAAGTTTTATGAGTTAGTCAATGTTCCACTGATCATTAGCAAAAAAATCTTATGGGCGAAATTAAGAAGTTGTTCTTTCGATCAAACAAGTTTCAAGTCTTCTATCGTAATTCGAAGATACACATTTACTTATTCCATCCCTCTCTTTGTCTAATTTTTAACCCGGGGTATTTTCGTCATTTACCCTACAGGGGTATTTTGGAAATAAAACAAAGTAAGTTTGTAAATCTTGACAAATCAAGGGAGACTTTAAAGTTTGCATAAGTTGGGGTTCTTTTTGAGAAATTGTCCTTTCAAATTGGTAGTGTTGCAAAAACCTTGAAAATCAGGATCATTTTGGAAATTTGCAATTTAAGGGCAATCTCGTAATTTTCCAAAATCACGACATTTTTGATATTTTTCAATTTAGGGACCTTGGGTATAAGAAAATTTTGTTAAAATTTTGGGGTAGCTTAGATTTTAAAACTAGGGGTACTTTTGTAATTTACTACTAAGGGTATTTTAAAATGTCCATAAATCAAAAGAATTTTGTAATATAAATCTTACAGCTTGAGGGAAGTCCTTAAAACTAGAGTTCTTATAAAAATGCAGCTAATTCCCTTTCGGGTTTTAATAATAGGGATTTAGCCCATGAACAAGTCCTCACGGTTAGGGTGAACCGATGCTACGCACCAGGTAGGATTCCCGCGAAGAGGAGGTGAGTCGCTAAGACCACTTAAATACCAAGCTCTTCCGTATCCAATCCTAGACATGCGTACAAGGGTTACCACACCTTAACTCGGCGACTTAGTCATGGGTTTGTTTAATTAGGCAATTATAAATCTTATGTGATTGTTTGGGGTAAACTAGTCCTAGGGTTCATATACCTTTTATACTACCTACGTCCCATTTTCTACCCATTTACAGATAACCCTTCATAAATAGATTAAAGATACTTACAAGAGCGGATCGGTGCCGGAGACTCGACGCCATGTTGTTCAACCAAAACCATTTTCAAAGAGGTTTTCAAAAGCCTATTTGGCAAAACATTTTTAGGTCTTAGGCCCTCACAGCCGAGTTTTTGAACCGGGCTCTGATACCAAAATGTAACACCCCAAACCCGGCCCATGAACCATGATCGGATCTGGTATGTCACGGAATAAAGAAGTTTGAAAGGTTTGGATTAATAGTAGTTATTTAAAATTTTGTTAA
This sequence comes from Gossypium australe, assembly GCA_005393395.2. NCBI lineage: Eukaryota > Viridiplantae > Streptophyta > Magnoliopsida > Malvales > Malvaceae > Gossypium > Gossypium australe. The sequence goes on from CM016624.1 coordinate 95,738,199, forward strand.
GGGTATAAAACGGTGTTCGTTAAAACTCAAGTGGGTTGATTTGGTAAATCCGATTGAGTTGAAAATCCTTTCTTCCTTTAAAACTATTTGACCCTTTAATTTTAGAACAATAGAGTGATCAATAGCTTAGAAAATTTTGTTGCCCGATAGTAGCATTTTTGAAAACGCGTACGAGTACTTATTTTTGAAAACGTTACTTTCAACCGATTTGCATAACCGTTCATAAGTTCATCAGTTATATAGTAAAGTAAAAACAACTACCTAACCATCCAAAATAATAATAAGCGGCCATATTACAACCCAATCGAATTGCAGTGAATGATAACTTAAAACGGGGCGAGGTAAAATTTCAAGTCCACAAAACCAACATGGCTGCCTCGAGCTCTCCTCGGCTCCGCATCCGTGCTCTACTCACCTGCAAGATGATATGGGAAGGGGTGAGTCACCAAGACTCAGTGTATAAATCCCCAACCCGAGAATAATACTCATACACAAGATATTAGTAAGGCATGCAATTATGCAACCCAACCTAGCCATCCATGCTCCTTTTCTACCCCGTGTGGTACCAAACCACTGGTGGTGCCAAACCACTGGTGACCCGAAGTCACAATATCCGTCAATACGTGTGGTGCCAAACCACTGGTGGTGCCAAACCACTGGTGACCCGAAGTCACAATCAGATGATGGGGCCAACCCATTGTGTGATACCAAATCACTGGCGTCGATCCCGTATCTCAAAAGTGGGGCCAACCCACGGTGGTACTAAGCCACAGGGACGAGACGCTATGAGGTGCCAAACCTCTGGAGGTACCAAACCTCTGGTGACCGTAGTCACAATGTGTTACCAAAACACTGGTGTCCGTCGACACGAATCTTACTCCCTCTCATCAGTCCCACCATCATCATGCTCATATCACAAGTATCATGATACCATATATCATGCAATCGTACATAGCATAGCATTTCACAGCATATGATGGCATATACAACATTTATCGTAGATCGAGTAATAGGGGACTTACCCGAAACCAAGCTTATGCCCACTAGGCAAAATTACCACATGAGAGGTTATTAATATCAAATAACAGTTTATACTAATAAAGTGTGTAAGAGCTTACACACCTATTTAATCGAAGATTTAACTAGCAATCCCGTGTCTATGCGATATTACAGAAGTTCCGAACTAGTCCTCGTAATGTTCCTATATTCGGCCATCATAGGTTAGCAATTAGGGGTCTCATTGATAAATCAACAACTCCAAAGGATCAGTCATATCATGACAAAATAGAGCCTTAGGTCGAACCTTTATTAGCACTAAACCCCCGTGATTTGAAAACTCGAAACTCCCGATTTTCCTTCGGTCGATTTACCCCTATACACAAGGTGTACATTCGGTTACACTTAGGCTCCCAAAGTGGCCTCTGGCTGAAATATATATATATATATATATACCTTTCCAAAACAAACCAAGTCTCGGGAAACCATTCCTTCAATGCTCCTTACGGTTACTATGCGCAAAGGAGCAAAACTCTTAGCGTCTTGAGAGCGTATTCAGTCCGGCCCCGAAGGATGTTTAAAGGTTTCGGCTCCCTTCAAAGAATAATAAAGTCTTTAATAATGGATTTTTATCCCATCTAGGAAGGAAAAAGGAATGGAAATGAGTTTTGATCACTACACACATCCATCCAAAAAAAAAAAAAAAAGAGGTAGCACTTACCAACAGATTTGGCCACCATCCAAAAACACCCCTTTACTTTGATACTTACTAAGGTTTCAAGAAAACGCAAGGGAATGGCTAACAAGCAAAGCATTCGGCCAACATTTCGGTACCTCCTTAGCTAGCTCCTTAGCCGCTTGTAGAGATCCTTAAAGTGAGCTTCATTTGGCCAAGAAAAATTTAAAAAGAAAGGAAGGCAAAACAGTTAGGGGAGATTCGGCCAACACCATGCAAGGAAGGAAAGCAAAATTTCTAATTTTCTGACCCTATTTCATTCGGCCATGCTTGAGGTGGGGGGGAAATTAAACTTTGGCCATGCTTATGGCCGGCCATCTTTTCATGTTTTGAGGCAAATGCCCATCACCATTGGAACATGCAAATTCATTGTTTAATAGCCTCTCATGCTCCAATATTAATAAAATAAAATAAAAATAAAAAAATTTAGCCCATCCATCTTATAACTACAAGGTAATAATAAGTTATAATATAATAATAAATGATAAAAGCAAGGAACAAGAAGGACAAGCAGCCCTCCAGCCTATTTTCACGCGTGCATGCATGCCCCATGCGCAGGCCACTTGCGTTCTGCCGGCCAAAACAGAAAAATAAAATTCAATTTCCTTCATGCTGCTGCCAGGTCTCGAACCTGGGACCTGGGAGAGATTGCCCACGCCTCTGACCATTCTGCTACTGCGCTATATCTGTTATGATAGCGTCGAAAATTCTCTTTAAGCTTCCAAGACTTGGCTCCCCGACGCACTTAATGCCGGAAGCCAAAAACAAAACGCCCCACTGCTGCCCAGGGGTTTCGAACCCTAGACCTGGAGCAATATTGCGCCCCAGCCACTCGGCCAATTGACTTTCATGTCAAGAACACGTCGCGAATTTTATTTAAACCTTCCTCCCTGAGTTTTCCCTTTGCCACAACGCTAAGCAAAAATAGAAAAGCTCGCGCGTCCCCGACGGTGCTCGAACGCGCGACCTCGAGCTGCCACGAACCACTATGCCCCTGACCACTATGCCACGGCATTACTTGTGACATGCACTCGTCACAGCTTTCTTTTAATCACTCTTCCGCTCACAATACTAAAAAGAAAAACTGCACATGTGCTACCCCTAGGATTCGAACACGCACCCACTTGAAGCCCTCCCCCTTAGCTTCCTGCGTCCTAGCCATTCGACCTACGTTCATTTCATGGAAACAAACGCGTCGAAGATTCTTTTAAGGCCTTCCTCAATGTTAATACCCCTTTCCACAAAAAAATAAAATTTATGCCGTGCCCTCGACTCGAACCTCAGACGTGCAACACCATTCAACATTCTAGCGCCTCAACCATCCTACCAGCAGTTCCTTTGAGGCATGTTTCGTACCCCCAAAATTTTATTTAAAACCTTCTTTCTTAAAGCATGCAAAATAAAGAAATTATGAAATTACGAACTTCCCCTAAATTAAGATGTTACAAGTACCATTCGCAGAATTTTTTTTTTATAAATGATCATTGTTATTAAATTTTAATAGGATTAAAATAAATAATTTAATTATATTTTAAAATAATTATTATTAAATATAATTTAATAAAAAATATATAAATCAATAACATTTTTAATATAATTATTTTTATATAAAATTATATTTAAATATTTAAAATAATTTATTTACTACATTTTAAAATAATACACTATTATTTGAATCCATTACTTCTCAAGTTATGTTCATTATAGTTGACATGCAACAAATATATTCTAAAAGCTTAATTATTAATGAATTCAAAATCTTTAAAAATATTTTTGGATTTGAAAAATTCATATATTTAACTCTTTTTTAATCTAATTTTATTTGCTTAAAATATATACATTTTATTCTTACTATTTGCACATTCCTTTTTTTTTAAAAAATAATTAATATTAATTGTTAAAATGTAACACCCCTAACCCATATCTGTCGTCGGAACAGGTTATAGAGCGTTACCAGAGTTTGCAGATCAATTACAATTAATTGATGTCTTTTGCTATTCATATTCGAAACAAATCATAATTCAATCATGTTGTCCCTTACATGGACCATTGAGGTCCTATTTATACATTAGGAACAAGTCGGGACTAAACCGAAAACTCAGAGAATTTTTTACAAAATTTCAAAAATTTTCCTAGATGCAGGGGACACACACCCGTGTCTCAAGCCGTGTGGGCATTCGATGTCGGGCACACGGTTGTGTCCCGGCCCATGTCCATACCTGTGTAACTCTCTAACTTGAGCCACACGCCCATGTGCCAGGCCGTGTGGACAATTTAATTTTCAAAAATTAGATGCAGGATTCACACTGCCAAGTCACACGATGGTGTGCCAAGCCGCGTGGACAATTTAATTTTCAAAAATTAAGTGCAGGATTCACATGGCCAAGTCACACGCCGGTGTGCTAGGCCTTGTGTCACACACAACTGAGACACACACCCGTGTCTCTGCCTGTGTGAACAATTCGAAGCATTCTGTTTTTAATTTTTAAGATGCAAGGGACACATGACCAAACCACACACCCGTGCGCATGGCCGTGTGTCTACCTGTGTGGACGAAAATAGGCCATTTTCATGGTCACTTTTCTCACCCAAATTGTCTTCAACCTACATTAATACTTGCATACATATACCAATCAATTCAAGACATTAAAATCAAGCCAACATTAACATTATACATGATATATCATCACATGTATTCAAACTTACCTTTTCAAAAACATATATGTTTACCATCAATCTAACCATACCAAGCATACATATATTAACCATACTATAACCTCATATATATATTCACCAAAAATACCATCATTAGCCATTCCAATGGCTTGATTACAAACAACCATTTACATGCCAACATTGGCCAAGTTATCCTATACATGCCATTATACCAAAATAAGTTTGCTATTTATACCAAAACGAGATGAAGGATAGTGTGATGATGCTCCGACTGGTTCCAACCTTTACAAGCTTTCGAGCACTATAAAACAGAGAAAAGAAAACTGAGGAAGCATCTCAAATGCTTAGTAAGTTCGTATAACAAGAATTTAACTTACCAATAATGTACATTCAAAATAAGTATACAAACATGCATCCAATTCATTATGGCCATTTTCCTAAACACATATGATCTCAAGAAACTTGTTAGTCATGTATATCATGTAAACATAAAAGATCAAGGATGAGCTCATCATGTAATAACTTTCATAAAAATGTGCTTTTCATATCATATTTCCATATAACATGTGCATTTCCATAATCAATCATCTTAAGTTCAATTTAACCATGTCAGAACTCTTCCCGTTGAATTTATTTGAAATATCGAACCCTTAAAGTGTACAAAACTGAAAATCCGGCAATTCATATCCAGGGGTACCCGTTAGGGCATATAATCAGGGAGCACTTTCTCCAGCCATATAATAGTATGCTCATGTAACACCCCTAACCCGTAACCATCGCCGATCTAGGGTTAAAGGCATTACCGGAAAAATCAGATCTTTTACAAACATGTCACATCATATTTTAACAATTCAAATCAAAGTATCCCTTAAATAGGTCTATGAGACCTTAAACATACATTAGAAAGGGGTCAGGACTAAACCGAACTCATACAAATTTTTTTGAAATTTAAACATTTTTCAAAGCTACAGTGGTCACACGCCTGTGTGGGCAGGCCGTGTTCCTCACACGGCCTCAGACACGCCCGTGTGTCTAAGCCTTGGTAAAACAGGGCATACATACTGACTTGTCCACACGGCCTAAGACACGCCCGTGTGCCTCACCCGTGGTCGACACTGACTTGCACCACACGGCCAGTCACACGCCCGTATGTCCAGCTCGTGGTCGAAACTGACTTGTTTTGAAATGCAACCACGAGGGACACAATCGAGCCACACGCCCGTGTGCTCAACCGTGTGGGCAAATGTAGGCCATTTGCAAGGCCAATTTTGCCACCCACACTTGGGTTAAACCTACAAGCACATTCAAGCATCATTTAAACGCCAAAAGCAACCAAATCATACCAAAATGTTCATCCTTTCTAACCATTTATGAGCATAACAATCAATCAACAATTGCAACATTTATCTCATTCTTATCACAAGCATTATTAAGTATAAACCATTCATCAATGATATGCAAATTTTGCATCATAAGACTTATCCCTAACTTGATCATCTCATTAGTCCGAATATTAACCATCAACCCATACCAAATTATGCATCATATAGCATGAACTACTCATTCACATCATATTCATTATCTAGCCGTATCACATGGCTATTTATACACCTTTCAAAAGATAACTAAATCACACTAGACTATACATGCCATACTTTAATATATACACTTTCAAAAGGTACCAAAATAGAGTTTGATAGTGTGGTGATGATCCTCGACGATCCCTGAGCCTTTCGTAGCTTTAACGATCTATATAACAATGCAAACACACACAAAGTAATCTTTCAAAAGCTTAGTAAGCCATTTACAAATAAACTTAACATATCAACATTCATAATCATATCAAATACAAAATCATTAATATATCTTAATTGCAAATTCATAATTCTTTTTTGGCTCATTTGTTTAGCCATTGCTTACCAACAATTTCATACCTCAAAGTATCTCTTTTGCTCATATCACAATCATACATATATCACATTTGTCTCAACAAGTCTAGGCACATATCTCACTTGTGCACATTCATATATACTTACCTTTCATACTCAATCATAGCATACACTTCAAACGTACCTGAAACAATCACACATTATACATAGCCTTTCTTTTCTCGGAAATAGGATACTCAGATACTCAGATACTCGGAATACTCGTACAATACCAACGTCCCAGACGTGGTCTTACATGTAATCAAATATCGATGCCACTGTCCCAGACTGGGTCTTACACGAATCAAATACAATGCCAATGTCCCAGACATGGTCTTACACGTAAATCTCAAATCAATGCCAATGTCCCAGACGTGGTCTTACATGATATCTCATATAGGAATACCTATGTCATGACATATGAATCCTATCTATTCCTAAGGTTCGTACGGGACTTTTCGGTCATTGACACATTATCGATACTTTCTTGGATTTCACACATATCTCATCCAAAGCCATTCATCACAATTCAATATTAAATGAACATGAATAATTGAACTTAAATGCATTTATTTGTATATAGACTTACCTCGTACGGATATAGACGGACGAATTCGACTATTCTATCACTTTCGACTTTCCTCGATTTAAATCCGTTTTCTTTGGTTCTTGATTTATACATATTCAAATTTAACTCTTTTATCCACCAAATCATTCAATTCAATCCAAAAACACACATTTAGGGCATTTTACAAATTAGTCCTCACATTTTCACATTTTAACATTTTAAGTCCTTATCTCACAAAATCACAAAATACACATAATTCCCTTGTACCCATGCTTAGCCTAATTTTCAAAATAATCATACAAGTCCATACATTTCATTTATATCACATTTTAGTCCTTCAAAATATTATTTTCACAATTTATTCCAAATTACTCAAATTTACCAAAAATCCAAAGACAAAACATGTTAATCTAACACATATATTTCACATGTCATCAACTAACATCACAAAGCTCAAGCATTCATCAATGGAACATTTCATATTCTTCATCAAATTCCAAAATTAAAGCACGGGTTTTGTAGTATTCGAAGCAACGATTACAAAAACATAGAAATTATCAAAAACCGAAGCAAAACATACCTTAATCTAAGTACTTCTATGGTCGATTGTTGAAGAAGCTTAAAACCCCTTTTTCTTTTCTTGTTTTTGGTGGATGAACATAAAAATAAATAGCTTATTTTAAGCTTTTGTTTTATTTAACTTACTTAACTAGCTAATTTACATATTTAACCTTTAATAAAAACAAATAATAATACATAATGGATGGTCATTAATGTCCATTAACCATGTAATTGGTCCATTTACAATATAAGGACTTCACATTTAGAAAGACCCATCAATTATGCACTTAATCAAATAGAAGGATACTTTTACATTTTATGCAATTTAGTCCTTTTCTCAAATCAAGCACACAAACAACAAAATTAATTCACAAAACTTTCACACATGCTCAATCATATACTGCAGGCACATAAAATAATATTAAAATATTTTTTTGACTCGAATTTATGGTCAAAACACTATTCTGAATAGGGTCTAAACCAGACTGTTACAGCTCATGTGAGCCATATAACATGAATCTTATCTGGGCTAAATCAGGAAACTCATAAGAGTTTAAAACAGGAAGCTCATTGAGCTTAACAGGTAACTCTGAAGAGTTATTATTAGGGAGCTCCGGATAGCCATATAATAGGACGTTCAAGCGAGCCATGTCAGGAAGCTTACAAAGAGCCTATATCAGGACGCTCATAAAGAGCTATGTTTTGTGTCTAAAATACATGTAGGATCATAACCGATCGTATAACAGGATGCTCACAAAGAGCTGCGGTAGTCCGTAACACATGCAGGATCACTACCGATCAGGATACTCATAGGAACCATGTAACAGAAAGCTCGAGAGGGCTTATAACAGGATGCTCGTAAGAGCTATGGTGTCTCTGTAACATATGCAAGACCACAACCAATCGGGAAACTCATATCATCGAACTTCATTTATTCAAATGGGACTTATTATTTATTGGGGATTATCGGATATGTATTCAATTTTCATATGCATGAAAACTACATAATTCTCATACACGACATTCTATTCAAGCATATAAATGTACAAATTTAGTTACACGAACTTACCTCGTCACTTGTTCGTATACGGAGATCTATTAATCCGATACTTTTTCTTTTCCTTGATCTAACTCTTTATTTGATCTTTCCGGATCTATATAAATGAATTTAACGTCAATTTAATCCATTTCATACTCAATTTAATTCAATTCACATCCTAGGAAAAATTACCATTTTGCCCCTATACTTTTCATTAATTTCAATTTCGTCCCTAGGCTCGGAAAATGAAATTCATGCAATTTAACCCTTATTCCAAGCCTAACCAAAATTTACATATAACATTTACAGCACATATATTTCACAAAAATCAGAAACTTTCTATGAATTTTACATCTTTACAATTTAGTCCCTAAATCACAATTTCATGGAAATGTCCTTTTACAAAAGTTGTTTACTTATCAATAATATTTCATTTTCTACCATAAATTTCAAAATATCAGCATATTCATCCATGGAAAACTTTTAATAATTTGATAACTTTACAAATTAATCCCCCAAATAGATAGATTAGGTTATTCCGATTTCGAAAATATAAAAATTACTAAAAACGAGACAAGATTACTTACCCAAATAGGCTTGCTTGATTTTCTTTCTCTGTCCTAGGGTTTCCATAGAATTTGGGGAAGAAGATGATATAATTTGATGATATTAGATATTTATTTTATATATCATCTTTTATTTATTTCAATTTCCAATTTAGTCCTTTTCTTTTTCTAATTTTCCATGGTTGAATCATCAAAAATATCTACCAACTTTTCTTAATGGTCTTGTAACACCTCTTACCCGTATTCTATGCTAGAACCGGGCACGAGGCATTACCAGAATTAATCTACTTAATCATACAACTTCAGTCCCAACTTGATATTTCTCTTTCATCATCACAACACACCTCATTAAGGACCTACACGACCTTAAACATACCTACGAGGGGTTTCAGAACCCAACCGAAAACTTTTGCGACCTTAACAATTTTCACCTAAACAAGGGACACACGCCCGTGTGAAACGGGGCACGCCCATGTGGGCAGGCCGTGTGGTCACACATGCCTATGTCCCTACCCCGTGTGGGATTTATTTTCATTTCGAACCTACAGGAGTTTTCACATGGCCTAGACATGCACGTGTGCTCCACACGGCCTAGACACGCCTGTGTCCTACCCGTGAATAAAAACTTGGGTATTCTATTTGTGACGTCAGCAACCTTATATGGGTCACACGACCTAGGCACACGCCCGTGTGGCTAGCCCGTGGTCGACACTGACTTACAACACCAACATGCAGGGGACATATGGCCAAGTCACATGCCCATGGGGCTGACCGTGTGTCACACACGGCCTAGACACACGCCCATGTCCTTACCCCGTGTGGACAAGAACAAAGCTATTTGCCAAGCTCCTTTCACCCCTCTAGCTCACACAACATGGATCCATTCAACATATCATCAAACAACTCATATTTTGCAATCTAAACTTCCATGAATGACTATATCTTTTCATAAATGACAAGGTGAGCCATCAACCATGGCAATATACAAAATAGTTTGTCCTAAAAAGGGGCCAACACACTTCTAGCCAAAATAAAAAAATAATCTAACTAGTCTAGCCCCTATACATGCCATACACAAAATCACTAAGTCTAGATATACCGAGGTGAGCTGATAGTGTGGGCAATCTTCTGGTTATCTGCGTATCCCGGCTCGGCTCTTAAACTCTATAAAACAAGGGAAAAGAAAGGGGAGTAATCTTTAAGCTTAGTAAGTTCACATGTAAACAATAAGCATGATGATGATATATATATATATATATATATATTAATCAATGATTTTCATAACAAGTAAGAACAATCCACATTTCATAATCATGCTTACTCATTTCATCTCTTACCATATTTCAACCATATAACAAATATAATGCTCTCATTTATTTGCATACATTCCCTACACTCATCACCACAACATCATATGAAACATATACTTAAATGATTTCTCAATGAACCATTCAGAATAATACCAAACACTTGGTGGTTTCGCACACAACCCACCATTACTTTATAATCGGGCGGTATCGCACATAGCCCACCAATAAGAATGTTTACGGTGGTATCGCACTTAGCCCACCAAATGATAATATAAACGATGATATCGCACACAGCCCATCGTGAATAAGTAATAAGGAAGTATCACACACAGCCCACAAACAAGAATAATTACGGTGATATCGCACATAGCCCACCGATGATTATTACGAATAATATTCCACACTTACCTAACCATTTCAAGGTTCATACGAGAATTACTCATTTTCTATCGAATTCAATCCATCTCAATCATAAATAATCTCATTCATACAATACACCAATAAGTAATAACGTAAGTATTCAAGATGTACCGTTTACACATAAACTTACCTCGGTGCAAAATGTGTTAATTTGCGGTTTAATCCGAAACCTTGCCTTTTTCCCGGTCAAGGTTAATTCCGCGCTCTTCTTGATCTATAACAATAAAATTTACTCATTTAGATCATTCAATAATCATAATGCATCAATTTCTACACTTAGGCAAAAATGACCATTTTGCCCTAGCACTATGGCAAAATTACAATTTTGCTTCTAGGCTCGTAAATCATTTTTCAACACACTTTATCAATAAAGAAGCCTAGCTGAACATTTATTTCTCTTACAACTATTCACAATTCCATCTATTTCATGTATTTATGACACAACTTAATCTTTGCATTCAAGTCCTATTTAGGTGTTTTCATGCTAACACCTTTCACAAAAGTTGTTTCCCATATTCCTAACATTCATTTTCTTCCATAAAAACTCAACTAACAACATAAATACTCTCATGGCAAGTCCCTAGACTTTCAACCATATTGCAAATTGGTCCCCTCATTATCTAGCTTAGCTTTGGGGACCCCCAAAACACAAAAATTATTCAATTAACACCACCAAAAATCACTTACTTGAGTGAGGACAAGTTGCTGAAATTTCAAAGCTTTCAAAACCCTTCTTTGAATGTAAAAATCGGTGGAAGAAGAAAAGAAGAGAAAAATATGATAGCCTTTTCTTATTTTATCATATTTTAGTCAATTAGTCACCAACTATCACCTAATTTGACTAAAATTAATGCTCTTGTCCCCTATGCATCCTATGGCTGGCCATTGCACTCCAAAATGGCCTAATTGCACTTTAAAAACCTCCAAATTACATTCTATAGCTATTAGGTACCCCTACCTTATAAGAGAACTTTCGCACCTTATGCGATTTAGTCCTTTTTCACAATTAAGCATGCTATTGCTAAAACTAAAGCACCAAAATTTCCACATAGCCATATATTAATACCATAACACATAAAATAACATCGAAATAATTTTCCCTATCTTCGATTTAATGGTCTCGAAACCACTGTTTCGACTAGCCTCAAAATCAGGCTGTTACAGGTCTAATTACCATATAAGGACCTCAATTTTTGAATTCCATAATTTAGTCCTTCTAGCTACTAGAATTCAACTTTTACATTTCATGCAATTTGGTCCTTTCTATAATTAAACATGTAATCAGTAAAATTTTCTTATCGAAATTTTCATATGTCTTTCTTATCATGATGTAGACCATGCAATAATATTAAAATAAATTTCTTTTTTACTCGGATTTGTGGTCCCGAAACCACTGTTCCGATTTCACTGAAAACGGGTTATTACAACTCTCCACTCTTAAATAATTTTCATGCTCGAAAATCTTACCAGTAAAGAGGTTTGGATATTGCTTTCTCATGGTATCCTCCGGTTCCCAGGTAACTTCTTCAATCCCATGTCGTTGCCAAAGAACGTTTACTAAAGCTACCTTTTTATTTCTTAATTCTTTTATTTCTCGTGCCAGGATTTTATCGGTTATTCACTGTAAGTCATGTCAGGTTGAATCTCCACTTCTGTCGGAGAGATAATATGTGAAGGATCTGATCGATACCATCGTAACATAGACACATGAAAAACATTGTGAATTTTATCAAGCTCTGGTGGTAATGCCAATTTTTATGCAATAGGTCCCATTCTTTCAATGAATTCATATGGTCCAATAAACCGTGGACTCAATTTTCCTTTACGACCAAACTAGAGAACTTTCTTCCAAGGTGATACTTTCAAGAATACCTTATCACCGACCTGAAATTCTATCTTTTTTCATTTAAGATCAGCATAAGACTTTTGGCGATCAGAGGCTGCTTTTAAACTATCTCAAATCACCTTTATCTTTTCTTCAGTCTCACGGACTAAGTCAACTCCGTGTATCTTTTTCTCACTGAGTTCAGCCCAGTACAATGGAGTTCTACATTTACGACCATATAGAGCCTCGTACGGTGCCATTTTAATACTTGACTAATAGCTATTATTGTATGCAAATTCAATTAAAGGAAAATACTTTTCCCAATTACCTTTGCATTCCAATACACAACACCGAAGCATATATTTTAAAATATGTATCACATATGCAGATTTTCCATTAGTCTGAGGATGGAAAGCGGTGCTGAGAAGTAACTGTGTCCCAGCTTTTTGTATTTTATTCCAGAATTGGGATGTGAATCGAGGATCTCTGTTTGAAATAATGGAGACTGGTACCCCATATAGTCTAACAATCTTAGAAACATATAACTCAACCAATCTGTCTAAGGAGAAATCGGTACGTACAGGAAGAAAGTGTGCGGACTTCGTTAATCTGTTGACAATTACCCAAATGACATCTTTCTTTTTCGAAGATAGAGGTAATCCCGATAGAAAATCCATGGTAATTCTTTCTCATTTCCATTTCGATATTGTAACTGACTGTAATAATCCTGAAGGCACCTGGTGTTCAGATTTAACTTGTTGACAAACCAAACACCTAGATACAAATTCAGAAATATCATGTTTCATTCCCGACCACCAGTACATTTTTTTCAAATCATTGTACATTTTGTTACTCCCCAGATGCACAGGCATAATACCATTATGAGCTTCATTCAAAATCTTCTGTACAAGTTCTGAATTCTGTGGTACACATATTCAACCTCTGAATAATAGACAACCATCAGACCCAATCTGAAATTCTGAATCGAATTTTGACTCATTATACCAATTTAGCTTGTAATTTATCATCACTCTTCTGAGCTTCATAAATCTATTGTAGGAATATTGGTTTAGCTTTTAACTTAGCTAGAATTAAATCGTCATCAGACAAAGATAACCATGTATTCATTGCTCGTAAAGCAAACAGGGATTTTCTACTCATAGCATCCGCAACCACATTGGCTTTCCCCGAATGATAATTAATAACCAGATCATAATCTTTCAATAATTCAAGCTACCTGCACTGTCTCAAGTTCAAGTCTTTTTGAGACATCAGATATTTCAAACTTTTATGATTAGTGAATATATGGCACTTCTCACCTGTAACAATCCGTTTTTAGTCAAATCAGAACAGTGGTTTCGAGACAAAAATTTGAGGTAAAAATATTTATTTTATTATTATTTTAATTTATACAACATGCTAATATGATTGTGTGAAAATTTCGTTAAGAAATTTTATCATTTGCTTGCTCAATTTGATAAAAAGGACTAAATCGCGTAAAATGTAAAACTTGTATTCTATTAGCTAAAGGTATCTAATAGCTATAGAATATTAAAGTAAAGGTCCTTAAGTGGTAATTAGATTATTTATAAAGCTAGTGGACAAAGATGAACATCTTTTAATGGCTTGAAAGGTTATTTGATTAAGGTTAAATAAGTAAATTAGTTATAAATTAATATTAAGTAAAAATAAAACCAACATTTCACTTTGTTCATCTTTCTCCTAACCAAAATTAGCAAGAAGGAAGCCATTAAAATAGCTTCAAGGTTCAACTAGCTATCATCTATGCATGTAAGTGTGATTTTGTTCCGTTTTTAATGATTTCTATATTTTCGGAGCCGTTGTAGCTTAATCTAGCTAGCTCAGGGACTAATCTGCAAAACTGTTAAGGTTTAGGATTTTTTTCCATTGATGAGTCTATATGTATTTTGATTTTTAATGATAAAAAATGTATGGTTGTTGTTAGATAAACAACATTTGTTAAGTGATTTTTAGTAAAATGTCCAAATAGGGATTAAATTGTGAAATGAGTAAATTTCATGGATAAATTGTGAAATAAATTAAAAATATGGGCTTCAGGGACCTAATTGAAATTTGGCTAGCATGGGTATAGGTTGAATTGCATGAATTTGTGTTTTTACGAGATAAGGACTAAATTGTAAAAATGTGAAATATTAGGGGCAAAAATGTAAATTTGCCTTAATGTGTATTTTGGACTAAAATGAATAGAGAGATTATTAAATAAGTTAATTTTGATTACATTTAGATTAAGAAAAGTGAAATACGAATTTAGATCGAGGAAAGAACAAAGTATCGGGTTAATTGACTCGTTTCGTCGTTTTTACAGTCGAGGTAAGTTCGTATGTGTTAAACATTATCATATTTGTGTTTTAAATGCTTTGATATTGCATAAATTGTGAATACGACACTTCGAATAAGTTTGACAATGATTCGGCAAGTGTGAAATCCCAGTTGAACCTTAGGAATAGATTAGGATACAAATGACATGTCATTAAGGGTTATGTGATTTGGATGCTGGTCCGTACGTCCTATCGGTGGCTGAGTCATCCGGCATGTGTTGTGGATACTCATCAGCTCGAGAGTGAGCATTATATGTGATATGTGATTGAGATAGCTTCAGCTATGTATGTGGGACTTAGGGTGCGAGATTCCCGTGTATCTGATAGTATTCTAAATGGTTAAACGGGTAAATTAAGGATAAGGATGAGCATGAGATCAATATGAGTCGGTACAGGTATGTACAAGAACCGTATAAGTATTGAATTGAAGAAACTTGTAAAGTTCATATCAAATCTTGAGAATGAACATGTGAAAGGTTTGTGAATCATTAAGAATTATGTTATATTATGATTAATGCTTAAATTGTGTTTTAATGGTAAGTTAATTTTATTTTATACGAGCTTAGTAAGATTTATAGCTTACTTTGTGTATTTTTTTGTTTTTTATAGTGAAATTAAAGCTAGCTTAGATTTGAGAACTGTCAGAGACTTCATCACACTATCCAACTATCACTTTGGTACATTTGAATCTATGTTTTTGATATATGCCATGTATAGGAACTTTGGTCATTTTGGTATATGTGTTGGTAATGAATTTGGCCATTTGTGTTGGCTTGTAAATGCTAAGTAATTAGTTTTGTATATAGCCATGCGAGTTGGCCTGTTTTTGGTTGTTTTGATCATGTATATATTTGTGTATATGGCTTGTGTTGTAAGTTTGATGATTGATATGTGATGCTTGTTGATAAATGGTATTGTGGATGTCAAATGGTTGATATTTGATAATTTGTATGCTTATGAGTTTAGGCAAAATGATGCACGTTTGAAAGTGTCCATTTAGTTGAATTGTGAATGTGAATTTGGTATAAATGGAATAGCATATTATGATACATGTGTACCTTGTTGTTGTTGGTATTGAAATGGTATGATATATACTTGGTTGAGATTAGATGAATGCCTATATATGCTATGTTTTTGTGCCATTTGGTTTGGTGTAGGTATATGAAAATTGGGTGGCAAAATGGCTTGGTAAATAGCCTATTTTGTCCACACGGGCATGTGTCTCAGCTATGTGTGACACATGGTTAGGTTACACGGCCGTGTGTCCCCTGGTGTGGAATTAGTAATCAAGTCAGTATGCTCCACACAGCCCAGCACACGGGCATGTGACGTGGTCGTGTGGCATAAGTCAGTATACCCTACAGGTTTGGCACGGCCTAGCACATGGCCTGGCACACGGGCGTGTGTGGCCATTTCTTAGGGCACATGGGCTAGCCACACAGGCACGTATGTTGGCCGTGTGACCCAAGTTAGAGAGTTACACAGGGTAGGACACGGGCTGGGACACGGCTATGTGATCCTATTTTGAATGTCCACACGATCTGTGACACTGGCGTGTCTTTGGCCGTGTGAGACACATGACCGGGCCACACGGGCGTGTGTCCCTTGTATTTTGAAAATTTTTCTAAGTGTTCTAAAAATTGTCTGAATTATCAGTTTAGTCCCGAACCATCCCGATTGCAAGTTTTGGGCCTCGTAGGCTCGTATTAGGGACATTATGAATGAATGTGATTGTTTTATATTTGTTATGGAAAAAAAGTATGAGAAATGTTTGTTTAATTGTGTAATAAGTTTGGTAATACTCCATAACCTTATTTTAGCATTGAATACGGGTGAGGGGTGTTACATCACCAAACAGATAATGTCGCCAAATTTTCAATGCCAAAACAATGGCTGCCAATTCTAGATCATGTATCGGGTAGTTCTTTTCGTGTGGTTTTAGCTATCTAAAAGCATAGGCTATCACTTTACCTTCTTGCATCAAGACATAGCCTAAACCATTCAATGATGCATCACTGTAAATTACGAATTCCTTACGCGATTCAGGCTGAACTAGTACGGGTGCTTCAGTCAACAAGGCTTTCAAATTGCCAAAACTCTACTGGCATTTATCATTCCATTCAACTTTCACATCTTTCTGCAACAAATGAGTCATCAGAGAAGCTATCAAAGAAAATCCTTTTACCAATCTCCAGTAATATCTAGCTAATCCCAGAAAACTTCTGACTTCAGACACATTTTTCGGTGATTTCTAGTTAACAATATATGAAATTTTATTTAGGTCAACCCTGATGCCTTCAGCAGATACTATATGTCCAAGAAAACCAACTTCTTGTAGCTAAAACTCACATTTACTAAATTTGGCATACAATTGTTTCTCATGTAGGGTTTGTAACACAATTCTTAAATGAAAAGCATGCTCATTTTCATCTCGAGAATATACCAGGATATCATCAACAAATACCACCACAAATCTGTCTAGATACGGTTTGAAAATTCTATTCATCAGATCCATAAATACTACAGGTGCATTAGTCAAGCCGAACAACATCACAAAAAACTCATAGTGGTCGTACCTGGTTCTAAAGGCTATCTTCGGTACATCTGAGTCTTTTACTCGTAACTGATAGTAACCAGAACGAAGATCAAATACAGTGGCACCTTTTAACTGATCAAACAAGTCATCAATAAGAGGAAATGGATACTTGTTCTTGATTGTAACCTTATTGAGATGCCTGTAATCAATACATAATCTCAACGATCCATCTTTCTTTTTAACAAATAAAACCGATGCACCCCAAGGTGAAAAACTAGGTCGAGCAAAGCCTTTATTAGTTAGTTCTTGTAACTGCATTTTCAACTCTTTTAATTCGGTAGGAGCCAATCAGTAGGGTGCTTGAAACACCCCAAACCCGGCCCATGAGCCTTGACCGGATCTGGTATGTTCCTGGAGAAAACGTTTCAAATACTTATTTGTTACCTTGGAAAGTTTGGGTGTTTTTGAAGAAAATATGATTTGTGTTGGGTTCAAATTGAAAAGTCTAGGTTTTAATAAAACTTTATTTTCGTACTTGTAAGCAATAAGTTAAAAGTATTGTTGAGTTTTTACAGTTTAGCATGAATTGAAAATCATTTGTGTTGAGGTGTCAAAACATTTGGAATTTCTTTTTTAAAAAAATTACTTAATGTTTGATTTGATTTAAATCGTCTCATACTTAAACAAATAAAACGCATGCATAAACAGTCTAGTAGTAATGGCCTTATTACATCAGAACAAAACCCGAAATAAATTTCAAAACTTAAATATAAAATAAAGTCTCAATAAAATAACTTTAAGCTGAGCATGGCCACCACCCAAGTTCCTGCCGACCCGGTCCATCTACTGAGCGTCACCTGAAAAATATCCCACAACGGGGTGAGTCAAACAGACTCAGTGTATAACCACCAACACTAAGTCCCAACGATTTAGGCATAACAGATCATACATATACACATAGCAATTAAATTTAATGATGCAATCCCGAACCCAAACCTAGATACCATCCGCTACACATCATCCGTACCAACCATCACACCGTGGGGACTACTAAGTCGACCCTCCATCCGCTACACATCATCGAAGGCAGTCGCTGCAGACGACATGCTTATCGCCCTTATATATATATTGTGGCATAGCCACCAGATAATAATATTTTGTGACATAAGTCACCACATTCAGATTACGTGACATAAGTCACCACATTCAGATATTGTGGTATTAAACCACCAGATCACTTCCCCTTTTCATATCACCCATATGCCCCATGTCATACAAATTATGCAAATCATGCCTTATGCCTTATTCACATTCTTATCAATATTCACATATGTGCCATATTCCAACTACCCATATCACTTATTAACATAATGTTAAGATTACGTACCTGAGTACTTTGTACCATTACATGGTACCTTTGGCCACATTTCACATTGTTATAAACACATATATTAGAACATTACCATAAATCTATCAAGATCTAGTGTGGGGTACACACCTGATTTATTTAGCGAGTTCACTGAAATCCCGAAAGTCCCAATCAAATGCTCTAGATCTTAGTTCCTACATTCGGCCAATACTTAATATTTTAGAAAAAGCCTATTCGGCTATAAAATCAAATCCCAGAGGATTTATTGCAACCAAAATCTTACCTTGTTGCCGATTTGATTACTAATCAAATCCCGAAACTTTGTGACACTTCTTCCTTGCAATCAGCCAATACTAGATCACTTGACTTGGTTAGTTTCGGCTTTTGAACAAATAAGAAACAGATCTAAGTCACTAAATAGGGCCTTGGCCGAATATCACCTGTACTTACCTTGTGAGTCTAAATCCCGAAAACAGTCACTTGGCTCTGGAGATGTCGAAATACCTACAAGCCTTATGTTAGATTTAATTCTAACATTTATTGAACTAACGCAAATGGCCTTTGGCCTAGTATCATACTTCCCTTACCTTGGATTTTGAAATCTCGGATACTCCCCCTAGAAGTCAGCTACAATGGAAGTCCCGAAAGAATCCTTCATGGTTTCGGCCAAAGACATAAAGGGATTAGTTTCCAACTTTTGACTAAAGAAAAAGAAAGAAAACGATCCATAGTTGATCCTTACCCTCAATACAGAAGTCGACAACACCCTTGCTTGAAGCCCCAAAGAAATTCAGCTATGAAGACTAGATAGTGATCAAAAGGTTTTGACTTTTGGGGTTTAATGGACAATCGGCTAGGGGTTATTGGTATATTCGGCTTTTGATTGAGTTTGCAAAAGAAGAAGAAGGTTGATGATGGAGATTCGACTAGAACACAGGGTATTTCGGTTTTGACAAAATGAAAGAGAAGAGAGGATATTTGCTAGAGAATTCGGCAGAGGCACAAATGAGAAGAAAAGAAGCAAATGGCCTCACTCCCCTCCCTTTTGTCGAAATTATCACCCCTAGATCCCCCTATTCGGCCAACTCTTCTTCCCCCTATCTCATCCCTTCCTTTTCTCCTATTTTCTCTCTTCCTCATCTATTCAAAAATAATTAAAATAAATCATCATTTATCTTCCACTTTAGCCAAAATTTTTAAAGGATTTGACCACATCCTAAACTCATCCATCTAGTCCCCCCTGCCGCCCACCTCAGCTTCCAATGCCGAAAAATAAAAACTCTCTTTTTGCTTCCCTTGTGGCTCGAACCCAAGCCTTGCATCCATGCTTATGGCGTCACTTACTAAGGCTTTAAGTGGCACCTTGTAGCCACTTTACCAAGCTGATTTTTATGTCAAATCTCCCCTACTATTTCTCTTAAGGCCTATCAGGCTTAGCTCCCTCTTAGAATTTTAAAATCAAATAATTTCTAAGGCATTCACCTACACACTAAGGTTCACAAAATTCATAATACACATTCACAACACACATAGGCATGCTATTTCATACTTTTAAGCAAAAATGCACAAGCCCTAATTCTCGGATATTACAGTGCTATAGATATCGATGTGTCCCTGGAACAATATCTATAGAAAATTCTACTTCTCTAACAGGTGGTAAACCAGGTAATTCTTTTGGAAACACATCAGAACATTCAGAAACAACTGGCACTGACTTAATGTACCAGGAATAACATCAGGCGCTGAAGCATCCTCACGTGCACGTATAGCATATGTTCTGGCTGGTGCTCGTGTTTCAAATTTAGCAGTTAAATCTTTTCTTGTACCTCGACTATTACTCATATTATTGGGGTTATGAGGTCGTCTACCTCTCGAGGCAGTGTTGCTTGGTCTTGAAGCCTGGACTGTATCTTTTTCAATCCATTCTAGACAATCTTTAAGATAGTGGTCGAGAGAACCACATCTATAGCAGGCTCCGTTTCTCATACGACACTCTCCGAAATGAAATTTATTACAATGCTTGCATTTAGATTTGGAATTCCCGACACTTCTATCACTTGCTACTGATAGGGCCAGAGATCTCGGGTTAGAGCGTTGAGAGCCTCGGTCTTTCCCAGAATACCCCACAGATGAGACAGAATGATCATGATATTTCTTTGATTTCTTTGAAGCTGATGATTGTGACTTGCCCATAAGCCTTTTACTTGAAGTTTGGGCTTCCATCTCTGCCTGCCTATTTTCTTTATTCAATTCTTCAGCTTTATGTGCTCGGTAAACTAATACAACAAATTCTTTTAGTTCCAAAATCCCAACTAATAGCTTGATATCCTCATTCAATCCTTCTTCAAAATGTTTACACATAGCAACTTCGGTCGGAATAAATTCTCTGGCGTATTTACTTAACCGAACAAATTCTCCTTTATACTCAGACATTGTCATATTTCCCTGTTTAAGCTCTAAAAATTCCTTCTTTTTCTGATCAAGGAATCTCTTACTAATATACTTATTTTTGAATTATGTTTGGAAAAATTCCCATGTAACCTTTTCCCTTGGTACTACTGAAATCAAAGTATTCCATCACTGATAGGCTGAGTCTTTTAGCAAAGATACAACACATTTTAGACATTCTTCAGGTGTACAAGACAATTCATCCAAAACCCTGATGGTATTTTCTAGCCAAAATTTAGCCCTTTCCGGATCATTATCGGCAGTAGCCCTGAATTCTTCTACCCCATATTTTCAAATTTTATCTATTGGAGGCTTACCAGTTCTAACAGGTTCAGCACCTTGTGGCATCTCTAGAAATGGTTGAGGAACAGGAGGGGGAGGTTGTTGTACAACAGGATTTGTTCTTAAGAATTTTGTGAACAACTCATTCATCATTTAAAAAAAGGCTTCTTTAGCCTCATCACCTTGACCTTCAGATACGAGCCTTCTACTACTACAAGATGCAGCTCTTTGAACTGAAGCTAGAGCATTGCTCTCAACTTCCTCGGATTCAGCCCTAGCTCGATCGGACGATATTACTATATGAAAACCACATTTAAAATGGTTAGGAGGTATCACACTATCACAAATTATATAATGGCATCTATAACTAAACTCGTACTTGCTACGTTAGTCCGAGAATCGACTAAACTGTAGCTCCGATACCAATAAATGTAACACCCCTAACCCGTATCCGTCGCCAAAACAAGGTTACAAAGCGTTACCAAAGTTTACAGATCAATTACAATTAATTGATTTCTTTTTCTATCTATATCTGAAACAAATCATAATTCAATCACGTTATCCCTTAAATGGACCCTTGAGGTCCTATTTATACATTAGGAACAGGTCGGGACTAAACCGGAAACTCAGAGAATTTTTCACAAAATTTCGAAAAATTTCCTAAATGCAGGAGACACACGCCCATGTGGGTAAGCCGTATGGCTCACAAGACCAAATGACACACCCGTGTCTCAGGCCATGTCGGCATTCGATGTGAGGCACACAGCTGTGTCCTAGCCCATTTACATGCCCATGTCCAGCCAATGTCTCAGACAATTTAATTCTCAAAAATTAGGTGCAGGATTCACATGGCCAAGTCACACGCTGGTGTGCTAGGCCATGTGTCACACACGGTTGAGACACACGCCCGTGTCTCTACCAGTGTGAACAATTCTAAGCATTCTATTTCTAATTTTTAAGATGCATGGGACACACGGCCAAACCATACGCTCGTGAGCATGGCCGTGTGTCACACAGGGTTGAGATACACGCCCGTGTGTCTACCTGCGTGGATGAAAATAGGCCATTTTCATGGCCACTTTTCTCACCCAAATTGTCTTCAACCTATATTAATACTTGCATACATATACCAATTAATCCAAGACATTGAAACCAAGCCAACATTAACATTATACATGATATATCATGTATTCAAACTTACCTTTTTAAAAACATATATGTTTACCATCCTTCAATCTAACCATACCAAGCATACATATATTAACCATGCTATAACCTCATATATATATTCACCAAAAATACCATCACTAGCCATTCCAAAGGCTAGATTACAAACAACCATTTACATGCCAACATTGGCCAAGTTATCCTATACATGCCATTATACCAAAATAAGTTTGCTATTTATACTAAAATGAGCTAAAGGATAGTGTGATGATGCTTCGATCGATTCCAACATTTACGAGCTTTCGAGCACTATAAAGTAGAGAAAAAGAAAACCAAGTAAGCATCTCAAATGCTTAGTAAGTTCTGTAACGACCCGAATTTGGGCCTAGTAGAATTGGGCTTATTGGGCCTTGACCAGGGGAGCGTTTAAAATTTTTGAGAACAAGAGAATGACACTAATGCAAGTTGGACCTATTAGGTGAGTGATTTTGGAAGGTTAGGGGGCTTCTATAAAGTCCCAGGATCAAACTTGGGTTTTGGTTTTAGGTGAATAAAACCCTGGGAGTTAGTAAGTAGGCTTTAAAAATAAAATGTGGAGAAAAATGACACAAAAAAGGTTGTGGTCTTGTGGCAAATGACGCCACATAAGAGACAAAGGAATGACGCCATAAGAAAGCAAGGGGTCCAAGTTTCAAGTCTTGGCGCTTGCATTTCATTTTGATTTATTTTCAAGTGAACTTAGACTTTAGCCCATAGATTTATATTTAGTTGCGCATGATTTTAGACATAAGAGGAGCTTGTGGCCTAGTGGCTAGCGGCGTGGATTAAGTTATAGGGGAGCCTGAGTTCGAATCCCATCCAAGCAAAAAGGGATATTTATTTTGCTAAGTTGGGATGGCCAGGGTTTGTGTTGGAATTAAACTCTGCTGAAGAAGGGATCCCACATCGGGAAGTTAGCAAGAGGGAAGGTGAGAAGCTGGCTTTAAATAGAGCAATCTGTGAGGAGAGTAAGTATACCTAGGTTGGCGTTTGGGCATAGGAGTGTTTGGAGCACGGATCAACTCCAGATTCCTATCAGGTGTGTATTTCGCCCTACTCTAGCTATAGAGCGGTAAATGCCGAAAGCCGGTCACACAGTGATGGTAGCCACATGAGCGTGCGAGCGTACGTGTGGGAGCTTCGACACGATAGTTGAGGCCTTCATAAGTGTTCTCATGAGTCTAGGCTGCCTTGGGCCAAGTGGGCCCGTGGGCCCACATGAATAAATAGTATGATTGTGTAGTAGATATTAAATTGGTCTAGGTGAATCTCATATCTATGGCTAGATTTGGGCTAAATGGGCCACACGAGTGTGTGGGCCCATTTGGGCCGAGAATGGGCTCTAGGCCCAATCGCATTATTATTTATGTTTAGAATACCTTAATGTACGAAATTACTAAAATACCCCTGATTTGTGAAATACCCCTGTAGGGTAGAATTACCGAATTACCCCTGTAGGGTAGGATTATTGAAATACCCCTAGAGGGTAAATTACCAAAATACCCCTAGAGGGTAAAATTATCGAAATATCCCCAAAGGGGTGAGAATTATCGTTATACCCTCGACTGTGGTTAAATATCATGTATGTGATTTATATATATATATATATATATATATATATATATGTTTTTAAATGTTTTACACTGCATTCATACCATGTTGCATGGGTTGGGCTTGATGATTGGAGGAAATGCTATTTTAAGTGGCTCTGCCACATACCGTTTTAGTGGCTATGCCACATATCGTTTTGGTGGCTCAGCCACATATACCGTGACTAGCAGCTTGACTGCAATATTAGTGCGTTTGGCGGGGTGGGTTGACTTGATCCTCACATGGTGCGATTGGTTGGTACGGGTTGTGTGATGGTTGGATTGGGTTGGGCTGCATTTTTGTTTTCATTATCATGATTATAGGGCTTAGGCCCAGACCGATACCGTAAGGGCTCAGGCCCGGTTAGTGACCGTTATAGGGGATTACACACTGAGTTCTCGTAACTCACCCCCTTTCTTTTAACCATGCAGGTAATCCCCAGCGTTAGAGGATTTGGAGCTGCAGAGGACTCGGAGGTGGCCATACGTCGGATTTGCTTCTTATAAAACTTAGTAAAGTCAGTTTTAATTTATTTTATGTTATTATTTTGGGGTTAATATTTTGTGTAATAAGGCCATCGAATTTTTCTTTTAAACTTTCGTTTGGTAATTTTGCTAGTTAATAACTGTTAATCGGTTAATCACGGATTTTTTTAAAAACAATAACAACCGTTTTCAAAATATCATGTTTCCACAATTCATTAAGTCAGATTTCTCCAATAAACGAGTTTTCCTCAAAAATAATAACATATTTACAAAAGTACACTTGAAGTAAATCTTGTTTTTACAAACAACGAAATTCGGAGTTTCAAAAAGGTTGCAAAGTTTTTAACGAACGAATATCTTTTAAACAACCTTTTGATGTGATATGCTAGATCCGGTCATAACATCTAGGCTGGGTTTGGGGTGTTACATTTAATGGTATCAGAGCCCGGTTGCAAAATTTGGCTGTGGAATGGGTTTAAATTTTTTTTTCCAAAATCTGTTTAACCTTTGGTTTAGAAAAGTGATAGTGTTACTAAAAGTATGGCACACCGAGTCTCCGGCACCAAATCCGTAAGTTTCTTGATCTTAAACTTTGTTATATGCTGAAATGACTGTATATTTTGTATTTATTTTGTGTGCGTTTTGTTTGGATGTGATGTTTGAATATAGAAATTGTATGCATGTGTGATAAATATCTGTTTGTTTCGTGGTTAGATGGTTAATTGTGTGTAAGAGGTTTCAAGATTAAGTTAGAAATGTTGTAGTGTTCTTGGGATGAGAGTGCACAGCGAAAGCATAGTGGGGTAACCTGTGTTGTGCGGCTATTATATAGTTGGAAATTTCGAGGACTAAATTTCTTTAAGGGGGAAGATTTGTAACGACCCGAATTTGGGCCTAGTAGAATTGGGCTTATTAGGCCTTGACCAGGGGAGCATTTAAAATTTTTGAGAACAAGAGAACGACACTAATGCAAGTTGGACCTATTATGTGAGTTATTTTGGAAGGTTAGGGGGCTTCTATGAAGTCCCGGGATCAAACTTGGGCTTTAGGAAAATTTTGGTTTTAGGTGAATAAAACCCTGGGAGTTAGTAAGTAGACTTTAAGAATTAAATGTGGAGAAAAATGATACAAAAAGAGTTGTGGTCTAGTGGCAAATGACACCACATAAGAGACAAGGGAATGACGCCACAAGGAAGCAAGGGGTCCAAGGTTCAAGTCTTGGCGCTTGCATTTCATTTTGATTTATTTTTAAGTGAACTTAGACTTTGGCCCATAGATTTATATTTAGTTGAGCATGATTTTAGACACAAGAGGAACTTGTGGCCTAGTGGCTAGTGGTGTGGATTAAGTTATAGGGGAGCCTGAGTTCGAATCCCATCGCAAGTAAAAATGGATATTTATTTTGCTAAGTTGGGACAGCCAGAGTTTGTGTTGGAATTAAACTCTGCTGAAGGAGGGATCCCACATAGGGAAGTTAGCAAGAGGAAAGGTGAGAAGCTGGCTTTAAATAGAGCACAATCTATGAGGAGAGTAAGCATACCTGAGTTGGTGTTTGGGCATAGGAGTGTTCGGAACGCGGATCAACTCTAGATTCCTATCAAGTGTGTATTTCGCCCTACTCTAGCTGTAGAGCGGAAAATGCCAAAAGCCGGTCACACGATGATGGTAGCCACACGAGCGTGCGAGCGCACGTGTGGGAGCTTCAACGTGATAGTTGAGGCCCTCATGAGTGTTCTCATGAGTCTAGGTTGCCTTGGGACAAGTGGGCCTGTGGGCCCATATGAATAAATTGTATGATTGCGTAGTAGATATTGAACTGGTCTAGGTGAATCTCATATTTGTGGCTAGATCTGGGCGAAATGGGCCACACGAGCATGTGGGCCCATTTGGGCCAAGAATGGGCCCTAGGCTCAATCGCATCGTTATCTCTATTTAGAATACCTTGATGTACGAAATTACTGAAATACCCCTAATTTGTGAAATACCCCTGTAGGATAGAATTACTGAATTACCCCTGTAGGGTAGGATTATCGAAATACCCCTAGAGGGTAAATTACCAAAATACCCCCAAAGGGGTGAGAATTACCGTTATACCCTCGATTGTGGTTAAATATCGTGTGTGTGATTTATATATATATGTTTTTAAATGTTTTACACTGCATTCATACCATGTTGCATGGGTTGGGCTTGATGATTGGAGGAAGTGTTGTTTTAAGTGGCTCTGCCACATACCGTTTTAGTGGCTATGCCACATATCATTTTGGTGGCTCAGCCACATATACCGTGATTAGCAGCTTGACTACAATATTGGTGCATTTGGCGGGGTGGGTTGACTTGATCCCCACATGGTGCGATTGGTTGGTACGAGTGGTGTGATGGTTGGATTGGGTTGGGCTGCATTTTTGTTTGCATTATCATGATTATAGGGCTTAGGCCTAGACTGATATCGTGAGGGCTCAGGTCCAGATAGTGACCGTTATAGGGGATTACACACTGATTTCTCGTAACTCACCCCCTTTCTTTTAACCATGCAGGTAATCCCTAGCGTTAGAGGATTTGGAGCTGCGGAAGACTCGGAGGTGGCCATACGTCAGATTTGCTTCTTATGAAACTTAGTAAAGTCAGTTTTAATTTATTTTATGTTACTATTTGGGGTTAATATTTTGTGTAATAAGGCCATCGGATTTTTCTTTTAAACTTTTGTTTGGTAATTTTGCTAGCTAATAACTGTTAATCGGTTAATCACGGATTTTTTTTAAAAACAATAACAACCATTTTCAAAATATCATGTTTCCGCAATTCATTAAGTCAGATTTCTGCAATAAACGAGTTTTCCTAAAAAATAATTACATCTTTACAAAAGTACACTTGAAGCAAATCTTGTTTTTACAAACAATGAAATTTAGAGTTTCAGAAAGGGTGCAAAGTTTTTAATGAACGAATAGCTTTTAAACAACCTTTTGATGTGACATGCTAGATCCGACCATAATGTCTAGGACGGGTTTGGGGTGTTACAAGTTCGTATAACAAGAATTTAACTTACCAATTATGTACATTCAAAATAAGTGTACAAACATACACCCAATTCATTATAGCCATTTGCCTAAACACATGATCTCAAGAAACTTGTTAGTCATGTATATCATGTAAACATAAAAAATCAAGGATGAGCTCATTATGTAATAACTTTCATAAACATGTGCTTTTCATATCATATTTCTATATAACATGTGCATTTCTATAACCAATCATCTTAAGTTCAATTTAATCATGTCAGAACTCTTCCCATTGAATTTATTTGAAATATCGATGGATATGCTTATATAGTACACTTAAAGTGTACAAAACTAAAAATCTGGCAATTCATATCCAGGGGTACCCATTAGGGCACATAATCAGGAAGCACTCTCTCCAGCCATATAACAGTATGCTCATGTGAGCCATGTAACAGGAAGCTTATCTGGGCTAAATCAGGAAACTCATAAGAGTTTAAAATAGGAAGCTCACTGAGCTTAACAGGTAACTCCGAAGAGTTATTATAAGGGAGCTTCGGATAGCCATATAACAGGATGTTCAAGCGAGCCATGTCAGGAAGCTCACAAAGAGCCTATATCAGGACGCTCATAAAGAGTTGCATTTGTGCCCACAATACATGTAGGATCATAACCGATCGTATAATAGGACGCTCACAAAGAGCTGCAGTAGTCTGCAACACATGCAGGACCACTACCGATCAGGATGCTCATAGGAACCATGTAACAGGAAGCTCGAGAGGGCTTATAACAGGATGCTCGTAAGAGCTATGGTGTGTCTGCAACATATGCAAGACCGCAACCAATCGGGAAACTCGTATCCATCGAACTTCATTTATTAAAACGGGACTTATCATTTATCAGGCATTATCGGATATGTATTCCATTTTCATATGCATGAAAACTACATAATTCTCATACACGACATTCAATTCAAGCATATAAATGTACAAATTTAGTTACACGAACTTACCTCGTCACTTGTTCGTATACGAAGATCTACTAATCGATACTTTTTCTTTTCCTTGATCTAACTCTTTATTTGATCTTTCCGGATCTATATAAATGAATTTAATGCCAATTTAATCCATTTCATACTCAATTTAATTCAATTCACATCCTAGGCAAAATTACCATTTTGGCCCTATACTTTTCATTAATTCCATTTTCGTCTCTAGGCTCGGAAAATGAAATTCATGCAATTTAACCCTTATTTGAAGCCTAACCAAAATTTACATATAACATTTACAGCACATATATTTCACAAAAATCAGAAATTTTCCATGAATTGTACATCTTTACAATTTAGTCCCTAAACCACAATTTCATGGAAATTTCCTTTACAAAAGTCGTTTACTTATTAATAATCTTTCATTTTCTACCTTAAATTTCAAAATTTTAGCATATTCATCCATGGAAAACTTTTAATAATTTGATACTTTTTCAAATTAATCTCCAAAATAAATAGATTAGGTTATTTCGATCTCAAGAATATAAAAACTACTAAAAACAGGACAAGATTACTTACCCAACTAGGCTTGCTTGATTTTCTTTCTCTTTCCTAGGGTTTCCATAGAATTTTGGGAAGAAGATGATATAACTTGACGATATTAGATATTTATTTTATTTATCATCTTTTATTTATTTCAATTTACAATTTAGTCATTTTCTTTTTCTAATTTTCTATGGTTGAATCATCAAAAATATCTACTAATTTTTCTTAATGGTCTAATTCCATATATGGACCTCAATTTTTGAATTCCATAGCTATTTGATCCTTCTAGCTACTAGAATTCAACTTTTTCATTTCATGCAATTCGGTCCTTTCTATAATTAAACATGTAATCGGTAAAATTTTCTTATCGAAATTTTCATACGTCTTTTCTATCATGATGCAGACCATGCAATAATATTAAAATAAAATTTATTTTTGACTTGGATTTGTGGTCTCTAAACCACTGTTCCGATTTCACTGAGGGCTGTTACATAAAAAATATTTAAAATTTATATTTTATATATCAAAGTATTAATAATGAGCCAATAATAAATTATTTTCTTTTATATCCTTACTAAAAAAATTAATATTAATGAATTTAAACATTATATAAATACATATTTTATATCATAACTTCACGTCTAAAGTAAACGTTTTATTTATCAAAAGTAGTTTTTGATAGAAAACTAAACACTTTTAAACTAAATTCTTTGAAGTATTCGTCCTCTTTTGTAATATCGTCGTTCCGAATTGTGCCGTAAAATAAAACAATTTGCTCTTTACTTTAACATAAATGTACTAGGTTTGTCTATTTCTTAAACAGAGATCAAAATACAATAAAACTCGTAATATAAGAGCCTCCATGTAGGCAATCTCACTACTAGTAATGAAAGCTTTCCATGGCCCAGTTTTACAAGCTGATCCAATGTTAGACTTTATGCCTATACCTGTTACCAAGTTCTATACTAAGTAAAAATTGTCCTCAATAAAGAAAAGGTACAACCCTTATTTTCCTTTATTAGCAAATTCCTTGAAAAAACAAAGAGAGCCTCTAAAAAAATTATAGGCAAATCAAAGGTACTTCACCTCTATTAAACAAGGAATGACTAAAACAATTATCACTTTTTTTTCACTTTATACTTTTTTAAAATGAAAAACCATTGACTTAAAAGGGAAGATGACATTAACAACAAATTAAAACTTCACAAATCTTTTTTAAGTCTACATACTCTTACCAAAATGAGCTTTTCTTTTAAGCTCTCAAGGCTTGAATGCCAAAGCAAGTCTGACTTAGGGGCTTTTAACGATGGACTTTGTATCCACCTCTCCAAAAATGGTAAAGAGGGATTTTGAGCGCCACTCGTGCTGAATGAGTGCACTTGCTTTGCTGGTATTGTTCACCCGTGCCTTGTTGTGGTTAATGGATCCAATGCATGTTGTGTACCCACAGTGATAGTGTTCACATTGGTAGAGAAGCTATGGGTCACCTCAGCACCAACAACAGTGTTGGTCGATGGATTCACAATATGACAGCAAGATGCGTTAACTGAATCACCCTTTTCATTCCTGCCTTGACAAACAAGGTATTAAAATTGAGATTATATCATTTGGAATGTTCAGCTATAGATAGGTATATAGAACATAACCATATGCAAAGCCTGTAATAGCTCATTTTCAATGAAGTCAGAAATAGTGATTTCGGGACCACAATTCCAATGAGTGAGTTATTATTTTAATTTTTATAGGATTATATTAAGGTCGTATTAAAATTTCATGAAGAAATTTTGATGTTTGCATGATTAATTAAGTAAAAAAGACTAAATCGTAAAAAGTGTAAAGGTTGAGTTCTATTAGCTAAAGGGGCCTAATGGCTGTGAAATCTTAAACTAAAGGACTTTAATGGTAAATAGACCATTTAATGAGTTAGTGGATAATTATGGATTAGGTTTTATTGAAATTTTGATAGTTTTTAAAGGGTAAAAAGGTAATTTGGTAAATAAACCTAAAATAAACTAAAATAAACCTAAAATAAACCCCATTTTTCATTTGCTTGGTTGAATTTCACCATTGAAGAGGGGAAGAGCTTTGGTTTTGTGTTTTTCTTGCATGGTATACATTCAAGCCCCGCTTTTAATGATTTTTATGTTTTTGAGTTCGTTTTAACATAATTTAACTAGCTCGGGGGTTAATTTGCAAAAATGTTAAAATTTGAGGGACTTGCCATGATTTTTTTTGGTTAGGTTTTGATGTTAATTGTTAAATTATGAATCTTTGTTGAAAAATAAACAAGTTTTGTTGATAATTATGGAAATAAGGATTAAATTGTTAAATGTATAAATTCTAGGGTTTTATTGTGAATTGTTGATAATTATGAGTTTCTTTAAGGTCCATTGTAACATGGGTTAAGTTTAATTTAGGTTTAAAAGGTTATATTTCAAGTTGTGAGTTTAAGAACTAAATTGTGAAAAGTTAAAATGTTAGGGGCAAATTGATAATTTTGCATAAATATGAAATATGGATTAAATTGAATACTAGAAGTACTTAATTGATTGAAACTATCCATTTAGACCAAGATAAACCACGTTCAGACTTAATCGAGGAAAAGCTAAAGCTTCGGTTACTTCTACACCCTAAGTATCAAGGTAAGTTCGTGTGAACTACGATCATTTTAATATTAGCCAAGTTAACTATTTATTATTTTGTTTAAGTATAATTGAATTTGAATATATATGTATCAAAGCTATAATGAATTGATGGATAATAAGTCTCAATTGAACCTTAAGAATTCTTAGGATACAAATGACATGCCATTAGGGATTTCATGTTTCGGGTGCTGGTCTTGAATGTCCTACTGATGGCTAAGGTCCTGCATTTGTTGCGAATTCTCCACAGCTCACCTAAATAGCATCGTGTAGCTTACATTCCGACCCACAACTCTTTCACAGCTCGTGTGAGCAATGATGTAAAGGAAATGTTATGGTTATATGTAAAGGCACATTATGTGTGAGCTTTCCCGAGTATCCAATGTAATTCTAGATGGTTCAACGGGTAAGAAAAGGAATATGAAATGGTAAGTGTGCAAATGGAATGAATCATCATCTCATGGTAATGTTGATGAATTAAATGTTATGTTTATATATGGTAAACTTCATATATTATGGTTGATCTCATATGTATCATGAACAAGTATACTAACTTGTGAGTTTGATGATGTTGTATAGGCTTTTACAAAGCTTTTGGCATTGGTAATGGTTTATACTTATTTTATGAATTGTATTTTTGAAATGGTAAGTTATGTTTTAAGTTTATACGAGCTTACTAAGTACTCGTTGCTTATGTAGTTGTTTTCCTTTGTTTTATAGAGAGGCTTGATTTGGTCGGAAGCTCGTCAGAGACTTATCACACTATCCAGCAAATATTTCGGTAGTTTTTGAATATTTTGGCCAAGGTTAATAATGGCATGTACAGGTTGTTTTGTAATGGTATTTAATGAGTGTGTTAATGTAAGTTTTGGTAAGTTTAAGCCTTGAAGTTATGTTTGATTTGGTGAACTATAATCTCTTACCAAACCATGTTATTTTGGTCACTTTTAAGTATATGTATATAAGTTTCTTTTGGTATGTTTGTAATGGTTCGATAATGGTCATTTGTGATATGTTTTGGTAGGTAATTGAACTAGGTTGTAATGCTTGAAATAAGGTAATGTTGACTTGTTTTGGTATGTAATGTTTTGGTATATTTCTGGTGCCTTTGAATGACATATTGATTAGGTGATTTAGGATGTTTGAAATGGTATGTTTATGAATGTTTGAATGGTATTTAGGTCCCTTGAAAGTGTGCACAATTGGATTGTATATTTATACATAGTTCGGTTATGAAATGGCTTGATTTTAGGTGAATTTTGGGTTCACACGGGCTGTCACATGGCCATGTGACACACACGTCTTGGTGACATGCTCGTGTGTCCCTTGTTCGAAAGTTACACGGCCTAGGGTGATTCCACACGGCCTGGCCACACGGTCGTGTGACCTCTATTTCCAATTTTTGCAACTTTTTTCCTAAACTTTTCGTTTTGTTTCAAATTAGTCCCGAATTGCCTCAAAGCTATTTTTAGGGCCTCGAGGGCTCGATTTAGGGACAAAATGCATGTAATTGAATGGATTATGATATGTTTAGTTTATTTAAATGTTAAGATGTTAAATGTTTCTAATTGTATGGTAATGCTCTGTAATCCTAATCTAGCGACGAAGATAGGTTAGGGGGTGTTACAGAGCCAAAGAAGCAATGAGGTCTAGATTGGTGAAGCTTAATCTCGCGTTGCATTTGGCGAAATTCCCAATCTTTGTGTCGAATGAGATATCGGTACCTAGTGTAAGAACATTTGTTCCAAGCACATCTGAGAAGTTAACTATCAGGTTGGCAGTCAATCCAATGCTTGAGCTTATCCCAGCATACTCATGCAAATATTGGAGTTCAATCTGGTATACACAAAAGCGAAAAAACAGACATGTCCAACAACATCTCAAAACAGACATAAGGATTCATGACCTTCAACTTAAAATCCTCAACACATGGTATTTTCTCCGGTTGGCCATACACAGTTGCAAAGGATAAGAATACCATTTGCTTCGTAGAAAAACCTGTGAATACATATAACACCAAATAAAAAGAAGAATAAGGAAGCAGTCGCATTTTCTAGTCGTGTTCGTGTTTACTAACACCTAAAAACTTTGGTGGAATTGAAGCAGTACAAGCAAAAACTATTATTTTTAAAATATTCCTTAGATAAAATTATAGTGATAAAAATGACCTTCTTCAAAGACTCGAACAACTAGGAATAACTCAAAGGAATTCTAGAAATTATACTAATTTAAAATCTTCCTTAGATAAGTTGAAATGCAACTATGAAACCAAAAAGATACCATACAGAGGACAAAAAAGAGTTTTAAAGACATTCTCTTACCTTTTTGCAATTATATTTGGCCATTATCTCATACATATTGATAGTACCAATCAAATTATTGTCAAAATACTGAAGAGGGTTATCGACACTCTCCCCAATAGCCTTAAGGCCAGCAAAATGTATGATAGCATCAAACCTAAGCCAATTTTTACTGGTGAAATCCAATTCAACACTAGTCAATTTACATTCATTTAAGTCATTTGCAAGCATAATCCCAAATGAAACTGTAAAATGAAAATAAATTAATGGACCATTGTGATGCAAACAATCAAAACAAAAAAAAGATTGTGTATATATTCAGTTGGTAGTACTTTGTTTTAGAGAAAGGCTTGTCCAAGTCATCCATGTTCCTCAAATCACCCTGCAACCAAACAAAACCAAAAATCTATATGAAAAAGCTTTAATCCCATCATAGATCTTAAGACAAATAAAACCAAAAATAAATGTATGATCATTATAATACAATGATACATACAGTAAAGGTTCCATCTTTGGAGTAAAAGATGAAAATATTTTGCTTACCAAGTTGAACTGGAGTTTCTTAGAGAGTTCAAGACCCACTAATTCCTTAACCCTATCAACAACTACAATAATAGAGTTATCAAGATTTTCAATAATTGACACTTTAAAACCTTCATTGGTCGTCACTTTCAACAGCCTTACTACCGATTTCAATCGCAAAGAAGCACTTGGTCGTCACTTTTGCTTGCAACTCTACAACCAAAAGTGAAGAAAAAAAAGTGAAAGGAAGTGAAAACATGGTCCATGGAACTAATTAAAACAAAAAACAAAGCAGCTATTGCTTTCACTAAATTATATATATAATATTTACCATCACCTAATTCATCAAACTGCAAATACAAGCTAGAACCAAATCAAGAGATGAAAATTAAAAGAAATTTACCTATTAGAAAAGAGCATTCTAGCACAAACTGTAACAGCCCAATTTTGGGGCTAGTCGGAACAGTGGTTTCGGAACCACTAATCCGAGGTTGAAGAAAATTATTTTGATATTATTTTATGTGTCATAGCATGTTTATAAGGATGTATGAAAAGTTTGGTGCTTTAATTTTAGCAATTGTATGCTTAATTGTAGAAAAAGACTAAATCGCATAAAGTGCGAAAGGTCTATTGTACAAGTTAAAGGTGTCTAATAGCCATAGAATATTAAATTGGAGGTCCTTGAAGTTCAATTAGGCCATTAAGAGGGTGTGGTTGGCCATAGGAAACAAGGAGACAAGGGCATTAAATTTTGGTCAAAATTTGGTGAAATTAGGTGATAAAAATTTGAAAAAAAATAAGCTAAATAGAAGAGATATCATCTTTTCACTATTCATGCTTCTTCTCCATCAAAAATTGAAGGAAATTAGAGGATTTTGGCATCCAAACTTTCAGCTAAGCTTCTCTCTTACAAGTAAGTATCTTAGGGGTCTTTCTTGATAATTTTTGTACTTTTGGAACCTCCAAAGCTTAAGCTAGCTAATGAGGGGACTGATTTGCAAGATAGTTGAAAGTTTAAGGACTTGCCATGAGAGTGTTTGTGTTGTTTGCTGAGTTTTATGGAAGAAAATGAATGTTAGTGAGCTAAGGAACAACTTTTGTGAAAAGTGTTACCATGAAAACCCCTAAAATGGACTTAGTTGTAAAAGTTGTAATTTAGTAATAAATGCATGAAATAATTGGTTTTGTGAGTTTTTGTAAGAGAAATAAATGTTTAGCTAGGCTTGGCTAATGAGAAAATGCGATGAAAAATGATTTATGAGCCTAGGGGCTAAATAGTAATTTTACCAAAGTTTAAGGGGCAAAATGGTCATTTTTGCCTAAGTAGAAATTTTGATGTATCATGAATTATAAAGTGATTAAATGAGTAAATTTTATTATTATAGATCAAGAAGAGCGTGGAAACAACCTTGATCGAGGAAAAGGCAAGGTTACGAATTAAGTCGTCGATTAACACATTTTGCACCGAGGTAAGTTTATGTGTAAATGATACATCTTTAATACATTTGTTGTTACTTACTGGTGTATTGTATGAAAGAGACCAATTATGATTGAAATTGGTAGATGGTGAGTAGTTCTCGTATGAACCTCGGAATAGATACGTAAGCGCAGAAAATTATCCGTATGATTAATTGGTGGGCTGTGTGCGATACCATCGTTTATATTATCATTTGGTGGGCTATGTGTGATCGTGTCAGGAAGCCTTAAAATTTATATAACGAATGATCGAGCCTAGAAACTAACTGTGAGAATGACTTGAGGCAAGTGCACCTATCCAACAGTAGTACAGTTTAGTGGCAAGACCAGAATGTCGAACCCAAGGGAACCAAAAGTACTAATACTGACTTTCTTTTTATTATTTAGCCTAAGAATTAAGGGAATTGCTATTTAATCTAAAATTAACTAACTACTAAGCTGAAAATGCTAAGACACAGAGAAGGAATTGGGGAAATACTTTTGGGAAAAACCAATTGATTAAGACAATACCCGAGGAAGAATCCACTTAGACTTCACTTGTTATCTAACTCTGAACCAGATGATTTATTCACTTGACTTGATCCATAGGATTCCCTAATTTATATTAATACCTCTCTCAAGGCTACTAACATCTAACCCTAGGTTTATTAATTGAAATCTCTTTCTAATTAAAACCCCTAGAATTGCATTAACTCAATCTATGGACTCCCACATTAGGTTTGACCCTAATCCGGCAGATTTTCGTCATCCTATCTCTAGGGTTGCGATCAACTCCGCTTAACTATGCTAGATCTACTTTTAAACAGGGAATATTCCTCCACTGTCTAAGGGCATCAATACTTAAATCAATATCCTGAAATATCAAAACAAGAATTAAGAACACATAATTAAGTACAAATCAAGTATTTATCATATAGTTTAGAAAACAAAAACAAGATCCGTCTTAGGTTTCATCCCCCTCAGATATTTGAGGGGTTTAGTTCATAATTATAAAAGAATACATCTCAGAAGAAAATAAAAGCAAAACATAAGAAAAACCCTAAAACCCCCTGAAGGAAATTGAAGGGAAGATCTTCCGTCTTGAGTATGGTTCCGGATTCTTGAGATGAATCAACTGGCTTTCTTCGAGTAAATCCCACAATTCTGACCTTTCTGGCTTGGCTCCTCGGCCTACCGGAACCCCCCTTAAAGGTTGGCCTCTAGGGTATTTATATAGGCTTTTGGAATGTCTTTCTTTTCCTTTAAGTATCCTATTCCGAATAGAATTAAAACAGGTCACATCAGGGACACGCCCATGTGGCATGGCCTTGTAAATCGAATTCAGGCCGTGGTCGGGTCTGCTAAAGAGGCACTGTCGTGTGGCATGGGCCCAGGCCGTGAGCATTTCATCCTTTGGCCCATTTTCTCCTTTTTTTTGGCCCGTTTTTCATTTTTTTTTCATCCTCTGGTGCTCTCCTAAGTATAAAACATGAAATTCAAGGATTAGGAGCACCTAATTCCACAATTCAGGGAATAAATCATCCAAAATTATACTAAATGTGGGATTGAAATATGTATATATTACGGTTTATCAAATACCCCCACACTTAAGCATTTGCTTGTCCTCAAGCAAAATTCTCAACTCCAAATTAAAATGAACTTCCTCAATTCATAATATTTATCAATAGTGTTTCATCATAATTCATAGATAATTTATACATTGATAATTTAAGTAGAAGGGTCCTAAAGATTCAAACAATCAAAGTCATAGTTTTTGTAGCATGAAAATATAGGTGTTTCCCATTACCTAAATAATCACCTTTAATTCAAAATCGACAAGAGTTGACATCTTCACTAAAGATTCACTCAAATCACTCAAAATGTTTAAGGTTCAAAATTAAGCTCTCAAAAGTCGAACATGAAAAGTTAATCCCATAGGCTTGCATGAAAATCAAATCTCCACCACCATAAAATGAAATGATACACAGATCAAAAGGTCTTTAAAGGGTTGTAACGGGGCTATGGTTAAAGGTGTGGATAAAGGATAAATTAAAGGGTTAGAATCGAGATTGAATTGACAATTTACCTAACTAGAGAAACTAAATAATTACATCAATTAAAAACTTGTAATACTAATAATACGAGCTTCTTTTTCAAGATGTAGAATTTAAACTTATAAGCTCACTTAATTATAGAACTAATAATGAATATACTTCGATTTTTTTTAAGAACAAATCACAATAATAAGAAAGAACTTTAACAACTAAAATATAGAACCTAGTTAGGCAACTGCTCAAAATCAAATCTTGACAAAAAGGGAGTCAAGAAAATTAAAGGAATATTAACAAAAAAAGTTTTTTTTGGTTAATGTTGAGGGTAAATCAAAGAAAGGGTTGTTAGGATCAACGGGGTTTACTAAGGGTTAAGTGTGAGGGTAGGCTTTTAGTGGAGTAAGTGGGTTAAATCCTAAGTGCCTTTATCATTTCAGTATATCAAATCAATGATGTGGTCTTGACATGTATAATCGAAGCAAGTTCTAGAATAACAAATCAATGTTGACACACTCATAATCAATAAAGTGAGTAAGAAAAGAATGTATACTCTAAAAGGCTCAAAATCTCACAAAAATTCTGGGTTTTTGATATCAACCTTGTAAATTTCAAACTTCAAGGTAATAATTATATTCAGGTAGACAACCTAACAAAATTTTAATTTTTTTGAAAATAGACTCATCATGCTTGATTCTCTAGTCTCCTAAAGTTTAAATCATCATTGCACAATTAACTATGACTTAATCCAAAACATATTAATAAAAATCATGAATCAAAGGAAATTTTATTCTAATAGTAAAATGAGAAAATTACTTAAGAACAAGACATAATTCAGGGATTTGAGAATAATGCAAAAAGTTAGGAACTTTTCAAAATAAAATTCAACCCCCCACACTTAAGATGTACATTGCCCTCAATGTACAAAGATATATAAGAAATCATAAGAGATGGGGAGAAGTGAAACTTCCTAAATTTTGGACAGATTCCTTGAGTTGGCAGTGGTCATGGTGTGGTGGCCGCCAATAATCTCTGCGCTAGATGAAGAAATTGGGAATCTCATGAAGAATTAGCCAGGAAATAATAAGAATAATTCAAAATATACTAATTATATATTTAAAGAAAAGAAAAATAAAAAGAAAGAATGTAAAATGTAAAATAAAATTGAAAGAAAAGATTAATGGACTGAAAAGTCCTCATTGTTAGATGGTTTACAAAGTGGGTGTGATTTCTAAGACAGAGAGAAGGAATTAGGGAAATACTTTTGGGAAAAACCAATTGATTAAGACAATACCCGAGGAAGAATCCACCTAGACTTCACTTGTTATCTAACTCTGAACCAGACGATTTATTCACTTGACTTGATCCATAGGATTCCCTAATTTATATTAATATCTCTCTCGAGGCTACTAACGTCTAACCCTAGGTTGATTAATTGAAATCTCTTTCTAATTAAAACCCTTAGAATTGCATTAAATTGATCTATGGACTCCCACATTAGGTTTGACCCTAATCCGGCAGATTTTCGTCATCCTATCTCTAGGGTTGCGATCAACTCCGCTTAACTATGCTAGATCTACTTTTAAACAGGGAATATTCCTCCACTGTCTAAGGGCATCAATACTTAAATCAATATCCTGAAATATCAAAACAAGAATTAAGAACACATCATTAAGAATAAATCAAGTATTTATCATATAGTTTAGAAAACAATAACAAGATCCGTCTTAGGTTTCATCCCCCTCAGGTATTTGAGGGGTTTAGTTCATAATCATAAAAGAATACATCTCAGAAGAAAATATAAAACAAAACATAAGAAAAACCCTAAAACCCCCTGAAGGAAATTGAAGGGAAGATCTTCCATCTTGAGTATGGTTCCGGCTTCTTGAGATGAGTCAACTGGCTTTCTTCGAGTAAATCCCACAATTCTGACCTCTCTGGCTTGGCTCCTCGGCCTACCTGAACCCCCTTGAAGGTTGGCCTCTAGGGTGTTTATATAGGCTTTTGGAATGTCTTTCTTTGCCTCTAAGTACCCTATTCTGAATAGAATTAAAACAGGTCACGTCAGGGACATGCCCGTGTGGCACGGCCGTGTGAATTGAATTCAGGCCGTG
Source organism: Gossypium australe (assembly GCA_005393395.2). Classification (NCBI taxonomy): domain Eukaryota; kingdom Viridiplantae; phylum Streptophyta; class Magnoliopsida; order Malvales; family Malvaceae; genus Gossypium; species Gossypium australe. The sequence continues at coordinate 95,778,708 of CM016624.1, forward strand.
GTCGGGTCTACTAAAGAGGCACGGCCGTATGGCATGGGCCCAGGCCGTGTGCATTTCGTACTTTGGCCCATTTTCTCCTTTTTTTGGCATGTTTTTCGTTCTTTTCTTCCTCTGATGCTCTCCTAAGTATAAAACATGAAATTAAAGGATTAGGAGCACCAAATTCCATAATTTAGGGAATAAATCATCCAAAAGTATGCTAAATATGGGATTGAAATATGTATATATTACGGTTTATCAATGTGCAAAACCACCTTAATTACTCTGGTTGGTGGGCTATGTGCGATACCACCCTATTATTGATTAACGGTGGGCTATGTGCAAAACCACCGGGTACCTAGTATTATTCTGAGGGGTTCAACGATTAATGGTATAAGTAAATGTTTCATGTTGCTTTATGGTGATGAGTGCAGGGAATGTGTACAAGTAATTGTGCGCAATATAATTGTTATGTGATTAGAAAGTGGTAAGAGATGAGATGGTTAAGCATGATCAAGGAAATGTGAATTTTTCTTGCTTAGTATGTGATGTTATTGATTGATTAACATATGTGATGATGCTTATTGTTTACTTGTAAACTTACTAAGCTTAAAGCTTATTCCCTTTCTTTTTCCCTTGTTTTATAGTGTCAAAGAGCCGGTTCAGTATACGAAGATAATTTGAAGATCATCTACACTATCAGCTCATCTCGGTATATCTAGACTTAACATTTTGTGTATGGCATATATAGCGGCTAGGCTTAGTGATAAGTCTTGATATTTTGGCCAAGTGTATTGACTTCTTAAAAGAAGAACCTTTGTAAATAGCCATAGTTGATGGCTTATTGTTATTAATATATGAAAAGATGAGGTTATTTATGAATATGTATGATACATGATTGAGTTGTTTGGTAAATGGTTGAATGTGATTGATGTTGTATGAGTTAGGGTGATAAAAAGAGCTTGGCAAATAGCATTGTTCCTGTCCACACGGGTAGGCACACGGGCGTGTGTCTAGGCCGTGTGTGACGCACGGTCAGTCCCATGGGTGTGTGACCAGGCCGTGTGTCCCCTGCATGTTAGTGTTGCAAGTCAGTGTCAACCACGGGCTAGACACACGGGCGTGTGCCCCTTATTTGATTCCTGACTTCACAAACAAAATACCCAGGTTTTCACACACGGGTGAGGACACGGGCGTGTTTAGGCCATGTGGAGGACACGGTCCAAGGACACGTGCAAAGCACCAAACCCGGCCTAGACGTTACGACCGGATCTGGCATGTCACATGGAATGGTTGTTAAAGAATCTTCGCGTTCGTTGAAAATTTAGGTTGTGTTGCTTGTATAATTTAGCATTTGCTGTTATGGTTTTCAAAATAAATAAGAGCAACGTTGTGATTGTTATTAATATTACTATTAGTATTTCCTAAACTTGTTTAAAAACAGAATTTAGATTCATTGAATTTTTGAAAGGTGATATTTTGAAAATAATTTTAGAGGTTTATGAGAACCTAAAGTTTGTAAGTTGTAAATCATTAGTTATCGTTTTGGAAAACAACCATTAATGTTTTAGGAAAAACCCCGTATTGAACATTTAACAATAGATAATAACCGAATTAAAAATCAAAACCAAAAATTAAAATCCTAGAGGCTTTATTACAAAACGTAACCCACCTTAAAATCAAATTTAAAGTAAAGTAATACGAAATTTACTATAGTAACGATGTATGGCCACCACAGAGTCCATCTCGGCTCCAAATCCTCAAAACTAGGGATTATCTGCAAAATTAAGCAGAGAGGTGAGTTATGAGAACTTAGTGTGTAATCCCTTAATCGAACATTAACCGGGCCCGAGCCCATTCAGATACAAACTCGGTCTTAGCCCTTACGGCAACAAACTGGGCGAAGCCCATACAAAAATGAACTGGGCCTGAGCCCTTTTAGCATGGTAAAGTAGATAAGTGCATGCAATGCAACCCAGCCCAGCCTAATAATCCATCCGCTACACACCACCCGTACCAGCCTAACACACCTGTAGGGATTTCTACAATCAACCCTCCATCCGCTACACACTTGAATGGCAGTCACGCTGCTCATTGCCGAAATTGTGGCAAAGCCACCAAATTAATGAAATATACGTGGCATAGCCACCATACAAAATGTGACAGAGTCACCGAAATATGTGGCAGAGCCATCGAATTACACTTCCCCATTCATCAATATCATATCCCAATCCCATGCAACATATCATGACATAATAATTTAGTGCATGTATGAACGTACCAATATAACAGATATGCGGAATACACAGTCATGCTAAATCTACCTAAAAGGGTATAATCACAAATTTACTCACCTGGGCCATTTCCAAACTCACCCACTAGGGGTATCTCATAGCTTACCCATTAAGGGTATTTCGGCTTTTAGCCGACAAACAGAATAATACATAACAAATGAATAAAGTGTGAGATTACACACCTGTTATGAGTGTAGGTTGAACCCTCGAGATACGTACCTATGAAACCATATCCTTAACCATTATTCGCATTCCAAATATGACATATCTTATAGGTTAAAAGTGACAACAAGCCACACTGCTTACCAAGAATAACAACACTCCCTTGCTACACTTGAATGTTGGTTACTCCCTTCGGCACCTAGATAGAGTCCCTAAATAAGATCACAAATTAGCAACACTGCCCCAAGTCCAAAAAGAAATAACCATACGGCCCCAAGACCTCATAGAATAGCACAAGAATTGACTACCCCATAATCGACATTCACCTTACCTACCAACTGGCTTTCAAAATCCAAGGCTAAGAGAATGATAAATGGTAGAAGAGGATAACTTGATTTGGCCCTTCCCAAAATAGAATGAAAGGAGTTTAGATTACAACGAGTGGTTCAAGCTCGGCCTAGCCAAACCAAGAGAAGAAAGAACAAAAAGAACATGAACGAAAAAGAAAGAATCATTACCTCGATATCAGGAGTGAGCCAAATGAAATGGTAAAATTCGGCACTAGCAGCAAGACCCAAGCACTCTAGATTTGGCTTTTAGCAACAGAAGAGAAACACCAATTTAGATTGGGAAAAAGAATAGAAGTTTGGTTAATGGAGAAAAAGTAGAGAAGCAAGGAAGAAGAACAAGATTCGGCTACGGTGAACACACAAGAGAGAGCCGATTCAAAATGGAATAACAAGGGAGGTTCGGCTATGATGGAGAAAAACAAATAGTAGGAGATGGAAAGAGAGAAAAGATGAGTAGAAGGAACACTACAGCAGAACAAAAAAGAGTTTCGGCTAAGTCCTAAGGAGAGAAAACAAGAAGAAAAATGCAAATGTCAGAAGAAAGAACCCGAAAATGTTTAGTAGCAAAAGCCTAAAATGAAAAGAAAAAGCTTAGAAACACAAGGGAGTTTTCGACACAAATTCTCTAAGAGGTTTCGGTTTTCTCACTTCCCTCTTACTCAAAGCTGAATCTACTACAAAATTCGGCCACTACCTCCCCTCCTTTCACTTCCACGATTCTCTCCCCCATTACCTCCACAATCCACTCTCCATCACCCATTTGAAAAGCTTGACCAAGTCCACTCTCTCTCCTGCAGAGTTTGAACTCTACTCAACTTCCTCCTTTCCTGAACATAAAACTTAAACTCCCCAAGTGCTAATTGTGAGATTCGAACCTCACTCCCCTTGCATGCATGTCGACGCCACCACCACTTCACCATGTGGCCATTTGTGTTAGCAAACGCACTCAATTAACCTTATGCCCTGCTTTCCCCAGCTCACCCCCCTGAAGTGCCCAAAAACCAAAATTTTACCAGGGCTCAAACTCGACCCCAGGCCTCCCTAAGGCCTCTAAACATCTTTAAATAACACACCAACCTAGCATAACATGCAATTACACAAGTTTTACAGACCCCTAGATTTTAGGATGTTACAACACGGGCGTGTGTCCGGCCGTGTGAAAACATTTGTAGGTTCGAATTGAAAAATAAATTCCACATGGGCTAGGGACATGGGTGTGTGTAACCACATGGCCTGCCCACACGGGCGTGTCCCATTTCACAAGGGCGTGTGGCCCTGTTAAAGCAAAAATATTCCTAAGTTTATAAAAGATCCCGGTTTGATTCCCATGCCCTCTGTTTGCATGTGTAAGGCCTTGTAGGCCCATAATAAGAATGTTATGAATGTGAATGAAAGATTCTAAATTGGAATGAAATTTGATAGCCCAAAGTTGTATGTTCAAGCGAGATAAGTCCGTTAATGTCTCATACCCGGTTCCGGCGTTGAATATGGGTAAGGGGTGTTACACAAATAGCCATTGCAAAGCAAAAGAGTCAACCTTTTTTTTTGTTAACATAGATTTTGGATTTGGATCAAATTGTTTGATTTTCTAACTCATTTTTTTTCCTTCTTCTGAAAGTATTGAAAAATCTAAATCAAAAGAAGAAAAACCTAATTCTTATATCAAATCAAACAAAGTCAAATGACCTAGAATTTCATATCCAAAACCTTTAACTTTCTAGAAAAATGAAATGAATAAAAGGAAAAAACGAACCTAAAAATGGTGAAAAGGAACCTAAAAATGGACAAATCAATCGAGATGTTTATTTCAATTCAAATAGAGGCTATGACAACTCTATTGAGAGAGAGAAAAAGAAAGCAGAAAAATAGCAAAGAAAGAGGGCAAAAAAATTGGAAAAGAGGAAAATGAAAGGAACAAAGGGAGAAAATATTTACCTGAAGGATGCTGCGATGAACGTGAGGAGTGCTATGGCTGGAGTCGAAAGAAGTAAGGGAGTGACTATCTGGCTATGTGAGGGCTTTTTTGAGGTGAGAAGGGAGAGGGTAAAGTGGAAAGAGTTTTTGTGGTGATGGCCTCCTTAAGCACCAATTAGTAATTAGTGGTGAGGAAAGGGAATATAAATAAAACCATTTCACTGCATAGGCCATAATTGAATAAGCTTGTAATAGGACATTCTATTGAACCAAACAACTATTTATGGTGGGCCCACGGAATAAAGTTGTAATGGTTATGCCATTACTGTAACACCTCTAACCCATATCCATTGTTGGATTAGGGTTACGGAGAATTATCATATAAATGGAATTTAAACATACATTGCATACATCATTGCATACATAACCTAAATAAATTCAATCACATACATAACGCCCCTTAATCGAGCCCTCGAGGCCCTAGAAACACCTTAGAAACAGTTCGGGACCAAATTGGAAACATTTGGAAAGTTCAAGAAAAAGTTAGAAAAATTTGACTGCAGGGGTCACACTGCCGTGTGGCTAGGCTGTGTAATAATCAAAATAGGGACACACAGTCGTGTTCCAGCCCATGTCCTCACTCGTGTAACTCTCTGATTAGGGTTACAGTCCTGTGTTACATGCCCGTGTGCCAGGTCGTGTAACTCTCGAAATAGCCCTACACATCCGTGTGTCAGGCCGTGTGCTAGGCCATGTAACCGCCTGACTTGCATGTAGTAAAACCTATAGGGGACACAAAACCATATCGCTAGGCCACGTGTCACACATAACTAAGTCACACGCCCGTGTGGACATGAAACTTCCCAAAATCAAGCCATTTTCAACACCAATTCATGCGACCACCTAAAAGCCTCTAGTATACATAATCAATGCATCAAAACATGACCAAAACCTACATGAAATGACCAGTTCAATAATCCAAGATCATTCAACCAATATGCCATACAAGGTACATCAAATGCATTCATCCACAACTTACCGAAACATGCAATTATTTGATCACATTTTCATCAACACACATAAATCATCTTTTAACAAATCATGCCACAAATATGACCATTTAGCACTTCATCACAAACATACTATTTGAACCATACCATTCATGCATCACAAGTACCCAAAATGACATAGTTTGGCAAGAATCAAAAGGTACCAAATCCAAACAACTTATACATGCAATAATCATCAACTAACATTCAACTAAATATTAATACAAGTCTACTTATACATGCCATTATAACCTTAGCCAAAACATCAAAAACTATCGATATGTATGTTGGATAGTGTGATAGACCTCCGATGAGCTTTCAAACCGATCAAGCTTCCAATTATCTATAAAACATAGGAAATAAAACTACGTAAGCACTTAATGCTTAGTAAGTTCTAGAACATGAAATATAACTTACCATTTCATCATATAACATTAAGTATATGCACAATGTAATCCAACCACAAGCTTGGCTCAAGCCTAAGCACCATTATCAATATACAAGTTAGTGCATTCATACATAATTCAATTGAATTACACATATGACGATTCCTTACCATGTGAACATATATCATTTGGATCATTTGACCTTTCCATGAACATATGCATACTACAATGTGAAAACTTACCTCTTCAATCCTTTTCATTGCTCATTGAACCATTTAGAATATCATCAGATACTCGGGAAAGCTCACACGAAGTGTGCTTAAACATATAACTATCACCTTTCCTTTACATCGTTGCTCACACAAGTTGTGAAATGGGTCTGCTCACACGAGTTGTGGGTCGGAATGTAGGCTACACGATGCTACTCACATAAGCTGTGGAGTATCCGCAACAAATGCAAGGCCTCATTCATTGGTAGGACATTCAAGACCAGCATCTGAAACATGAAATCACTAATAACATGTCATTTTTATCTTACAAATTCTTAAGGTTCAATCGGGACTCGATAATCGTCATAGCATTGTCTTGGATGTACATTGTTCCATAACATTTTATATTCATAATATCACATAATTGAAAAACATGAATGTAATAATTCTTACATACGAACTTACGTCAATGACAATTAGGGAGTAAAAACGAGATCGACTAATCCGAGTCTTTAGCTTTTCTCGATCTAGATCTGTACGTGGTCTATCTTTATCTAAATAGAAACTTTTCATTCATTTAATATCTCTAGCATTCAATTTAGTCCACATTTCATATTTTTACAAAATTACTATTTTGCCCCTAATATTTTAACTTTTCACAATTTAGTCCTTAAGATCATAAATTGAAATTTAAACATTTTAATCCTCTTCTCATGCTAGCAAAATTCTCTAGGTACCTAAGTTGTAACACCCCAAACCCGGTCAACACACCACGACCGAATCTGGCATGTCACAGAGTGAAAACGTTTCGAAGAGATCAAGTTACCGGTGTTATTTTCAGTGAAAACCCTCTGATTGCTTTGTGTTTGGAGGAATTCAATGTACGTATAGTTGAAAGACGTTAAGTTGCTTTGAAATCTCGAAAAGCCTTTTTAAAACTCGTTCGTGATTCATTACTTAAGAAAACGTTTATGTCAACTAAAACCCGAGTGGTTTTTAGCTTGGTTAATCTTTAAATCTTTTGTACTTGAGCTTTGAAAACCTTAGATTTGAAAATCATTTAGGTTGGCTTTGTTGTCATGTGAAATGTATTACCCGATGGTAAAGTTTAGAAAACTTTGTATTTCAGGTTATTAAAACAAGTCAAGTAATTTACTTAGTCATATTTTGAAATCAAATCTAAAGAAGATAAAATAATCCAAAATAAAAATAACCAATGGCCTTATTACAAAACCCAAATAAAAACCGAAATTTAAAGTAAAGTACCCAAGTCAAAAGTCCATGTGAAACCGAAGCAAATATTGCATGGCCACCTCGAGTCCACCCGGCTCCTAAATCCGCGATCTACGAATCACCTGAAAAGATAAGGGAGAAGGTGAGTCACCAAGACTCAGTTCATAATCCCCCTCCCGATTATTGCAACATGCTTACACAAATCATAATCAAGCAACATATCATGCACCCAAACCTAGCCATCCGCAACTCTGTTTTCTACCCCGTGTGGTACCAAACCACTGGTGGTGCCAAACCACTGGTGACCCAAAGTCACTGATATCAATAATAATGTGGTGTCAAACCACTGGTGACCCAAAGTCACGAATAATCCATATGTGGGGCCAACCCACGTTGTGATACCAAATCACTGGCGACAATCCCGTTTATCAAATGTGGGGCCAACCCACTGTGGTGCTAAGCCATTGGGACAAGTCGCTATGAGGTGCCAAACCTCTGGTGACCCAAAGTCACGAATATTAACTGTGGTACCAAACCACTGGTGGTGCCAAACCACTGGTGACCCAAAGTCACAGATATCAATCTTCCCCCTCCCCTCATATCGCCCACATTAATGCAATGCATATACGAATCATTCTATCATGCATAACCATTAAACATTTAGTGAACAAAGCACATGCGATTTCATTAAAATCAAATATCTTAACTCATCATACGAACTTACCCGATATCCTTGCTCATACCCATAAGGGTACCAAATCGGAATCTACACGGTTTCGGCTTTTAATAAAGTTTAGGTTATTAATAATTTTACAACGATTAAGAAGTGTGTAAGTTACGCACCTGGTTACTAACACGACTATCGAATCCCGAAGATCAAGATCTACGCACTAGATCCCCTCCTTTCCTACATTCGGACAACACCAAGATCATTAGCAAAGAGGCCACTCGGCTATACTAGCAAATCCCGAAGGGTTAACGCACAACCATAATCCTTACCTTACTGCCTTTCACTTTTTAATCAAATCCCAAAACGCTCGATAACACGTCTTCCCTACAATCGGCCAAGATCTTAACCATCATAATGTAATAGCCTTCGACTTTTCACATGGATAATAAAAGACTAAGTCGACAGATGCCCTTACCACAATCTCTAACAAACCGATTGGTAGAGAGTAGATGTCCACGATCCACTGCTTCAAAGTCCCGAAGATCCTAGGTGAAACCGATTTCATAGTTGAATGAGAACCAAGATAAATGCCGAAATTCGGCTTTTGTTCTTTATCAGTCGACAGAGAAAAGAAGAAGAAAATAATAGAGATTCGGCCTAGAACACTTACCCACTCCAAAACCGATTAAAGCAAAAGACCAAAGAGATCTACCCTTGATTGATATTCGGCCAAAAAGTTAGAACAAGAAGAAGAGAGTAAAGAGATTTCGGCAATGGGGTAGAGTGATCAAGGTGATTCGACTATGGCTTAAGAAAAGAAATCAAAAGATTCAGCCAAGGTTCTTTGATGAAAAACGAAAGAGGATCAATCGAGGTTGTCGGCTTTTGAAGGTGGAAGAGATGGAAAAGAGAAATGGAAATAAATGGATTCGGCAATGAGAGGAAGAGAAAGGTTTCGGCACAAGGTGATTGAGAGAAGAGAAAGATGAAGTAGACAGGATTGGTTCGGCTTTTGAGCAAAATGGAAGAAGAGAAGTGAAAACAAGTTTCGGCTCAAAGAAAATGGCAAGGGTTGGTTCGGCCAATTACAAAGGTTTTTGAAAGAGAAAAGAGACACAATGCCAAAGGGGTTTCGGTTTTTGACACTACACACAAAAGATGAAAACCCTCCAAGCTAGTCAAAAATGTCTACCTAGCTTGACTTAGCAATTTCGGCACTCCCCACCAGTCTTCCAACCGAATACTCCTCCTTACACAAGTTCAAATTTCGGCAAAACTCTCAAATCTCTCCTGGCCACCCGTTCAAACGGGTTTGAATTGTTCAAACTCCTAAATTCTCTCTTCTCCACTCGTTCAAATTTGTTGACTTGTTCAACAGATATCTATCAGAGTTTGAGCTGAGCACAACTCTTCCTCAGCTTGGCGTCAAAATAATAAGCAGAAAATGAGATCTCTGCTGCTTGAACCTGAGCCTCCTTCCCCTGCTTGTGGTGTCACTGCTCAAGGCCCTAAGTGGCGCCTCCTTGCCACTTTACCAAGGTAATTCTTGTGCTAAGGTTTACCACAAAATATTCTTAACCCCTAGCTCCTTCAACTCCCTTTAACCAAAGCTTGAAAATAAAATTTTTCCTATAACTCGGGCCTACCCTTGGCTTATACCTAGACCCTAGAACACCTTAATTAATAACACAATCAAGCCATACACATGCAAACATTTCAAACATAATAGCCCCTATTTAAGGATGTTACAGTTCTACCCCCCATAAAATAATTTCGGCCTCAAAATTACCTGGTCAAAAGAGTTGAGGGTATTGCTGCCTTATCACATCCACTGGTTCCCACGTAGCTTCTTCCATGCCATGATTTCGCCATAATACCTTCACTAATGGAACTGACTTCTTGCGCAAAACTTTCACATCTAGAATCTGCACTGGTTCCTCCTCCATGGTCAAATCTGGGCTCACCTCAATTTCCTCTACTGACACCACATGCGATGGACCCGAACGGTAGCGCCTAAGCATGGAAACGTGAAACACATCATGTATCTGACTCAGTTCTGCTGGCAACTCGAGCAGATAAGCTACTGGTCCCACTCGTTTCAACACCTTATATGGGCCAATAAACCTTGGACTTAGCTTGCCTTTCCTTCCAAATCTCAACACTTTCTTCCATGGCGAGACCTTTAAGAAAACCCTGTCACCCACTGCAAACTCTATATCTCTCCGTTTAAGATCGTCATATGACTTCTGCCTGTTCGAAGCTTCCTTTCGACGAGCCTAAATCAACTTGACCTTATCCTCTGTTTCCGTAACCAACTCTGGACCCAACATCTGACGCTCACCCAACTCTGTCCAGCATGTAGGTGTACGACACTTCCTACCATACAACGCCTCATATGGTTCCATCTTAATGCTTGCCTGGTAACTATTGTTGTACGCGAATTCAGCTAACGATAGAAATTCTTCCCAGCTACCTCTGAAGTCCAAAACACAGCCCCTCAGCATATCTTCCAAGATTTGTATCACCCTTTCTGATTGTCCGTCTGTCTGTGGATGAAATGCCGTACTAAAATCCAACCGCGTACCCAACGCCTGATGCAATGCTTTCCAGAACCTCGACGTGAATCTGGGATCCCTATCCGAGATGATCGATACTGGCACACCGTGCAACCTCACTATCTCTACCACATACAGCTTAGCTAACTTCTGAAGCGAGTAATCAACCCTTACCGGTATGAAATGAGCTGACTTAGTCAAACGGTCCACAATCACCCAGACTGAGTCCTTCTTACTAGGCGTAAGGGGTAGCCCACTGACAAAGTCCATAGTGATCCTTTCCCACTTCCACTGTGGAATCTTCACCGGCTGAAGTAAACCTGACGGCAACTGATGTTCAGCCTTGACCTGCTGACATGTCAGACACTTACCCACAAACTCAGTTACTTCCCGTTTCAGTCCTGGCCACCAAAACTGCTCTCGCAGATCCCGATACATCTTGCTACCTCCAAGATGCATAGCGTATGGGCTGCTATGTGTGTCCTGAAGAATCCTCTGCCTTAACTCGACGTCCTTCGGCATACAAGCTCTCCCTTGAAAACACAACACTCCATCACTGGTTAAGCTGTAACCATCCAAACCACCACTCTGCACTTGCAACCTCTGAGCAGTCAAACCCTCATCCACTAACTGTTTCTCTTTAATCTGCTCTACCCAAGTCGGCTTTACCTGCAATTCTGCCAATAGACTCCCATCGTCATACAAGCTAAGATGAGCAAACATTGCTCTCAGGTCCGACACTACTTTATGGCTCAACGCGTCTGCCACCACGTTAGCCTTGCCCGGATGATACTCAATTGAGCAGTCGTAGTCCTTCAGCTGCTCAATCTATCTGCGCTGTCTCAAATTTAAATCCTTCTGAGTCAAAAGATACTTCAGACTCTTGTGGTCCGTGTAGACTATAGACTTCTCTCCGTACAAGTAGTGCCTTCAAATCTTCAAGGCGAAAACCGCTGCAGCCAATTCCAAGTCGTGTGTCGGATAGTTAACCTCATGCGATCTCAGCTGTCGAGATGCATATGCCACTACCTTCCCTTCCTGCATCAGTACACATCTCAAGCCAGTATGCAATGCATCGCAATATACCGTGAATTCCCTTCCGGCCTCAGGCTGAATCAAAACCGGAGCTTCAGTCAGAATCTTCTTTAGCTTGTCGAAACTTTCCTGCTGTTTCTCAGACCACACAAATGGAACTCCTTTCCTCAGCAATTTGGTCAACGGCGCTGCGATCAGAGAAAATCCCTCTACAAATCTTCGGTAATACCCCTCCAGACCTAGAAAACTCTGAACTTCTGCCACTGACTTAGGCGGTTTCCAGTCCAACACTACCTCAATCTTTCGAGGGTCCACTCTAATCCCTTCAGCTGACACCACGTGCCCCAAGAAAGTCACCTCCCTAAGCCAGAATTCGCACTTACTAAATTTGGCAAATAACTGTTTCTCCCTCAAAATTTGAAAAACTACTCGCAAGTGCGCATCATGATCCTCCTTAGACCTTGAGTACACCAATATGTCGTCTATAAATACCACGACAAACTGGTCCAAGTACGGCTGGAACACCTGATTCATCATGTCCATGAATGCTGCCGGTGCGTTAGTCAACCCAAACGGCATTACCAGAAACTCGTAGTGCCCATACCGAGTGCGAAACGCCGTTTTGTGGATATCAGCCTCTTTCACCTTAAGCTGATGATACCCCGACCTTAGATCGATCTTCGAGAAAATCGATGCCCCCTTAAGCTGATCAAACAAGTCATCTATCCTCAGCAACAGATACTTGTTCTTGATCGTCAGATTATTCAACTGGTGGTAGTCTATACACATCCGCATTGTACCATATTTCTTCTTAACAAAGAGCACAGGTGCTCCCCAAGGCGAAACACTTGGCCGGATAAAACCCCGATCCAACAACTCCTGAATCTGTGCCTTCAGTTCCACCAATTCCTTTGGCGCCATCCTGTACGGGGCAATAGACACTAGCGCAGTTCCGGGTAACAAATCTATACCGAATTCAACTTCCCAATCCGGAGGCAGACCCGGAAGTTCTTCTGGAAATACGTCAACAAATTCCCTCCCCGTTCGGACATTCTCTACAGCTGACTCCTTGGCCTCCAAGGCACACACATGAACCATAAACGCCTCACAATCCTTCCTGACCATTTTCTCAGCTTTCAAAGCAGACACCACGTTGGATAGATAATCTCTTCTATTACCTATCATCACCACTTCTTCACCCTCAACCGTTTTCAAAACCATGCACTTAGCCGCGCAATCCAAACTTGCTTGTTACTTCACCAGCCAGTCCATCCCAAGAATCAGATCGAACTCCCCAAACGGCAGTTCCATCAGATCAGCCACAAACACTACCACTTGGAGTTCTAGGGGTACATTCCCTATACAGCTTATTTACTTCTACAGAGTGACCTAGAGGGCTAATTACCGTAATCTCCTTAGAAGCAGTCTCAAAGTCTAGGTCCATGGTTTCCACTATGTGACTAGCAACATACGAATGCGTCGAACCAACATCTATCAAAGCAATATATGGTAATCCAAAGATTAAGAACGTACCGGTTATGACGTCCGGTGCGTCGCCCTCCTCTCGACGCCTCACTGCATAGACCAATCCAGGCTGTATTGTTTCAATGTTGCCTGCACCTCTGCCCGGTGCTCCACGGCCCCGACTAGATCCATTACCTCCTCTACCAGAACCACGACCCCTCTGCGGTTGCAGTCCCTTATTCCTGAACTGAGCACGACCCTGACCCTCAGACTGAATCCTGGCTAACTTCCGTGGACAATCTCTCACACGATGATCCAGCGACCCACACTTAAAGCATCCTTTTCCACCGGTCCAACATTCTCCCCAATGAGATTTTCCACACCGATTACACTGCGTTGGTCCCTGATTAGTAGCAACAGGCCTCCCAGACTGATTCGGCCCACCATGCCTAGCCTTTTTCTGAGAATTTTCGACTGATCCAGATGATCCAAAACCTCTCTTATGTCTATTCCTATCCAGATTCTGTCTCACAGACTCTTTTACCCCTTCAGCTATCTTAGCATTTTCTACCAGCACAGCAAACTCTCGCTTCTGCTGTGGAGCAATCAGCAATCTCAGCTCGTCTCTCAGTCCGTCCTCAAACCGGACACATCACTCATGCTCTGTCGCCACGATACCTCGAGCATACCGGCTCAACCTTAAAAATTTTGCCTCGTACTTCGATACAGACTTACTCCCCTGAACCAGTCTCAGAAACGCCTTCCGCTGCGCATCAATGTAGCTAGACCCAATATATTTCTTCTGATAAGCCGCCTTAAAATAATCCCAAGTGAGATCATCCGCTGCAGCACCCTCCCAAACCGTGAGCCACCACTGGTATGATTCATCCCGGAGAAGCGACACTATCCCTTTCAGTTTCTCCTCAGCAGTCAGATCCAAGTCATCCATGATACGCTCCGTCGCCTCCAACTAATACTCAGTCGTATTGGGCGCCACACCAGAAACACCTCGGAATACCTCGGCTCCATTGGCTCAGAGTCGCTCAGATACAGATTTCCGAGCTCCCGCACCCCCACCTGCTCCAACCACTCACTCAAGAACTCACAGCATCGCCTGCGACACTGCGTTATCCCCCGTCTGATCCTGAAACTCAACACCTGCAGCTGGTGGTGGTGGCATCACATTTTCCGACCCCTGACCAGACCCCACTGGTTCAGACACAGTCATCCTACCCCGACCGCGTCCACGCGTATTACGACCACGTCCTCGAGTGCTCATGTTTAACGTCTCAACTTATCTGATTTAAAAGTTTTATGCTTCAGTTTTTATTCCACTGTTATTAAAGCACAGTCTTATGAACAGTTTCTATTACAGAGTTTTGTTTTCGCGAGTTCCCAAAGTCCTATAGGTTTCAGTCTCTAGGGTAGTCCACTATCACTAGTCGTTCATAGCATATATCATCATGCTCATAATCATATGCAAACATCAGTTAGGATTACTTACCTGGGCGGATTGGTGCCGGAGACTCGGTGCCATGCTTTCCAAACCATGTATTTCCCACAAAACTTTTTAAAACCCCACTTTAAAACATTTTGGGCCTCGGGGCCACAGTCGAGCTTTTGAACTTGGCTCTGATACCAAAAATGTAACACCCCAAACCCGGTCAACACACCACGACCGAATCTGGCATGTCACAGAGTGAAAACGTTTCGAAGAGATCAAGTTACCGGTGTTATCTTCAGTTAAAACCCTCTGATTGCTTTGTGTTTGGAGGAATCCGATGTACGTATAGTTGAAAGACGTTAAGTTGCTTTGAAATCCCGAAAAGCCTTTTTAAAACTCGTCCGTGATTCATTGCTTAAGAAAACGTTTATGTCAACTAAAACCTGAGTGGTTTTTAGCTTGGTTAATCTTTAACCGTTTGTACTTGAGCTTTGAAAAACTTAGATTTGAAAATCATTTAGGTTGGCTTTGTTACCATGTGAAATGTATTACCCGATGGTAAAGTTTAGAAAACTTTGTATTTCAGGTTATTAAAACAAGTCAAGTAATTTACTTAGTCATATTTTGAAATCAAATCTAAAGCAGATAAAATAATCCAAAATAAAAATAACCAATGACCTTATTACAAAACCCAAATAAAAACCGAAATTTAAAGTAAAGTACCCAAGTCAAAAGTCCATGTGAAACCGAAGCAAATATCGCATGGCCACCTCGAGTCCACCCGGCTCCTAAATCCGTGATCTACGAATCACCTGAAAAGATAAGGGAGAAGGTGAGTCACCAAAACTCAGTGCATAATCCCCCTCCCGATTATTGCAACATGCTTACACAAATCATAATCAAGCAACATATCATGCACCCAAACCTAGCCATCCGCAACTCCGTTTTCTACCCCGTGTGGTACCAAACCAGTGGTGGTGCCAAACCACTGGTGACCCAAAGTCACTGATATCAATAATAATGTGGTGCTAAACCACTGGTGACCCAAAGTCACGAATAATCCATATGTGGGGCCAACCCACGTTGTGATACCAAATCACTGGCGACAATCCCGTTTATCAAATGTGGGGCCAACCCACTGTGGTGCTAAGCCACTGGGACGAGTCGCTATGAGGTGCCAAACCTCTGGTTACCCAAAGTCACAGATATCAATCTTCCCCCTCCCCTCATATCGCCCACATTAATGCAATGCATATACGAATCATTCTATCATGCATAACCATTAAACATTTAGTGAACAAAGCACATGCGATTTCATTAAAATCAAATATCTTAACTCATCATATGAACTTACCCGATATCCTTGCTCATACCCATAAGGGTACCAAATCGGAATCTACACAGTTTCGGCTTTTAACAAAGTTTAGGTTATTAACAATTTTACAACGATTAAGAAGTGTGTAAGTTACACACCTGGTTACTAACACGACTATCGAATCCCGAAGATCAAGATCTACGCACTAGATCCCCTCCTTTTCTACATTCAGCCAACACCAAGATCATTAGCAAAGAGGCCACTCGGCTATACTAGCAAATCTCGAAGGGTTAACGCACAACCATAATCCTTACCTTACTGCCTTTCGCACTTTAATCAAATCCCGAAACGCTCGATAACACGTCTTCCCTACAATTGGCCAAGATCTTAACCATCATAATGTAATAGCCTTCGGCTTTTCACATGGATAATAAAAGACTAAGTCGACAGATGCCCTTACCACAATCTCTAACAAACCGATTGGTAGAGAGTAGGTGTCCACGATCCACTGCTTCAAAGTCCCGAAGATCCTAGGTGAAACCGATTTCATAGTTGAATGAGAACCAAGATAAATGCCGAAATTCGGCTTTTGTTCTTTGTAAGTCGACAGAGAAAAGAAGAAGAAAATAATAGAGATTCAACCTAGAACACTTACCCACTCCAAAACCGATTAGAGCAGAAGACCAAAGAGATCTACCCTTGATTGATATTCGGCCAAAAAGTTAGAACAAGAAGAGGAGAGTAAAGAGATTTCGGTAATGGGGTAGAGTGATCAAGGTGATTCGACTATGGCTTAAGAAAAGAAATCAAAAGATTCGGCAAGGTTCTTTGATGAAAAACGAAAGAGGATCAATCGAGGTTGTCGGCTTTTGAAGGTGGAAGAGATGGAAAAGAGAAATGGAAATAAATTGATTCGGCAATGAGAGGAAGAGAAAGGTTTCGGCACAAGGTGATTGAGAGAAGAGAAAGATGAAGTAGAGAGGATTGGTTCGGCTTTTGAGCAAAATGGAGAAGAGAAGTGAAAACAAGTTTCGGCTCAAAGAAAATGGCAAGGGTTGGTTCGGCCAATTACAAAGGTTGCCGAAAGAGAAAAGAGACACAATGCCAAAGGGGTTTCAGTTTTTGACACTACACACAAAAGATGAAAACCCTCCAAGCTAGCCGAAAATGTCTACCTAGCTTGACTTAGCAATTTCAGCACTCCCCACCAGTCTTCCAACCGAATACTCCTCCTTACACAAGTTCAAATTTCGGCAAAACTCTCAAATCTCTCCTGGCCACCCGTTCAAACGAGTTTGAATTGTTCAAACTCCTAAATTCTCTCTTCTCCACTCGTTCAAATCTGTTGACTTGTTCAATAGTTATCCATCAGAGTTTGAGCTGAGCACAACTCTTCCTCAGCTTGGCATCAAAATAATAAGCAGAAAATGAGATCTCCGCTGCTCGAACCTGAGCCTCCTTCCCCTGCTTGTGGCGTCACTGCTCAAGGCCCTAAGTGGCGCCTCCTTGCCACTTTACCAAGGTAATTCTTGTGCTAAGGTTTACCACAAAATATTCTTAACCCCTAGCTCCTTCAGCTCCCCTTAACCAAAGCTTGAAAATAAAATTTTTCCTATAACTCGGGCCTACTCTTGGCTTATACCTAGACCCTAGAACACCTCAATTAATAACACAATCAAGCCATACACATGCAAACAGTTCAAACATAATAGCCCCAACTTAAGGATGTTACATAAGTCAATCCATACAAACCATCATTTCACAAATTTACCATGAACTCTTATCATTTTTACAAATAAGTCCCTAAACACAATTTTCATCAAAATTCACTTTACAAAACTTGTTTATTTATCAACAAGGACTCATAATCCACCATTAAACATCAATAATCATAGAAGAGTATTCATGGCACAACCCTAAATCTTTAACAGTTTTGTAATTTTATCTCCAGGCTAGCTAGGTTAAGCTACAACGAATTCAAAAACATAAAAATCATTAAAAATGGGATTGGAAAACATACCATGCAAACAAGAAGTGACCGAATACCCTAGCTATCTTTAATGTTGAAATTTTGGTTGGTTTAACAAATGAAAAAGATGGTACCATTTTCTTTTCTTTTTGTTTTAACATTAATTTACGTAATTACCATTTTAACCTTTAAAAACTTTAAATATTTCAATAAAACCATGTCCATAAATATCCACTATCACTTTAATTGGTCCAATTACCATCGAACTCCTTTATTTTAAACTTTCAAAGCCATTTGACCCCTTTAACTAATAGAACTCTACTTTTACACTTTTTGCGATTAGTCCTTTTCACTTAATTAAGCATGCAAACATCGAAATTTCTTAACGAAATTTTAATACGAGCCTTCTAACATCCCATAAACATTAAAATAATAAAATAATAATAATTTACTCATCAAATTTGTGGTCCCAAAACTACTGTTTTGATTTCACTGAAAATAGACTGTTACAACTACATTAAACGAAAAATGGCCTTAATAACCTTATAATATATTATAATTAGTTTTTTATCCCAGCGTTGATGGTGTATATCAATTTTAATTTTTTAAAATTACTATATTTTTTTAACATTTTAGATTAATTTTTTATATATTTGCAAACATATTTTAAAAGTAAATACATTTTGGAAAAAATATGGTTTAAAAAGTTTTTAAAAATTTAAATATAATATAATTTAAAAGTGTTATTTTTTTTTAAAAAAAGTTTAGATATCATTTCTAATTGAATTTATTTTAATTTAAAATATAGTAAAAATTTTAATTAATAATATTAAAAAATACTGACAAAGCTAAAGTATCTTATTAAACAATTTTTAAAATTTTAATTTTTTTAAATTATAAACATAATTAAATAAATATATTTTTTTCAAAATTTTAAAACATTTTACCAATATACATTTTAATTTATAAAATATTTTTTAAAAATTTTTTAAAATTTCAAACAGTTTAACTATAAAATAGAGTTACACATGATTTTTAAAAAATATATTAAAAATTCTTCTTTAAAATACTGTTGTATACATTTAATATTTAAAAAAACCAAATTTATAAATCATTCAAAAACTTTTGGAAGCATATTGTTTTTCAAAATACTCGTTGGACTAGTATTTAAACTAAACAGCAGTAGTGTTCAAATTGAATTAATAAAACTGCAGTCAAGGGCTAAATCGCATAAGTTGTAAATCATTAAAGACCGAATCTGAATTAATCTATTGGAGAAATTCAGGAGGTGCGATGTGGTTTTCCTTTTTAAACATAAAACTTCAAAAAGAAAAAATCATTTATTTTCTTTAGCTTTACCATGCATAAATAATAAAAATGTATAACTGTTTAACACATACAATCGAATTTGATAATTGAAAATAGAGATTAATCTTTTTTTGTTTTTTCAAATTTCATAAGATTTACAAATACGCATACCAATCTAATTTATTTTTTAAAATTATCATCATTAGATTTACAAATAGTTAACTAAATGATGATAAATATAATAAATGTTATTGGATTACATCGAATTAAAAACAAATAAAAAATAAACATTTAAATGGATGCATTTTATTTTTCGTATCATTCAAGGATAAATACAGAATAATATATATAAAATATTATTGATACATAATGTAAAAACACATACATTTAAATAATAATAATTGTTATATTTATTAGAATTTATTAAACAATGATATAATCAAATATTATGACGTACTTTTGATAAAGATTGTACAGAACAAGATTGAAAGTTGTCCAAGTTGTGGATTTGACCTAGAGCTCTAGACAAATCGAGAGAAACTTGACGTTTGAAATAACTTGGAACACAAAACAACTAAGTTAGATTTGAGATTGATTGGGCATCAAAGATATCGAAACAAATTGAACAAGAAAGAATGAATAAATCGATTGAAATCATGGAGTCTTTGAGAGCAAGGGTCGGTTTGATAGGAGGATGCATTCTTGTTTATATCTTTTCAATTAGAGGTTGCCAAATACGACACAATTCAATTAGAAACAAAAGAAGTCAAGAAACAATGAAAACGAAAGGAAAGATCAAGCAAAAGAGTGGGTATGTTCGGCTAGCAAGAAGACCACAAGAATTATGGAAACCCTAGAATGTTTCTTGATGTCCAAGAGAGAAGCTGAATCAGATCTAAAACAAGAGAGAAAACAAATTAGTAAAATCGAATAAAAGAGTGAAGAAAACAAAAGTAGAATCAAAGGAAAAGAGAAGGCAGAAAAAAGAGTCCAAGATAGAGTGAGATAAGGTTTCTTGGATGAAAAGAAACCAATCTTGACTCCAAAGAATAGCCCCAATTAATATTTGAGATCAAATAATCAAAATAACACGTTAAAATGAAGAATTAAAGCAATATAAAATTGTTTTGAACAAAAGATATTTGGCACAAAGGAAAGACCGAGATCTCTTGTTTTTCAAAGGTTTCTATAACACCCCAAACCCGGCCCATGCGTTATGAGCGGTTTTGGTATGTCACATGAAGAAAAACATGTTAAATTCTTTTTATTCGTACAAAAATAGGTATTGATTTGTTAAAATCAAGAAAACAAATTTGATTTGAAATACTTGATAAAATACTACTAACCTCGAAGATTGATTGATAAATCGATAAATTTGAACTGATGATCTTATAAAACCGTGATTTTTGAATATATCGTTGATAGTTCGAGAGAAAATTTTCGTGTTAAAATATTTCTAAAAGTTTATTTTGAAATCCATTTGTTAATCGATTTTTTTTAAAAAAAAACCTTTATTATGTTTTTAGCAAATTCCCGTTTAAACCAATTTAAGAAAAATAAAAAATACGTCCAAACATAAAGCAAAGTAAAGTTATCCTAGAGGCCTTATTACAACTATAAAATCCCAAAATAGCAAAAGTAATAAAACGGAATATGAAATTTAATAAAGTTCAAAACACCATTTCTGAAGTATGGCCTCCACCGAGTCATCCATAGCCCAAGTCCACATCAATGAGCAATACCTACAAGGATTAAGAAAAAGGGGGGGTGAGTTACAAGAACTCAGTGTATAATCCCTTTACGATGTCTACTGGGCTTGAACCCATTTAGCAATAACTTGGGCCTAAGCCTCTATAGCATAATGTTGGGCCGAAGCCCATATAGTTAAACAGAATATATATATATATATATATATGACAAATGTATGTGTGCAATATATGCAACCCAACCCATCCTAATAATCCATCCGCTACACACCACCCGTACCATCCAGCACACCTGTGGGGATCAAGTCAACATACCCCGCCAACACACCAATCGCAGGCATTATGCCATTTCTAACAAATTTGTTGCTGAGCCACCAGAGTCATAATTAAACGTGGCATAGCCACTATACAGATTGTGGCAGAGCCACCAGAATATCATATATGGTAATGTAATCGGCACACAGCCTTGGGTAAATATGATCGACACAGAGTCGTTAATTCATATGTTAGGCACATAAGCCCGGGTAAATATGTTTGGCATAAAGCCATAATCACGATGGCACAAAGCCATATTTAGGTTGGCACATAGCCATTATCAGAATTTGTGGCAGAGCCACCAAAATATGTGGTAGAGCCACAGAATCATAGCAAATTAGATTAACAAACATTTTTGTGGCAGTGCCACCGGAATTACTTCTCTTCAACATTTTCCCATCCCATGCAAAATTATGTATATGCAACATACATAGTAAATCATAATATTACAAATATAAACAACAATAATTAATTACTCAGATTCATTACAAAAATTCAGCCCATTGTAACACTTTACAAATCGGCCCATTTGTACAATCTATCAAATCGGCCCATTAAGGCAATCAATCAAATCGGCCCATTAAGGCATTTTCGTATTCGACCCATTAGGGGCATTTTCGTAATTCGACCCGTTAGGGACATTTTCACAATTCGGCCTATAAGGGCATTTTCACAATTTAGCACATAAGGGCATTTTTGTAATTTCAATAATTTTACCCACTGAGGGTAATTCGGTAATCTCGCAACCCAGGGGTATTTCGGCAATTTACCATCCAAGGATATTTTGGTAATTCGCAACCTAGACTTAACTACTAAATTGGGGGATAAAAATTGAAATTGTCCATCTACGTCATACTGAATAAATTGACTATAACTTGCATTAGGAAACTCGAAATTAAGATCCGCAAATTTTCCTCGAAACTAGACTCATATATCTTCATACTACAATTTTTCCAGAATTTTTGGCTTAGCCGTTTAGTATAGTTTATTCCTTAAAATTTTCCTTGTTTCACTGTCTAACGATTCTGACCTCTCTTACCTTAATTTCAAATATCTCACTGTACGGTTTTCATATATTGCTCCCACTTGTTTCTAATAAAAATAGGCTCACTAAGGAATCTATATATATAAATTATAACCCATAATTCACTTTGTACAATTTTATATGATTTTTCCAAGACAGATCAAGGAACCACGAAGTCAATCAGAACCAGTCTCACTAAAATTAGAATATCACAGAAAATAAAATTCCTTTTCCTTTTCTGCTTTCATATCAAAATAGACACAGTAAGCTTTTATTCGATATCTTATTCACTTTCTAATTCCATTTCTCCTATTTTTCATGATTTTTTGAAATCACGTCACTGCTACTGACCAAAACTGTTTCATTGCAAAAATATGGTTACCACTCTGAACCTACGCACGCCCGAGTGATCACGGATGCCGGTTTCCTGTTTTCTTTGGTATTTCGACCAAATTACAGAACATTTCATGTAAATTTTTAGAGAAGTGTGAGATTACACACCATTTCAAACATGTATTCGGAAAGTACGGGATTACACACCTTGATTAGGATTCCTTAAAGAACCACTCTTCGTTGCCCCCTAAAAATAAAATCGATCAAGAGTTAGCCTCGATTTCTTAAAGTTTCCAAAAGCCCAAAAGTACTCACTCACAAGAGTCACTTACCACAATCGCTATCCTTCCCTACTAGATTCTAAAATCCGGCCTTGCACCTTGGCTATTGCAATGAATCCCAATCAACTTTCGAAACCAAGGCTAAGAGAAAGATAAGTAGCAGCAAAGGATGGCTTGATTCAGCCTTCATCAAAAGAGAATAAGAGGAGTTTAAAATAACAACAAGTGGCTAGGTTCGGCTTAGCCAAGGGATGAGAGTTTCGGCTTAGCCAAGTCAAGAGAAAAAAGAACAAACAACATGAATAAGAAGAAAGAACCTTTACCTTAATAATAGGGATGAACCGAAATGAAGAACACGGTTTGGCACTAGTAGCAAGACAACAAAGAAGGATCGGTAGTTTCGGTTTTCGAGAGAAGATGAGTGAAAAATAATTGGTTACAAAGGCTAGGTGTTTTCGGCAAGACAAGAAAGAAAAGAGAAAATGTCTACTATTGTCTTGAAGTTGCGGCAATGGGAGGAGAAGTTGGAAGAATGAACACAAAGGATGCCAAAAGGGATTAGACCTAACAAGCACCAAAACTATCAAAATGCTCCCATCAAAATTCGGTTACCCTCTCCCTTTTCCAAACCATTCTCATCTTTACCAAAAGATGAACATAGACCAAATAAAACCTTTCCAAAACATCCCCCACAAAAAATGCCAACATGTTCCCTATTCCTTCCCTTTTCTTTTACTCCTTTCCATCCATTCTTCCTTACCATATTTCCTTAGCCACCTTGCCAAAATTAAAAAGTCCACCTTACCAAAAATACACCCATGGCCGACACTTAGGGAAGGAATACAAAAAAAAAAAAAATAGTCAAATTTGCACATTATGGGATTTGAACCTCTTCCCTTAAAGTCCTTCACTTGATGCCATAACCTCTTTACCAATAGCTCATTTATGCTAGTACATTACTCATTTATTTTCATAAGCCTTGAAGCCACTTACCGTCTCTCCTTAATAGGCTTAAACACAAAATTTTACCTATAGCCTAACTACCGAAACTTCATAGAAACCCCGTAACCTTCCAAATTCACTTAACTAATAAGTCCAATTTGCAATAATGCCATTCTCTTGTTCTCAAAAATTTTAAACACTCCTACGCCCAAGGCCCATTGGGCCCAATTCTTCTAGGCCCAATTTCGGGATGTTACAGTTTCTTAATGAATAACAATGGAAGAACGACTCTCTGTCATACCCCAAAAATTGGGTTAGTAGAGTAAGGTAAGTAGGATCGTGTTGGTGAATGGAAAACCGTAATTAGGTAGATAATTAAATAATTAATAACTAATTAAGTAAAATATTAAAATAATTAGAATTAAAAATTTTGGGTTAAAAATTAAAATTAGGTGTTCGGGAATTAATTTGGTTAAAACGGATTTTAAAAACCAAAATCGGATTTGAAAATAATTTAGAAAATAAGTTTTAATTGAAATTAAGGTTCAATTTGGAAAAAGGAAGAAACTGTAGGTGGTCAAAAGGCAAAAGCCCAATTTTTTAAAATTAGTTGGTTATTTAAATCACCCATCGTCTCTTTTCCTCCCATTCTATATCTCTCTCAAAAATTTGTCAAACACCAAATTAAAGTTTTTCTCTCGAAACTAGCTCATCCTTCTTTTTCTAAGCTCTCCAAACATAAAATCTCTTTTCAAATTTAAAGATTAATCACATTTTCATCCTCCAATCCTCAAAAGATCTTCACACGTTTTAGCTCAATTTAGCTCAATAGTTCATTGATTTTGTGAAATTGAGGTGAGATTCTAACTATTTATGATTAAACTAAGTGAGTTGTTATTTCAATTCGAGATTTGAATGATTTAATCAAGATCTCAATAGATCACACGATTTTAAGTTGATTTTTGGCTTGAAAATGGTAGATCTCGTACTGTAACACCCCAAACCTGGCTCAAACATCACGACCGGATCTGGCATGTCACTAAGAAGATTTAGTAAAACATGTCGCATTTTTGGAAAAACATTTGTCGAGTTTAAACATTTATACCGAAAAACTTAATAATTTGATCATTTATATAAGATATAAATTCTATATGATGCCTTTAAGAAATTAAAACCGAAATTGTAAAGTAAATAGTCCGTGGCCTTATTACAATAAAATATAACCCAAAATACTAAATATAAATAAACAAAATAATGTCTTTTGCAGTATCCATCATAATCTCATGCATGGCCACCTTGCAATCCTCTCCAGCCTGGTCCGATGCTCTAGGTGTCTCCTGAAAAATGTTAAATAATAGGGTGAGTCACAGGACTCAGTGCGCAACCCTCGTGCACCATCAGTCTGAGCCTTAGCCCCACAAAACAGATAACAAAATATAATATATCAGGAATTATGGAAAGCCCAACCCAATCCTAGGTTTCCATCCGCTACACACCACCCTTACCTGCCAATCACACCATTGGGGATTTCTACAATCAACCCACACCGCTACACACCATCGATGGCAGTCATGCTGCAGTTAGCTGCTCATCGTCAGATCATGGCAATAGCCACTACAACAGATCATGGCAAAAGCCACTACAACAGAACACTTCCCCTTTCATCAATCACCCAACCCCATGCATACATAGAAATTGGCATACATATATATAAGAGATCATATCAACAAAACCATTCACTGTAGAATGACAGAGATCACTAACCTGGTGATTCGCCTTTACGCTCCTTGGGTTTTCAACAGCCATGCCGGTATTTCGGCATTTAACAGAATATAACAGATTTATAAACATATACTAACAGGCAATCCAAATGGTGTGAGAATGTTACACACCTGATAACACGTAGTACTACTCTCTATGTCGATACCCTCACTAATCAGATCTACTGCCCTTTGTCTACAACTTTGCTCAAAAGCCGGAAGAACACGAAGATAAAGTTTCCCCTACATTCGGCCAAGGATTATTATTTACCCAAACTTACATGTTTAAATAAACAAATCTCCTTACCTAGATTGATTAAATCCCGGAAGTAGGATGATTCGAGTGCTACCGATTTAGAAACCTAAGCGATAGGATCTCCTTCAAATCCCAGAATGTCGCCCATGACGGAAAACACAAGATTAATCAACCATTTAGCCATTCGGCTATGGTCTCCAAAAAGCCAGAAAAAGATTGAAATCACACGAATCAATACTTACCTCTACAGAAAGTTTCGGCTACCCCTTGCAGAAAGATTCGGCAACTCCTAGGAGTTTTCGGCTTTTGAGAAGATCAAGAAGAGAAGATAATAAGAAGAAATCCAAGTAGTTTCGGCTTTTAGTTGAAGGAATCGGCAACAAGAATAGGGAGTATTCGGCTATGGAGATGAGAAGAAAGTTCAGGGTTTCGGCTTTTAAAAGAAAAGATGTTGAGAAGATTGGGAGGTTTCGGCTTTTGAAGAAATCAAAAGAAAAGAAATTGCAGAGGAAGGCTGAGAATTTCGGCACAAAGAATGAAGAAAAGAGTAGGGTTCAAATGCTGGAATTGATGAGCTATCCCCCGTATTTATAGAAATTTCGGCACTTACCTATCAAAAACCGAAAGTGCCCTTCCTGATAACTAAAAATTAAGCAAATAGAAAGGGAAAATTCGGCACCCCTTTGCCATAAAGAAACCGATTTCTTCACTCCTCTAGGTGATGGAATTTCGGCCAACACCTAGCCTTGCAGATAGCTCCTATCTTTTCTCCTTTTATCTTCCATATTATCAACTATAATATCTACGTTATCCTAATCACATAAATCCTCCTATTTTTGAGCCTTGTTGCCGTCCACTCCACCTAACCCTAATGTCGAAATTTACCTAACTTAAATTAAAAGAATTGGGCTCCATGAAACTTAAATTTGGGCCCCTTACTCCCTTGTGTGGCGTCACCATCCTTGCTCCCTAAGTGGCGCCACTGACCACTGGGCCACAAGCCCATTTTGATATTTTAAAATCAGATACCACCTTTTAAACATTATAGTGCCCAAGCAAGAATTTCACCAAGGCCTTGTGTACATCCTGAGCCCAATTTGGACCCCTAACAGTTAAATTAACACATTAAACATATCCACACACTAAACGCATAGGCCCAAAAATTCAGGATGTTACAGTTCTACCCCCTTAAAGAAATTTCGTCCTCAAAATTTCCAACTAACTACTAATCGTACTACCCAAGTCTCATCACTATGCTTTCGCTACGTACTCTAATTTAATAATATATAAACATTGCACGCATACAGTTTTTATACCCAAAAATATAGCATCCACACAAAACATACCCGACTTAATGGTGATTGAACAATCCTGAGCCTTATGCTCCTCAGACCCGCATCTTAAACACGTTCCTGACTTCCTCCAACATTCACCCGGATGACGCCTTCTGCAATATTCGCAAATCCAAAAGTTTGGACGTACCTTAACATGCTTCACAGAACGAGACTGCAACCCTAGAAAACTACGATCTCTTTTTTTCTTACAGTCCACGCACCCAAACCGAAGTGTTTCACCGATTTCTTTAACCTCTTTCAGTACCTCCCTAACTAGCTGAGTCAGCACATCAGTCCTAACACTTCCACGGCCTCGGCCGCGGCCTCTTCTTCCTCTTCTAGTGCTCATTGTTGATTCTCGTATTATTTGAATTAGAAATTTTATGAATTATTAATTTCTTTCACTGATTAACCACGAACAATCTTATGGAAAGTAGTTTTAAGAGTAGTTCTTTCAAATTTGAACCTATCTACAGTTTCAGTCTCAAGTTTATCTCCTAATTCTAGAAACCACATACATTCAACCATCACACATCAACATACATATAACATCCATGAAGTCACATTCCTCACATAAGGGTATTTTCGTCATTTCACTACCCAAGGGTATTTTCTGTAATTTCATCCTACAGGGTATGTTTGTAATTTGACAAAATAGAGTTTCTTGGTAATTTTCTTTGAATTAGAGGTACTTTGGTACACATTTTTTTAAAAACAAGGGTATTTTGGAAAACAAGTTTTTTTTTTTTTTGCAAACCGGGTTCTTTTGTAAATCTGAGGGTTTTTGAGTAAATTTGCAAAACATGGGTATTTTATAAAATCACGGTTGTTTTGGAAATTTTCACAAAACCAAGTGTATTTCGGAACTTTTACAAAACTTGGGGGTATTTCGGTAATTTTGCAAAATAGGGTCTCTTGGTAATTTTGTGAAATAAGGGTATCTTGGTAATTTTGCAATCTGGGGTTATTTCGATCATTTTATAAATCAGGGGTAATTTAGTAATTGTACAAATCAGGGTTATTTTGGTCATTTTACAAATCAGGGGTAATTTAGTAATTTAAAAATGAATAGGATGGCTGGTCCCTTTCGGGTTTTAATTATAGATTTTGGCCCGTCAACAAATCCTCGTGGCTAGGGTGAACAGTCACTACGCACCAGGTAGGATTCCAGCGAAGAGGAGGTGAGTCACTAGGACTGCTTAAGTACCAGGCTCTTCCGGATCCAATCCTAGACATGCGCATGCCTGTTGCCACACCCCAACCCAACGACTTGTTCACGGGTTTGTTTAGTTGACTTAAGTCTTATGAGATTTAAGAAGTTGTTTAAGCTAAGCCTAGAGTCCATCAAGTTCTAATTTAAATAGTCTACGTCCCATAAAGCCCATCAAGCCCACATACATATAACACACAGTGAGTTCAGAATACTTACCTGGCGGACTTGGGCCGAAGACGCAGGTGCCATGCCGAGAAAACCATCCTGTGTTATTTAAAAACATGCATGTTTCAAAAACCCAACTTTAGAAAATGTTTTGAGCCCAAAACCCCAAAGTTGAGTTTTGAACCGGGCTCTGGTACCAATTTGTAACACCCCAAACCCAGCCCAAACATGTCGCATTTTTCGAAAAACATTCGTCGAGTTTAAACATTTATACCGGAAAACTTAATAATTTGATAATTTATATAAGATATAAATTCTACATGATGCCTTTAAGAAATTAAAACCGAAATTGTAAAGTAAATAGCCCGTGGCCTTATTACAATAAAATATAACCCAAAATACTAAATATAAATAAACAAAATAATGTCTTTTGCAGTATCCATCATAATCTCATGCATGGCCACCTTGCGCTCCTCTCCAGCCCGGTCCGATGCTCTAGGTGTCTCCTGAAAAATGTTAAATAATAGGGTGAGTCATAGGACTCAGTGTGCAACCCTCGTGCACCATCAGACTGGGCCTTAGCCCCACAGAACAGATAACAAAATATAATATATCAGGAATTATGGAAAGCCCAACCCAATCCTAGGTTTCCATCCGCTACACACCACCCTTACCTGCCAATCACACCATTGGGGATTTCTACAATCAACCCACACCGCTACACACCATCGATGGCAGTCATGCTGCAGTTAGCTGCTCATCGTCAGATCATGGCAATAGCCACTACAATAGATCATGGCAAAAGCCACTACAACAGATCATGACAAAAGCCACTACAACAGATCATGGCAAAAGCCACTATAACAGAACACTTCCCCTTTCATCAATCACCCAACCCCATGCGTACATAGAAATCGGCATACATATATATAACATATCATATCAACAGAACCATTCACTGTAGAATGACAGAGATCACTAACCTGGTGATTCGTCTTTACCCTCCTCGGGTTTTCAACAGCCATGCCGGTATTTCGACATTTAACAGAATATAACAGAGTTATAAACATATACTAATAGACAATCCAAATGGTGTGAGAATGTTACACACCTGATAACACCTAGTACTACTCTCTATGTCGATACCCTCACTAATCAGATCTACTGCCCTTTGTCTACAACTTTGCTCAAAAGCCGGAAGAACACGAAGATAAAGCTTCCCCTACATTCGGCCAAGGATTATTATTTACCCAAACTTACATGTTTAAATAAACAAATCTCCTTACCTAGATCGATTAAATCCCGAAAGTAGGATGATTCGAGTGCTACCGATTTAGAAACCTAAGCGATAGGATCTCCTTTAAATCCCGGAATGCCGCCCATGACAGAAAACACAAGATTAATCAACCATTTAGCCATTCGGCTATGGTCTCCAAAAAGCCAAAAAAAGATTGAAATCACACGAATCAACACTTACCTCTACAGAAAGTTTTGGCTACCCCTTACAGAAAGATTCGGCAACTCCTAGGAGTTTTTGGCTTTTGAGAAGATCAAGAAGAGAAGATAATAAGAAGAAATCCAAGTAGTTTCAGCTTTTAGTTGAAGGAATCAGCAACAAGAATAGGGAGTATTCGGCTATGGAGATGAGAAGAAAGTTCAGGGTTTTGGCTTTTGAAAGAACAGATGTTGAGAAGATTGGGAGGTTTTAGCTTTTGAAGAAATCAAAAGAAAAGAAATTGCAGAGAAAGGCTGAGAATTTCGGCACAAAGAATTAAGAAAAGAGTAGGGTTCAAATGCCGGAATCGATGAGCTATCCCCCCTGTTTATAGAAATTTCGGCACTTACCTATCAAAAACCGAAAGTGCCCTTCCTGATAACTAAAAATTAAGCAAATAGAAAGGGAAAATTCGGCACCCCTTTGCCATAAAGAAACCGATTTCTTCACTCCTCTAGGTGATGGAATTTCGGCCAACACCTAGCCTTGTAGATAGCTCCTATCTTTTCTCCTTTTATCTTCCATATTATCAACTATAATATCTACATTATCCTAATCACATAAATCCTCCTATTTTTGAGCCTTGTTGCCGTCCACTCCACCTAGCCCTAATGCCGAAATTTACCTAACTTAAATTAAAAGAATTGGGCTCCATGAAACTTAAATTTGGGCCCCTTACTCTCTTGTGTGGCGTCACCATCCTTGCTCCCTAAGTGGCGCCACTGACCACTGGGCCACAAGCCCATTTTGATATTTTAAACTCAGATACCACCTTTTAAACATTATAGTGCCCAAGCAAGAATTTCACCAAGGCCTTGTCCACATCCCGAGCCCAATTTGGACCCCTAACAGTTAAATTAACATATTAAACATATCCACACACTAAACGCATAGGCCCAAAAATTCAGGATGTTACACGTACTACTTGGTTAAGCTATTGTTTTAAAGTGATTTCTAACTCATTTTGATTTAATTAAAAACCTTAAAGAATTTGCATGAATCAAATGATTTTTCTTATTGAGATTCAAAGCGAACGTGATTTTTCCAGAAAAATTAAATCAATGTAATTGAATAAAATTTATGGTTTAGATCTACAATTAGATGATATTTAGGATGTATGAAGTTGAAATCTAAGCTTAGAAATGAGATTTGAGTGGTTGAACACCTATTTTGGCAAAACTAGTTAAGTTTTGGGAATAGATATTTAGAAGTTGTGATAAGTGGTTTTGAAATTATTTAATTGTGTTTGTTGTTGTGAGTAATGCCTTTGCAATGCATTTGACGTGTATGTGAAGTACCAATTCATTTGGGAGCCCCTACAAGCATGGACAAAGGTAAATAAAAGCTTACTTGAGCATTGTAGATGAAACAAGAGTTAAGGTGGGTGGCCTGATATACTGCGTGAACCTTACTGTGTGTTGTTATGTGAACCCGATTTTATTAACCTATAAACCCCTATCACCAGACATGTGCAAACCCTTATCACCAAATACCTGCAAACCATTATCAGCAGATACATGCAAACCCCTATCACTAGAAACCTACGAACCCCTATCACTAGAGACTTGCGAACCCCTATCACCAATCATGTGCGAACCCCTATCACCAGATACCTGTGTACCCTTATCACTAGTCATGTGCGAACCCCTATCACCACACATGTGCGAACCCATATCACTAGTCATGTGCGTACCCTTATCACCAGATACCTACGAACCCCTACCACCAGATACCTATGAACCCCTATCACCAGATACATGCGAACCCCTACCACTTGGTACATATGAACCCTGTTAGAATGTTATGCGAACCCTGTATGCTATGTGACTGTTTGTGATGTGCGAACCTATGTTGTGTGACTACTTGTGATGTGCAAACCTATGTTATGTGACTGCACGTGATGTGCGAACCTATGCTAAAGTGATATGTGAACCTGTTAAATGTCATGCGAACCTACACTAAAGTGATATGTGAGCCTATATTAATTTGATATGCGAACTGTGATTAGTGTGCAAGTTATGTTACATGCAAACTATATTTCTTACAAACCATGCTTTATAGCGATCTATATGAAATGTGACTAATGTGAACTGCGAGTTATAATGTGTGAACTCTGCTTAATTGTGAGCCTATTATATTGAATACCGTGAATATGTTAAAAAGATATGTTGGCATTGTAACTTCATGGAACCATTGGATATAGCTGGCATGCCATAGGATTGTGAGTACTTACCCTTATTATTGTAATGGACATTGTGGCCTAGAGATGCGTTGGAAAGATAAGGGAATGTAGAGCAAAGCTCCATTCACTAGACACAGCGCAGGGTGTTAGCTTTCATGATACACTTATATCAGAGACAATGTAGGGCTCTTTGAGTCAAAATCAAGGCATTATAAAGAGATCTATTTATCCAATATGTGGTGATTGAGTCCACTTATAGGTTGTGATAGAGTCTCCTATATGTTTCATAATCATAAAAATGCCAATTTATTTATATTTGAAATATATAAATATGATGTAGTATGAACTATTATTTTTGCATGAATTTTTATATGTTATGAACTGAAATTTTACGAGAACTACTTATTTTATGTAAATTGCTTAATCTATGTGCACTGCTTATTTATGAGAACCACTGTTTATTTATAAGAACTGTAGTGTCATGTGAGTCACTATTTTGTGTGTACTCTAATAATATGTGAATTGTTATTGTATGCCTACCATAACCTGACTAATGTGTTTGTTTTTAGTATGTTTGAGCACTCACTGAGCTTCAATAAGCTCACCCACTCTTTTATAATATTACAGTGACTTAGCTTGTGAAGAGGTGGGGAAGTGAGCCATCCAAGTGATCCATAACAAGGCTATACCTAGGTATGTTGATGTGTTCCCAAACCAAATAAGGAAGGCAACGTGGGACCAAATTATGGGATTTAAAATGAGATCTAGTTATAATTGTTGGGTTGTAATTGTACATTATGGACTCTTTAAATGGTTTAATTTGAAACTTTTATTACTGTTTTAGATTGATGATTAAATGATGGTTTGTGAATGCTTGATGAATGGTATGAATAAATGTTCGACTATCTTGTAAATGCAGGTTGAAGAGCTGCTAAACACTAAGGTAAGACTTAGATGTTATAAGTGTGTTTTAGAAAACAATTGAATTTTTAGTATGCATGAATGTAAAATTAGACAAGTTATGTAACAGCTCGTTTTCAGTGAAATCGGAACAATGGTTTTGAGACCACAAATTCGAGCCCGAAAGAAAAAAATATTTTAATATTATTTTATGGTCTGCATTATGATAAAGATATTGTATGAAAATTTCGTTAAGAAAATTTTACGGATTTCATGTCTAATTAGATGGAAAGGATCAAATTGCATAACATGTAAAAGTTGAATTCTAGTAGCTAAATGGATCAAATAGCGAGGTCCTTATATGGAAAAAAGACCATTAAGAGGAGTTAGTAGATAAGTATGATGATTCATCCATGGAAAATTAAATAAAGAAAATGACTAAATTGGAAATAGAAATAATTAAATATGATAAAAATCTAATATCGTCTTATTTCATCATCTTTCCCAAATTAAAAAGATGGGAACCCTAGCCATGGAGAGTTGAAGAAAGAGAAACTTATTTGGCTAATTAGATTCGGATAGATCAAATATGGAATTGGATCGAGGAGAAGAAAAAGTGTCGGATTAGTAGATTTTGCCTACATGAACAATTGTCAAGGTAAGTTCGTGTAACTAAATTGTGTGTATATATATGTTTGAATTTAATGTTGTATATGTGAATTGTATAAATGTCATATGTATGAAATTGATCACATATCCGATAATGCTCGATAAATAATAGTCCCGTTTGGATAAATGAAATTCGATGGATACAGGGTTCTCGAATTAGTTGTGGTCCTGCATATGTTGCGGACACACCATAGCTCGAAAGAGCGTCCCATTATTAGCTTTCATGAGTATCCTGATATATGGCCCTCTCGAGCTTCCAGTTATATGGTTTTTACGAGCTTCCCATTAATAGCTCTTCGGAGCTTCCCAATATGGCTTGCTTCAACTTCCCAATATATAGCTATCCGGATATTCCTGAATATGGCTATTATGAGCTTCTCTTTATACAGCCCAGATAAGCTTCCCGTTATACAGCTCACATGAGCTTCCTGTTATATGGCTCGAGAGAGAGGGCTTCTCGTTTATGTGCTCGTATGAGTATTCTTGAATATGAATTGATGGATTACATTTTTTTTTTCACTTTAAGTGTACTACTCTTGTATCCATCGATATTTTAAATGATTCAACAGGTAAAATTCTATTGTGAGATGATATGAATTCAAGATGAATTACTATGATAAATACGTGAAATACAAGGATATGATATGTACCTGTTAATGGACACTTGAAGTGGTAAATACATGTATGTGGAAATTGAATATTGATGAGCTCATTC
This sequence comes from Gossypium australe, assembly GCA_005393395.2. Taxonomy (NCBI): domain Eukaryota; kingdom Viridiplantae; phylum Streptophyta; class Magnoliopsida; order Malvales; family Malvaceae; genus Gossypium; species Gossypium australe. The sequence continues at coordinate 95,813,334 of CM016624.1, forward strand.
ATGTTTCTTGGTATCTATGTGAATTACTTGACTAATATGTTTGATTAGGATATGTGCTAGGCAGTTGGCCAAATTGGTTTGATCATGTTTATTTGCTTATCTTAAAAGTGAATTTATTTGGTAAGTTAAATTCCTATTATACGAACTTACTAAGCTTTAAAGCTTACTTTATTTTCATTTCCTCTGTTTTATTGTAACTCGGAAGCTCAATTTGGTTGGAAGCTAGTTGGAGTAACATCACACTATCCCTCGGCTCATTTCGGTATAATTAGTAAATTTCTTTTGGTTATAATGACATGTATAGGTTAATTTGGCCATTGATGGCATGTAAATGTTTTGTTGTGAATAGCCATTTGAATGGCTTAAGTTTAATACATTTTGATATATATATATATGTATAAGTATACAGTCTTATCATAGTTGATATGTGTTTTAGTATAATTGATTGATGGTTAATTAATAGGTAAAATTATAACATGGTTTGAGTTGGTTATATATGATGATATGATATGTATAAGACTTGGTTATGGATTGATTCAAATGTTTTATATTGGTTTGGGAATGTGTTTAAGTGTTATTGTAGGTGGAAGACAAGTTTGGGTGAGAAATATGGCTAGGAAATAGTCTTATTTTGTCCACATAGGCAGAGACACGGGCATGTGTCTTAGCCGTGTGTAACACACGGCCTAGCACATGGGCGTGTGATCTGGCCGTGTGTCCTTTGCATCTTTAAAATTTCAAAATAGAATGCTCAAAATTGATCACATGGGTGTGTGGCTTGGCCGTGTGACCCTTGCACCTATTTAATGAAAATTATTATTTTCACACGGCCTAGCACACGGGCGTGTGACTTGGTTGTGTGACCTAAGTCAGAAAGTTACACGAGTATGAACACGGGCTGGGACACGACCGTGTACCCTACTTCAAATGCCCATGTGGCTTGACCACATGGGCGTGTGTCCCTTGTATCTTGGAAAAAATTTGAGATTTTGCGATAAATTCTCTTAGATCCCTATTTAGTCCCGACTTGTTTCTAATGTATGTTTTGGGCCTCGAGGGCTCAAATAAGGTACTTTATGAATAATATCTGACTTGAATGTTATATAATATGAAATGTCTGTGTTTGATATGTTTATTTCGGTAATCTCTGTAACCCAGTTTCAGCGACGGATACGGGCTAGGGGTGTTACAAGTTGCGTAAACTGTTAGTTGCTTGCAAACTAGTTAAATGATGATTTTTTTGCATGATGTTATAATGAATCTTCCTAAACAAGACTTTTATATATAAAACTACAATACTACTTTTAAACCTTGTAATATGGAGTTTTCCTAACTTTTTACTATATTACGATTTAAAACTATTCATATGTTTTTAAATAGAATGGTCTCCTAAATCCTTTCAATTATAATCTTTTAAAGAAATACCTTATTGCAAGCATGTATGTCTAACTGAAGTTTTCGAAATAGATGTATATTAAATATTAAATTGTGAATTAATCTTGTAGTTGATTGTTGATCAGAGTAGCGCAACAGAAGCATAATATTAGGTTTTTAAATATTCTATGATTAATTGTGTGGTTTGATTGGTCGACTGGTGTGTGTTTAGGTGGTTTAAATGGATAGTCACTTCGACGGCTAATGTGATGTTCGAAATTCAGGTCGAACTATCTCAACCAGGTTTGGGGTGCCACACTCTTTCTTGCTATTTAAGATATGAAATTGAACAATTAAAAGATTACAATAAGAATAATAAGAACCTAACAAAAAAGGAAAAATAAAAGAAAGAAAAGAATGATAATGGCATGATAGTTGTCCTAAGAAATCTTGGATTTTGGAAAATTTTGCAATGAGGTTTGGGTTTGAAACTTCAATTCAATACTGCTTATCATCCTTAGATAGATGCCCAGTCTGAGAAAGTGATACAAGTGTTGGAAGACATGTTGTGAAGCTGCGTTTTTGAGTTCGCAGGAAGCTGGGAACGATATTTACCATTGACTGACTTCCCCTACAATAATAGCTATCAGGAAAGCATTCAAATGACACCTTTTGAAGCTCTGTATAGAAGGAGGTGCCGAACACCTTTATGTTGGGCTAAGTTGCATAAAAGAAATTTGTTGGACCTGAATTGGTTCGCGAAATAGACGATAAGGTAAAACTTATTTGTGAAAGACTTAAGGCTACTATAGAAAAATAAAAGTCATGCATTGATTTGAAACGATGAGACATTGAGTATCAAGTGGGTGAGAAAGTGTTTTTGAGAGTATGGCCATGGAAGAAAGTTCTAAGGTTTGGGCAAGGAGGGAAGCTAAGTCCAAGGTTTGTTGGTCCTTACGAAGTAGTAGAAAGAGTCTCCCCTGTAGCCAATCGACTTAAGTTGACACATGAGCTTGATAAGATACATGATGTGTTCCATGTGTCTATGTCAAAGAGGTATCACACATACCTATCTCATGTTGTATCAACGGATGAAATTGAAGTACGACTAGATTTAACTTATGAGGAAGAACTGGTGAAGATTGTAGCTCACGAGGTGAAAGTCTTGCGAAACAAACAAATTCCCTTGGTCAAAGTATTATGTCAAAACCACAAGACTAGCCAAGCCACCTAGGAAAAGAAAAAGAAGCCATGAAGAAACAATATCCTCAACTATTCGAAGATGAAAATTTCAAGGATGAAATGTCTTAAATGGGCCTAGAAGTTTTAGTCATGCAAAGGGAAGGTTTGCCAATGTTTTGGCAAACTGGGGGTTTGCCAAGAGTTAGGCGAGCTATGTGTTCGTCAAGATTTATGTGAACTGGTGTTCTCCAAAGAATTGTATGAGCAGGGTGTTCACCAATTGAGTATCTGCAAGGGAGTTCGCCAGTAGTTGTGTACACTAAAAAGATATGGTAAGGGGTTCGTGAGTTCCTCTATGAGGTATGTTCACCAGCCTATATTGGCGAGATAGGGTTCGCCAGTGTTGCTACGAACTGGGGTTCACCAGTCAAAGATACAGTCAGACCCAAATTAGGAAATAAAAATATATTGAATCTAGGAGAATTTTATGTGCAAGTAACATCTTTCCTAAGTCAAGTAGGGTATCCTAAGATTATCAAGACTTTTAGGTCTATAAATAAGACCCTTAAATTCTGTGAATCCTTCACTAAATATTCTACCATCAAAGTATCTATTCTTAGATCAGTACATAGCTATTAAGGTAAGTCTTTTTCTTGTTGGGTGTGATTGTCCAAGTTCGCATTGCATGAATTTTATATGTTTGTTTTGTCTAAGTAATATATGTGTGTATGTTGCGAACCCATCGAAACATCTATCGGAAAGGATAAGGGCAAAGCTAAACTTGTTTAAAGTTCTCCAATTTCCGGTGAGTGATCAATAACTATCAGTTTATGAGTTTTCAAAGGTATTTTGATTATGATCGCTAATGGCTATGGTTTCTAAAGGAAACCTTGTTTTCAAAACCCAAAATTAAGATTTTTAAAATGATCTGTTTTAATCTATAATACTCTATTTTCAATTATGATTTGAAAATATGATTTTAGTACAGTTTGTGTGAGCTAAGGTTTTCAAAGAATGTTTAAAGAACAGTTTTTACAAGATGTGTATCAGCGAAGCTCCCCTATGAGCTTATGGATAAGCAGTGTATCAGTGAAGTTCCCTTATAAGCTTATGGATAAAATGTGTATCAAAGAAGCTCCCCTGTGAGCTTATGAATAAGTTATGTATCAGTGAAGCTCCCCATGCGAGCTAAAGTGATCGTGCTCTTCCGAGAGCCCAACTCTATGTGAGCTAGGTTGGACTATGTCCACCAATACAAAGTGACGAACTAGTCCATCAACCTAAAGAAGAGTTTTTTTCGTAAGTGAGGATGGTCTTGCGAGCTAAGGCAGACTCTGCTCTACGAAAATGCTTTCTAAAAAAGTGTAAAAGAGTTTTCATACTGATTTCAAAAAGTTATGTTTTCTAACAAAAAGGACGGACTGGGTTAACAGGGAACTTGGTTTAATAGCGATGGGATTGTTGTTATAGGTTTTGATATGAATTATGCTTTCATGACTCTGACCATGTTATTGGTTATTTTATTCTGTTTACTTTTCTAGTTAATTGTGAACAATGTTTTAAGAACTTATCACTACATAAATAAAAGCCGATTTTATTTATGCATGAGAATATTGTGTTCGTATCCGCCTAAGTTAGATTTATAATTTAATGTCTATTGCGTACTCTATATGTTGTGTGCCAAAATTACATGCAAAACCTTGTAATAATTGCTATATATATATGCGTGCCCTAAACTCAGTGAACCCAATGATGCATGCGATTCCGTGTGAGTATTGTGACCCTTAATTACATGCGAAGCCTTATTTTATGCGAACCCTACCTAAGTGTGGAAAAACTCCTGCATGCATTTTTATTTACCTTGAGAAGCCTATTACTTGATGAAACTACGATGTATGAGCCCTTAAAATGATTAGTGAACCGTAATGCCTAAAGATTTGAATTCTCAACCTGCGAACTGTTGGAACTTGCGAACACACGTTTTCGTGCTAACCTAGGTTATTATGCGAGCCATGTTTGAATGCTGAGTGTGATGACTAAGTATAGTATGTACCTATTGAAATAAGTACATGTTTGGAAGTATTGTTTCACATGATTATATTCTTCATATGTTTGTGCATACGAACCATTATATTCTAAGTACGTATAATTTCTGCTGCTTTGTTAAATATTAACAATATGTTCACATGCTATGTATAAGTGGTGTGTTGGAGGTTAGGTTGGGTGTTAATAGAGAGTCACTTCGATGGCTAATGTAGCTTGCCAAATCTTGGTCAAAACTTCTAGCCCGGATTTAGATTGTTACAATTCCCACAATCTTCTTGCTGGGCCTTGATGCTTACATCATTCCCCTTTCCTTAAAAAGATTCATCCCTGGATCTAAAACATCAAAAGGAAAAAGAGCAACAACATTAAAATTTGAACTTACATTGTATTCAATAGAATGACTGCCACATCCCATATTTTTATTATCATTTGTTCAAGTTCGAGAATAAGGAAGTGTGTAGTCTAGTGGTTTAATAACTCCTTAGCTATCCTAGTGGTCCTAAATTCAAGCCACTATGTTCACATTCCTTTTATTTAATTTTTAGACATTTTTCCATGTGCTTTTAGTGCTTTCCATCCACCCCATTTTCACCATAAATAGGAGGATTTCTTTCCTCCAATATTGGTCAAACTTACCTTAAGTTGAGGTAGCATGATCCCCCTTTTCACTCCATGTCTCCCTCTTCTTGCCAAAACTTCTTACCTTGCATTTAGTTGAGGTTTATTGAACCTAGTCATGGTTGATCAAGCTCTCACCACCCCTTTGCCGTCCCTACCTCCCTTTTGCTTCCATTTTCTTTCTTTTTCATTTCTTTTCTCATCCATTTTTCTCTCTATTTTGCAAAATAACCACCACCCTTTCTTTTAATCTTTGCTCTTTTCCTCTACTATGACCAAACCCTCCACCACCATTCACCAGGCCTCGTGGCCATCGTACCTCCTCTCCTCCTCTTTTTCTCCTCCCATCACCGTTGTGCACCACTACAGGTCCCTTTTCTCTTTCATTTTAATCTTCTTCCTCCTTCTCTTTATTCCAAACCCCTTTAATTTCTTCCCCTCCAACCACTGTTGGACCACTACTCCCTCGTCACCGGACCCCCGTCAAACCATCGCCATTGTCACTACCAAACCACCGCTAGTGACCGAATTTCTTCCATTTTTTCCTCCTCTATTTTGCCTTTTCTCGTATTGATTAAACTTATATCTTCTCTTTACTCTATCAATTCTTTTAGATCACTCAACACATCAATCTCATTCCTTTCTCGATTCATTGTCCATCCCGGCTTAACCAAATTGTAAGTATGGGTTATTTGGATCGTAAAATCCTTGGTGATTTCATATCATGGTCGAATGGTATAGTGGCCATAGGTCCAATGTTACATTTTATTATTTATTATTTATTTATTATCTTACGAATACTATTCGATATCATTTGAAGTACCAAATGATAATATTAGGGGAAACCCCTAAGTTCGCATTAGAAATCATCTTTTTGAGAGTCCAAGATCATGGGGTAAGTGTTGATGAGACTATTAGTAATCGATATTTAATTGATAAATTATTTTCAAAGTATCCTAACTTATAAATGTTACTCATGTGTTAGATTCGTCTTGCAAGTTAGATCAACTTGAAATTGTTAATAAGGATTGTGGCAAATCGGATCTTCGGCAAAATGTGTGGGATCGTTACTATTCCTTGTATGTGATATAGTTATTTTATTATATTAGTAACTTAATTATAATAAATCATGAGCACACTAAATATCCAGGAAGAGTTGAAAAACTTATCAAGATGTACACCAAGTAAGTGACTCTAACCAAGTAATTATATGAAACACATGATAATTGATGTGATTATGATTGTGACTATGATGTATGTGTAGATCTCATCCTCATGATATGTGATGTATGGCTTATGTGATATGTGTGATGATTTAAACATGTAAGATTTATATATGTGTATGTTAAAAATATTGAGATCAATGATCTAATGTGAAAAGCATGTTTAACATGTTAAAAGTGATTATCATGTGATATGTGATTATGAAAGCATGTTTACATGCACAAGTGTAAAAGTGATCCATATGTGTTAAAAAGGTGAATTTGCCATATCACATGCATGGGTGGGTAATTGTGAAAGGTGGAAACAATGGCAATATATCTGCAAATCAGTGGTAGCTTATCCACAAAATTTATCAGTGGCAGTATATTTGCATATTAATGGTGGCTTGTCCACAAAAGTGTTATCAGTGGCAATTTATCTATAAAATCAATGGTGTCTTGTCCACAAATGGTGTTTCAGGGGGACGAGTTATGGAGAACTCAATATGTGGTGTGTAGCGGAGATGGGGAGGAACTTTTATAAAATGTGCATTGTTTTTAAATACGCATTGGTATGTCCATGTATAAGTATTGGTGTTACAATCTATGAAAATTATGATGTTTGACATGTCGTGATTCTTTTATGGAATGACTTGTATGTGAATATATATTTATATTGATCTCACACTGAGCCTTTTAAAGCTCACCCACATTACTTGTGTGTTTCAAATAATCCTCGTGGTTAGGACACAGATTCGGTCATCAAAGATGCTCTCAATAAATGGTTTTCATGATTATGGACTTATATTTTATTGTAGGACTTTTATAGACTTTATGATTTTATTTAGTCCTCTATTTTTGTGATAAAATATTGAACTGTGGCATGGTATTTTACAATTTGAACGTTGGTTAATTTGCATGGATTTCTATTATGGATTGAATGAATTGGTATTTTCTTAATAAAACTGTTTTTGTAAACTCTATTTAATGAACATGAACTTAAGAATCACTATGATGTTTTCAAAATAAAGACAAGGGATTTCCTCCATTTTTGAAAGAAACAATAACTTCGATTTTACAAAAAAACAAATAAATTCACCATTTCTATAGCCTATGTAATCGCTTAGATTAGGCCATAACATATAGGCTCGGTTTGAGGGGTAATAATGACTCTCCATTAACTCCCAACCTAACCTCCAACACACTATGGAGGAGCTAACATAAAAATGTGCTAAGTTATCATAATGCAGTGGAATGTCATAATAGCATGCGTGGAATATAAAACATGCGAGCGCATAAAATCTACGTAAAAAGGAAGGGTTTGCATGAGGTAAAAACCAGGAGATTTTCTGGGTTTGCATATTCAAATAAAATACACAAGTACTTAGAACTTAATATTAAGGTTCGCACAACAACATAGCTTCGCATAATAGCATGGGTTTGCATAATAACCTGGGTTCGCATAACATGGGTTCACTTACAATACGAGTTTCGTAACAAGAAAGATCATACATTCAAGGGTTTTGCATACTTTAACTGGGTTTGCAAATAAGTAAGGCTTTCACTAATAAGGGTTCGCATGTAATTTTGGGGTCGCATGCATGGAGACCTCTCATCACAACTGGTTCGCATCAAGAGTTGAGTCATGCTTAGTCAAAATTAAAAGAACACAATAGTCACGTACAAAAGGAAGGTTAATGAAGCTTAGAACTTTGTTTATACTGAAAGGAAGTTAACAACAATCAAACAAAAAAATATTTAACTTCATGGTTCATGGAATTGAAATTAACATAAATTTAAGGAAAAATTGTGTGATATAATAGCGAAGTCATCTAATATAATGATTCTAATTCCAAACATTTAACCACATCGCCTTTTCCCAGGATTTGTTGATACCCATCCTGACTAGCCTCGCTTGGATCAATCACCTCGCCACTACCTTTCACGATCTACGTACTTGTGAAGTAAGAAAGGAATGGGTCAGTTCATTGAAAACTCAGTGAATATACAAAAAAACATCATAGTATGCTTAAAATATGGAGTTAAAACAAAGCTTAGTCTAAAAACCATATCGCGAGTTGGGCTCGCCGAAAAGGTGCGAGACCTAGTTTGTTGTTACCTACTTGTCAAGAAAACATATAGGTTTGTAAAATAGATTCACATGTACTCGTTGAAAATCATACTTAAAAACTTGGCTTGTTTTCGTAAGAAAGCATAAAACATAGTCATGTACTTGACATGTCCTTCTACTTTTTCTTATTCTTGAACATATAACATGTTCTTATACTTGTCATATCTTACTCTTGGATAAGCAAATCTCCTTGTATCGCCTCACTTGTGATTTAGAGAGTCCTTAACATGTCCCACAAGTGTGGCCTAAAGCTAAACACTCTCTTGTACACCAACATGTCCCTTTGAATGGAGCATAGCTTGATATTCCATTATCTCTCCACATGTCCCAGGGCCTTAACGTCCAAATCAAGAAACTTATAGCTGAGTACTCACAATCCTTTAGCATGCCAATATATCCAACATATGGCTCACATAAGGAGCTCACATAAAATACTCACAAAACACGCTCTATAAAATCATGTTTTTAAAACATATTTTAAAAACGTAATCACATATCTTGAAAAAAAAAAGATTATAGAAAGGCTTACTCTTGGAATGTAGTTTTAAAACTCTAAGCTTATGAAAACATAATGATTCGCACACAAATGGCGATCCCTGAACACTCATCGGTTAGCTAATAATTTAAAAAAGTTTTGCTTTTCCTTTGTTCTTGCTGGTAGATGGTTCGACTGGTTCACAACATACATAAATATAAACAATACTTAACAAAACACAAAATTCAAACATACGAGCAAACCTAGTCCATGGACAATTAACCCTAGCAGAATAGAGGCTTACCTTGGTTTCTAAGAACTTCGGTTTAGAATAGAGACTTGACAAAAGATGTGACACCCTAAACCCGACTAAGACGAACCAGCCCGAAGTTGAAGCATTACATTAGCCACCAAAGTGACTCTCTAGCTAACGACCACACGACACACACCCCAACCTTATAACACCTCATTTATGACTAATTAACTATCATTTATTAATGCGGAAGCAATTTGTGAACCATTTTTAAACTTTTTCTAAGTATTTAAACCTATTGGTATTTTGGTCATTTTACCACCTAAGGTTAAACTATCCCAATTTTATTTCTAAATAGTTATCAACTTTCTTTTAGTCAAATTATGGAAGCCCTTAAATTTTCAGCTTAATTCGAGATCATTTACTATGTCTAATTCAAGTTTTATTATGAGGGACTAAATTGTAACTTTCACAAACTTTTAGTAAATTTTCCAAATTAAAATTAAGAGTGTTTCTACCAATTATTAATAGTTACAAGTCTAATCCTAAAATATTACCAAGTTTCCCTATCATTAAAGGCTTCAATTAATCTAATCAAGTTTTAGGATTAAATTATAAATAAAACTAATTAGAATACTAGATTACAAAAACTAAAAATCAAACCCCCAAAAACCCACATGCACGTGTGAAAAGACACACGCCAGTGTGCAAACCACTACATCTATTTTGTCAAAAATTCATTTTAATTACCCGATTTTACATATTTTACTTACCCATTAAACTTGAAATAGCTACAATTAATTACCATAAACATCTATACATCTCCAATTTAATTTATTTATAACGAATATGCAAAAATTAATCAATATTTAACAACCAATTACACGCTTAGCAGACACCAATTAATTCACATAAGATACATACCTTAGTCGCAAGCAATCCACTCCATGGTAAACATTGTTAGTATAAAATACATGCTTCATACACTGTGTTATCAACCACCGTACGAACACTCATCAACATATCATAAATCAATCATCAATTAGACATAAAAGCATGTATTAAAGCAATTATAAAATTACCAAAATTAAAGTCCAAAATTTAATGTCCAATGTCCATTACAAGTAAAATAACACTAGGCCTAAAAGCATCACAATGCCCCTATATAGTCTCTAAAGTAAATATCTTAAGCCACTAACAAGCCTTATTATTGGATCACCCTTGCACTCGCTTCTCGACTCTTTACGCCCCAAAATTCTCTACACAAGATGTGATGGTGTGAGCTTAAAAAGCTCAGTGAATGATAGTAAAAACATCAAGTAATTTGCACCCAATCATGCATAAATCAAAGTAATTAAACATTAAATTTTTAGTCACTACATGTTAACATTTCACCAAAACATCACATGCTATTCCAAGAATTAAGAATCAATTTTTTTTTCCATGGCATGTAAAGTCATCTTTTAACACATAAACATTCAATTATATTGGCACAATCAATCAATTATATTGACATAATACATCGATGGCAATAATTAAACTTGTGATCATACATTGGACAAATGGATCTCTGAACTCCCACAAATCAAATACAGTCCTCCGAATAAAGCGGGTTGAAGCCACACACTCCCTTATAGCGCCTCAAATAAACCGATGAGTGGAGACTCAAGCTCAACACTCCCTTATCTACTCCAAACAAATCAGTCCACCAAGAGTCATATGCTCACAATATCACAAATAATGGTGAGTACTCGCAAATCTTATGGCATGCCAACTATATCCAGTGGAGCCACCATGCAATGTTGCTAATATAATCATTCATACAAGGCATAAAATTTGTTGTTTAATCACTTAATTTAGGATGTAAAAATACAAGTAAAAGCATGTTGCTAAGCAATTTTAACATCAATAAAATTAAGCATAGAGAATATTATTTTCCCAATATTCATATACCAATTAGAACACCTTTATCAAATGTTCAATAAATCGACAATTCATGCTCCAAATATCAATTTATTCCATACAATTTAGTCATGCTAAAAGCATAACACACAACTTATCAAACCAATTTCCATTTTGCTCTTTTATAAAATAAAACCTATTTTTACAAATCCAACCATCCAATATGCAATTAAGTCATTAATAACACCAATTAAACCTTTAATTTAATACATAATTAGGCCAATTTACCAAATTTCCCTTAATATCACTCACCTCCACACATAGCTCTTTAAGCAAAAAAAAAAAAAAAACCAAAGTTCAAACAAGCAAGTTTGAGCTTCAATTCTGATTTGCATGTTCCTATTCTTGATGTGGAGCTTTAACAGAGACAAAATATGCATTAAAAACTAACAATAGCAATAAGGAATACGGAATTTGATAAAGTATATGAATCTAAATCATTGCTCTAAACTACCTTACCGATGTTGCACAACTAAGCCGAAATATGGAAGCCCTCAACTAAACTCCCTTTTTAGCACCTCAAACCACTTCTAACCTTCATTCATAGTCCAATAACATGTATTCTAAGTATTAATTTCATCATTTAATCCGTTTCATAATTTTCCGGAAAAATCATCCATGTTCTTGATCAAATTTGAATTTCTCAAAATTGATCCATAAAACGTGTTTGATCTTTTGGTTTAAGATTAAAAACCTCTTATTAGACCTATTTTGAGCTTAGGCATCCATTAATATTTGGATTTCAACTTAAAAATAAAGATCCACCATTGTTGATCCTCAAGTTCTAGAAAGAAGAAATTAAAGTTGAAAATCCATTATAATCACTTTAATTAACAAATAATGATTGAAATCAACTTAAAAACAAGTTTAGAGATGAGGATTACCTTCAATTGAACTCAAATCATTGATTTGGAAGTTTGAATCAAAATGCTTGAAGAAATTCGAATGACTTTTTGTAACACCCCAAACCCTGCCCATGCGGTATGACTGGATCTGACATGTCACATGAAGAAAACGCATAAAGACTTTGTGATTCTTACTAAAAGTAGGCGTTATTTGGTTATAGTTAAGAAAAAAAATTTGATTAGAAATATTCGATAAAATACTACTAATCTAAAGAGGTTAATTGAAGAATCGATATTCAAATTCGTGATATTTTTAAAACCGTGACTTTTGAAAATAGTGTTGATAATCCGAAAGAGAATCCGAGTTAAATTATTTGTACATATTTGTTATGAAATCCATTTATTAACCAATTTTGGAAAACCGTTACTTATGATTTTAGAAAATCCCCATTTAAAACAATTCAAGAAAGATATTAAGTACGTCTAAACATAAAGCAAAATAAAACATATCCCAGAGGCCTTATTACAACTTTAAAACCCAAAATAGTAAAAGTAACGAAATAAAACGGAAAAGAAGTTTACTAATGATCGAAAACATTATTTCCAAAGTATGGCCTCCACCGAGTCATCCATGGGCCCAAGTCCTCATTACTGAGCATTACCTGCAAGGGTTTAAGAAAATGGGGTGAGTTACTAGAACTTAGTGTATAATCCCCTTACCGTCATCCACTGGGTTTGAACCCGCATAGCATAACCTTGGGCCTAAGCCCATTTACATAATAATAATTATATGAAATGAATGTAACCCAACCCATCCATCCATCACACCCCCGACCAGCCAATCACACCTGTGGGGATCAAGTCAACCCACCCCGCCGCTCACACCAATTTGCAGCCAAGCTGCTAAAGTATAATATTTTCGTGGTCAAGCCACTGAAATCATAATTAATCACATCAATGAACAAATTGTGGAAATGCCACCAGGCTACACTGCTCTCCATACCATTTTTCCCATCCTATGCAATATGTCAAAATGCAACATACATAATAAAATAAAATATCCATATATATAACAACCATTAATCTAGTGACTTATTTCGGTGAATCGGCCCATTAAAGCAATTTAATAATTCGGCCCACTAAGGCATTCTAGCAATTCAGCCCACATGGGCATTTTCGTAAATCGACCCATAGGGGCATTTTCTTAAATCGGCCGATAGGGGCATTTTCGTAAATCGGCCCATAGGGGCATTTTCGTAATTTAGCAATTTAATACCGATTTTGACAGATCTTTAGATATAATGTAATTTAAGCAAGTTACTCGATTTATGCCATATTACGATTTTTTTTAGCCTTGTAAATAATAACGATCTATTTTCCGACATGACATCGAATCACGAATCTACGGGATTTCGGTGTGAGATTACACACCTGATTACGGTAAGGACTAAACCTTCTTGATCGTCGGCACCTATGTTACCATAATACTCGATTAACAACAAAAATAGGGTGTCTTAATCCAAATATCTAAATCTAACGATCTACTGAGATGCTTACCCTTAGTATCATGAACGACCACGATTTGTCTATTTCACCGGATGATGGTCCACAACCCGGTGGAAAATCCCGAACTGTCAATACCGCCCTACGTTTGAACCTAGGAGTAGGAATTGCAAATCCACTCCCTTTTTGTCCTCCTATCGCTTTTCCTTTAAAATCGCTACCACTTGCCTCCATTGAAAGAGTCTCGGTTAGAATGATACTACTATGAGAGAGAGTAGTTGTTTAGAGATAGGATTCGGCTTACCACTACTTTCGAAGAACCAACGAGTAGAGAAAACGAGTGATTTAGTCCCTATAATAACCGATTAGTCAAATCCATCAATCCGTTTTAACGGAATAACCAAGCAATGAAAGAGATCGAAATGAACCATGGCGAAACTCTTTACCTTAACGATGATGAATCCGATTCCCACCGATTGGACTTATGGCTACGAATGTGTCGACAAGAATATGATATATGGCCATCCACTAGAACGCTACGAAAAAGAGATGATCACAATGTGAGGGAGTATGAGAGAGTGATATTTCGGTTTAAAGAACCATCCAAAGATAAGGGCACACATTCGACCATGAAGAAAGAAAATGAAAAGAGGAGAATGAAACCACTTACCGATTCGGTCAAAGAAGAGAGTGCCTAACACACAAAATAAAATGAAATAATGAAAAGGTAGAGTGTTAATAGGTTCGGCTATGGAGAGAAATGAACAAACAAGATTCGGCCACAAGGTAAATGTCGATTTTAGAAAAGAGAGAAAGGTTGATGAAATGGTTAAAAGGAAAAGAAAAAAATGGAAAAGAAGTGTTAGAGGGTTTCGGCTAACACCAAGGGAAAAATGAACAAAATGGATTGAGTGTTTTGGCAAGCAAAGTGGAAAGAATTGGAAAAGAAAACACCAAAAATGCTAAAAAGAAAAGAAGCCTTTCATGCACCAAAACTTGCAAAATGACTATAGGAAAATTCGGCTCTCCCCTTCCCCCTAACAAAACCATGTGCTCAAAACACCCAAAAGATGATGGTTGACCAAAATTATTCTTTCCCCCAAGCATCATCCAAAAATTCGGCCAACATATCCCCCTCCCTTATCTCTTTCCTTTATTTCTTTCCTTGTTTTTCCCTTATTTTCCTCCTTACCATATTCCTTAGTCTTCTTTCCATCAATAGAAAGTCTTCCTTACCTTCTTTATAGCCATGGCCGACACTTTGGAAAGAAGCACAAAAATTTAATCCAAAAATTTGCACTAGGTGGGATTCGAACTCCACCCCTTAAGCCCCTTCATGTGATGCCTCACCATCTTGCTACTAGCTCCTCTTGTGCTAGCTAAATACATACTTATTTCCTTAAGTCTTGACGCCACTTACCTTCTCTCCTTAAAGTGTTTAAACACAAAAAATTTACTAAGGCCCAACTCAACCCCAAGCCTTCTTAGTACCCCTAAACAAACACAAATAACACTATTAACTAGCCTATCGCATGATATAATGCAAATAATAAAATTCCAAATTTCAGGATGTTACAATTTTTGCCCAACTTTGAAAATTATTTTGAGAGATTTTAGAGAGAATTTTGGGAGAGAAAACATTTAGATCTATTCTTTGATATTTGATTTAAGAAAACAAGCAAAAAAAAAAAAGAGAAAAAGCTCTTAATTCGGTTGAAAAATGTGTGAAAAGTGAGGTGGTTGCAGAGTTTTTAAAACTGAAACCCCCACCTAATTTTCAAAATGTTGGGAATTTGCCATCAGGCCACTCCCCATTTTCCCTTATTTTGCTCTTTTCCCTCCAAAATTCTGAAAGTATGGTTTATTTGCTATAAAACCTCATACACATTTCCATTATTTTTTAAACTAATCCCATTTAATTAATATTTTAAATCACCCAATTAAACCCTCATTTTAAATTATTTTTAAATTCCAATTTAATCCAAAATTATTTAAAACCATAAAATTAATTTTTCTAAAAGAATATTTTTATTTTTCGAAATATTATTTACCAATTTTTAGATGAAATTAAGCTAACTAATTAAGAATATAAATCACTAATTAACTTGATTAATTCCCAATTTTCACTCAGAACCCGATAAACTTACTCGGAACTATTAAAAATAAATAAAAATACTTTAATTAAAGCTATCTAATTAAAATACTTACTTACAAATTAAAATTAAAGGAAAATTAAATGGGAAGCCCTTTTTTGGATTTGAGACGATTTGTATCACCCCCGAAGAATAACTTCTACCTGGTCCTCGAAACTTTGATTCGTATTTTGTTCTTCCATCAAGAGATAGAAATCAATATCATCGATCGATTCAAATGATATCACTTTATCTTCAACCGGTGCAACATCCACATCACGAGCCACCTGGTGCCAAATCCGAGCCAACCCCAAATTATTTTTTGGGGTATTATTGGCTTAAGCTTTCTTCCTTCCATGTTGCGAGAAGCTTTGGTTGCTGAAGCTTTATCTTCATCATAAAATGAGAATGAGGTGAAATTGTCGATTTTTTCGGCTGGCACCTCCTTGGTTATGGCCTAAAATTGTATCAACTCGTCTACACTTTAATTCAGAATCATTTTAAGCTCCAAGTTAGTTGTCAGTTCTAACTCTACCTCTACTACTACTACTACTTCTACTTCTATATATATCTTAATTGGATTGGAGACTTCTTCAGTGATATTCAATTCTTACTTGTCTCCAATTCCAAACTCTTGTGAACTTTCAACATTTAATTTTGTATTGTTGTCGGTAATACATTGGACCTTCGGATTGGAATTGGAGACATCATGTACGACCTCTTCCAATGGAGTTCTTGCTTGGGATTTTGTCAGAAAAAATCCTCTAATTGATCCAATTGTTGTTGGATTTGCTTTGATTTAGCTTGGAATTCTCACTCGCGACTTTCTTATTTGGACGCATAGTCATACGAATCACAACGAGTTTCCGCTAGGTACTCGGATGTCCTTAATTGTCGCTTATCTATCTGTTCGAACAAAGTTATTCTTTCATTTCTTTGTTGGTAAAGCTCTAGCATAAGTGATCTTTGGTTCTCCATAATCTCCTATTGTTCGTATACTTCTTCTTCATCCTATAGTTTCTTCAAATCTCTATCCCTCTCATACGTATACTTGCTAGGCTTATGTGGGAGTTCATTCAAACATTTAGACTGCTCGTCTTTGTAGTCACAACTCCATTGGTTTATTGAATCTCCGTACAACCAATTCAATTTGGATTGTTTGTAACACCCCTAACCCGTCTCCATCTCCAAATTAGGGTTACAGAGTATTATGTCATATATAAAAACAATTAACATCAATAAACCTTAAATTAAGCCTACAAAGCCTTAAAAATAGTGTAGGAACAATCAGGGACTAATTTGAAACAAAACAGAAAATTTTGAAAATAAGGGTCACATGCCTATGTGATAGAGCACAGACCGTGTGCCTCAGGAACATGGTCATATAGCCAAACCATGTACAATTCGAAATAGGGTCACACGGTTGTGTCGTAGGCCGTCTCCCAAATCGTGTGAGTATTCGAAGTGAAGTCACACGGCTATCTCTCCAGACCGTGTGAGTTAAACCTGCACCAAAATTTAAGAAGACACACAATCGTGTGTGGCACACGGCCGTGTGTCAGCCCGTGTCCCAGGTCGTGTGCACCTTAAAAAGCTTACAAAACAAGACAAATTTTCATCAAAAACTTAGTTCCCAAGTTATAGCAAAATCCATCATTTCCAAACCTTAAAAACACATTCAAACAAACTTAAAACATATCAAATCATGCAACTTAAGTGCCTAACCTATGTGCCCTCATTGACACCACAAATCAATTGCCAAAACAAATTCACATTTCATACCAAACTTGTAACACCCCAAACCCGGTCCACACACCACGACCGAATTTGGCATGCTAGGGAGTGAAAACATTTTTGAAGATACAAGTTACCGGTTAAATTTTATAAAACTCTTTTATCGTATACAGGTTTAGAAAACGTAGTAATAGGTGATGTTTAAGATTGTCTCATAGGTGTAAGAAATTTGGGAAAACACATGTTTGGAAACCCATTTGTTAATACCAAGTTTAGAAAAACATTTGATTTGATTAAAACGGTTGTGTGAAGAGTTTATCCATATACCTTCGAAGTCGATTGAAAGATTTAGAGTTTGTAAAATCATCCAGGTTACCTCTGATCATGTTATGATCTTTGTTACCCGATGGTAACGTTTGAAAACCCGAAGAGATATAGTTTAGAAAACCTTGCTTTTTTTCCACCGGTTAATTTTTATCATATCCATAAATCCAACATGTAAATTATAAGCAGAATAAAATCAAGTAATAATAAAACCAAAATAAACTTAGCGGCCTTATTACAAAATCGAAACCAAATTTAAGGAAAATCAAATAAACCCAAAATAATAAGTTAAAGTCGAAAACCCGAAAACAAATCTGCATGGCCACCTCGAGTCCTCCCCAGCTCCATATCCGCGATCTAAGCCTCATCTGCAAAATGTAAGGGAAGGGGTGAGTCACCGAGACTCAGTGTATAAATCCCCAACCCGATAATTCAACCACTTACACAGATCATTAGCAAAACATGCAAATCATGCAACCCCATAACCTAACCATCCAATCTCCTGTAACTACCCTGTGTGGTCAAAACCACTGGTGGTCAAAACCACTGGTGACCGAAGTCACAAATATATATCAGTGTGGTCAAAACCACTGGTGACCGTAGTCACAAATCAGGTGATGAGGCCAACCCATCGTGTGGTCAAAACCACTGATGACAATCCCGTAATAATCATGTGGGGCCAACCCACTGTGGTACCAAACCACTGGGACGAGTCACAATATCCATATGTGGTCAAAACCACTGGTGACCGTAGTCACAAATATCAATAGTGTGGTCAAAACCACTGGTGGTCAAAACCACTGGGACTTAGTCACAAATAATAATAATGTGGTCAAAACCACTGGTGACTGTAGTCACAAATCAGGTGATGGGGCCAACCCATCGTGTGGTCAAAACCACTGGTGACAGTCCAAATAAATCATCCTTCTCCTCTCATCAATCCCATCATCATCATGCTCATATCATACGTGTCATAATATCATGTATCATGCATTTAGGGCATAGCATAGCATTTAACAAGTCATAGTGATGTACAGCAGAAATCACATAACAGGGGACTTACTCGGAATGTAACATCCTAAAATTTGAGTATCATCTTGTTGATTGTGTTAGCTCGGATATGATTTTATTGTGTGATTAATATAGTCTTATGAAGGCTTGGAATTATTTGGATTTAGAATAATTTTTAGTATGGAGAATTTAGTGAAGTGGATCAAGTGACTATGATGCTTAAGTAAATTTAAGTGTCTTAATTTAGCACAAGAAGAGTTAGTGGCATGGTGGAAATGGCGCATGAATGGTTGCTTGAGGGGAGTGGTTCGAATTGCATAGAGTGCATTTTGGAGACTTTATTTTTCTGCACATTTACATCAAGTGTCGGCCAAGCTCTATATTTGGTATGGATGGATTTTCTTTCATTTTTGGATAGTAGACTAATGGAAAAAGGCAAGTTATTAGTTAAGGTATGGAATCAAGGTGTTATGGAAGGATAAGGGGACATAAGGCTTGATGTATGGGTGATGTTTTAGAAATTTTTCATGGTCATTTTGACCATGAATGTGGACGGCTTAGGGGGCTAAGGGGTTTGGCCGAATATTGTATGGGATTAGGGGGAAGATAGTTGGCCAAATTCTTGGCATTTTGTGCATCTTTTTCCCTTTTCTCCAAAATCTTTTTCCTTAGCCGAATTTTGTCTTGGGCATTAGGTGAAAATTTTGTTTTGTTTTGGCTACCATCTTTGACCATATTGGTATCCCTTTTTCTTCTTTTCCTCTCAAACTTTTCTTTCTTTTTGGTACCGAAATATTATTACTTTTGAAGGCATTTTTCTTTCATTCTTTTTTCTTACTTGACCGAATGTGCACCATTATCAAAAACTTTTTCTTTGTTCAAATTCTTTCATAACCGAAACTATTTAGTCTCTTTGATCATTTCTTCTTTTCTTTTTCTTTTCTTTTCTCTTCTTTTCTTTCTATTTTGTTAAAGCTGAATCTATAACCTTGCTATTCTCTTCTAAAGCCGAAAGTTTCACTCCATTGACACCATTGAAACCGATTGCTTCTAAGCACCAAAAACCTATCTTCTTTCTTCTTTGAATCTATTTCTCTACTTCATCTGCCGAATTTTTTTTGGAGGTTTTTGACTAAATACATTTTGGTCATTCTTTTTTTGGTAAGGATCTCTTCTAGGCTAATCTCTTTTTCTTTATCTCTCTTTGACTATCGAAAAGCAAGATTCTAATCCTCTTAGTTTCTTTGGCCGAATCTTGAAGGAAAGTTTCGGGGTTTCTCTGTAGCCGACGTTTAGGGGGAGATCATTCGAGATTTAAATATCCAAGGTAAGCAAGAGTAATATTCAGCCAAAGGCCATATTTGTCTATTAAGTTGACCGATTTTGATTATGATCTTTTAGGGGCAGTTCGATAGGGATAAGTATTTCATTGTTAATTCTTGCTAGCGAGAGCGTTGGTATCGGTAGTATCGTAATCACTATTATCAGGTGTGTAACTCTACATTGTTTCCTAATAGATTTACGGTATTAATTTAATATATGTGTTAATGAAAATATGAAAGATATGGCTAAAGGTACCATACGATGGTACAGAGTACCCAGGTACGTTCACTTGAAATACTATGTTAATAGTGTTATGAAGATTGAATATGACATATAAGTGAATTCGTTATGAACATGGAATAAGATATATGGCATGATTTTGCATGTTTTGTATGACATATGGGCATAAGGGTGATATGTGAAGGGGAAGTGATCTGGTGGTTTTTACCACAATATCTGGTGACTCATGTCACATAATCTGAATGTTGTGACTTATGTCACATATTGTTATCTGGTGACTTTGTGACATTATCTGGTGGCTATGCCACAATTTATAAGGGCGATATCTGCAGTGACTGCCTTCGATGATGTGTAGCGGATGGAGGGTCGATTTAGTAATCCCCACGGTGTGATTGGTTGGTACGGGTGATGTGTAGAGGTTGGATATTTAGGTTTGGGTTCGGGATTGCATCATTATCTCTATTTGCTATATATATATATATATATGTATGTTTTGATATGCCTAAATCGGTTGGGACTTTGTGTTGACTGTTACACACTGAGTCTGTTTGACTCACCCCGTTGTGGGATATCTTTTCAGGTGATATACAGTGACTTGGACCGGGTCGACGGAGACTAGGTTGTGGCCATGCTGAATATTTTCGGGATTTCAAACAGTTGAACTTGCGTTTTCTATTATTTTATTTTCGGGATTTATTTGGCATTTTTTTCAATTGTAATAAGGCCATTACTATTGAATTGTTTTTATGCATGCATTTTATTTGATTTCATTATGATATGATTATTATTATTTCAAGTTTTAAATAACTTTTCTCAAAGATAAATTGAATACTTTTAACTTATTGTTTTCCAGTACTAAAATAAAGTTTTATTAAGATCTAGATTTCAAGAATAACATTGTTTTCAATTTGAAATCAACACAAATCAAATTTCTTCAAAATCACTAAAATTTTTCCAAAGTAACAAACAAGTTTTTAAAATGTTTTACTCAAGGAACATACCAGATCCGGCTGAGGCTCGTGGGCCGGGTTTGGGGTGTTTCAACTTGGTATCAGAGCCCAGTTTTTAAACTCCTGGCCTTGGGTTTAAAGCCCACAACCTTTTCAAAATTAAGCCCAATTAAGATTTTGTGAAAAATTTTGGAAATGAGCAGGTTTTCTGACATGGCACCTAAGTCCCCGACCCGAAGTCCACCAGGTAAGTACCCCTAAATGTTGTATGACTTATTGTATTGTTTTTATGTGGGTATAAAGGGAACGTAGATTAGTACACTAGGAACTATTAAACTCTAGGATTAGTTTACTCCAACACAAAATTACATAAAACTTAATGCCTAATTAAACAAACCTGTGAGTGAGTCGCCGAGTTAGGGTGTGGCAACCATTGTGCGCATGTCTAGGATTGGTTTCGGTGGGAGCTTGGTATTTAAGTAGTCTTAGTGACTCACCTCCTCTCCACTCGAATCCTACCTGGTGCGTAGTGACGGTTCACCCTAACCAAGAGGACTTATTCACGGGACTAAACTCGATAATTAAAACCCGAAAGGGACTAGCTACACGATTTTATAAGAACCTTAGTTTTAAATTCACCAAATTACCTCTTTGATTTGTAGGAAAATTATTTTTGAAAATTTTTCCAAAATATTCCCGATTTATAAAATTACCCAAATACCCTTGGTTTGTAAAAATTACTAAAACACCCTTGGATTATAAAATTACCATAATACCCTCGACTTTTCTTAAAATATTCTTACTTTACAAAAATACAAAAACCCCTAAATTTTTCAAAATATCAAAATACCCCGATTTGGAAAATTACCAAAATACCCCTATAGGACAAATTACGAAAATACCCTTGGGATTAGAATGAATGAAAATGCTTGAGTGGTGAATGTGTGTGTGTAGTTGGTACTATCGACTGAATGTGTTTTCTCTGAATTAGGGTAGAAAACTTGAAACGAAAACTCTGAAATGATCGAAAGAACTACTACTGAACTTCTTTTCATAAAATTTCTTCGCGGGTAATCAGCGGAACAAAGACTAATGCATAAGATTTCTTAAATCAGATTAAATCGCGATCGTAGACATCAATTCTAGGGGACGTGGTCGTAATGTACGAGGACGTGGTAGAGGCAGAATGGCTGTATCGGAACCTATTAGGTCTGGTCAAGGGTCCGAAAATGAGGTACCACCACCCCCACCACCAGCAGTTGGAGTTGAGCATCAGGATCAGACGGGGAATGATGCAGTATCGCAGGCGATGCTGCGGGTTCTTGAAATGGTGGCTGGAGCAGGTGGAGGTATGGGAGCTCGGAAATCTGTACCCGAGCGACTCCGAGCCAATGGAGCTGAGGTATTCCGTGGTGTATCCGGTGTAGCGCCCAGTACGGCTGAGTATTGGTTGGAGGCGACAGAGCGAATTATGGACGAGCTAGATCTGACTGCTGAGGAGAAACTGAAAGGAATGGTGTCTCTCCTTCGCGATGAGGCATATCAGTGGTGGCTCACAGTTCGGGATGGTGCTACAGCTGAGGATCTCACTTGGGAGTATGTTAAGGCGGCGTATCAAAAGAAGTATGTTGGAATTAATTATGTTGATGCGCAGAGGAAGGCATTTCTGGGGCTGGTTCAAGGGAACAAGTCCGTAGCGGAGTACGAGGCTGAATTCTTAAGGTTGAGCTGGTATGCTCGAGGGATCGTGGCTACGGAGCATGAACGATGTGTCCGGTTTGAGGACGGACTGAGGGATGATCTGAGGTTGTTGATAGCTCCACTGCAGGAGCGGGAGTTTGCCGTGTTGTTAGAGAAGGCTAAGGTAGCCGAAGGGATTAAGGACTCTGTGAGGCAGAATACGGATCGGAATAAGCAGAAGAGAGGCTTTGGATCAGCAGGGTCATCTGGGAATGTTCAGAAGAGGCCTAGAGTTGATGGGCCACGAGGTCAGCAGGCTGTGACAGGAGGGCAGTATCGTACCTGTGACCAGTGTGGAAAGAAGCACTTAGGAGAGTGTTGGAAGAAGACAGGAGGATGCTTTAAGTGCGGGTCTAAGGATCATATGATTAAGGACTGTCCGATAAAGATAGACGGGAGTCGACCATCAGGTCAGGACTATAATCAGGCTGGAAGAGGTGGACAGCAGCCTCTGCGGGGTCTAGGTGCGAATGGCAGAGGTAATGGTTCTGGAAGAGGATGACGAACACCGGGCAGAGGTGTTGGCAATACAGAGGCTAGACAGCCAGGTCTGGTATATGCGGTTCGTCGGAGGGAAGATAGTGATGCACCTGATGTTATCACGGGTATGTTCCTTATTTCTGGGTTACTCTGCATGTGAACTCTGAGACTGTACCTAGGAAGATGACTGTACTTAGTCCTTTAGGACAGACTGTAGTAGTAGATAAACTCTTTAAGGAAGTGCCTTTAGAAGTGCAAGGGACGCAGTTTCTGGCTGACTTAATGGAGTTGCCATTCGGGGAATTTGATCTAATCTTAGGCATGGACTGGTTAGTGAAGTATCGTGCGAATGTAGATTGTGCTGCTAAGCGCCTGTCATTGAGAACTTTTGACGATAAGGAAGTTGTAGTGTTGGGTGAAAGACGGAATTACTTGTCAAATGTAGTATCTGCCCTTAAGGCAAAAAAGATGGTTAGGAAGGGTTGTTTGGCTTTTCTTATGTTGGTCAGTGCCTTGGAGGCTAAGGAGGCAATTGTTGAAGAGGTCAGAACTGTGAGAGAATTTGTGGATGTCTTTCCGGAAGAACTTCCTGGATTGCCTCCGGATCGTGAGGTGGAATTTGGGATTGATTTGTTGCCTAGAACGGCGCTAGTATCTATCACTCCGTATAGAATGGCACCAAAGGAGTTGGGTGAGCTCAAGGCTCAGATCTAAGAGTTGCTTGATCGTGGGTTTATCCGACCCAGTGTGTCTCCATGGGGAGCACCGGTCTTGTTCGTGAAGAAGAAGGACGGGACTATGCGTATGTGCATAGACTACCGGCAGTTGAATAAGCTGACCATCAAGAACAAGTACCCTTTGCCAAGGATTGACGACTTGTTCGATCAGCTTAAGGGTACTCTGCGATGCTTCTCCCTTGTAATCGGCCACCCACTATCACATGGAAACAGTTAGCCTTCGACTTTTGAACAATTAAGAACTGGATCTTGAAACATTAAGACCTTACCTAGATCGACCACCAAACCCCGAGGCTCACAGAATTCGGCTATAGCCCTCCCTGCAATCAGTTTAACATTCCATTATAAATCATAGGGCCATCCGGCCATGATGAACAAATCCCGAAACCACATGAGTTTGTCGCCCCTTACCTTAATGATTGATTCGACCAACCACCACCAAAGATCCACACCCCCTAAATCATGTTAAGGGTTTCGACTATCAACATAGGACAAGAAAAGGGGTTATGATCCGATTAATAAAGATTGAAGAAGTGACACAGAAGGCAAAAGAGATTTGGCTTTACCCAAATCGGTCAAGAAGAAAAGATGAAGAAATCACTCACCAGAAAGTTCGGCAAGAAGAACCAAAGAAGAAATGATTCTCAGCACCTGAGATGATGAAAGGGAAACGCAAGAAAAGAGGAGTTTATGAGCAAGGTATTCGGCCAAGAGAAGAACAACAACAAGGTTTTGGCTTTAGGGAATAATCAAGATGAAGAGGAAGATGGGAATGGAGAAAGAAAGATTCGGCAAAAGGTAAATGAAAGGGATTTCGGCATAAAAGTCCTGAAAGAAGAAAAAGATGTCGATACAAGAGCGGTGTAGGTTTCGGCTTTAAGCAAAAATAAGCAAAGAAGAAGAAGTGCCAAGGTGATTCCGGCAAAGAGAGGGCTAACAAAGGTAAACCGAAAAGAGAAGAGGAGAAGGGCTGTTGAAGCTTCGGCTATTCAGAAATAGTGCACAAGTGATTCGGCCATAAACAAGAGTTGCCGAAAAAAAGAAAAGAAAGAATGGTGTTTCGGCTTGACACAAAACGCAAAAGAGCAAGACCCTCCAAGCTTGCCGATTTCAGCTACTACCTAGGTACATTCGGCCACCATCACTTGAACCCCAAAACCGATTGCACATTTCCCCCAACTCACCTTACCAAATTCGGCTGAACACTTCCTTCCCTAGAGTTCAAATTCGGCCAACCCCCTTCAAATGAGTTTGAAAATATTCAAACTCCTCAATTTCCTCCCCTCCCTCAATTCAAATCTGTTTGACTCCTTCCATCCTTATCCTTGAGAGTCCATCCTGAGCACTACTCCTCTAGCTTGTGGCGTAAAAAAGAAATAGCAGGGAGTGCAATTCCTACTACTCGAACCCAGGCACTCCCTCTCTGCATGTGGCGTCACTCCTTAGGCACCTTAGTGGCGCCCCTTTGCCACTTTTCCACTGGTACTCTTGTGTCTAAAACTCCCAATAATTCCTTTTAACACCTAACTCACCTAACTCCTTCCTCTTAAGTGCTAAACAAAATTTTTAGCCATGACCCAGGACTAACCCGAGGTCATGCCTAGACCCCAAAACACACCAAACAAACATAGTAGGCATACCAATACAAGCAAACACATACCAAATGCAGAGACCCCGATTTAAGGATGTTACAGTTCTACCCCCCTTAAAAATAATTTTGGCCTCGAAATTACCTGGTTAGAAGAGTTGAGGGTATTATCGCCGTATCACATCCTCTGGTTCCCACGTGTCCTCCTCCGTACCATGGTTCAGCCATAATACTTTCACCAAGGGTACTGACTTCCTACGCAAAACCTTGACATCCCGATCCAAGATTCGTACCGGTTCCTCCTCGAAAGACAAATCAGGGCTCACCTCTAGTTCCTCAACTGGTACCACATGTGACGGATCTGATCGATAGCGCCTAAGCATGGAAACATGAAAGACGTCGTGAATCTGACTTAACTCTGCTGGTAACTCAAGCTGATAAGCTACCGATCCTATTCGCCTCAATACTGTATATGGCCCAATAAACCTAGGCTTAGCTTGCCCTTTCGACCAAATCTCAACACTTTCTTCCAGGGCGATACCTTCAGAAAGACCTTATCACCCACTCTAAACTCAATATCCCTGCACTTAAGATCGGCGTAAGATTTCTTCCTGTCCGACGCTTCCTTAAGTCGAGCCCGAATTACCTTAACCTTATCCTCTGTTTCTGCTACCAACTCTGGACCCAACAACCGTCGTTCACCCAGTTCAGTCCAACACGTAGGAGTACGACATTTCCGCCCATAGAGTGCCTCATACGGTGCCATCTGAATACTCGCTTGATAACTATTGTTGTAAGCGAACTCCGCCAATGGGAGATACTCCTCCCAACTACCACTGAAATCCAAAACACAGCCCCTTAACATATCCTCTAGAATCTGAATTACCCTCTCAGACTGTCCGTCAGATTACGAATGAAAAGCCGTGCTAAAATCCAACTTCGTACCCAACGCCTGATGCAAAGCCTTCCAGAACCTCGACGTGAACCTGGGATCCCTATCCGAGATAATTGACACTGGCACTCCATGCAACCTTACTATCTCTGCCACATACAACTTGGCTAACTTCTGGAGTGAATAATCAACCCTTACCGATATGAAATGAGCCGATTTAGTCAGACGATCCACTATTACCCATACTGAGTCCTTCTTACTAGGAGTAAGAGGAAGCCCACTGACGAAATCCATCTTAATCCTTTCCCACTTCCACTGTGGGATCTTTACCGGCTGCAACAGCCCTGATGGTAACTGATGCTCAGCTTTGACCTACTGGCATGTCAGACACTTGCCCACAAACTCTGTTACTTCCCGCTTAAGACCTGGCCACCAAAACTGTTCCCTTAAATCACGATACATCTTACTGCCTCCAGGGTGCATAGCGTATGGGCTGCTATGAGCTTCCTGAAGAATCTGCTGTCTCAATTCCACATCCTTAGGCATGTATACTTTCCCCTAAAAACACAGTACTCCATCACTGCTCAAGCTGAAACCTTCCGACTCACCATTCTGCACTTGCAACCTCCGAGCACTTAAAACCTCATCCGTCAGCTGTTTCTCCTTAACCTGATCAATCCAAGACGGCTTTACTTGCAATTCTGCCAAAAGACTCCCATCATCATAAAGACTTAGGTGAGCAAACATCGCTCGCAGGTCCGCTACCACCTTACGGCTCAACGCATCAGCTACTACGTTAGCCTTACCCGGATGGTACTCAATCGAACAGTCGTAATCTTTCAACAATTCGACCCACCTTCGCTGCCTCAAATTTAAATCCTTCTGAGTCAAGAGGTACTTCAGACTCTTATGATCTGTATACACTATCGACTTTTCCCCATACAAGTAATGCCTCCAAATCTTCAAGGCGAAAACCACTGCAGCCAACTCCAAGTCATGCATCGGATAG
This sequence comes from Gossypium australe, assembly GCA_005393395.2. NCBI lineage: Eukaryota > Viridiplantae > Streptophyta > Magnoliopsida > Malvales > Malvaceae > Gossypium > Gossypium australe. The sequence goes on from CM016624.1 coordinate 95,841,085, forward strand.
TTACCTTCATGAGGCCTTAACTGCCGAGATGCATACGCGACCACCTTTCCACCTTGCATCAGCACACACCCTAAGCCAGTATGTGATGCATCACAATAAACTGTGAATTCCTTCCCTGCCTCTAGCTGAATCAAAACCAGAGCTTCAGTCAGAATCTTCTTCAACTTGTCAAAACTCTCTTGCTGTTTCCCAGTCCACACAAACGGAACCCCTTTTCTCAACAGCTTCGTCAATGGCACTGCGATTAAAGAGAAACCCTTTACGAACCTTCTGTAGTATCCTGCTAAACCCAGAAAACTTCGAATCTCTGCAACCGACTTAGGTGGTTTCCAATCCAATACTGCCTCAATCTTACGAGGATCCACCCTAATTCCCTCAGCTGATACAACATGACCCAAGAAAGTTACCTCTTTAAGCCAGAACTCACATTTACTAAACTTAGTGTACAACTGCTTCTCCCTTAGAACCTGCAGAACCACTCGAAGATGCGCGTCATGTTCCTCCTCAGATCTCGAGTACACCAAAATGTCGTCTATAAATACTACGACAAACAGATCCAGATACGGCTGAAACACCCGATTCATCATGTCCATGAATGCTGCCGGTGCGTTGGTCAAACCAAAAGGCATTACCAGAAACTCATAGTGCCCATACCGAGTACGGAATGCCGTCTTATGAATATCAACCTCCTTCACTTTGAGCTGATGATACCCCGACCTAAGGTCGATTTTATAGAAAACCGATGCACCCTTGAGTTGATCAAACAAGTCGTCAATCCTAGGCAACGGATATTTGTTCTTGATTGTCAACTTGTTCAGCTGGCGGTAGTCGATACACATCCCCATCATACCATCCTTCTTCTTAACAAAAAGCACTGGAGCTCCCCAAGGCGATACACTCGGCCGGATGAAACCTCTGTCCAACAATTCCTGAATCTGAGCCTTTAACTCCACTAATTCCTTTGGCGCCATCCTATATGGAGCAATAGATACTGGCGCGGTTCCAGGTAACAAGTCTATACCGAACTCAACCTCGCGGTCAGGAAGTAGACCCGGGAGTTCCTCTGGAAAAACATCAGTAAATTCTCCTACAGTTCGGACATTCCTCACAACTACATCCTTTGCTTCCAAGGCACAAACATGCACCAAAAATGCTTCACAACCCTTCTTAACCATTTTCTCAGCCTTCAGTGCAGAAACAACATTAGATAAGTAATCTCTTTTATTACCTATCATCACCACCTCCTCACCTTCCATGGTCTTCAACACCATGCGCTTAGCTGCACAATCCAAACTAGCCTGATACTTTACTAGCCAATCCATCCCGAGAATCAGATCGAACTCCCCAAACGGCAGTTCCATCAAGTCAGCCAAAAACTCGACCCCTTGAAGTTCTAAGGGTACATCCCTATACAGTGTACTTACTTCTACAGAGTGACCTAGAGGGCTTATCACTGTCATCTTCTTAGAAGTAATCTCAGAGTCTAAGTTCATGGTTTCCACTATGCTACTAGCAACATACGAGTGCGTTGAACCAACATCAATTAAAGCATTATAAGGTACTCCAAAAATTAAGAACGTACCGGTTATGAAGTCCGGTGCATCGCCCTCCTCTCGACGCCTCGCTGCGTAGACTAAACCAGGCTGTCTCGCCTCCGCACCACCTGCACTTCTGCCCGGTGCTCCAGGGCATCTACCAAAGCCATTACCTCCCCTGCCTGAACCTCGGCCCCTCTGTGGCTGCTGATTATCCCTCCTGAACTGTGCGCGATTCTGATCCTCAGACTGCAGCCTAGCTGATCTCTGTGGACAATCCCTGACTCGATGCCCCATCGAGCCGCACTCAAAGCATCCCTTGTTACCAGTCCAACATTCCCCCGTGTGAGACTTTCCACACCGAGCACATCGTGGCGGCCACTGAGTGTTAGCAGCAGCAGGCCTAGCAGCTTGATTCGGCCCACTACACCTGACCCTTTTCTGCTGATTCCCAGAAAACCCAGATGATCAAGAACTCCTTTTGTTCCAACCCTTATCCTGATTTCGCCTTACAGACTGTTTTACCCCTTCGGCAACCTTAGATTTCTCCACTAAAACGGCAAACTCTCGTCCCTGCTGTGGGGCAATTATCATCTGCAGCTCGTCTCTCAGCCCATCCTCAAATCTAACAGAGCGCTCATGCTCTGTGCCCACAATACCCCGAGCATACCTACTCAACCGAAGGAATTCCGCCTCATATTCCGCTACAATTCTATTGCCTTGAACCAAGTTCAAGAAAGCTCTGCGCTGCGCATCAACATAACTAGCCCCTATGTATTTCCTCCGATAGGCTGCTCTAAAGAATTCCCAAGTGAGATCATCTGCCATCGCTCCGTCCCTAACTGTGAGCCACCACTGATATGACTCATCTCGCAGCAGAGATATATGCCCTTCAGCTTTTCCTCAGCTGAAAAGTCCACGTCATCCATAATGCGTTCCGTCGCCTCCAACCAATACTCTGTCGTACTAGGTGCCACACCAGATACACCTCTAAATACCTCTGCATCATTAACCTTGAGTCGCTCGGTCACAGATTTCCAAGCTCTAGTTCCTACTCCTGCACTCGCAACCCTTTCTAGTACCCGCAGTACAGCCTGCGACACTGCGTCATTACCACCCGTCTGATCCTGATGCTCCGCGCCCACAGCTGGCGGCGGTGGTACCTTATTTTCCGATCCATGACCAGACCCTGCCGGTTCCGAGACCGTCATCCTACCCCTACCTCGTCCATGAATATTTCGCCCACGTCCACGTGCACTCATGACTACCGATATATAAGCTGATTAAAAGTTTTATGCGTTAGACTTTTATTCCACTATCTATTAAAACACAGTTTTATGAAAAGTTTTAATAAAGGATTGTTTTCGCGAGTATACATCATCCTATAGTTCATGTCTCTACATTAGTTCCTACTACTATTCAATCATGCCATAACCATCACAATCATATCACTAAAAGCAATAGTTTGGGGTACTTACCTGGGCGGATTGGTGCCGGAGACTCGGTGCCATGCTTTCCAGACCATACTTTTCCCATAACAAGCCTTTCATACTCCTTTTTAAAACATTTTTGGGCCTCGGGCCCACAGCCGAGCTGTTGAAACTGGCTCTGATACCACAATTGTAACACCCGAAACCCGGTCCACACACCACGACCGAATTTGGCATGCTACAGAGTGAAAACATTTTTGAAGATACAAGTTACCAGTTAAATTTTATAAAACTCTTTTATCGTATACAGGTTTAGAAAACGTAGTAATAGGTGATGTTTAAGATTGTCTCATAGGTGTTAAGAAATTTCGGAAAACACATGTTTGGAAACCCATTTGTTAATACCAAGTTTAGAAAAACATTTGATTTGATTAAAACGGTTGTGTGAAGAGTTTATCCATATGCCTTTGAAGTCGATTGAAAGATTTAGAGTTTGTAAAATCATCCAGGTTACCTCTGATCATGTTATGATCTTTGTTACCCGATGGTAACGTTTGAAAACCTGAAGAGATATAGTTTAGAAAACCTTGCTTTTTTTTCCACCGGTTAATTTTTATCATATCCATAAATCCAACATGTAAATTATAAGCAGAATAAAATCAAGTAATAATAAAACCAAAATAAACTTAGCGGCCTTATTACAAAACCGAAACCAAATTTTAGGAAAATCAAATAAATCCAAAATAATAAGTTAAAGTCGAAAACCCGAAAACAAATCTGCATGGCCACCTCGAGTCCTCCCCGGCTCCATATCCGCGATCTAAGCCTCATCTGCAAAATGTAAGGGAAGGGGTGAGTCACCGAGACTCAGTGTATAAATCCCCAACCCGATAATTCAACCACTTACACAGATCATTAGCAAAACATGCAAATCATGCAACCCCATAACCTAACCATCCAATCTCCTGTAACTACCCCGTGTGGTCAAAACCACTGGTGGTCAAAACCACTGGTGACCGAAGTCACAAATATATATCGGTGTGGTCAAAACCACTGGTGACCATAGTCACAAATCAGGTGATGGGGCCAACCCATCGTGTGGTCAAAACCACTGATGACAATCCCGTAATAATCATGTGGGGCCAACCCACTGTGGTACCAAACCACTGGGACGAGTCACAATATCCATATGTGGTCAAAACCACTGGTGACCTTGGTCACAAATATCAATAGTGTGGTCAAAACCACTGGTGGTCAAAACCACTGGGACTTAGTCACAAATAATAATAATGTGGTCAAAACCACTGGTGACCGTAGTCACAAATCAGGTGATGGGGCCAACCCATCGTGTGGTCACACATAACAGGGGACTTACCCGCAATCCAAGCTCATGCCCACAAGGCAAGTCACTAATACCAATGGTTATACAGTAACATAATAAGCATCATTATAACAATAAAGTGTGTCAGCATTTACACACCTGACTAATCGCAGATCTAAGTAAGAATCCCGAAACTACTCGAATCTAGCGAAATCTCGAAGCATTGTTTCCCTTTCCTACAATCGGCCAACACCTTGTCAGTAGTTAAAAAGCCTATTCAGCTCTATTAGAAATCCCGAAGGATATGTCGCATAAAGCTAATCCCTTACCTAGGTGCCGATTTGGTTTCCAACCAAATCCCGAGACTCTGCGATCCTTCTCCCTTGTAATCAGCCACCCACTATCACATGGAAACAGTTAGCCTTCGGATTTTGAACAATTAAGAACTGGATCTTGAAACATTAAGACCTTACCTAGATCGACCACCAAATCCCAAGGCTCACAGAATTCGGCTATAGCCCTCCCTGTAATCGGTTTAACATTCCATTATAAATCATAGGGTCATCCGGCCATGATGAACAAATCTCGAAACCACATGAGTTTGTCGCCCCTTACCTTAATGATTGATTCGACCAACCACCACCAAAGATCCACACCCCCTGAATGATGTTAAGGGTTTCGGCTATCAACATAGGACAAGAAAGGGGGTTAAGATCTGATTAATAAAGATTGAAGAAGTGACACAGAAGGCAAAAGAGATTTGGCTTTAGCCAAATCGGTCAAGAAGAAAAGATGAAGAAATCACTCACCAGAAAGTTCGACAAGAAGAACCAAAGAAGAAATGATTCTCAGCACCTGAGATGATGAAAGGGAAACGCAAGAAAAGAGGAGTTTATGAGCAAGGTATTCGGCCAAGAGAAGAACAACAACAAGGTTTTGGCTTTAGGGAATAATCAAGATGAAGAGGAAGATGGGAATGGAGAAAGAAAGATTCGGCAAAAGGTAAATGAAAGGGATTTCGGCATAAAAGTCCTGAAAGAAGAAAAAGATGTCGACACAAGAGCGGTGTAGGTTTCGGCTTTAAGCAAAAATAAGCAAAGAAGAAGAAGTGCCAAGGTGATTCCGGCAAAGAGAGGGCTAACAAAGGTAAACCGAAAAGAGAAGAGGAGAAGGGCTGTTGAAGCTTCGGCTATTCAGAAATAGTGCACAAGTGATTCGGCCATAAACAAGAGTTGCCGAAAAAAAGAAAAGAAAGAAGATGCACTTTGGTGTTTCGGCTTGACACAAAACGCAAAAGAGCAAGACCCTCCAAGCTTGCCGATTTCAGCTACTACCTAGGCACATTCGGCCACCATCACTTGAACCCCAAAACCGATTGCACATTTCCCCCAACTCACCTTACCAATTTCGGCTGAACACTTCCTTCCCTAGAGTTCAAATTCGGCCAACCCCCTTCAAATGAGTTTGAAAATATTCAAACTCCTCAATTTCCTCCCCTCCCTCAATTCAAATCTGTTTGACTCCTTCCATCCTTATCCCTGAGAGTCCATCCTGAGCACTCCTCCTCTAGCTTGTGGCGTCAAAAAGAAATAGCAGGGAGTGCAATTCCTGCTGCTCGAACCTAGGCACTCCCTCCCTGCATGTGGCGTCACTCCTTAGGCACCTTAGTGGCGCCCCTTTGCCACTTTTCCACTGGTACTCTTGTGTCTAAAACTCCCAATAATTCCTTTTAACACCTAACTCACATAACTCCTTCCTCTTAAGTGCTAAAACAAAATTTTTAGCCATGACCCAGGACTAACCCGAGGTCATGCCTAGACCCCAAAACACACCAAACAAACATAGTAGGCATACCAATACAAGCAAACACATACCAAATGCAGAGACCCCGATTTAAGGATGTTACAAAACTAGTTTGCATTCAAAGTTCTCAAGTACCTATAATAACTCATTCCAAATCTACCATTTCATTCAATCCATTCACACCCAATATGCCATATTTGAAGCACTTCCATAAGACTTATGCCACATAGCCAAAAAACAAGTTCACAAGAACATATACATATCAATGCCATTGGCACATATATAAACAAGTTTAAAAAACTTTATTCCAAGCTAAAATGTAACATATGAAGTATCCAAACATATACAAACACATTTATTTCATGCCATATAACTTAAAGATAAACATATCAAAAACTACCAAAAGATATTCGGATAGTGTGATTCTTCGAGTTGATCAGATCACCCGATTCCACGAAATGTAATCTACAAAGAAATAGAAGAAATGACACAAGTAAGCTTTACTAGAGCTTAGTAAGTTCAACAGTTAAAATGATAAACTTACTGTAAAAACATATAAATCACACAATAACAGTTAATAAACAATAATCATGTCAATCACAACCATTCAACAGGTGAGCCTTTATATCAATACACATAATGAATAATCTTTTCAATTATACAAGATCATCCAATATCAACTCATGTTAATCAATCAGAAAATCATGTAACCATTTACAAGATTAATTACAAATCCTATAACCTTTGAAAATCTACTTGATGAATGATATAACAAATTCAGATACGTGGTTAACCATCCAGAACAACACACCAGAACGCTTCAATGAGCTTAACCAATCGAGAACACACCTAGGCACCAAGTGCCTAGCCCGTAAGCTAACATCCCTCTGGAACACACCTGGGCACCAAGTGCCAAGCCCGAAAGCTTTACATTCGCCACTAGTAACACACTAGAACCACTATAAATATAACACGATAGTCCGCAACAAATGCTGGACTTCAATATATTCTGTGAATAGTAACGAATCAATAATCACCATCTCATCACAAGTCAAACTCGTATTGCGTGCATTAAAAACCTTCTGGCATGCCAATTGTATCCTATCCTATGTTCATCAGGCTCAGTATATCATCGTATTAATAATAATCAATTACTTCCTCGACTCTCATCAATTATTCTTAAAATATCCAACAACCACAATACCATATCCACATAACATTTCAATTTATATTCAACTAAACCATACGAACTTACCTAGGCTAAATTTTAGATATAGTAAAAGTTTAAGGACTACTCAACAACCTTTCCTTTTCCTTCCTTATCTACTTGTTCTTGATCTATAAAATAATTTAATTCATTTTATTAGCTTCAATTTCATATAATATTCAATTTAGTACTTAATTCTTCCTATTTATAATTTTTCACAATTGTCCCAAACTTTTACATATTATTCAGTTTAGTCCCTTAACCCAAAAATTACAAATTAACCACATTTAACCAAACCCCAACTAACCAAATTTTCTAGAGTCTCTCTACAGCCCATAATTACCATCAATTCACAAAAATTCCATGAAATTTCACTATTTGAACAATTAAATCTGTAAACACTAAAATCATTAAAACTACTTTACAAATTAAATCAAAATCATCATCAAGCTTCAAACCAAAACATTAACAATTAAAAAAAGTTTCACAAACAAAAATGTTAAATATTCTAAACTTTGAAAAAATTACAAATGAGTCCCTAAACTAACTAGATTAAGTTACAACAATTACAAAAACATAAAATTTAAAAGAAATGGATTAAAAACAGGCTTACATGCAAAGGACTAAATGAATGAACCTTTCCAAGCTCCTGTTCGACTATGAAGATGGAAGAAAGAAGATAAAAATGGCTTTTTTTTGTTTAATATTAGAAAATATGTTTAATTAATAATAATATAAAATACATATTTTTTTCATTTAACTCATGCACTATCCATGCAATAATACTTTTAAATCAATCTAGCACTTAAAAACTAATAGTGATGAACTTTTGCAGTGTTTACGATTTAGTCATTTTTCTTTAACTAACTAAACAAATGTCAAAATTTCTAAACCAAATTTTAATATGACACTAATGACCTCGTAAATATTAAATAATTAATATTTACAGATTGGACACGTCAGAATTGTGATACTAAAACCATTATTTTCGACACCACTAAAAAACTGGTTGTTTCATTGTTCTTACACCGACCTATAAAAATCAATATTCATAATTAAATATGATGATCAACAAGGTAAATAAAAATATTTAATTAACTAACTAAAAAAATTCAAAATAAAAATAATCAACAAGATAATAAAAATATTAATAATCGTAATAAATTTTTTTGCACACTAAAATAAAATAAATTAGATAAAAGTTAGAATACTATCTAGCTCGTTTGTCTTTCGATTAATATTGTTTTATGGTAATCAATCTAATAAAAAACTCCATTGTCGCAATCTCCGACAACGGCGCCAACAACTTGACCACCTATAAATGTGTTATCATTTATAGTAAAAATATCACACCAAAAATATAATAAATTAAATTAGCGGTGTTCGCAAGTGTACGGGTCAAATTGTAATATAGTATTGTGTTACAATGGAACACCGGTAAGTATTCTGAGAATCGTACCCAAGGGGTTGCAGATTAGAGAAACTATTATTAAGTGAATTATAAAAAATAATTACTAATCTAATCAAGTCACGAATTAGTAGTATAAATCCAAATTAAAATATGAATTAAACTAATTAAATTAATTAACCTAAATTAACCTAATGGACTTTCCTATTCCTAGTGTCAACAATACGAGACTCTAGCCTATGATCGACTAAATCCCTAGTTATCTCATTAAATAATTAATTATCCTAGATTGAGTTATTTATCACCCTTAACTAAGACTACCCTCCCGATTCATCTTCACTAAGGATTACCACCTAAGTTACCTTTCCAGTCTATTCCTAGGTAAACGGATACCCTTCCGATCTCACCACTTGGTACAAGCTATACACAACATGTAACCTCCCAAACTCAACCTAGATGTTATGGTCGAGTCATGAAGATCACATTAGTCCCTTATGTGACAAAGCTACCCTACCGTTCATTGAAAACCTTAATAATTCTCTCTTTGAAGAATAACTGCGATTTGCCTTTGTTATTTTGGGAAAACAATTCATTCATTAAATTAACCATTCTTAAGTTATGTTATTAGCATTAGCATGGTTTAAAAAACACATTGCTCATCATTGCTCTTATAAAAACCTTGTTATCTTTTGTTACTGCAAAAAACTCAATTAATTACTGATTAATCATTAGGTCAAGTATCATGCTCCATCCAATTTCGAAATACGCTTATGAAATCAATTTTATGTCAAGTATGCATGCATGAAAACCCCAAAGCAGAATAAAACCCAAACCACAGTCCAAATAACTTTACATTCCAAAAACCAAAAAATTTAGGTAAACCTTAAGCAAAATAATTTATAAGTTCGACGTCCTTCGTATGTCTGCATGCCATGTCCGATCCTTGTCTCAAGCATTACCTGAGATGGTTGAAACTATGGGGAGCTAACTAGCTCAGTGTGAGTCTAATAAAAAAGAACTTTCACATATCAATCACCATTATTAATATTGTAACACAACATAGCATAAACATTATCATTCGAAAGAGTCATGGACATAACATAATGCATAATGATTTCCTACCCCAACCATTCGCTACATACCACGAGTTCCCAAGAACTCGTCTGCCAAACTCCATACATTACGAGTTGAGCTCGATGTGGTTATACCACCATTATACGTAATTCAGCTATACTACCATTTAAAATAAAATGCGATATAATCACCATTCTCCTCATTACTCCCATGTAGTGCACTGGAAACATAAACGTGGACTTAAAATTCCGCCATTACTCCACTGAACTCCTCCATCATCCACATAATCCCACCCTATGCACATGCGATATGTCATACAAATTTTCAACAAAAAACATGTTTCCATTACATTCTCATTCCAATAGCATGTTGTACATGCCCTCATAATATCATTCACTTTCATTATCAATTTATCAGCAAATTCTCCAGTTCTCGTAAAATAAACTTTCATTCAGCACATTTCATAGCATATCACCCAACATACATTTCATCCATTCAATATTTATTTTCATTCTATTACATGCCATACATACAACAAGCATACACCATATCATTAAGCCATACATATTATTCCATACCAATACCATTCATACAAACACTCGATCATTCATGCAATTTTGCAAAACATGCCATCTAGTTAGGGCTCAAAACATATCTGATTCAACCACCTTAAAACCACTTATTTAGCCATTTATATATGCTCGAACAACAAGCTCAAACATCATTTTAAGCATTAAAAATATTATTTAAACATTCAAATTTATAGGTTAGAACCCACGCCTTAATTTTGCACAATTATAGCACTACTTGCGAAACCCGCAATTCCTTCTTTAGACTTAAAATGAACTTAAATTAAAATACAATATTTATCGAGTTAAGGCACTGCCAGATCAGCCTTAAAACATCCTATACGGGTTCAATCAAATTATTGTTACCATTCCAACTTTCAGATCCAAATTGACTGGACTACTTACTCAGATTTGATACAAGACTTGTGTGCGAAAGACTAACGACTTCACTGCTGATCCTGGGCATTTAAAGCAGTGCCTAACACAATCAAATACTAAGAAAATTAGTAGTTAACCATCCATTTAAAACCTTAATTTAAAAAACTAACACATTCCCTAATAATCAAGTTGAAACTACGCCTTAACCCAAAAACAACCGGACTTATGTTTCCTGATTCATCAGATTTGAGTTGCCGAACAACTAAGATCGGATTTCCTATAATGTAATAGATCAGATGTTGATTAGAATCTTTTGTCGAAAAAATAAGAATGGAAAAATGGAAAAAGAAGTCACTTACCCGAGAGATGCTAAGGGGAGACAATAGAAAACTTTGTAGCAGCAAAGGAGGCTAATTTCGAGTGCAAAAAAAGAAAATCTAAAGCTGAAAAATTGACGAAAAATAACATCATAAAAGATAAGGAAATTGACCAAAAATTTACTATCAAAGGAGGGAAGGAGGATAAGAAGAGAGGGCTTGATGGGCAGTACTGTGATGGAAAAAGGGAAGAAAACTGAGAGAGGAAAAAGGGTGAATGGCTAGGGTAGGGAAAAATTGACTTAAAGGCTAAAAACTACAAGAAAAAACTTATTTATACCTAGGGTTCAAGGCTTGGGCTGCACAAAATAAGAAGAATGTGAAATTTTAGCAAAAATTAAGTTATTTTTCAAGGGAAGGGAATTAAACTTGAGACTTTGATCTAATTGCACTGACTCCTCATTTTTCATTTAACCACTGGGCCATTTACTCATCTTTGAAATAATTCTACATTCTTTTAAACTAAAATTTGGCATGTTACATGACAAGACACCCTTTCGATCTCACCTATCTCAATATTCTATTAGGGGCGTCACTCATTAATATATTAAAAACTCTTGAATAAATAACCAATTTAAGATAAAAAAACCATTTAACAAATAAATTAGTTTATTAATCGAATCATGAAAAATATATATAAAGCACAATAATCTATTCTAAAATTTATACATGATTAATCAACCAAATTAATGAAAGATAAATAAAAGAAAAGAAAAGAAAAGATAGGAGAATTCTCATGAATAAATATATTGAATCACGATCTCGGAGTAATTTCCTCTCGCAATTGTCTTCACATCGAAATATAAAAGTTCCAACTAAACGAACTGAAAAGAAAAGAAAACTAAAACTAAATAGTAAAATTGTTTGTATAAGTCTGCATACAATCCCGTTCACCCTAAGGTTACTTATATAGGAATTATAAGAAGTTTACATTGTGAGAAAGGCAACTTCCTTCAGTAGATAATCTAAACGAGTCTGTAATACCGTAAAAGAGCCAAAGTGAGAATTTGATTCAAATGCTTAAAAGTATTATTATGTTATCTACAATTCCAATTGAGAAGATGGCTAGTCTTGGCTATCGAAGCAGTTGACTCCATGGGTAGAGACATAGATGTATTCATTGGGAGAATTATAAATTGGATTGGACCCAAGTTGAATTAATTCTGAATTCATTTGTGAATTAATTCACTTGTGATGTTCAAGGTGTGATTTACCTAAATCTTGACTTAGTCATTGACCATGCATATATAACTCATGTGCTTTGATATAAGTGGAGGCTTATGCTCTAAAGATGATCGAGCCCATAACCAATATGTTGGACATGACTTGTTGATGGCATGACTTTACTAGAAACAATAGAATTCATAGCTCAATTAAAGAGTTAATGGTATCCTTTCATTGGCATTGTGTGGATTGATAAATATGGAACATGGCCACGGGTTGCTTGTTTTCAAACTAGTAATTTATCACAGTTATTTGTTGGCAGCGATCATATTAATCATTAAGAATACGCAATGGTGACAATGAGATAAATAGGATTGTATTGAGTGAATAGATTTAACTCAAAGGAATCAAGGATATCATATAAGGGTAACATACACATGACGAGGTCATTGGACAAAACAGTTGGATGAATTGCTTTCATAAAGAGTATACAATAAGGAGTTTTCAATCATGATACTTATTGTGGACTGACTCTATCATTAAGTAATTACAAATTATTGGAATGATGCTTTTCGACATAATTGCAACTACTAGAGCCTAATTGTATAGTCTAATTGGTCATTCCGCTAACTCAACAAAAGCTCAATCGGATTGAATTTGAAACAAAAGAAAATTCTACGACTTTGGAAACAATTTAATGGAGTCGATTTATTTGATGTGGAATTAAATTAGGCAGTCGTGAGAATTGTTCAACTAGAGAATTTGATTAAATAATTTTCTTGAAAAAATGATTTTAGAAAATCTTAGTGATTTTTGAGAAAATTAATTTTGATTAAGTAAAATTAATATGATATTTTTGGAAATTCATTTTCAAGTCAAACAATTGGCCCAATAGGTAATTGAACTTTAAAATTAGACATGGGATCCAAAATTGGGCACAAGAACCCAAAATTGAGACAAAAAAATTGGTCGAATTGGGCATGGTATGTGAAATGGGCCGAAGGTCCAACTTGTGGCAAGACCAGACAGACCAGGCCGTCATTGGCTCAGGTTGAACTGACTCGGTGTAACACCCCAAAACCTAGCCTAGATGTTAGGCCTAATCTGGCGTGTCCTATTGAAGTTTTTTTCGGAAACCATGTTTTCATTGAAAACCCTTCCTGAAATTTAAAACTTCTTACCATTTAAAACTTGTACAAAACCTCAGTTTGAGTTTGTTTATTTTCAATCGTGGTTTATTAAAAAGTTATTCCCTTTTAAAACGTTATTACCTTTAAAACCTTATTTGTTGCGGAAGCTCAATTTAAAACAAATAATTTACGAAAACGTGATATTTAAAAATTGAGTTACGGAAACGTAGCGTTTGAAAATGTTATTATTTTGGAAACCGTGTTCTACTTCTAGCAGATATAAATCACAATCAATAAAATCCCAAATTTAAAATCCAGAAATTATAGAGGCCTTATTACAACCCGAATCAAAATCGAAGTGCTTAAGTAAATGACCAAAACAGAATAAACATGTGCAGTTGTGTGGCCCTCTCCGAGTCCCTCACAGTTCCGAACCGTCTAACGCTGGGGATTACCTGAAAGGTTAAAAACGGGGTGAGTTTATGAAAACACAGTGTGTAATCCCCTTATTAAAGAAACAGTCAGTATACAAAAATAGAATCAGTCTGGGCCTAAGCCCTTTAATACTAATAGTACAGTGTAAGCCTTAGCCTATTATAGTAACGATGGCAATTGGGCCTTAGCCCCCACCAGCCTCGGCTAGGCCTTAGCCCATATAAAATGACACATATCACATCTACCTGGGCCTAATCCCATCTCAATATCAGAATCAGTATATACAATGCATAAATACTAATACCAACCCTGCACTCTATCTCCTGTCCAACCCTACACTTCTGTGGGGATTAAATCGACCAACCCATCCCTACACTCCTTATGTAGCACCGGTTGCGGTACTAACCAATAATGTAGTAGAGCTGCCAATCACATAATCGGCTTAAAGCCATCTGTGGGTCCACAGTCATCTCATGCGACCCGTGCAACCCTCACATATCAATCACTTTCTCCAATACAAGATCCCAACCCCATGCAGTATGTTGTGTATGCAGTATGCCATTCTTAGAATCAATCATGTCATTCACAGTTAAGTCAATCAAATCATAGCACAAATCAGCCATTTACCTCCAGGGCATTATGGTCATTTTACCTTACGGGGGTATTTCGGTCATTTACCCTATGGGGGTATTACGGTCATTTTACCCTATGTGGGTATTAAGGTCATTTTATCTTATGGGGGTATTATGGTTATTTTACCCTACAGGGGCATTACGACCATTTTACCCTACAGGGGCATTACTGTCATTTTACCCTACAGCCATTTACCTCAGGGCATTACGGTCATTTACCTTAGGGGTACGGTCATTTACCCTACAGGGGTTTACGGTCATTTTACCCTAGAGGGTATTACGGTCATTTACTACAGGGGTATTTGGTATTTACCCTACAGGGGTTAGATTTTACCCTACTGGGGCATTACGTCATTTTACCCTACAGGGCATTACGTCATTTTACCCTACGGGGTATTACGGTCATTTTACCCTATAGGGCATTACGGTCATTTTACCCTACAGGGGTATTTCGACATTTACCCTAGAGGGGTATTACGGTCAATTTACCATACAGGGGTATTTTGGTAATTCTACCCTACAGGGGTATTTCAGTATTTCTACCCTACTGGGGCATTACGGTCATTTTACCCTACAGAGGCATTACAGTCATTTTACCCTACAGGGGTATTACGGTCATTTTACCCTATAGGGGCATTACGGTCATTTTACCCTACAGGGGTATTTCGACAATTCTACCCTACAGGGGTATTTCGGTAATTCTACCTTAACAGTCAACAGCGTGAATAGGCTAAGGCCCATTATGCGGTCCAGGTGGGCCCACATACCCGTGTGGCCCGGTAAGCCTAGAAACGACCTTAGCCATGTGAACGACACAGCCGGGTCTAATAATTTCCACATGTCCTTGAGATTTACCCGTGTAGGGCCCACGAGCCCATTGGGCCCACACAGCCTATTTTAGCCCAACGTGGCCCAAAACGGCCTAAGCCCATGAGATCACTCATGGTGGCCTCTACAGTCAAACGCCCATGTTTCGTGGGCTCGATTCATCACACGAGCGTTTGCATGCCCATGTGGCCTCAATCGTCCTATTTCCGGCTTTTCGGCTTTTGTCGTGCTATAGTCAGATCAGGGCGTGTACACACCTGTTTGCGAACACTTGCAAAAACTCTTGAGCACCAACCTACATTCATCACATTTCTCCATCCGTCCCCTTTTTGCACAAGACTAATACTTAATAAATCTTTTTATTATTATACTAATCAAAGAGACTCTAAACCCCTACCTTGATCAATCAACAAAAGGCCACACTCTATTCTGTTGCCTGAGATTATCCACTAACCTTAAGGAAACCCTGCATAAGAATCGGATCTTGTCAAACACCCATTCAAATGAATAGTTTAAGCTAAACGAGTCCTCACTTACCGACAGCGCAAAGTCAATAGTTGAAGAGAAAAAGTAATCGGCCTATACCCCCTTTTAGGGCCGAAACTGAAAGTACTAAGAATGATGGAGATCAAATGAGGCAACGGTACTCCTATTTGAAAATGGCAGAAAACATATGATGTTAGAAGAAGAAAGGGCCATTAACGTTAAGGAGAAACCAGAAGAAAAACCACGAGCACTTACCCTTTTTTTCAGAAGACTTTTGTAAGTAGATACGATCATACCACTAAGAGAACAAGAGAATATTTGGCCAAGTATCCCAAAAGAGAAGGACGAAGAACAGAGTTCAGTATTCGATAAAGGGTTAGAGAAAAATGCAAGAAACTATTGAAAGGTGAGGGGAATGAGAAAAGAAAATGAAAGGTTTCCGCAATTGACACCTTTCGGCAAAAAGAGAATAGAAAAGAAAAAGACCCGAAAGGTACAGAGCGACACTTGACTTACCAGAAATTGACAAAAAGTGCAAATGGCAGAAAAATAGATGCTAGAGGGAAAAAAAAGTGGAAAAGAAGAGAAGAATTCGAGAGAGAGTAGCAAAAACAGATTCGGCAAAATACCTCAAAGAATTCGGTAAAGGGGAAAACATGACCTAATGGCTAGAGGCTCCAAAGGCAACCGAATGGTTAAGAATCCCATTTCGGCACCACTATTCCCACCAAATTCGAATTCCTCTCTTTCCTCCTAAAATCACTCCTGTTCACAAACCTCAACAACCGAAAATCTCCATTTTCACTCCCCAAATTCGGTTAACAACAACCCCATTCAAATCTATTCAAACTTCTAGTGTTTCGGTCAAACACAAACTCCTCCCATGGCCAACAGAAATAGTCTCCATTTGCATAAACAGGGATTCGAACCTCAGACCACTAGTACACTCCACACGCCACTTTCTACCTTTACCAGTAGACTCCTTTTGTCATGATTTCACCAAAAATATTTATAAAGCCTTCAAGATAAGGCCAAGATTCACTTAAGAGCAAAAGGCAAAAATTTTGCTAAAGCCCAAGTTTGAACCCAGGTCTCCTCCAACACTCCTAACTCTTCCTTTATCACGTAGCCACTAAAGCAAACAAGTAATTTGTGTCATTTCCTTGCATACATAAATATTTATGTGCAGTCTCCTAGCTGATCCCAAGCTCCAGGCTCGTTCCTTCTAGGCCCAAATTTGGGGCATTACACTCGGGCTGCCGTGAGGATGTTACACTTGTGATGGCACCATCGGACACGACGGCCCGGTGGCCAGCGAGTGGTCATTTGACGGTTGAACACTGGAGGAATCACACTCCTACTAGGACTTTACCAGATAATTTTATTTCAAATTAACTAGTCCAAAAATAATATTATTTTAATAAATTTAATTTAATACTTATCTTGATAATATTTTCTTAATTGAATATTAAAGTGATTATCTTAATATTAAATTTTAATTTAATATTTATCTTATAGATAAATATTCTATTAATTTAATAGATTTCATATTAAATTTAATCTAATATTTATCTTGATAAGTATTATATTAATTTAATATTTAAGTGATTAAGTTTAATCATAGTTGAACTCTCTAAACCCTCACTATATAAAGAGTGTCATGTGTCATTATTTTTCACACACTTTAATTCAAGAGAAAATTGTAGAGAGGAAATTCTTTAACGAAATTATTTTAGAAAATTTCTAAAGATATTTTTCTTATTTACAACTTGACCAAAAGTTTAGAGAAAATGAAAAATTTGCCCACTGGTAATTTTTGTGAAAATTTTTCTGATTCGAAACGAGCCTACACTCAATAGATGTGAGCTTGTGGATAGCGAAGAAGACTACTCGGGCGAAGTGTTCTGATGGAAAAAATATGGTTTGAAAATGATTTCTTGCATAGTGAAAAATTAAAATTTTGAAAATTGACTCGATTTGTGATATTTATAATAATAAAACTTTAACTGAAATAGTACATGTGTTTTTGGATAAGCGAATTCTTGATGTTTTCCAGCTTACAACCGAATGATCTTCTTCGCTAATCTCGTACCACGAACTACTTCGAGTGTGGGCTCGAATCAATTGGAGTGAAAATGAAAATTCTCTTTTCTTTAATTGGAATTGATTGAATTGTTATTCTGGAAAAATATATCTAATAGTTAAGAATAAAATTCTCTCTATTTTTCAATAGAGTAACAATTTCTCAAAGTTATGTGTAATGCGCTATCGGTGCCATCTATTTATAAAAAGAGAAGGTAGAACCCTTTTTTATTTGTAGAGGTTTATTTCAAATAGAAAAACAACTTCCTAATCCAACTAGGAGAGGGAGAGAGGCTAACAGGGTGTACTTCTGCTCATAAGTATTATGATGGGGATCCAGGCCTCTCTCACATTGGGTCCAATTATAAAACATCCTAAGCCATTTGATCCAGTACCCTGGCATGTGATACAACCTGATTTAGTTTTTCTATTTCTGAAAATAAACTTTAATATTCTATATTAAACAATTTTCTCATCCCTAATTTACCCCTAGTAAAATTTTGACAATTTTACCCCTAATAAATTTTTTTGACAATTTTACCTCTAATAAAATTTTGAGAAAATATGTTTAATATTTCATAACTCAACATATTCATTATAACTGAATGATTTATTTTCTTTGATTCAAAACTGCTCAAAAATATAAACTCATTCTTCTAATCATTTTTAAGTAATCCATATCAAATCGCAAATGGATCATTTCCATTTCCATTTCCATTTCCAGTTTTGGAAGCGTACATTCATTTCTGAATGTTTCCACTTCTCTTTTCCTATTCATTCTGTTTGTTTTTATTCAAACTCGCAATTCATTTCTAGTTTCAACGAGCTAGTGGATGGACTGATTGGACATGTGTAATTAAGGCTTAAATGATTTATAATTAAGTTTTTGTTTTTCGCCTATTAATTATAAACTGATTTAGTCACGAAGTTATTCCATTATAGTATCGTGACTGAGCTCTCCCTAATGACATATCATTATGAAAGCAACTATTCAGTGCTTGTCCTATGACGTTATCATAAGTATGTTACCCTTATAAGATATCATTGATCTCTTTAGGATAATATTCGCTTTCCCAATATGATCCTATTTTAGCTCATGGTAATCATTACATCTTCTTTAATGAAAAGTCAATTATTATCAAATAGTAATCAAGTCATTCATCACAAAAGCGAATGACCCATGGCCACGTTTACTTTTCATCAACCATGTAATGCCAATGAAAGGATATCATTTACCCATGTCTCAAGCTATGAATTCCACTGTTGTGAATGGCGCTAAATACTGTAGAAGTCTTACACCCAACGCACCAACTTTCGGTTCCTTATCTATTCGAACTCGGGCTTTTACTTACATCAAAGTGTGCGAGTCACGCATACATAATTCGTCATCCACTTAGGATTTAGGTATGCCACACTATGAACGTCACAAGTGAATAAATTCATAAATAGATTTGGGATCTATTCTACTTAGGTCTTGTCTGAGGTGCTGTCAATCCAGCCAGTCACATCTATGTCTGCAAAAACCATGTGAGGACAATATAAAAAGTATTAATGTAATTCATGATTAATTTTATTAACCAATCTGTTCGAAAAAATTATAAGTGTACTTAGACGAAAATACTAAAATTAGGGCACCAAAACCAACAATCTCCCACTTGCCCTAGTGAAGTAGATAAGTCGTGTTTCACATTCCTGTGCCCCTCCATATGTTTCCTAAAGATCTCTCTAGTTAGAAGAGTCTTGGCAAAACAAATACTCAAGGTATGTCCTCAGATGCAATCTTTGACTACATTCACTATTCCATCAACCACTACCATCTCCCTTAATGTGCTTTGTTCTTATGTGGTTTCTTTTAAGTTTAGCTATATTCGCATTCTTATAGTGAAATAGCTTTTCCATACAACATCCCTATATCATTTCCAATTAGTAGAATGTCATCAACATATAGAACGAGGAAAACCACCATTCCATCCTTTAACCATTTGTAAACACAAGGTTTATCTACATTTTGCTCAAATCCAAGTCTTGATCGCTTGACAAAATATTTGATTCCATGAGCAGGATACTTACTTAAGTCTACATATTGATCTAAGCAAATTGCAAACTTTATGCTCTTTTCGTTTAACTATATATCCGATGGGTTGTATCATGTAGATGCTTTATCCAAGATAGTTGTTCAAAAAGTTGTCTTGACATCCATTTACTAGATTTCATAATCAAGAGCTAATGCAATGGATAGTAATATGCAGATTGACTTGAGCATGGAAACTAGAGAGAAGGTTCCTTCATAATCGATGTCTTCTTTCTGAGTATAACATTTTGCTACAAGTCTGGCCTTATAAGTTTCAACTTTTCAATTTGCATTTCTCCATTTACACTCAATGGGTTTTATCTCTTCCAATAAGTCTAAAAGTTCTCACACTGAATTGAAATACGTATAGTCCATCTCAACTTTTGTAGCTATATCCCAGAGCTTGGAATCAGATATCGCTTCATCATATGTGAGTGGGTTATCATCTTTCTATGTGTTAAAAATACATCCATTAGATTGGAAGAACTCAGGCCTACGAGAAACCTTCCCACTGCGACGAAGCTCCCTATGTTGTTGATTGTTTACAGGTATACTATTAAAAGTTGGTTCTAGAATCATTTCAGTAGGGTTTTGTATATTTCCCAAAATTTCCTCGAGTACCTTTTTACTCTGAGGTTTAAAGTCATTCATGTAACCTTCTTCAAGGAAAGTAGCATGAGTTGACACTATAATTGTTTGCTCTTTTGGGTTATAAAATAAACCACCCTTTGTTCCCTTTGGATATCCTACAAACATGCATAATTCTGTCTATGACTCCAATTTCTTCGCATCTTTGTCCAATATGTGGCCTGGGCATCCCCAAATCTTTAAATGTTTTAGACTTGGCTTCCTCCTTTGGCACAATTTGTATGGAGTTTTCAATGCTGCCTTAGTTGGTACATCATTCAAAATATAGCAAGTCATTTGTACCGTATATACCCAGAAAGAGATTGGTAGTTTCGAATAACTTAACATCGAATGTACCATGTCTAAAAATGTTTGGTTTCTTCTCTCTATCACGTTATTCTATTGTGGAGTACCTGATGCAATTAACTAGGATAGAATCTCATTCTCTAAAAGGTACCCTAAGAACTCATCAAATAAATATTCCCTAACTAGATCTGAAAAAACTACCTTTATGGGTAAACTTAATTATTTCTTCACTTCTGCATGAAAATCTTTGAATTGATCAAATGTTTCACTCTTGCGGTGCATCAGGTATACATACTCGTATCTGGAATAGTCATTAATAAAGGTTACATAATAATCGTAACCACCTCTCACACTAACTCTCATGGGGCCCTATACATCATTGTGCACAAGTTCTAGGGGTTTACCAACCCTCGTTCCTTTCACATTAAAAGATCTCTTAGTCATCTTACCTTCCAAGCAAGATTCACATTGTGAAAGATCAACTTCTTTAAGTGAACTTAATATGTCGTCTTTCACAAGTCTAGTAATTTTTTCTCGGTTAATATGACTAAGCCTTAAATTGTGACATCCTAAAATTGGGGTTATTTGTGATTAAATTATTTTTTCTTATGTTTGAATTACTGTGTTATTATTCGTGGTGTTATAAGACTTAATGAGGGGTCTTGAGTAGGCTCGGTTTAGTAGAATAAATTTTAGTATGGTTTATTTAATGAAGTGGATTAAGTGAGCTTAGCACTTAAGTTAATTTAAGTGTTAATTAAAGCACATGAGGAATTAGTGGCAAAGTGGTTATGGTGTTTGAACTTATAGCTTGAGGTTAGAGGTTCGAGTAGTATGTTTAGCTTTTTGAAAGTTTATTTTTGTGTTTTAGCATTAATGGCCGGTCAACCTATGTTTATGATAGGTTGGACTTCCATCTTTTGGTAAGTTGAAAATTTGTTATGGAAAGCTTGAAGTTAGGGATAAGAATCTTGAGTTTATGGTATAATGAGGGGACAAAGGCATGGAAGGTGAAGGATGTTTTGGAAAGAAATCCTATGCCTTAGTGCATGTATGTGGACGGCATGTAAGGCTAGGGGGAGTGGCCGAATTTTTGGTAGGTAGCTTGGGGGGGATGTTAACCAATCTTTTTTTTTGTGTATCTTTTTGGTATTTGTTTTTCTCTCCAAAAACTATCATCTTTGGCCGAATGTCTAGGGTACTTTTGGTGCAAAATTTCTTTTGATGTTAGCTTCATTTTGTTTGAAACAAAATACCACTTTCTTTCTCTCATTTGTCCTTTTGAACCAAACTACATTTTTGTATCTTGTGCATTTTCTTCTTTGGTAAAACTTGTGTTGACCGAATATCATTTCTTCCATCTCTCTTTTTCTTCCTTTGATCAATTCTTTTTCACTCTCCTTTCAACCTTTATCAAAACCAAAAACCATTCTTTCTTTTTCTAGACTTTGGCCGAATCTCCTACACCATCATCTTCCATCTATTTCTTTTCTTTTCTTCTCAAAACCGAAGCCCCTATTTCCCTTTCTTCTCAATAATTTCTTTATTAGCTGAATATACTCCTTTGGGTGTGCCGAAACTCTCTTCTTCCATTTAGAAGTATCTTGGCTGAATATTGAAGGTGGTAAGGATTTATTTTAAAGGATTATTCTTTTGATTATTCAAAAGCCGAAGGCTATTATTATTAATGGTTGCCGATTGTAGGGAAGTGAAGCAGATTCGCGTACCGGTTACTGTAGTTAGTACTCGAAGGCGATTAGGTGAGGTTTCGGGTTCATGTGATAACCCCGTAGAATTATTTGGTTTGGCCGAATAATCCATGTCCCTAACTCTTGTGTTTGGCCGAATATAGGAGCAAGAAATCTAAGGTGGCCGAGTGACTTTTCGGGATTTAGGACTATCGTTGATGACAGGTGTGTACATACACACCTTATAACTATTTAATGTGCTAAGTGTTATATGTATGCTTAATCAGATTGTGTAGATTCGGATGTAATACCATCATGGTATAAACAAGGATTCGGGTAAGTCTTTGTTGTTAAGAGCTTTCTTATGATGCTTTTGGGAAGCATGGCATATTTGGTATATGCGGATTATAATATATGGCTCATGATATATATGTTGGATGTTGTTAAATATCATTGATTGATGTGGGTTTTATGAGTGGAGGGGGCAGTGATATTCGTGTCGATGGACACCAGTGTTTTGGTAACACATTGTGACTACGGTCACCAGAGGTTTGGTACCTCGAGAGGTTTGGCACCTCACAGCGTCTCGTCCCTGTGGTTAACACCACCGTGGGTTGGCCCCACATTTGAGATATGGGATCGACGCCAGTGATTTGGTATCACATGATGGGTTGGCCCCATCATTCAACTTGTGTCTTCGGACACCAGAGATTTGGTATCTCCAGTGATTTGGTATCACATCTGTGACTTTGAGTCACCAGTGGTTTGGCACCACCAGTGGTTTGGTACCACACGGGGTAGAGAACTTTTATTTTATTGTTGGTTTATTTTGCTTAATTTGTAATAAGGCCTCCTAGGATTATATTTTGGTTATTTTATCTGTTTTGGATAATTTGTTTAACAACATAAATGACTTGAAAATGGATACACATGTTTTTTTTTTTAAAATCAAACGCGAAATGTTTTATTGTACCAGCGGGTACATCTGAAATCGGTAACAACATGACTTTATGTATTTTAGTCAACACTAAGTTTTGTTTCTTCATTACCAAAATGTTTTCAACAAAATTTAAATTGCTTAAAGGGATTTTACAAAATATTTTCCTCTGTAACATACCAAATTCGGTCATAATGTTGGGCCGGGTTTGGGGTGTTACAAAATTGGTATCAGAGCCCAGTTCAAAGCTCGGCTGTGGGGGCCCAAGGCCCAAAATGTTTTGGTAGGCCTTTTTGAAATATTTTTGTTTGATTAAGCATGGCACCGAGTCTCCGACACCAATCCGCCCATGTAAGTACCTCTAACTTTTTGTGTGGATTATTGTAGAAGGGTAGGTAGGGAACGTTAGTGTGATAGGTGTTGAACCTTGGACTAGTCTACCCCAACAAAACTCATAAGATTTTAATGGCCTAATTAAACCAACCCGTGACCAAGTCGCCGAGTTAGGGTGTGTAACCTTGGTGCGCATGTCTAGGATTGGATCCGGAAGAGCTTGGTATTTAAGCAGTCCTCGTGACTCACCTCCTCTTCGCAGGAATCCTACCTGATGCGTAGCTTCGATTCACCCTAACCAAGAGGACTCGGTCATAGGCTAAACACATTGAATAAAACCCGAAAGGGATTAGCCATGTTTTGATGAAAACTCTAGTTTTAAAATCAGTAGAGCAACTCTCTTAGTAATAATGAAATAGATTTTTGTAAATTTTCAAAATTTCTTCAATTTACCAAAATTACCGAAATGCCCCTAGTGAAAAAATTACGAAAATGCCCTTGGTTTCTAGAATTTCCATGTTACCTCGATTTTGATCAAATTTTTATTTTGCGAAAGTACTCAAAAATTTTGTATTTCAAAATAATATCTTGACTTTGAAAATTTACAAAATTACCCCTGATTGACAAAATTACCAAAATACCCCTAGTTTTAAAATTCTGCCATATCTTCAAATTGGGAATTTTTTTTTGAAACTACTCCTCAGTTTTAGAAATTACAAAATGTTTTGATTTATTAAAGCTTTCAAAATTTCTTCAGTTTATTACGAAAATACCCTGTAGGAAAATGACGAAAATACCCCTGGGATAGAAACGGACAGAAATGCCCGAAGAGTGCATAGGTATGAAAGGTATAGGGAATGGATGTACTTTTCTGTGTAAACTAGGATAGAAGACTTAAAACTTTGATTGATCGAAAGAATCTCTATTAAATTCTTTTCATAAAATTTCTTCGCGGATAACCAAGTGAAACATTCATAAAATTTCCTAATCAGATTAAAGCGCGATAGTTAGAATGAGCTTTAGAGGACGTGGCCATCGTGGACGCGGAAGGGGTAGGATGACCGTGTCAGAACCTGTCAGGTCGGGTCAGGGATCTGAGAACGAGATACCACCGCCACCACCACCCCCAACTTTTGGAGCTGAGGAGCAGGATCAGACGGGAGATGACGCAGTGTCACAAGCGATGCTACGGGTTCTGGAAAGAGTAGCTGGAATGGGTGGAGGTGGAGGAGCTCGGAAGTTAGTACCTGAACGACTTCGAGCTAACGGAGCTGAATTTTTCTGAGGTGTGTCCGGTGTAGCGCCCAATACGGCTGAGTATTGGCTGGAATCGACCAAAAGAATCATGGATGAGATAGATTTGACGAATGAGGAGAAACTGAAGGGAGCGGTGTCGCTTCTCAAGGATGAGTCATATCGATGGTGGCTCACGGTTCGGGATGGTGCTACGGCAGATGATCTTACTTGGGAGTATTTCAAAGCTGCTTATCAGAAGAAGTATGTGGGCACTAGCTACATTGATGCACAGAGGAAAGCTTTTCTGGCGTTGGTACAAGGAAATAAGTCTGTGTCGGAGTATGAAG
Organism: Gossypium australe; assembly: GCA_005393395.2. NCBI lineage: Eukaryota > Viridiplantae > Streptophyta > Magnoliopsida > Malvales > Malvaceae > Gossypium > Gossypium australe. The sequence continues at coordinate 95,866,489 of CM016624.1, forward strand.
CGGAATTCTTAAGGCTGAGCCGCTATGCTCAGGGTATAGTGTCAACGGAGCATGATCGTTGTGTCCGCTTTGAAGACGGACTTAGGGATGAGTTAAGGTTGCTGATTGCTCCGCAGCAGGAGCGTGATTTTACTGCCTTGGTGGAAAGGCTAAGGTAGCCAGGGGTCAAGGAGTCCGTGAGACAGAGTTATGATAGCAGAGCAGACAAAGCAGGAAAAGGAGTCGTCTTTGGGATCGTCTGGATCGGGTGGTAATGTTCAGAAAAGGGCTAGGCAGAGTGGGCCAAATCAGGCGGGAAGGCCCATGGCTGCTAATCAGAGACCGGCTCAGTGTAATCGCTGTGGAAAATTGCATTGAGGAGGTTGTTGGACTGGTGAAAGAGGATGTTTTGAGTGTGGATCTTTGGATCACCGTGTGAGGGATTATCCTCGGAAGTTGGCTAAGAGTCAGTCAGAAGGTCAGAACCGTGCTCAGGTTAGAAATGTAGGACCACCACAGAGGGGTCGTGGTAATGGTAGAGGGGGCAATGGTTTTAATCGAAGTCGCGGAACTTCAGGCAGAGGTGCAGGCAACACTGAGGCAAGGCAGCCTGGTTTAGTCTACGCAGCGAGACGTCGAGAGGAGGGTGACGTACCGGACGTCATAACCGGTACGTTCCTAGTTTTTGGTCTTCCATATGTTGCATTAATTGATGTGGGTTCGACGCATTCATACGTTGCTAGTAATGTGGTAGAGACTATGAACTTAGACTTCGAGACTGCTTCTAGGGAGATGACTGTAATTAGCCCTTTAGGTCACTCTGTAGTTGTTAACAAGCTATATAGAGATGTACCTCTAGAACTCCAAGGGGTCGTGTTTGTGGCTGATCTGATGGAACTGCCGTTTGGGGAGTTCGATTTGATCCTTGGTATGGGCTGGTTGGTTAAGTACCAGGCAAGGTTAGATTGCGCTGCTAAGCGCATGGTTCTTAAAATGGCTGGGGGGCGTTGAAGTGGTCATGATAGGTAATAGAAGAGATTACCTATCCAATGTAGTGTCTGCGTTGAAGGCTGAGAAGATATGGTCAAGAAAGGTTGTGAAGCGTTTTTGGTTCAAATTTGTGCCTTGGAGGCTAAGGAGTCAGCAGTTGAGAAGGTCCGAACTGTAGGGGAATTCACTGATGTGTTCCCAGAAGAACTTCCGGGTCTGCCTCCAGATCGGAAGTTGAATTCGGTATAGATTTGTTACCCAGAACGACACCTGTGTCTATAGCACCGTACCGAATGGCACCAAAGGAATTGGTGGAGCTGAGGGCTCAAATTCAGGAGCTGTTGGATAGAGGGTTTATCCGACCAAGTATATCTCCGTGGGGAGCACCTGTTCTGTTTGTCAAGAAGAAGGACGGTTCAATGCGGATGTGTATTGACTACCGCCAATTGAACAAGTTAACGATCAAGAACAGGTATCCATTACCTCGGATTGATGACTTGTTTGACCAACTGAAGGGTGCATCGGTATTTTCGAAGATAGATCTTAGGTCGGGACATCATCAACTCAAGGTGAAGGAGGTGGATGTGCACAAGACGGCATTCCGAACTCGGTATGGGCATTACGAGTTTTTAGTGATGCCATTTGGGTTGACCAATGCACCGGCTGCATTCATGGACTTAATGAATAGAGTATTTCAGCAGTATTTGGATCAATTTGTCGTGGTGTTTATAGACGACATATTGGTTTATTCAAAGACGGAGAAGGAGCATGATATGCATTTGCGTATAGTTCTACAAGTATTAAGAAAGAAGCAGTTATATGCCAAATTCAGTAAGTGCGAATTTTGGCTTAGAGAGGTGGTTTTCTTAGGTCACGTAGTGTCAGCGGAAGGGATTAGAGTAGATCCTCGCAAGGTGGAAGCGGTGTTGGATTGGAAACCGCCTAGGTCAGTGGCAGAAATTCGAACTTTTCTGGGTCTGGCAGGGTACTATCGGAGGTTTGTGGAAGGATTCTCTTTAATTGCAGGGCCATTGACTAAGTTGTTAAGAAAGGGAGTTCCATTTGTATGGTCGGAGAAGCAACAAGAAAGTTTTGACAAGCTAAGGAAGATTCTGACGGAAGCTCCGGTTCTGGTACAGCCTGAGGCGGGAAAATTGTTTACGGTTTATTGTGATGCGTCCCATACTGGGTTGAGATGTGTGTTGATGCAGGAAGGGAAGGTAGTGGCCTATGCGTCCCGTCAGCTAAGACCGCATGAGGTTAACTATCCAACGCACGACTTGGAGTTAGCGGCAGTAGTCTTCGCTTTGAAAATATGGCGGCATTACTTGTATGGGGAGAAGTCGATAGTCTACACGGATCATAAAAGTTTGAGGTATCTTTTGACTCAGAAGGATTTGAATTTGAGGCAGCGTCGGTGGATTGAACTGTTAAAAGACTACGACTGTTCGATTGAGTACCATCCGGGTAAGGCGAACGTGGTGGCTGACGCTTTGAGCCGAAAAGTCATGACAGACTTAAGAGCGATGTTTGCTCACCTCAGCCTATACGACAATGGAAGTATTTTGGCAGAACTGCAAGTTAAACCGACTTGGATCGAGGAGATTAAGGAAAAGCAGTTAGTGGATGACAGTTTGAATGGGAGGAGGTTGCAAGTTCAAGACGGTGGTTTGGAAGGGTACAGTTTGTCTGGCGAGGGAGTGTTATGTTTTCAAGGGCAAGCTTGTATGCCGAAAGATGTGGAGTTGAGGCAAAGAATTCTCCAAGATGCACATAGCAGCCCATACGCTATGCATCCGAGAGGTAGCAAGATGTATGGAGATTTGCGGAAATAGTTCTGGTGGCCTGGGTTGAAGCGTGAGGTAACTGAATTCGTGGGAAAGTGTTTGACGTGTCAGCAAGTAAAAGCTGAACATCAGTTGCCATCAGGGTTACTCCAACCGGTGAAGATCCCTCAGTGGAAATGGGAGAGGATCACTATAGATTTTGTCAGTGGATTACCCCTCACGCCTAGTAAGAAGAACTCGGTTTGGGTAATTGTGGATCGACTAACTAAGTCAGCGCATTTCATACCAGTAAGGGTAGATTATTCACTTCAGAAGCTAGCAAAGCTATATGTAGCCGAGATAGTAAGACTGCATGGTGTGCCAGTATCGATTATCTCGGATAGGGATCCGAGGTTTACATCAAGGTTTTGGAGAGCTTTGCATCAGGCCTTGGGAACGAGATTGGACTTCAGCACAGCTTTTCACCCGCAAACCGACTGACAATCGGAGAGAGTGATTCAGATCTTAGAAGATATGCTGAGAGGCTGTATTCTGGATTTCAGTGGTAGCTGGGAAGAGTATCTACCGTTGGCAGAGTTCACTTATAACAATAGTTATCAAGCGAGCATTCGGATGGCACCATTCGAGGCATTGTATAGACGGAAGTGCCGTACTCCTACGTGTTGGTCGGAACTAAAGGAGCGACATGTCTTGGGTCCAGAATTGGTAGCGAAAACTGAAGATAAAGTGAAGATGATTCGGACTCGTCTCAGGGAAGCATCGGATAGGCAAAAGTCTTATGCCGATCTCAAGCGCAAGGAAATGGAATACGAGGTAGGAGATAAAGTCTTTCTGAAGGTGTCGCCTTGGAAGAAGGTGTTCCGTTTTGGGCGAAAAGGGAAGCTAAGCCCTAGGTTCATTGGGCCATATACAGTGTTGAAGCGAGTGGGACCGGTAGCTTATCAGCTCGAGTTGTCAGCAGAGTTAAGGCAAATTCACGACGTCTTCCATGTGTCGATGCTTAGGCGATATCGGTCAGATCCATCGCACGTTGTGCCTGTGGCAGAGATTGAGGTTAATTCAGATTTATCTTTCGAGGAGGAGCCAGTTCAGATCTTAGATCGTGATGTCAAGGTTTTGCGTAGGAAGTCAGTACCCTTGGTGAAAGTGCTATGGCGAAACCATGGTACGGAAGAAGCGACGTGGGAACCCGAGGATGTGATGCGGCAGCAATACCCCCACCTCTTCTGATCAGGTAATTTCGAGGCTGAAATTATTTTTAAGGGGGTAGAACTGTAACATCCTAAAATTGGGGTTATTTGTGATTGAATTATTTTTTCTTATGTTTGAATTGCTGTGTTATTATTCGTGGTGTTATAAGACTTAATGAGGGGTCTTGAGTAGACTCGGTTTAGTAGAATAAATTTTAGTATGGTTTATTTAATGAAGTGGATTAAGTGAGCTTAGCACTTAAGTTAATTTAAGTGTTAATTAAAGCACATGAGGAATTAGTGGCAAAGTGGTTATGGTGTTTGAACTTATAGCTTGAGGTTAGAGGTTCGAGTAGTATGTTTAGCTTTTTGAAAGTTTATTTTTGTGTTTTAGCATTAATGGCCGGTCAACCTATGTTTATGATAGGTTGGACTTCCATCTTTTGGTAAGTTGAAAATTTGTTATGGAAAGCTTGAAGTTAGGGATAAGAATCTTGAGTTTATGGTATAATGAGGGGACAAAGGCATGGAAGGTGGAGGATGTTTTGGAAAGAAATCCTATGCCTTAGTGCATGTATGTGGACGGCATGTAAGGCTAGGGGGAGTGGCCGAATTTTTGGTAGGTAGCTTGGGGGGGATGTTAGCCAATCTTTTGTTTTGTGCATCTTTTTGGTATTTGTTTTTCTCTCCAAAAACTATCATCTTTGGCCGAATGTCTAGGGTACTTTTGGTGCAAAATTTCTTTTGATGTTAGCTTTATTTTGTTTGAAATAAAATACCACTTTCTTTCTCTCATTTGTCCTTTTGAACCAAACTACATTTTTGTATCTTGTGCATTTTCTTCTTTGGTAAAACTTGTGTTGACCGAATATCATTTCTTCCATCTCTCTTTTTCTTCCTTTGATCAATTCTTTTTCACTCTCCTTTCAACCTTTATCAAAACCAAAAACCATTCTTTCTTTTTCTAGACTTTGGCCGAATCTCCCACACCATCATCTTCCATCTATTTCTTTTCTTTTCTTCTCAAAACCGAAGCCCCTATTTCCCTTTCTTCTCAATAATTTCTTTATTAGCCGAATATACTCCTTTGGGTGTGCCGAAACTCTCTTTTTCCATTTAGAAGTATCTTGGCCGAATATTGAAGGTGGTAAGGATTTATTTTAAAGGATTATTCTTTTGATTATTCAAAAGCCGAAGGCTATTATTATTAATGGTTGCCGATTGTAGGGAAGTGAAGCAGATTCGCGTACCGGTTACTGTAGTTAGTACTCGAAGGCGATTAGGTGAGGTTTCGGGTTCATGTGATAACCCCGTAGATTTATTTGGTTTGGTCGAACAATCCATGTCCCTAACTCTTGTGTTTGGCCGAATATAGGAGCAAGAAATCTAAGGAGGCCGAGTGACTTTTCGGGATTTAGGACTATCGTTGGTGACAGGTGTGTACATACACACCTTATAACTATTTAATGTGCTAAGTGTTATATGTATGCTTAATCAGATTGTGTAGATTCGGATGTAATACCATCATGGTATAAACAAGGATTCGGGTAAGTCTTTGTTGTTAAGAGCTTTCTTATGATGCTTTTGGGAAGCATGGCATATTTGGTATATGCGGATTATAATATATGGCTCATGATATATATGTTGGATGTTGTTAAATATCATTGATTGATGTGGGTTTTATGAGTGGAGGGGGTAGTGATATTCGTGTCGACGGACACCAGTGTTTTGGTAACACATTGTGACTACGGTCACCAGAGGTTTGGTACCTCCAGAGGTTTGGCACCTCATAGCGTCTCGTCCCTGTGGTTAACACCACCGTGGGTTGGCCCCACATTTGAGATATGGGATCGACGCCAGTGATTTGGTATCACACGATGGGTTGGCCCCATCATTCAATTTGTGTCTTCGGACACCAGAGATTTGGTATCTCCAGTGATTTGGTATCACATCTGTGACTTTGAGTCACCAGTGGTTTGGCACCACCAGTGGTTTGGTACCACACGGGGTAGAGAAAGGCGTTTGGATGGTTAGGTTGGGTGCATATTAAACTTGTGCATGTTAATTGGTTATGACTTGTGTATGTGTTGCACTAAACCGGGGAAGGGTTACACATTGAGTCTTGGTGACTCACCTTCTCCTTTAATTTTTCAGGTGACTCGTAGATCGCGGATAAGGAGCCGGAAGAACTCGAGGTGGCCATGCAGTGAACATTTGGATTAAATGATTTATGAACTACTTTTATTTTATTGTTGGTTTATTTTGCTTAATTTGTAATAAGGCCTCCTAGGATTATATTTTGGTTATTTTATCTGTTTTGGATAATTTGTTTAACAACTTAATGACTTGAAAATGGATACACATGTTTTTTTTTAAAATCAAACGCGAAATGTTTTATTGTACCAGCGGGTACATCTGAAATCGGTAACAACATGACTTTATGTATTTTTAATCAACACTAAGTTTTTGTTTTCTTCATTACCAAAAATGTTTTCAACAAAAATTTTAAATCTGCTTAAAGGGATTTTACAAAAATATTTTCCTCTGTAACATACCAAATTCGGTCGTAATGTTTGGGCCGGGTTTGGGGTGTTACACAAATGCCAAAGGTACGCCTCATTAGAGTGAGAAGTTTTAAGCCTTTTATTCAAAATTTAAGTCTCAAGCAGTGTGTACATCTTTGGTTTGATAAAATAAAGATTATTTGACATCCATCCATTCGAGATAAGATTCCAATTTCCAAATATTGCAATTCCATTATTAAAAGTCACAATCAAGCCGTCTTTATATAAACATGCAATAGAAATTAAGTTTCTTTTGAAACTTGGTACATAGAAAATTTCTATTAAGATAATCTTCCTAAAATTCTCAAAATAAAGATGTACATCTACTTCAGCTACCACACTTATCGCATTCCTAGTCCAAAATAATAAGCTCTTATCTCTAAAATCTTTCGTCTCCTCAAACCCCTATAAAGAAACATAAACATGATTAGTTGCTCCTAAATCAATGACCCAATGGTCTATTGAATCCTCCACTAAACAAGCTTCTATCATCAAGAGTTTCATACCGAAGGCACAACCTGAAATATTGTTAAAACAATTTCTAAAAGAAACTCAAGAACAATTCTTGAAGAAAAACTCAAAGAGAATTATCATTAACTGAAAAAAAATCAATTGTTCCCCTATAAGGATAAATGTCCATGCTACTTATAGGCCCCCAAAATAAGTTTTCTTAACCCTAATGGAATAACTAACATGACAACTCATCAAATAAAAAAAAACAAAATAATTCTAAGTGTAACATCCCCAAACCCGACCCATTCACTACGACCGAATCTGGTTATGTCACTGCGGAAAGGCAGTTGGAAATATTTTTGACTTTAGAATAAAACAAGAAAATTTATTAACTTTTGAAAAACTATATCCATTTGATATTGTATGAAAACTTAGTATATAAAATGTCTAAATTTCGAAAGAAAGTTTATTAACACATCTTGCACAAGTAGGTTGCTAAAATAAAATTATTTAAATCAAAGTAAATCAAATTAATCAATCCATAATTAAAGTAGTACCAAAGATAATTAAAGGCCATTATTACAACCCAAAGTCTAAACAAAATACTTAAAATAGATTGGCTTAAAATGTTTATATGACTTCTTCTGCATGGGCCACCTTGTCCTCTCCGAACCTGGTCCAACCCTACGCATCACCTGAAATGGTTAAGGAAAAACAGGGTGAGTCCACTGACTCAGTGCATAATCACAACACATATTTCCACTCGTATGGGCTTGGCCCATACCCACACAGTCCTCGTACAAATCATGCAAGAATGCATTTCAGCCCAACCTACTATCCAACCGTAACACCAACCTTAGCAGACTCCCTGCCTAAGGCCGTGGATAATCCACTACTGATCACATCGTGATCCAAAAACCTTACCTTGGCAAGCTCGCTGCTCAAGGCCGTGGCTGAGCCACCGATCAACCAAAGTGATCCCAATAGCATAATCCGTCTACGGTGATGCACATAGCCATCAACCGCCGAGATGGGCACCTAGCCAACACCTCCCTTGAGGTAGCACACAGCTAACCCTCAAGCGCTAATGTAGCCCGAGCTAACATTAGACCACGTACATCAATATGTACTCTTCGTCCTTCATCGATTCAACCCAAGTCCCATGCAAATATGTAAATGCTACAAGTTAAGTCATCATATAAAATGAGTATACATCTCATAACATCACCACATCATATATATATATATATATATACATCACAATAACATAATATCCCAACTTACTCACCTGATATCCGATTACCCAAAACATGGTATTCACCACTTAAGCCATTATGATTGGCTACCACACATCATATGTAAACACATTAGCAAGCAAATAACCGTGAAATAGTGCGATGATTACGCACCTAATGATACAAACGATCAACTCTCGAAACGCTACTTAATGCTTCTGCAAACGCTGACTATACCACTCCAAAGAAAGTCTCCTGCATTAGGCTCTTCTCCCCTACAATCGGCCTTAGCACACAAAAAAGAACACTTAGGGCCATTCGGCCAAGACAAGAAACTATAGAACAAGGAAAAGCTAACACACCCTTACCTTGCTAACCACTCCCTTTTGCTCTAACAAGAATCGGCCACCACAAGGAAGTAAGGTTCGGCTCCGGGACTTGTAACCAACGCAAAGAGAATGGGAGAATGGATGATTCGGCAAGGCCCTAGATGGTGTTGGGATATTCGGCAATGGCAGGTTTTAGAGGTGATTTAGGCTCAAGTGCAATGGGGAGAAAAAGAATTCGGCTAAGTGACCCTGAAGTTTCGGCCAAAGCAAACAGGTGAGGAGGAGGGGCGTTTTTAGTGTGGTAGAGAATGGGAAGAAAAATGGATGGAGGCTTAAGAAGGAAACTAAGATTCGGCAAGGGACCAAAGGAATTCGGCACACAAAGAAATAGGGGACAGCTTTCGGCAAGAGAAAACAAATGGTAAAAAGGTGGCCAAAGGTGAGCACCCCCCATTTATACTACTAAATTCGGCACCCACCTAACACCCTCCAAGAAAACCGAAAATGCCCTCCCCTAGCTTCCCAAAACCGGCCACTAACTCAACCCCTCTCAAAATCCCAAGATTTTCTCCTATTTTCACTCTACACCCACCCTTCAAACTATTTCAAAATAAACCAACCCAAGCCTTCTCTTAGCCACTCATTCAAAATGATTTGAACAAGTCAAAATCCTCCTTTTAAGGTGCCAAAACCGAAGCCAACTCCTCCCCCTTGCTCATGACGCAAAAACAAACCAAAATGCTGCCCTTGCAGCTTGAACCTGAGACCCCAAAGCACCCTTGAGGCATCACTTCTCCATGCCTTATGTGGCGCCTCCTTGCCACTCTACCAAAGCCAATTCTTGTGTCTTAACCTCCTAATTATTCCTCTTAAGACCTCCAATAGCCAAGCTCCCCTACTTAACACTAAAAATCAAAAACTTTCTAAGGCATCACGCTACCATCTAGGGTTCTCAAGACCCCTAAAACTCACCCAACCACACACTGAAGTATGGCAACGCCTGAGTTATGCACTAAATGCATAACCCCTAGAACCCGGGTGTTACAATTCTACCCTCCTTAAAATAATTTCGTCCTCGAAATTAGTTGGCTAAACTACCCAGAAAGAACCGCTGCGCACTCTGATCTCAAAGAGCTACCATATTTCTAGGCACAGATTCTAAATTCATACTCAGAGTTCCAGATACTTTACGAGCAACAAAACAAACAGTCACCCAAACGAACAAAACAACAAAGAATATTCCAAACATGAGAAACTTACCCGCCGACACATCCGGTACATCATTATCCTCCCTCCGAAGAACCGCATAAACCAGACCTGGCTGTCTTGCCTCAGTGCCACCATTACCGTGGTCTACTGCTCCACGACCTCGGCCGAAACCATTTCCTCCATGGTTCGGACCCCGACCTCTTGCCGCTTGCTGACCACCTCTGCCTGGTTGCACATAACCTTGGCCTTCTGTCCGAGTCCTGCTCGCAACTTGAGGACAATCTTTAATCAGATGAGTCTTAGACTTGCATCTGAAGCATTCCCGAACCCGATTCCAGCACTCGCCAACATGATACCTTCCGCACTGTGCACACGGACGATCTGGATTTCCGGCGGCTGGCTTAGCAATACGAACAGGAGTCTCGACCCTTGGTCTTTTCTGAACCCTCTCAAACACTTCTGGCGATCCAACACTTCTCTTATCACGGTTTCTTTCTCTGTTGTGCGTCTCAGCCTTCTTGACCTCTTCCGCTATCCGAGCTTTCTCCACTAAAACGGTGAAATCTCTTTCTCGTTGCGGAGCAATCAAAACTTGCAGCTCATCTCGCAGCCCATCTTCAAATCTGACGCATCTCTCATAATCGGTAGCCACGATACCTCGAGCACACCAGCTTAATCGCAAAAACTCAGCCTCGTACTCCGCTATCGATTTGCTTCCTTGCACCAAATTGAAGAACGCCTTCCTCTGAGCGTCCACATAGCTCGCCCCGACATACTTCCCTTCGAACTTGATCTTAAAGTAACCCCAGTCCACTCGATCCGCAGGTGCACTTTCCTTAACAGTGAGCCACCACTGGTAAGCTTCATCCCGCAGCAACGAAACAACACCCTTAAGCTTCTCCTCAGCAGCTAAGTCTAGGTCGTTCATAATCCTTTCCACTGCCTCAAGCCAGTACTCTGCCACGTTCGGAGCTACCCCAGACACTCCTCTGAAAACCTCAGCTCCATTCGACCTAAGTCTTTCAGGCACTGACCTCCGAGTCCCACTGCCCCCATTGGCTTCTGCCACTCGCTCAAGCACCCGCAGCATAGCCTGCGATACCGCGCCATCTCCTCCGGTCTGATCCTGCTGTTCAACGTCATCGGCTGGTGGCGGCACATCACTCTCTGACCCATGGCGAGACCCAACCGGTTCCGATACTGATATCCTGCCTCTACCACGTCCACGAATATTGCGACCACGCCCCCTAGAACTCATATCTAGCGCTTCGATTTAGTCTGTTTAAGAAGTTTTATGCATTAGAAATTCTTGTTCCACTATTTATCCACGAGCAAATTTTATGAATAGAAGTTCCCGAGGGTAGTTCTTTCGAGCAATCAAAGTTTCATTCCCAACCCCGGGGTAGTTTCGTCATTTTTCCTAAAGGGGTATTTCGGTAATATCTCAGGGTCAATTTTTGAAAATAGTTTTCCAACTTAAAAATATTTCAAAATTTACAAATTCACAGGGGTCATCTTGAAAATTTTGTTTTTCAAACCAGATGTGTTGCAAAAATTTCAGAAATCGGGGTTATTTCAGTAATTTTGGAAATCATGGGCATTTTCGTAAATCCCCCAAATCGGAATATCACAATATTTCACAAAATACAATTTTCTGATATTTGGTAAAATAGGAATATTTCAGTAAAAGTCGAGAGAAATCTAAAAATTTAGAACCCAAGGGCATTTTGGTAATTTTATCAACCAGGGGTGTTTTAGTAAATTCTCACAAACCAGGGTATCTTAATATTTCGAAACATCAAGATTTTGGTATTTTTGTAAAGTAAAAATCATTTTATCAAAAGTTGAGGGTAGAACGGTAATTTTACAACACAGGGGCATTTTTGTAATTTTGCCACTAGGGGCATTTTGGAAATTTTGTAAATCGAAAAACGTCTTTCAAAATCAGATTTAGGGTTTCACAAACCAAAGGGGTAAATTTGAAAAAATTTTAAAACAGAGGATTTTAAAAAAAAAGCAAGGCTAATTCCCTTTCGGGTTTTAATAACTGGTTTAGCCTATGAACAAGTCCTCTTGGTTAAGGTGAACCGTAGCTACGCACCAGGTAGGATTCTAGTAAAGAGGAGGTGAGTCGCTAGGACTGCTTAAATACCATGCTCTTATTGAATACCACTCCTAGACATGCGTACAGTGGTTGCCACACCTTAACTCGGTGACTTACTTCATAGGTTTGTTTAATAGCCTTAAGTCTTATGCATATGTTTGAGTAGACTAATCCTAGGGTCCAAAAAGCCTTAATATTCTAATCTATGAACCCAATCAAGTCCATAATAAATCACACAAACAAATCACTTCAAGAGCTAGAAGTACTTACCTGGTGGACTTCGGGCCGGAGGTACAGGTGCCATGCCAGAATAACCTGAAAACTTTTATAAAAGCCCACATTTCGAAAAGCCCATTTTGAAAACGTTTTTGGGCCCAAAACCCTCAAAGCCGAGTTTTGAACTGGGCTCTGATACCAAACTATAACATCCCCAAACCCGACCCAATCACTACGACCTAATCTGGTTATGTCACTGCGGAAAGGCAGTTGGAAATATTTTTGACTTTAGAATAAAACAAGAAAATTTATTAACTTTTGAAAAACTATATCCATTTGATATTGTATGAAAACTTAGTATATAAAATGTCTAAATTTCGAAAGAAAGTTTATTAACACATCTTGCACAAGTAGGTTGCTAAAATAAAATTATTTAAATCAAAGTAAATCAAATTAATCAATCCATAATTAAAGTAGTACCAAAGATAATTAAAGGCCATTATTACAATCCAAAGTCTAAACAAAATACTTAAAATAGATTGGCTTAAAATGTTTATACGACTTCTTCTGTATGGGCCACCTTGTCCTCTCCGAACCCGGTCCAACCCTACGCATCACCTGAAATGGTTAAGGAAAAACAGGGTGAGTCCACTGACTCAGTGCATAATCACAACACATATTTCCACTCGTATGGGCTTGGCCCATACCCACACAGTCCTCGTACAAATCATGCAAGAATGCATTTCAGCCCAACCTACTATCCAACCATAACACCAACCTTAGCAGACTCCCTGCATAAGGCCGTGGATAATCCACCACTGATCACATCGTGATCCAAAAACCTTACCTTGGCAAGCTCGCTGCTCAAGGCCGCGGCTGAGCCACCGATCAACCAAAGTGATCCCAATAGCATAATCCGTCTACGGTGATGCACATAGCCATCAACCGCCGAGATGGGCACCCAGCCAACACCTCCCTTGAGGTAGCACACAGCTAACCCTCAAGCGCTAATGTAGCCCGAGCTAACATTAGACCACGTACATCAATATGTACTCTTCGTCCTTCATCGATTCAACCCAAGTCCCATGCAAATATATAAATGCTACAAGTTAAGTCATCATATAAAATGAGTATACATCTCATAACATCACCACATCATATATATATATACATCACAATAACATAATATCCCAACTTACTCACCTGATATCCGATTACCCAAAACATGGTATTCACCACTTAAACCATTATGATTGGCTACCACACATCATGCATATGTAAACACATTAGCAAGCAAATAACCGTGAAATAGTGTGATGATTACGCACCTAATGATACAAACGATCAACTCTCGAAACGCTACTTAATACTTCTGCAAACGCTGACTATACCACTCCAAAGAAAGCCTCCTGCGTTAGGCTCTTCTCCCCTACAATTGGCCTTAGCACACAACAAAGAACACTTAGGGCCATTCGGCCAAGACAAGAAACTATAGAACAAGGAAAAGCTAACACACCCTTACCTTGCTAACCACTCCCTTTTGCTCTAACAAGAATCGGCCACCACAAGGAAGTAAGGTTCGGCTCCGGGACTTGTAACCAACGCAAAGAGAATGGGAGAATGGATGATTCGGCAAGGCCCTAGATGATGTTGGGATATTCGGAAATGGCAGGTTTTAAAGGTGATTTAGGCTCAAGTGCAATGGGGAGAAAAAGAATTCGGCTAAGTGACCCTGAAGTTTCGGCCAAAGCAAACAGGTGAGGAGGAGGGGCGTTTTTAGTGTGGTAGAGAATGGGAAGAAAAATGGATGGAGGCTTAAGAAGGAAACTAAGATTCGGCAAGGGACCAAAGGAATTCGGCACACAAAGAAATAGGGGACAGCTTTCAGCAAGAGAAAACAAATGGTAAAAAGGTGGCCAAAGGTGAGCACCCCCCTATTTATACTACTAAATTCGGCACCCACCTAACACCCTCCAAGAAAACCGAAAATGCCCTCCCCTAGCTTCCCAAAACGGCCACTAACTCAACCCCTCTCAAAATCACAAGATTTTCTCCTATTTTCACTCTACACCCACCCTTCAAACTATTTCAAAATAAACCAACCCAAGCCTTCTCTTAGCCACTCATTCAAAATGATTTGAACAAGTTAAAATCCTCCTTTTAAGGTGCCAAAACCGAAGCCAACTCCTCCCCCTTGCTCATGATGCAAAAACAAACCAAAATGCTGCCCTTGCAGCTTGAACCTGAGACCCCAAAGCACCCTTGAGGCGTCACTTCTCCATGCCTTATGTGGCGCCTCCTTGCCACTCTACCAAAGCCAATTCTTGTGTCTTAACCTCCTAATTATTCCTCTTAAGACCTCCAATAGCCAAGCTCCCCTACTTAACACTAAAAATCAAAAACTTCCTAAGGCATCACGCTACCATCTAGGGTTCTCAAGACCCCTAAAACTCACCCAGCCACACACTGAAGTATGCCAACGCCTGAGTTATGCACTAAATGCATAACCCCTAGAACCCGGGTGTTACACTAAGTGTGGACTTTTAATAGGAATTTAGCCAAAGGAATTAAATGGGCTATTTGGGTTGAATTCTTACATGATGATCCACCTATTAAAATAAAATTGGACCTATAGTTTAAATAGTTTACAATTTGGGCCACTTTGATCATTTAGCCTGATATTCAATTAAATTAGTTTCCAAACTTCAGGATTGGCTCTTAGACATCTTAATGGGCCATTTTTTCAAGAGCTTTGTCTTGTGATCTGTTTTCTCTCAAAATTGGTTCATTCAAGCTCGTACATGAAATCCAATGCGCCTTCGCTGCAAGATCTGGTTTCATGGACCTAGATTTCCAAGATTTGAAATCTTGATTTTCTTGATTCTTGAAATTTTCTGAAACAACAAAATTGGACCAAGATTTGGTTTCATGATTTTTTTGAAAACACGAAAGTGAATCTTGATTTTATTTTTTGGCCGTGTGTGCATCTAGGGCCTTGGTAACGAAGTCTTGGATGACCCCGTTCAATCTTGCTTAGATTTGCTTGGCCTTTGACCTTATTATTGGGCCTTGCAAAAATTTGAGCCCATCACTTCATGAGTATGATTTTGGGCCTTGCAACACGTATCATTCCCCTCTTCCTCAAAAAGATTTTTCCTCAAATATGAAACATCAAAGGGAGATAAGTCAATAATATTAAAAGTAGAACTTATATTATACTCACCAGGCAGATCTATTTGATAGGCATTGTTATTGTTCCGCTTGAGTACATGGAAAGGCCCATCTCTATTATGGCCTTTGAATTGGATCGAGCTACTCGTATCATTACATATGTCCAATCTGTCCATCCGCTAGCTCTTTGAAACAATAAATGTAACATCCTGAAATTGGGCCTAGTAGGATTGAGCCCAATGGGCCTTGAGCGTAGTAGCGTTTAAAATTTTTGGAGAACAAGAGATCGGCTTTAGTGCAAGTTGGGCCTATTGGATAAGTGATTTTGGAATGTTAGAGGGCTTCTATGTAGTCTCGGGATCAAACTTTGGCTTTAAGGAAATTTTGGTTTTCTTTTTAAATGGACTTTAGAATTTGGATATAGATTTAAAATTAGTTGTGTATGGTTTAAGATACAAATGGGCTTGTGGCCCAGTGGTAAAGTGGCGCCACTTAAAAGCAGGGAAGTGGCGTCAACTGAGGAGGCCCAAATTCAAGTTACATGAAGCCCAATTCTTTTAATTAAATTTTAGCTAATTTTCGACATTTAAATGGATAGAGTAGGTGGCATTAGGGTTTTATTCTCCCACTCTCTTCTTCAATTTCTCCATTAGGGTTTCTCCATTCTCCCATTCTCTGTAAAAGCCGAAATCCTTAAACCTATTCTCTCATCTTCACTTCTATGCAAAAGCCGAAAGTCTATTATTCTTTTTCTGTTTTCTTCTACAAAGCCGAAACCACCCAATTCTTCTCAACATCTTTCCCTTCAAAAGCCAAAACTCTGAACTTTCTTCTCATCTCCATAGCCGAATACCTCCTGTTCTCTTTTGCCGATCTCTTCACAAAAAGCCGAATCTACATAGATTTCTTCCTATCATATTCTCTTTTTGATCTTCTCAAAAGCCGAAATCTTCTAGGAGTTGCCGAATTCTTTGTAAAGGTAGGTGACGATTTCTTCTGATCTATTCTTTTTCTCTTTCGGTTTTTAGAAGACAAAGCCGAAAGGCTAATGGATTAATGGTTTGATGTTTTCTTGTTGGGCGACATTCGGGAATTGAAGTAGATCGCTTAGATCTAAAAGCTGAAACCGTTAGTCTCTGAACTTCATATCTCTCTTTTCGGGATTTTAAGGTAAGGGGTTCTCCTTAGATTCTCTTTAGATTCGCTATCGTAGTTGTGATCTTAACCATATGTTATGGTAAGGTCTTTTAATGGAATTGAATATCGATCAGGCGAAGGAGGGGATTGGATCTATAAAACCAATCCCTAAGTTTAAGAAACGAGCTGTGTCAGCAGTTCGGGATTGGCCACCGGGTTGTGGACCGACTTCGAAACAAAACCTTAGACAGATAGCAGTCGTATCGGCTTCTGATAGTGTCGACGTAGAAAGTCTCGTCTTGACTGTAATCAAGTGTGTAGATCTCTAACACACTAGTTAACTGTATTATATTTGTGTTATGGGCTAAAAAGCCGGAAAGAGGCTGTGTAGACAGTCGAATAAAACCCTAAAGGGGTTAGGCAAAGGATGCCAGGTACGTGATCATAGAAATCTCTATGTGTATCGAAATATATGAAAGCCTGTTTCTTTTTAAAGATGGTATGATGTTTTCGATTTTCCATGTGTGTATGCATGGGGTGGGATTATGATAATGAAGGGGAAGTGCATGATAGGTCACTTGGTGATCGGTGGTTAAACCACAAATTCAAATGTTAGGTCACATAGTGATCGGTGGCTATGCCACGTTTAATGATTCCTGAATAACAGGAATAGGCAGTACGGCTGTCGTTATGGTGTGTAGCGGATGGAGGGTTGATTGTAGAAATCCCCAAGGTGTGATGGTTGGTACGGGTTGGTGTGTAGAGGATGGAATTCTAGGATGGGTTGGGCTATTCATCATTCATTATTTTCATGTAATTATGATTGTTGCCTTTATGTATGGGCCAGGGCTCATAATGTGTTTGTGGGCCTTAGGTCAGTGTGTCCGGGATTTATACACTGAGTCTTGGTGATTCACCCTTTCATTTTTCTCTACTCTTTCAGATGAGCAGTAGATCGTGGACATGGGAGCCGAGACGGACTCGAGGCCATCCAGTTTTTATAGATTATTTCGGCTTTTCTTTAAGTTTTTAATTTTGGAAATATTTATGTAATAAGGCCCCATAGTTTATACTTCACTACTTAGTTTTTAATATTAGCAACTTATGAAATTTTGTCAAAGGTTTAATTATTCAAAATAATAATAATACAAGGTTTTATTTTCAAATGTCACCTATCTATTCAAATATTGTCTAATTAACCTACGATTTTCGAAACCAACAAAATAAAAGTTTTCAATGTACAACCCGTAGCATACCAGATCTGGTCGAAATGTATGGGCCGGGTTTGGGGTGTTACAATAAATGAATTGTGAGTTTGAATAGCAATGAATAGAATAAATATGTAACACCCCAAACCCGGCCCAAACACCATGACCGGATCTGGCATGTCACTTAGGAGATTTTAAAAGATGTCGCAATTTCGGAAAATATTTTTCTTGAGTTTAACCTTTTATTCGGGAGACTAAATGAATGAGTACTTTGTAAAAGATATACCTTTTATATTAATGCCATAGTGAATTAAAAAGCGAAATTTGATACATGCCTTAGCTTAATTAAAACGTGAGTTTAAATGTCTAATAATATTAAAGGCCCAAAATAAAACCAAAAAGAAATATAAAGCTAGTGGCCCGTGGCTTTATCACAATGGAATTTAAAACCCACTAATGAAAAATATTAAAAATAAATAAAATAAGTAAAGTCTTTTGCTGAGTTCAAATAATCTCTCGCATGGCCACCTCGCGCTCCTCTCCAGCCCGGTCCGATGCACTAGGTGCTACTTGAAATTGTTTAAATAATAGGGTGAGTCGCGAGACTCAGTGTGCAACCCTCATGCACCATTAGATTTGGGCCTTAACCCCACAGAACATATAACAAAATATAATATATCAGAAAATATGTAAAGCCCAACCCAAATCCTAGGTTTCCATCCGCTACACGCCACCCTTACCTGCCAATCACACCATTGGGGATTTCTACAATCAACCCACAATGCTACACACCATTGATGGCAGACATACTGCTCATCGTCAGATCATGGTCGTAGCCACTACAACAGATCATGGCAAAAGCCACTACAACAGGTTACGGCAGAAGCCGCTACAACAGATCACGTCAGAAACCACTACAACAGGTCACGGCAGAAGCCGCTACAACAGAACACTTCCCCTTTCAATAAACCCAACCCCATGCAATCACAGAAAACAGCATACTTATCACTTATGTCACCTTAACAGGAACATTCACTTAGGAATGACAAAGATCACTAACCTGGTAATTCGCTTTTACCCTCCTCGGGTTTCAACGATGATGCCGGGATTTCGGCATTTATCAGAATATAACAGATTTATAACTTATTTTAACAGGCAATCTAAATGGTGTGGAAGTGTTACACACCTGATATCGCGTAGTTTTACTCCTTAGTTAAATCCTTGCTATCTGGATCTACAACCCTTAGTCTAAAACCTTGCTCAAAAGCCGGAAGAATACGAAGATTTGGGCTCCCCTACATTCGGCCAAGGATTAATAAATACCCGAATTTACATGCTAAAAACAATAGATCTCCTTACCTTGAAATCTCGAAAGTAACACGATTCGAGTGTTACTGAACTCTGACTTAGAGATCTAAGCAAATGAATCCCCTTCAAATCCCGGAATGTCGCAAATAAGAGAAAAACTTAAGATTAGTTCCTTTATAGCCATTCGACTAAAGTCCCTAAAAAGCCGGAAAAGATTGAAATCTTAAGAATCAATACTTACCTTCAGTTTCTTTCGAGATTCGGCACAAGCAGATACCCCAGAGAGAATTCGACAAACACAGGAGATGAGATCTAAGGATTTCGACTTTTATGAAAATCCCGGAAAAGTTGAACTGATGCACTTTCGGTTTTTAGAATATCTAAGTAAAGTGTTTCGGCTTTGGCTTCGTAAGAAAGAAAGCAAGGAGAGATTTAGAGATTTCGACTAAAGTATTTGAAAGGGAAGAGGAAGAAATTATCAGAGAATTCGGCAATGAATGAAGCTTCAGAGAGTTTCAGCTAGATGGGAAAAAGAAAAGAAAATAGAGAGGGAGAATGGAGTGGTGATTTCGGCAGAGAAAGAAAAAGATGACAAGAACTTAGCCACTAATTTTCGGCACAAAGAATAAAGAAAAGAGTAGGGTTTAAATGCTGAAATTAATGAGCTATCCCCCCCTATTTATAGAAATTTCGGCACTTACCTATCAAAAACCGAAAGTGCCCTTCCTAATAACTAAAAAAAATTAAGCAAGTAAAAAGGGAAAATTCGGTACCCATATATACTAAAATAAATAAATAAATAGAATAAACCTACCCTCCCTAATCAACTCAAACTTATCACTAATTAAATTCCTTTATTATCTCCAAAGTTTATCCTCATCAAAAAGTCCTTTTATTTAGCCAAAAATTCAATTTGAATTTCATTCAAATAGCTTCCCTGAACAGCAGCCATCTTTTGGGCATTTTGGTCCACCTCAAATACCTTCCCCACGCCAGCAGCAAAAAAACATATTAGTGTGCACAAGGCAACTCAAACCCAAGACCTCCAAGCACCACCACACGCCCCCTGCCACTGCACCACAACCGTTCTTGTGATATATTCCATTCTCAACTTGTTTTAAAGTATACTTTCCAGCGACCGAATTATCCAAAGAAATCCAAAAATATTAACCAACACCCAAATTCGAACCTCCGACCTTTTCACTATGAGGCACGTCCCTTGCCACTGCGCCACTTATTTTATTTAAGTCATATTTCCTCCCCACTTAATTATCAACCTTTATTCCGTGCTCCAGGTTTACTTAAAAAAAAACAAACATTTAGCGCGCGCCGCGGCTAGAACCATACTCCCCCTACTACTCCTAACGCCTTTGCCACTGGGCCAGGCGTTTCCTTGTGTCATGAAACAGTCCTAACTATTTATAAGGCCTAAACTCTGGCCTTCATACCACTTATGCGCAATAAAAAATTTTTTGCCAAGTCCAAGACTTGAACCTCTGACCACCAACTTATTCCAAACGCCCCAAGCCACCAGACCACCTACTTCTTTGTGATATCTTTTAACCCAACAATATTTTAAAAGCCTTATGACTACCACCAACCTCCCTAAAAAAACAACATTTTTGCTAAAGCCCTAGATCGAGCCTAGGACTTTTTCAACACTACCAACCCTTCCTAAACCTCCTAAAAATTAAACTAAACATGCAATAATAATTTTTTTAAAAAGAAAATGTCCATTCAAACTTTTCATGATAAAATAATTTATTTCTGTTTGAATAATATTTTTAAGAAAAATTAACTATTTGAATGTATTAGTGACATTATAAAAGTAGAGGGACAAACTATGTAAAAAAAAGTAAAGCATATAAATCAAATCCCCAAATTTTAGCATAATCTAGGGGTCAATTAAAAATTGACCATTATCTTATTTTAGTATAAACCACATATTAATTTTTTTTAGTACATTCAAATTATATACTCATATTGTATATTAACGAAAATTTAACGATAGAAATTAATATTATAAAAAATATAAGAACTAAATTATATTAAAATATAAAAATTAAATCGAGAATAATAGAAAAATTAATATTTCTAAATTATAACTTCGTTCATCACACTGATAAAATAAATAAAATAATTAATTATATGACAAGGACAAATTATAGAAAATATTTAATAAATTGA
The DNA here is from genome assembly GCA_005393395.2 of Gossypium australe. NCBI lineage: Eukaryota > Viridiplantae > Streptophyta > Magnoliopsida > Malvales > Malvaceae > Gossypium > Gossypium australe. The sequence goes on from CM016624.1 coordinate 95,887,556, forward strand.
TGCATAAATTGACTACATAGAGTTTAATATTATGCCACATTAAATTTTATTATAATTCAGTTAATATATTTAAAAGGGAGGAAAAATTAGTATACAATAATTACACATTAATCTAAATCCAAACAATAATTACAAGTTTTTTTTTAACGACAAAATCCATTCTCTCGACACACGAACCCACTTATTCTAGGCCCAATTTTAGGGTGTTACAGAATAGGAAAGAGAAATGAAAAATATTCAGAAATGATTATGGTTTTTTTCAAAATGGAAAGATGGAATCATTTGAAAATGAACGTAGGTTTCCAAAAATAGAAAAGGATATGGAAATGATCCATTTGCAATTATATATGGATTACTCAAAAATGATTGGAAGAATAAGTTTATGTTTTTGAGCTGTTTTGAATTTCTGAAAATGAAAATAAACCATTCGGTCACAGTGATCATGTTGAGTTATGAAATATTGAACATATTTTCTCAAAATTTTACCATAGGTAAAATCATCAAAATTTTACCGAGGTAAAATAAGGATGAGAAAATTATTTAATGCAAAATATTTAAGTTTATTTTGAGAAATAGAAAAATTGAATCTGGTTGAATCACATTACAAAGTACTAGGTCAAAAGGCCCATGAAGTACTCATAATTGTACCTATGTGAGAGGCCCGAATCCCTATCGTAATACTTATGAAGGGAAGTACAACCTATTAGCCCCTTTCTCTCTCCTAGTTGGACTAGAAAGTTGTTTTTCTATTTGAAATAAACCTTTACAATTAAAAAGGGTTTTACCTTCTCTTTTTTTAAATAGATGACACGGGTAGGGCATAACACACAAATTTGAGAAATTGTTACTCTACTGAAAAATAGAGAGAATTTATTCTCAACTATTAGATATATTTTTCCAAAATAACAATTTTATCAGTTTTTAATAAAGAAAAGAGAATTTCTTTTTCACCCCAAATAAAAGAGAGAACTTTTTCTAGTTTTGTGTTTAGATTCAATTGATTTTAGCCCACACTCAAAGTAGTTCATGGTACGACAATAGTAGAGAAGATCGTTTGGTTGAAAGCTAAATAATATTAAGGATCCACTTATTCGAAAACATAGGTACAATTCTGGTCTAAGGTTTATTGTTATAAATATCGCAAATCTAGTCGATTTTTACAATTTAAATTTTTTGGTGTGCAAGAAACCATTTTCAAACTAGATTTTTTTCTAGGAATTTTTATTAGAGCCAGGTTGTGTTATGTTTATAGTGTAAACCAAGACTAAATCTCTCTTCATCTTGTTTGATTGATATTTGATAAGATGTGACATTCTTATAATTATTCACATGTTTAGGGGAATGTATGTCAATGAATGAGATATTATATATTATATATTTATTTTTTTACAGGGTTGTGGTTATTAGGAAATAGATAGTGGACTATCATCTCAGCGTAGGACTATTTGTTTACATATAGAATTTTGTGAGACGGAAACAAACATAGGACATAAATGTAATTTTTCCAAATTCATGACGAGGAGAAGATGGAGCGATGGCGATTGAAGACATAAGGATTTCCTTGTGGTGAAAAACTATGTAATTTTTGGTTTTTCATTTATTTTCTAGAAATAGAACCATGGAAACCTTAGCTAAAAATTTTCTTTTTTTACCCATCTCCTTATATATCTGCTTAGTAATTGTTATTAATATAATTATGATATATATATGTATGAAATAATCCACAGTTGATCAATTAAAGATAAAAAGTGCGGTAATGGGAAGGTGCATGTCTAAGATTGGATCTGGAAAGGAAATGTTTGGTTTTTAAGCGGTCGAATATGACTTGCCTCCCTTTCTTGGGACACTACCTGGTGCATGGTTCACATTTTGGAGTTGTGGATTCTTAATGTTTCCAAGGCTTTTTAGGATGTCATCTTTTCTTTTCTATCCTTAATTTATCATTTCTTGCTCATTTAAGTTAGTTATTATTGTTTTGGCTTGCTGATTTTATTGATTTTTGTTGTAGGTTAAAGTTGCTTTAAGAAAGATGTTTTCCTATCTTGTTCCATCAAAAAACACCCCAAAATTAGGAGTTTTAATCTTTTCTTGTTGTTTTAAACATTTTTGCACAAAACAGTTTGCTTTTGTCTTTAAAATCACTTCTAACAAATCTGTTTGTGTTTTGTTTTTTCCAGATCTGGTTGGGGCATTTTCTTAAGGTCCAGGGACGGTTTCTTTTCATCCAAGAAACCCTAATTCGATCTCTTTTGGACTCATTACCAGCCGGTTCATCTTTCTTTTGTTTTAATTTCGTTTGGCTCTCCTTTGTGACAACTAATCTATTTTCGTTGTTTCTCGTTTTAGTTTACGTTCGTCTGAAGATCTAGGTTAAATTCGCAACTTGAAAAAACTTTACGATCTGCTTCTGCATTCATCTGTCTAATTATGTATAATGTAATTAGGGCTCAAATGATTTATAATTAAGTTCCAGCTTTTCGCCTATTAATTATAAACTCATTTAATCACAAAGTCATTCCACTATAGTATCGTGACTAATCTCTCCTTAACAACATATCATTACGAAAGCAACTACTCGGTGCTCATCCAATGACCTTGTTATAAGTGTGTTACCCTTATATGATATCCTTGATCTCAGTGCTAGTCTTGGTTATTGAAGTAGCTGACTCCACGGTAGAGACATATGTATTCATTAGGAGAATGATACATTGGATTGGACCCAAGTTGAATTAATTCGGAATCTGTTTGTGAATTAATTCACTTATGATGTTCATTGTGTGATTTACCTAAATCTTGAGTTAGTCACTAACCATGCGTATGTAACTCATTTGCTTTGATATAGGTAGAGGCTTATGCTTTAAAGATGATCGAGCCCATAGCCGATATGTTAGGTACATGACTTGTGAATGGCATGGGTTTACTAGCAACAATGAAATTCATAGCTCGATTAAAGAGTCAATGATATCCTCTCATTAGCATTGGTGTGGATTGATAAATATGGAACATGGCCACAAGTTGCTTGTTCTCGAACAAGCAATTTATCACGGTCATTTGTTGACCGTGATCATATTAATCATTAAAAAGACACAATGGTGACAATGATATGAAATAGGATTGTATTGAGTGAACGAATTTAAATCAAAGGAATCAATGATATCATATAAGAGTAACAGACACATGACGAGATCATTGGACAAAGCAGCTGAATGAATGCTTTCGTAATGAGTATACAATAAGGAGTTTTCAATCATGGTACTTCTTGTGGACTAACTCCATGATTAAGTAATTGCGAAATATTAAATGATGCTTCTTGACATAATTGTAATTAATAAAGTCTAACTGTATATGTTCAATTTGTCCCTCCATTAGCTTAACAAAAGTTCAATCGGACTGCATTTGAATCAGAAGAAAATTCTACGCCTTTAGAAATAATTTAATTGAGTTGATTTATTTGATGTTGAGTTAAATTAGGCAGTCGTGGGAATTGTTCAACTAGATAGTTTGATTAAAGAATTTTCTTGAAAAAATTAATTTTGAAAAATCTCAGTGATTTTTGGGAAAATTAATTTTGATTATGTAAAATTAAATTAATCAAATTAATTAAAATTAATATGATATTTTTGGAAATTAATATTCAAGTCAGACAATTGGCCCAATAGGTAATTGAACTTAAAAATTAGACCTGAGATTAAAAATTGGGCGCAAGAACCCAAAATCGAGATTGAGACCCAAAAATTGGTCCAATCAGGCTTAATATTTGAAATCGGGCCGATAGTCCAACTGGTGGCAAGACCGAACGAATCGTGCAGTACCAACTCGGGGTGTCATGAGGGTGTCGCACCTACGATGACAACATCGAACACAACGATACCGGTGGTGACAACAGCGACATTCCACTAGCTGATGGGTGGTCCTTCGGCGGTTGAGCATTGGAGGAATCACACTCCTACTGGAACTCTATCAGATAATTTGATTTCAAATTAACTATTCAAAAAATAATATTATTTTAATAAATTTAATATTAAATTTAATTTAATACTTATCTTGATAGTATTTTATTAATCTAATATTAAAGTGATTATCTTAATATTAAATTTAATTTAATATTTATCTTATAAATAAATATTCTATTAATTTAATAGATTTAATATTAAATTTAATCTAATATCTATCTTGATAAATTTTATATTAATTTAATATTAAAATTATTAAGTTTAATCGTAATTGGACTTTCTAAACTCTCACTATATAATAAGAGTCATGAATCATTATTTTTCACACGCTTGAATTTGAGAGAAAGTTGTAGAGAGAAAATTCTCTGAATAAAGTATTTCAGAAAATTTCTAGAGATATTTTTTCTTATTTACAACTTAACCTAAAAGTTTAGAGAAATTGAAAAATATCCCCACTAGTAATTTTTGTGAGTTTTTTTATTCGAAGCGAGCCCACACTCGGCAAACGTGAGCTTGTGGATAGCAGAGAAGACTATTTGAACGAAGCATTCTGATGGAAAAATATGGTTTGAAAACGATTTTCTTACACAGTGAAAAATTAAAAATTTGAAAATCGACCCAATTGTCATATTTATAGCAATAATCCTTAAACTGAAATTGTAATTGTTTTTCAGATAAGCGAATCCTTGATGTTTTTCAGCTTTCAGCTAAATGATCTTCTCCGTTATTCTCGTACCATGAACTGCTTTAAGTGTGGGCTCGAACCAATTGAACCAAAACACAGAACTAGAAAAAGTTTTCTCTTTTATTTGGGGTGAAAACAAAAATTCTCTTCTTTAATAGAAACAACATAATTGTTATTCTTAAAAAATATATCTAATAATTAAGAATAAATTCTCTCTATTTTTCGGCAAAGTAGCAATTCCTCAAAGGTGTGTGTTATGCTCTATCAGTGCCATCTATTTATAAGAAGAGAAGTGTAACACCCCAAACCCGGCCCATGCGGTATGACCGGATCTGGCATGTCACATGAAGAAAACGCGTAAATAACTTGTGATTCTTTCTAAAGTTGTCGTTGTTTGTTTATAGTTAAGAAAACAAGTTTGATTATAAAAACTACTAATCTCGAGAGGTTGATTGATGAATCGAAAATTGAACTAGTGAACTTTAAAATCGTGACTTTTGAAAAGGACGTTGATAAAATTCGAAGGAAAATCCAAGTTAAATTATTTATACATATTTGTTATGAAATTCGTTTGTTAATCAATTTTGGAAAACCTGTAACATCCCGAAATTGGGCCTAGGAGAATTGAGCCCAATGGGCCTTAGGCATAGTAGCGTTTAAATTTTTGGAGAACAAGAGATCGGCTTAAATGCTAGTTAGACCCATTGGATAAGTGATTTTGGAAGGTTAGAGGGCTTCTATGAAGTCCCGGGATCAAATATTGCCTTTGGGGAAATTTTGGTTTTAGGTGAAAAAAACCCTGGAAGTTGGCAGATATGCCTTAAGAATAAAATATGGAGAAAATAACACAAAAGGAGTGTGTGGTGTAGTGGCAAAGTGACGCCACTTAGGGGACAAGGGAGTGACGCCACAAGGGAAGGAAGGAGGTCCAAGGTTCAAGTCTTGGCTTTTGCATTTTGGTTTCTTTTTGCTTGGACCTTAGAATTTGGCCCATAGTTTATATTTAGTTGCGCATGGTTTAAGACACAAGAGGAGCTTGTGGCCAAGTGGTTAGCGGCGTGGATTATGTTGCAAGGGAGCCTGGGTTCGAATCTCATGAGAAGCAAGGGAGTATTTATTTTGCGGATTGGACGACAAGAGTTTCAGTTGAATTTAAACTCTACTGACGAAGGGATCCCACATCGGAAAGACACAAAGAATGAAGGTGAAGAGCTAGCTATATAAGCAGCATCCTAGGAGGAGAGTAAACACATCTTGGAGGGCGTTTGGGCACAAGAGTGGTCGGAGCGCGGATTAGCCCCAGAGTCCTATCAGGTGTGTAACTCTCTCTACTCTAGCTGTAGAGCGGCAAATGCCGAAATGCCGGTTACACGGCATTAGTAGCCACACGAGCGTGCGAGCGCATGTGTGGGGCTTCGACGCGATAGTTGAGGCCATCAGTAGTATTCTCGTGGGTTGGGGCTGCTTGGGCCTCGATGGGCCGAAGTGGGCCCAATGGGCCTGTGGGCCCATATGAGTAAATTGCATGATTGGTTAGTATATGTTGAACTAGACTAGGTGAAAGTTATATACGTGGCTAGATTCGTGTTAGGTGGGCCACACGAGCGTGTGGGCCCGGATGGGCCGAAATTGGGTTTTAGGCCCAATCGTCCGGTACAACCGGAAATGGTAGCTGAGTCGCTAGTGGTGACATTAGGCCTTCGAAAAGGCCATTTTAGTTGTGAATTTACGAAAATACCCTTGGTGGGTAAATTACGAAAATACCCTTAGTAGGTAAAATTACGATTATACCCTTAGAGGTTGATTAGCATGATTATGTTGTTTAGTTTTGGCCGATTGTAGGGGAAGGCTTGATCTCGCATATCTCGGGTTGTGGCTAGTGCTCGAAAAGTGTTAAGGAATGGGGGATCTAGTGCGTTACATCTTGATCTACGGGATTTGATAGTCGCATTAGTAACCAGGTGTGTAAACTAACACACTTCTTGCTTTGTATATGTTTGATAAACTGATTGATTGGTAAAACCAAAACAGTATGGTTGAGTGATATGATACCCTATGGGGTATGTGCACGGATTCAGGTAAGTCCGTTTTATTATGAGTACTGTTATTGATACATGATGTCATGATTTATGATGTATGTGCTATGAGATGCAACGTTAAACATGTTTGCATGATTTTGAATACTATACATGAGTTGGTATGATGATGGGTGATATGAGAGGAGGGGGCAGTGATATTTTGTGCTGACGAGCACCAGTGTTTTGGTAACACAACTTTGTGACTTTGGGTCACCAGAGGTTTGGCACCTCCAGAGGTTTGGCACCTCAGCGTCTCGTCCCCGTGGTTTCGCACCACAGTGGGTTGGCCCCACAAGGCGGTATTGAGGGATTGACGCCAGTGATTTGGTATCACACGATGGGTTGGCCCCATCACTCGATTATTGTGACTACGGTCACCAGTGGTTTGGTACCACATTTGTGTCTTTGGGACACCAGAGGTTTGGCACCTCATTGCGACTCGTCCCTGTGGTTAACACCACCGTGGGTTGGCCCCACTTGAGATATGGGATCGTCTGCTAGTGATTTGGTATCACACGATGGGTTGGCCCCATCATTGGATTCGTGACTTCGGTCACCAGTGCTTTGGTAGCACATTGTGTCTTTGGGACACCAGTGGTTTGGTACCACATTGACGGATATTGTGTCTTTGGGACACCAGTGTTTTGGTAACACATTGTGACTATATGTCACCAGTGGTTTGGCACCACCAGTGGTTGGTACCACATGGGGTACCACATGGGGTAGAAAAGGTGAATGGATGGTTAGGAGTGGGTGCATATTAATTGGATGCATGATGATTATGTTATGTTTGCATATGATGTTTTGCTAATCCGGGAAAAAGGGTTGCACACTGAGTCTTGGTGACTCACCTTTTTCCTTTAACCATTTCAGGTATTGCACAAAGCTGGACCGGGATCGGAGAGGACAAGGTGGCCCATGCCGAAGATGATGATTTAATATTTTATGCTTGGTTTTGATATAAGTACTTTATTTGAATTATTGGGTTGTAATAAAGGCCATTTTATTATTTTGGTATTACTTTAACCATGGTTTATCTGATTTGGATTTCTATGTGAAAATGGTTTTAATTCCAGTACCCTATTTATAAAAGTATGTTTAATAAAGTATTTTCAGACAATTTGTAACTTCTAAAGTTTGCATATTGCTTTAAATGAACATGGTTTTCAAAAATTGAATTCTTTCATGCTTTATGCTAAGTTAATAAAGATTTTCATCCGACTTTCCCCAGTGACATAACCAGATTCGGTCGTAGCGAATGGGCCGGGTTTGGGGATGTTACAAAACCGTTGTAAATGATTTCAGAAAAATCCCCGTTTAGAACAATTCAAGAAAAATAATAAGTACGTCAAAACATAAAGCAAATTAAAACAAATCCCAAAGGCCTTATTACAACTTTAAACCCAAAACAGTAAAAGTAATGAAATAAAGCGGAAAAGAAGTTTACTAATGTTCGAAAACATTATTTCCAAAGTATGGCCTCCACGAGTCATCCATGGGCCCAAGTCCTCATTACTGAGCATTACCTGCAAGGATTAAGAAAGAAAAGGGGGTGAGTTACAAGAACTCAGTGTATAATCCCCTTACCGTCATCCACTGGGCCTGAACCCGCATGGCATAATCTTGGGCCTAAGCCCATTTACATACTAATAAATAAATGAAATGAATGTAAGCCAACCCATCCGTCCATCCATCACACCCCCGACCAGCCAATCACACCTGTGGGGATCAAGTCAACCCACCCCGCCGCTCACACCAATTTGCAGTCGAGCTGCTATTTGTATAATATTTTTGTGGTCAAGCCACCGAAATCATAATTAAGCACAATAATAAACGAGTTGTGGCAATGCCACCAGGCTACACTGCTCTCCATACAATTTTCCCAACCCATGCAATATGTACAGATGCAACATAATAAAAATATATCCACATATATAACAACCATTAATCTAGTGAAAAATTTCGGTGAATCGGCCCATTAAAGCACTTAGGTAATTCGGCCCATAAGGGCATTCTAGCAAATTGGCCCATTAGGGCATTTTGGTATATCGGCCCATAAGGGCATTTTTGTAAAACGGCCCATTAAAGCTTTTTAGTAATTCGGCCCATGAGGGCATTTTTATAATTTAGCAAATTAATACCGATTTTGACAGATCTTTAGAACTAATGTTGTTTAAGCAAGTTACTCGATTCATGCCATATTACGGTTATTAGATTCGTAAGCAACATCGATCTATTTTTCCAACATGAAGGTGAATCACAGATTTACAGGATTTCGGTGTGAGATTACATACTTGATTACGGTAAGAACTAAACCTTCTTGATCGTCGGCACCAAAATCATCATAAAACTCAATTAAATAACAAAAGAGAGTGCCTTAATCCAAATCTAAATCAAGCAATCTAAAGTAATGCTTACCCTTAGTATCGTGAACGACCACGATTTCCTACTCTCACCAGAGATGGTCTACAACCTGGTGGAAAGTCCCGAACCGCCGATACCACCCTACGTTTGAACTTGGGAGTAGAGATTGCAAGTCCACTCCCTTTTCGTCCTCCTATCGATTTTCCTTCACTTGCCTCCATTGGAAGAGTCTCGGTTAGAAAAATACTACGATGAGAGAAAGTCTAAGGAGAGGGTTTCGGCTTACCACTACTTCCGAAGGATGAACGAGTAGAGAAAAACGAGTGGTTTAGTCCCTAAAATAATCAATTAGTCATAACCTTCGATCCGACTTGCAAAATAACCGAGCAAAGAGAGATATCGAATGAACCAATAAGAAACTCCTTACCTTATCGATGATGAACCTGATCCCACCGATTCGACTTAAAGCTAAAGATGAGTCGGCAAGGATGTGATATTCGGCCAACCTATTAGAGCACTACAAAAATGAGATGATCACGATATGAGGGGGTAGAAGGGAATGGTGTTTCAGTTTAGAAACAAAGTGAAACAACCGAATGATGATGGACACACATTCGACTAGGGAGAAAAGAAGATGAAAGGAATAGAATGAAGCCACATACCTGATTCAACCAAGGAAGAAATGTCCAACGCGCAAGAATGGAGAAGAGATAATAGCTAAGAGGATCCGGCTACTATGAGAGAAAGAAAAGAGGAAGATTTGTCCTCCAAATATGGTCGACTAAAGAAAGAAGAGAGAAAGATAGGAGGAACGGTGAGAAAAACAAGAAAAGAAAAGCAAAAATGGCTTGAGTGTTTCGGCAAAACAAAGGAAAAAGGTGAACAAATTGGCTTGGGTGTTTCGGCAAAACAAGGGAAAAGGTTGGAAAAGAAAGTACCAAAATGTTAAAAAGAAACAAAACCTTTCATACACAAACTTGCAAATAGGCTATAGGAAATTTAGCTCCCTAATTCCCCCTACCAAAACCGTATACCTCTAACACTATAAAGGTAATGGTTGACCAAAAATTCTTTCCCCAAGCACCTCCCTAAGATTCGGCCAACATATCCCCCCTTATCTCTTTCCTTTACTTCTTTCCTTATTTTCTCCTTGATCTCGTCCTTACTCTTCTCCTTAGTGTTCTTTCCATCATTAGAAAGTCTTCCTTACCTTCTTTAAAGCCTTGGCCGACACTTACCATCTTCCACATGATTAGCACAAAAAAATTAAATCCACAAGTTGCAATAGACGGGATTCGAACTCTACCCCATAAGCCTCTTCATGTGACGTCTCACCACCTTGCTACTAGCTCCTCATGTGCTAGCAAAATACACACTTATTTCCTTAAGTCTTGATGCCACTTGCCTTCTCCCCCTTAAGTGCTTAAACACAAAAATTCTACTAAGGCCCAACTCAACCCCAAGCCTTCTTAGAGTCCCTAAACATATACAATTGACACTCTTAGCTAACCTAACGCATGGTATAATGCAAAACATAAAATCCCAAATTTCAGGATGTTACAAGAAGGTAGAACCATTGTTGAATTGTAGATGTTTATTTCAAATAGAAAAACAACTTCCTAGACCAACTAGGAGAGAAGAGGGGCTAATAGGGTGTCCTTCCCCTCATAAGTATTATGAGGAGGATTCGGGCCTCTCACACATATCATCCAATTATGAGTACTTCCTGGGCCTTTTGACCCAATGCTCTGTAATGTGATTCAACCTGATTTGGTTTTTCTATTTCCCAAAATAAACTTTAATTTTCTATATTAAACAATTTTCTCATCTCTATTTTACCCCCAGTATTGGCGATTTTACCCCGATAAAACTTTTAACGATTTTGCCCTAGTAAAATTTTGAGAAAATATGTTCAATAATTCATAACTCAACATGTTCACTGTGACCAAATGGTTTATTCTCATTTTCGGGATTCAAAACCGTTCAAAAACATAAACTCATTTTTCAAATCATTTTTAAGTAATTCATATAAAATTGCAAATGGACCATTTCCATTTTTGGAAACCTACATTCATTTCCAAATGTTTTTCCATTTCAGAAAAGACCATAATCATTTCTGAATGTTTTCTATTTCTCTTTTCCTATTCATTCTGTTCATTTCTATTCAAACTCACAATTCATTTCTGGTTCCAACGAGATATCGGATGGATTGATTGGACATATGTAATCAGGGCTCATATGATTTATAATTAAGCTTCGACTTTTCGCCTATTAATTATAAACTTATTTAGTCACGAAGTCATTCCACTATAGTATCGTAACTGAGCTCTCCCTAATGACATATCATTATGAAAGCAACTACTTAGTGCTAATCCTATGACCTTGATAAGTGTGTTACCCTCATAGGATATGCTTGATCTCTTTGGAAAAATACCTGCTCTCTCGATATAATCCTATTTTATCTTATGGTAACTGTTACATCTTCCTTCATGTAAAGTCAATTCCTATCAAATAGTAATCAAGTCATTCATCACAAAGATGAACGGCCCATGGCCATGTTTACTTTTTATCAACCATGTAATACCAATGAGAGGATATAATTTACCAATGTTCTGGGCTATGAATTCCACTATTGTGAATGGCGCCACATACTGCAGAAGTGGTATACCCAATGCACCAGCTTTCAGTTCCTTATCTATTCGAACTCAAGCTTTTACTTACATCAAAATGTATGAGTCACGTATACATAGTCCTTCATCCACTCAGGATTTAGGTATGTCACACTATGAATGTCATAAGTAAATAAATCCATAAACAAATTTAGGATCTATTCTACTTAGGTCATGTCTGATGTACTGTCAGTCTAGTCAGTCACATATATGTCACAATCTTCTAGAAGTCATTTGCTCAAATGTCCAAGACAAAGCATCTCCCCAATTGGACTTGATAGACGACATATTAGTCTTACAATCAGTTTGCTCATTTTTTATTAGACTAAGGACATGTTTAGGTTTGTCTACTAGTACAAGTTATCTTTTTATATTACGATCCGACCACATAATATCGCTTAGTATTAGTTAAACATTAGACAATAGGTGAGAAACATTTTCTTCCATTTTGCTTTGCGCGCAAAAACCATGTGAAGACAATTACAAAGTATTAATGTAATTCATGAATAATTTTATTAACCAATCTATTCAAAAAATTATAAGTGTATTGAGACGAAAATTCTATAGTTAGGGCACCAGATCCAACACTTTCATCCTAAACAAATCGAAAATGTAAAATTTTGATCAAGTGTTTATTACTTTAGATATCACAACTAAGTTCATGTTTTCGGAAAAAAATTAAAACTCTATTTTTCCTCAATTTTATTTTTTTGCTACATTTTCCAAATCTGATTTTCCAACAATTGATATCATAGTCAGGTTGTGCTCTCTCTATAAGTATAAACAGATAAGAAAAATAGATTTCTCTTCTTGAATGTTTCGGTTACATAGAAAGTGGCATTTTTTAGATCTTATGCATGTTTTGAGTTATATATGGGAATGAATGTGATATTACATATTTGTTATATAATTATTATTTTTTCCAAGGTTGTGGTTCTTAGGAAATAGACCGTAGACTATCATCTCCACGTAGGACTCTTTTTTTTTAAAAAATTCATAGATCTAACAGCCCGATTTTCTGATGTGTCGGAAACAGTGGTTTCGAGACCATAATTTTGACTAAATACTTCGTGAATATTATTTTAGTTAGTATATTTATAAGGTCTCTAGAGTCATATTAAATTTTGGTTGAAAATTTTATTTGTTTGGATAGTTTAATAAGTAAAAATGGCTGAATTGTAAAAACTGCAAAGGTTGAGTAATTAAATTAAAGGGACTAAATGGACAATTTAACCATGGAAAAGTAGTTAGTGGGATTTGATGAGGTTATTTAATTAAAGTGATTTAATTAGGCTTAATTATGATCTATTAAAGCTTAATCAAGAAAGTTAAAGTATTTACAAAAATGCCATAAGTATATATATTAAAATCAAACCTAAAATTTAAAGAAAATTTTCATTTCTCTTCATCTTCTCCATGGCGAAGAAAGGAAAAGTTAGGGTTTTTCAATCTTGAATTTTAAACTTTGATTTGGTAAGTGTATTGATGCTCGTTTTTAGTAATTTTTAGATTTTTAAGTTCGTATCAGTTTGGTCTATCTAAATCGAAGACCAATTTGAGAAATTGTTAAATGTTATAAAAGTTTTCATTGATGAATGAGACTATTTCTTAAAGTTTATGATGAAATATGGAGCATTGTTGATAGATTAGAATATCTTGAAAAGTGATTTTTGATGATTTTGATGTTTAGAGACTAAATTGATTAAATGACAAATTGTTTTTATTAGAGGTGAAATTATTGCAAATAGGGACTGATATGAAATTATAGACTATTTGAGTATCATAGGTGTTTAGAAAAAAATGAGTAAATTGCAAGATTAGGACTTAATGACTGAATTGAATAAGATGGAAAACTAAGGGGCAAATAGGTAATTTGTCAAAAATGATTTAGTTGCATGAAATGATCAAATTTTGTTGTTATTCTAATTGATGGAATGAAATTATTATCGTTAGATCAAGAATGTGCTGATAATCGTGGAAAAGGGAAAATCGAGAAATAGTCCCTGTACTTTGGAATCTTCTGCAAATTAGTCCGGTAAGTTCGTATGTTTAATTATAATCTTAAATGATTACATTACTATTAACATGTTAATGAACGTTGCTTCATATACTGGAAGTATGCTCTATCGAGCCAAATCTTATTGTTATACTGAATAAAGCTTAATCGAACAAATCATACCATTATACTAAATGGAGTTTAACTTAGCAAATCTTACTGTTATACTAACTGATGTTTAATTGATCAAATTCTACTGTTATAGTGAGTGAAGCTCAAATGAGTAGAAATCTATGGATATACTGATGAAAAGTTCAATCGAGAAATGCTCACTGAATATACTGAACTATTGAATTGGTTGTAATTATTATTATAAACAGTGTATAATGAAAATCTCTATGCTTAAGTTGATTTAAATCTATGTTGGATTGGGAAGGTTATGAAATTTTAAATAAACTTACTAAGCTTCATTTAAGCTTACCTTTAAATTTGTTCATTATGTATATCACATTTTGAAGGCTAAGAAGATTGGGTGAACACTAGGAATCACACTATCCAAGAATCTTGGTAGACATAACTTCTCGGTTTTTGGTATATGGCATATACTAGGACCTTAAGTATTGTCTTGTGAAATGTCTAGTTTTTGAGAAGTATGTTGTGATATGTTATGCATTTGAACAACTTGTGAACTCTTACTTGTTACTTAAATGTGTTTGAAATGTCATTGTGTAAAATGGTATGCTATGAGTCAACTTGAGCCTATAATGAAATAGATATATTTTTATAGTGATAGATGTGTTTGTAGCTATAAGTTGGGAATGAATTGTGATGGAATACATTGAGGTGTCAAGGTTGATAAATGTTTGATGCATAGAGTGAACATGTGATTATGTTAAAGTGTGTTTGAAGTTGAATTGCATTTCCCATATGTGTAATTGAAAGTGTGTAGGTACCTATGCAATAAGGGAGTGAAATTGAGCAAGAAATGGGTAAATTTGGGCTCACACAGCTTGAGACACGGGCGTGCGACTTGGTCGTGTGTCACCTGATGGTCCCTTGTTTGCAAGTCAGTAAGTTACATGACCTAACACACTGCCTGGCACATGGGCGTGTGGGGCGACTTCGAAAGTTACACGGCCTGGCACACGGGCATGTGACACGGCCATGTGACCCTACTCAGAGAGTTACACGGGTGAGGAAATGGGCTAGGACACGGCCGTGTGTTCCTAGTTCGAAGGTTACACGGCCTGAGACACGGGCGTGTCTCTCAGCTTTGTGAGGCACACGGCCGTGTGTCCCCTATTTTCAAATTTTGCTATTTTTCCCAAAATTTTCTAAATTGATTCAAATTGGTCCCGAATTGTTTCTAAACTATTGTTAAGGCCTCGAGGGATTGATTTAGGGACAATATGCATGCATATGGACGTTATATATTGTAATTATAATATTGAATGATATAATGTCCAAATGTTTCTAATTGCTTAGTAATACTCCGAAATCCTAATCTAGTGACGAAGACGGGTTGGGGTGTTATAATAAAATTCTTGTGAGTTGAAAACAGACATAGGACTCAAATGTAATATTTTCAAAAGGATTCCATGACGAGGAGAAATTGGAGCGATGGCCATTGAAGACCCAAGGAATGCCTTGTGGTGAAAAACTTTGTAATTTTTTGTTTTTCATTTATTTTCTAGAAATAGAACCATGGAAACCTTGGCTGAAAATTTTATTTTAATTACCCATCTTTCTATATATATGTTTTATAAATGTTTATAATATTTATTTTTGGGCTATATTATAATTTGATATATATATATATATATATATATATATGTATTAGATGATCCACAATTGATCGGATAAAAATAAGAAGAGTGGTAATGAGAAAATATGTGTTGTATTGTTTCATTTACTTCTTTAGGTTATTCGATTGCTATGAGAAGTGTGGTAATGAGAAGGTGCATGTATATGATTGGCTGTGTAAAGGAAAGACTTGGTTTTTAAGTGGTCAAATATGACTCACCTCCCTTTCTTGGGGACCTTACCTAGTGCGTGGTTCACATTCACTTCTTCGGTTTTTCCTTTAAAAGAAAAATTGTGGAGAATCAAAATTATTTGTTTTTTATTACTAATTGATTCTTGTGAATATTATAAAATTGTCATAACATGCCATGCATATATTGGAAGCATATCATATAGATTAGGTAAGAATGCCACTAGGACTATTGTATGATCATTCTTGAAATCTGGGATAAAAACCTTACATGTTTCTAAAATATTGAGTGGAAGAAGGTCCTCAAACATGATCTAAGACCACCATTGGTCTCTAAGTGATAGCATGATAACGTTTCGAGCCAGTTCCTACCTTGGCCATACCCCAAAGTAAACTTTATCATGTGGGTTCACTGGATGCTAGTCATGCATGACTCTTAGTGAGATTGTCCTAAGATGACTCACAAATGAAAGCATGTTCATGATGGGTGTTGAGTCAATGGTTACACACTCAAGATCGTCTCTTATTAAATAGTTTTCCATAAACAATATTTAAGCTAGAGATGATGGCCAAATGTTAAACGATCGTTGGTTCATGTGGAGTCTTAAGAATTAAGATTCACTAATTGATTGGATGTAATCCATGTTTTTGCTAGTTAATCATAGGACCCCAAGGCTACATGATGATGGTTGTGTGAATGATCTTAGCAACAAAAAAATATTTTCCAAGGTTTTAATACAAGACACATACATCATACTACATTCTTGATATGTTGCTGAAATGAAAATATTTGCTTAATATAAAGTGTTGAGTATGACTCCTATTTCAGTTAAATTTGAGAAATAATCTTTTAGTTAAACTCCATTTATTTATTTCAAACAAACTCTAATTAGTCTAAATTATTTTATTATTATTTGACTTAGGAATTTAGCCTATAAATAGGCTCTTTTACAACCTTAGAAAATACACCCATTAGAAATTATAACTCATAACACATTTAGAGAATTTTGTATTTACGTTTTGAGTGTTCTTTGTTTTTGAGTTTTGGGGGTTTAGTTTATATCTCCATCTTTTATAATCTTCGTTCTTTTGCCATTATAGTAAAATTATTTTTGCCCGTGGTTTTTTATCCTCTTTGGAAGGGTTTTTCCACGTTAAATTTGTGTGTTCAATTTCTCAATTTATCAGCTATTTTTTACTTGTTGCTTAATCGGGTCGATCTCAACGAGTGGTATCAGAGCTAGTTCAATTTTCATAGTTCAGCCCATTCAGAGATGGTAGCAACAAGGTTTGAAATTAAGAAGTTCGATGGTGAGACAAATTTCAATATGTGGCAAGTTTGAATGATGGGAATTCTAGTTCAAACTGTCTTGAAAAAGGTTGTTACCAGGAAAAAGCCTAAGAATCTAAATCAAACAGAATGGGAAGAGCTTGATGAAAAGGCCTTGTCTACAATCTAGTTGTGCCTCCCAAATAAGATATTGCAGGAGGTATTGATGGAGAAGACCTCATCCACCTTGTGGAAAAGGTTAGAAACTCTTTATGCAACTAAGTCTCTGGCTAACTGTTTAGTGTTGAAACAATGTCTATTTACATTTCGCATGAATGAAGCTGAGCTTCTTAGAGATCACATCAGTCAATTCATTACTCTTTTAAATGATTTAAAAAACATTGAGGTTCATATTGACGATGAAGATCAAGCTATGCTATTAGTGTGCTCTTTACCTCCTTCATACAAGTCTTTCAGGGATACCTTGATTTATGGCAGAGACAAACTCACGTTCGATGATGTGAAGGGTCATTTGTTGAGTAGAGACAAACTCGACAATGAGTTTGTGTAACATCCTAAATTTATGGGTCTATGCATTTAGTGTAGAGATAGGTTTAATATGTTAATTTAAGTGATAGGGGTCCAAATTGGGCTCAGGATTAGGCAAAGGCCTTGGTTAAATTATTAGATTGGGCATTATAGAGTTAAAAGGTGGTAATTATGTTTAAAATACCAACGTGGGCTTGTGGCCCAACAATAGGTGGCACTGTAAGGGAATTAGAAGGTGGCGCCATTAACAATTAAAGAGGCCCAAGTTTTGGCCGCAAGGAGCCCATGTTTTTTGGACCATTGTTGGTATTTAAAAGGGAGCAAGGGGTGACGCCACACACAAGGAGTTAGGGGCCCAAAATTTAAGTTTCATGAAGCCCAAATCTTTTAATTTAAGTGAGTTAAATTTCGGCATTAGGGTTTAATGAGGTGGACGGCTACAAGGCTCAAAAGTAGGAGGATTTATATGGATTTTAAAATTGATAATTTAGAAGATAAAAAGGAGAAAAGATAGGAGCCTATCTACAAGGAAGGTGATGGCCGAAAATCCACCACTTAGAGGAGTAAAGAAATCGGCTACTGCATGGCAAAGGGGTGCCGAATTTTCCCTTTCATATAGCTTAAATTTTAATTAATTAGGAAGGGCGTTTTCGGTTTTATACAAGAGGTACCGAAATTTCTATAAATAGGGGGGATAGCTCCTTGATTCTGGCATTTAAAACCCTAATTCTCTCTTCTTTCTTTGTGCTGAATTCCTTAGCCTCTCCCTCTCCAATTTTCTTTTCTTCAATTTCTTTAAAATTCGAAACCTCTTCTTCATTCTTTTTCCCCTTGAGCTGATTTCTCTAAAAAGCCGAAATCTCTATAGTTTCTTTATTCATCCTATTTGAGAATTAGTTCTATCTATTCCGGTATTTAAAACTTCCTTTGGCATTGTCGAATCCTCTCTCTAGTGCTAGTCGAACCTCCTGTGCTAAGGAAGCTTGGTCAACTAGATCTAAAAGCCGAAAATAACTAGTCTCCAATTTCGGGATTTTAAGTTCTGATAAGGACTTGTGATGGAATTAAACATGGATCAGGCAAAGGAGAGAATCCCTAAGTTTAAGAAACGAGCAGTATCTGCCGTTCGAGATTGGCCACTTGGTTGTGGACCAGCTTCTGAACAACATCTTAGGCAGATAGAAGTTGTGTCGACTACGGATAGCGTCGACATAGAAAGCATCGTTCTAACGGTAATAAGGTGTGTAGGTCCCTAACACACTATTAATCCTGTATGTATGTCTATATATATGTTATGGGCTAAAAAGCCAGGAAGAGACTGTGTAGACAGTCGAATGGAACCCTAAATGGGTTAGGCAAGGATGCCAGGTACGTAAACATAGATCTCCCTATGTGTATCGAAATATATGTAAGTCTTCTTGATGTTCTCTTTATGTATGTATGCATGGGGTGGGAATTTTGATATGATGAAGGGGAAGTGCATGACAGGTCACTTGGTGATCGGTGGTAGAAAACCCACAAATATAAATGCTAGGTCACATAGTGATCGGTGGCTATGCCATGTTTAATATTTCCTGAACATCAGGAATAGGCAGTTCGGCTGTCGTTATGGTGTGTAGCGGATGGAGGGTTGATTGTAGAAATCCCCAATGTGTGATGGTCGGTACGGGATGGTGTGTAGAGGATGGAACCCTAGGATGGGATGGGTTACTAATCATTTGTTATTTGATATATAATCATGATTGTTGCCTTTATGTATGGGCCAGGGCCCATAATGTGTTTGTGGGCTCAGGTCATTGTGTGTTTTGAGATTTATACACTGAGTCTCGGTGACTCACGTTTTCCTTTTTCTCTACGCTTTCAGATGAGTAGTAGATCGTGGACATGGGAGCCGAGACGGACTCGAGGGGCCATCAAGTTTTGATTTCTCTATTTTTGATTATTTCAGTTTTTCTTAAGTTTATAGTTTTGGAAAATTTTTATATAATAAGGCCCCCATAGATTATGTTCATCTAAGTAGTTTCTTTATTTGTTTTTTTAAAGATGTTCTACAACTTATAGAATTGTGTCAAAGGTTTTATTATATTTAATAAATAATACAAAGATTTATTTTCAAAACGTCACTTCTTTATTCAAATATTAACTAGTTAACTTGTGCTTTCTAAAACCGTTAAAGTGTTAACATGCCAGATCTGGTCGAAACGCATGGGCCGGGTTTGGGGTGTTACAATTTGGTATCAGAGCCCAGTTCAAAACTCAGGCTGTGAAATGGGCCTAGAAGTGTTTTGAAAAAAAAATTTAAGAAAAATGTCTGGTTTGAAGATATGGCCTTCGAGTCTACCGGCACCCGATCCATGCAGGTAAGTATTCTGAACTCTTGACTGTGATATAAATGTGGGCTTAATAGGCTAAAGGGACGTAGATTAGTATGATAGTATTAATGGACCTTAGGTTTAGATAAACAACTTTTCAATTCCATAAGACTTAATTTCTCTAAACAAAACCCATGAACAAGTCACAAGACTAGGGTGTGGCAACAGGCATACGCATGTCTAGGATTGGATTCGGAAGAGCTTGGTATTTAAGCAGTCCTAGTGACTCACCTCCTCTTCCCCGGAATCTTACCTGGTGCGTAGTTACTGTTCCCTTTAGCTGAATTAGGGTGTGGCAATGGGCATACGCATGTCTAGGAGTGGATTCAGGGAGAGCTTGGTACTTAAGCAGTCCTGGTGACTCACCTCCTCTTCGCTAGAATCTTACCTGGTGCGTAGTGACTGTTCATCCTAGCTACGAGGACTTGTTGATGGGCTAAACCCTACAATTAAAACCCTGAAGGGACTAGCTACCCTATTTCACAATCAAATACCCCAAGTTTTGCAAAATTTCTAAAATAACCTCAGTTTGTGAAAATTTCCAGAACAACCGTGATTTATAAAATACCTATGTTTTGAAAATTTACCCGAAAATCTCATGTTTACAACAGTAGCCCGGATTATGAAACTAGATTTTCCAAAAGTACCCTTGTGTAAAAAAACAAAAAACAGCAACAACATCAAAATATCCCTGGTTTGTAAAATTACCAAATTACCCCTGATTTGCAGAATTACCGAAATATCCCCCAGATTTCAAAATTACCGAAATACCCCTAGATTTCAAAATTACCGAAATACCCCTGGATTGTCAAATTACTGAAATACCCTCGGATTGTCAAATTACCGACATACCCCCGAATTGTCAAATTACCGAAATACCCCCAAATTTTAAGATTACCAAAGTACCCCCGGATTGCAAAATTATCAAAATACCCTTATTTCACAAAATCACCAAGGAACCCTATTTTGAAAAATTACGAAAACACCCCTATAGGAAAAATTACGAAAATACCCCTGGGTAGTGAAACAACGAAAACACCCTTACGTGATGAATGTAAGTTCATGAATGTTATCTGTATGTTGATGATTGAATGTATGTGTTTACTAGAATTAGAGAATACGAACTTGAGACTGAATTGTGAATGCGAATTCGAAAGAACTACTCTAAAACTACTATTCATAAGATTGTTCGTGGTTAATCAGTGAAAGAAAACTAATAACTCATAAAATTTCTAATCAGATAAAAGCGAAGCAGTAGAATGAGTACAAGGGGTCGAGGACGTCCGCCACGTGGTCGTGGTAGGGGTAGGATGACAGTGTCGGAACCAGTAGGGTCTGGTCATGGTTCTGGAAACGAGATGCCAGCTGCAGAGGAGGAATTTCACGATCAGACTGCGGGAGATGATGCAGTATCATAGGCAATGTTAAGGGTCTTAGAGAGGGTTGCTAGGGCTGGTATGGGCATAGGAGCTCGAAAATCTGTGCCGGAGCGACTTAGGGCCAACGGGGCAGAAGTGTTTAGGGGAATTTCTGGTGTAGCCCCAAGTTCAGCTGACTATTGGTTGGAGGCGGTAGAACGCATAATAGATGATTTGGATTTCACGGAGGAGGAGAAGTTGAAAGGGGTTGTATCTCTCCTGCGAGATGAAGCATATCAATGGTGGCTTACGGTTAAGGATGGTGCTGTGGCTGACCGTATCACCTGGGATTTCTTTAAAACGGCGTTTCAGAATAAGTACATTGGATTGAGTTATGTGGATGCGCAGCGCAGAGCATTTCTGAATTTGGTTCAAGGGAGTAGGTCAGTGGCTGCGTATGAAGCGAAATTCTTACGCCTTAGCCGTTATGCTCGAGGGATGGTAGCCACGGAGCATGAACATTGTGTTAGGTTTGAGGATGGCCTGAGGGATGATTTGCGTGTTTTGATAGCCCCACAGCGGGAGAGGGAATTTGCTATCCTAGTGGAAAAGGCTAAGATAGCCGAGGAGGTAAAGCGGGCCGAAAAACTGAATCGGGATAGAGATAGGGGTGGAAATAAGAGGAATTTTGGGTCGTCAACCGGGTGTACTCAGAAAAGGTCCAGGGCTGATGGACCGAAACGGGAAGAGAAACCTGCTGCTGCTAATCAGACACCAAAGTGTGCTCGATGTGGCAAATTTCATGCCGGTGAGTGTTGGGCAGGCAGTGGGAAGTGTTTTAGGTGTGGATCTACAGACCACCAAGTTAGAAACTGTCCGCGGCAACGGGACGGTGAAGGGACCATGGGTCTAGGGAATGCTCAGCCTGGCAGAGGAGGTCAGCAGCCACAAAGAGGTCGTGGTACAGCCAGAGGTGGTAATGGTGCTGGTCGGGGTCGTGGAGCACCAGGTCAAGGGGCAGGAAACACCGAGGCGAGACAGTCGGGATTGGTCTATGCTGTCAGACGTCGAGAGGAGGCAGACGTACCGGATGTCATAACCGGTACGTTTTTAATTTTTGGCTTGCCTTACACTGTATTGATTGACATTGGGTCGACGCATTCGTATGTAGCTAGTAGCGTATCTGGAACTCTTAGGTTAGAATCTGAAATTACCCCTAGGGCAATAACTGTAGTTAGCCCGTTAGGACAATCTATAGTTGTGGATAAGCTCTATCGGGAAGTACCTCTTGAAGTTTAGGGGATAGTTTTTCAAACGGATCTAATGGAATTACCGTTCGGGGAGTTTGATTTAATTTTAGGCATGGATTGGCTTGTGAAGTATCAAGCTAACCTGGATTGTGCAGCCAAGTGTATGGTGCTAAAAACCCCCGAGAGTGATGAAGTGTTGGTGATAGGAGAAAGGGGGAACTGTTTGTCGAATGTAGTGACTGCCCTGAGAGTAGAAAGGATGGTGAGGAAAGGGTGCGAGGCAGTTTTATTGTTTGTTAGGGCTTTAGAAGCCAAAGATCTGACTGTTGGGGGCGTCAGGCCGATAAAGGAATTTCCTGATGTTTTCCCTGAAGAGCTTCCGGGATTACCCCCAGATCGTAAAGTGGAGTTTGGTATCGATCTTCTTCAGGGAACAGCGCCGGTATCTATTGCTCCGTATAGGATGGCGCTGAAGGAGTTGGTGGAGTTGAAAGCGCAGATTCAGGAGTTGCTGGATAGAGGGAGCGCCGGTGTTATTTGTTAAGAAGAAGGATGGATCAATGCGTATGTGCATTGATTATCGCCAGTTGAATAAGCTAACAATCAAGAACAAGTACCCATTGCCAAGGATCGATGACTTGTTCGATCAGTTGAAGGGGGCCTTAGTCTTTTCAAAGATAGATTTGAGGTCAGGGTACCATCAGCTTAGGGTCAAGGAGGCGGATATTCATAAGACGGCTTTTAGGACTCGCTATGGTCACTATGAGTTTATGGTGATGCCATTTGGATTGACCAACGTGCCAGCAGCGTTCATGGACATGATGAACCGAGTGTTCCAACCCTACCTAGATCGGTGTGTCGTGGTGTTTATAGACGATATCTTGGTTTATTCGAAGTCGGAGGAGGAGCATGATGCTCATCTGCGAATAGTTTTGCAGATTCTAAGGGAGAAGCAATTGTATGCCAAATTCAGTAAGTGTGAATTTTGGCTAAGGGAAGTTACGTTTCTAGGGCACGTTGTGTCGGCAGAAAGGATTAGGTTGATCCTCGAAAGATTGAAGCGGTGTTGGATTGGAAGCCACCTAGGTCTGTGGCTGAGATTAAGAGTTTTCTCGGGTTAGTTGGGTATTACCGAAGGTTTATTGAAGGATTTTCTTCGGTGGTGGCACCGTTGACTAAGTTGCTACGGAAAAGAGTTCTGTTTGTTTGGTCTGATAAGCAGCAGGAGAGTTTCGAGAAGTTAAAGAGGATTTTAACGGAGGCCCCAGTGTTGATTCAGCCGGAGGCGGAGAAGGAGTTCGTAATTTACTGTGATGCGTCACACACAGGATTAGGATGTGTGTTAATGCAAGATGGAAAGGTGGTTGCATATGCATCTCGGCAGTTAAGACCGCATGAATCGAATTATCCCACCCATGATTTGGAATTGGCGACAGTGGTGTTTGCTTTAAAAATTTGGAGGCATTATTTGTATGGGGAGAAATATGTCATTTACACAGATCATAAGAGTTTAATGTATCTTTTGACTTAGAAGGAACTGAGTCTAAGGTGGAGAAGGTGGATCGAGTTGCTAAAGGATTATGACTACTCGATCGAGTATCACGCGGGTAAGGCTAATGTAGTGGCAGATGCTCTAAGTCGTAAAGTAGTCTCTGACTTAAGAGCAATGTTTGCTCACCTTAGTTTGTATGAGGATGGAAGTTTGTTAGCTGAACTTTAAGTGAAACCCTCTTGGATCAGACAGGTGAAGGAGCGGCAACAGACCGATGAGTTACTAAAGGGGAAATTGCAGCTAATCTCAAAGGATGGGCCAACGGAATTTAGTAAGAACAAGGAAGGACTATTATGTTTTCGAGGGAGAGTATGTATGCCAAAAAATCCAGAATTGAGGCGTAGGATTTGAACGAGGCGCATGGTAGTGCATACGCTATGCACCCTGGAGGAAGTAAGATGTTTTGGGATTTAAGAGATCAATTCTGGTGGCCGGGGTTGAAGCAAGAAGTAACTAAATTGGTAGGTAAGTGTTTAACCTGTCAGCAGGTCAAGGCGGAACATCAGTTACCATCAGGATTATTGCAGCCAGTGAAGATTCCACAATGGAAGTGGGAAAGAATCACCATGGACTTTGTTAGTGGGCTTCCCCTCACACCCACTAAGAAAGATGCGATTTGGGTAGTTGTTGATCGCCTGACGAAGTCTGCACATTTCATACCAGTACGTGTTGACTACTCTTTACAAAAGTTAGCTAAGTTATACATAACGGAGGTGGTGAGGTTGCATGGAGTACCGGTTTCGATCATATCAGATAGGGACCCTAGGTTCACCTCTCGATTTTGGAAGGTGTTGCATCAAGTGTTGGGTACGAAGTTGGATTTCAGTACAGCATTTCATCCTCAAACCGATGGACGGTCTGAACGAGTGATCCAGATCTTGGAGGACATGTTGAGAGGATGTGTCATTGACTTCAGAAGTAGCTGGGAAGAGTTCTTACCGTTAGCAGAGTTTGCGTACAACAACGGCTACCAGTCAAGTATTCAGATAGCGCCCTACGAAGCTTTGTACGGGCGGAAATGTCGTACTCCTACCTGTTGGACAGAACTAGGGGAACGTCGGATTTTGGGTTCGGAGTTGGTGACCGAGATAGAAGAGAAGGTTGAATTGATTCGGGTTCGATTGAAGGAGGCGTCGGACAGGCAAAAGTCCTATGTTGATTTAAAGCCTAAGGACATAGAGTTTGCAATGGGTGATAAAGTATTCCTAAAGGTGTCGCCATGGAAATAGGTACTAAGGTTTGGTCAAAAGGGTAAATTAAGTCCCAGATTTATCGGACCATATCGGGTGATGAAGCGAGTAGGTCCAGTAGCCTATCAGCTGGAGTTACCTCCGAAGTTAAGCCAAATTCACGATGTATTTCACGTCTCCATGCTAAGACGTTTCCGTTCGGATCCGTCTCACGTTATGCCTGTAGAGGAAATCGAGGTAAGACCTGATCTATCCTTCGAAGAGGAACCAGTAGAAATTTTGGATCGTGATGTCAAGGTGTTGAGAAGGAAAACGGTTCCTTTGGTTAAGGTGCTGTGGAGGAATCATGGTTCTGAGGAGGCTACGTGGGAACCCGAGGAAGCAATGCAGCAGCAATACCCCTATCTTTTCTGATCAGGTAATTTTGAGGACGAAATTTCTTTAAGGGGGTAGAACTGTAACATCCTAAATTTATGGGCCTATGCATTTAGTGTAGGGATAGGTTTAATATGTTAATTTAAGTGATAGGGGTCCAAATTGGGCTCAGGATTAGGCAAAGGCCTTGGTTAAATTATTAGATTGGGCATTATAGAGTTAAAAGGTGGTAATTATGTTTAAAATACCAACGTGGGCTTGTGGCCCAACAATTGGTGGCACTGTAAGGGAATTAGAAGGTGGCGCCATTAACAATTAAAGAGGCCCAAGTTTTGGCCGCAAGGAGCCCATGTTTTTGGGCCATTTTTGGCATTTAAAAGGGAGCAAGGGGTGACGCCACACACAAGGAGTTAGGGGCCCAAAATTTAAGTTTCATGAAGCCCAAATCTTTTAATTTAAGTGAGTTAAATTTCGGCATTAGGGTTTAATGAGGTGGACGGCTACAAGGCTCAAAAGTAGGAGGATTTATATGGATTTTAAAATTGATAATTTAGAAGATAAAAAGAAGAAAAGATAGGAGCCTATCTACAAGGAAGGTGATGGCCGAAAATCCACCACTTAGAGGAGTAAAGAAATCGGCTACTGCATGGCAAAGGGGTGCCGAATTTTCCCTTTCATATAGCTTAAATTTTAATTAATTAGGAAGGGCGTTTTCAGTTTTATATAAGAGGTGCCGAAATTTCTATAAATAGGAGGGGATAGCTCCTTGATTCTGGCATTTAAAACCCTAATTCTCTCTTCTTTCTTTGTGCTGAATTCCTTAGCCTCTCCCTCTCCAATTTTCTTTTCTTCAATTTCTTCAAAAGTCGAAACTTCTTCTCCATTCTTTTTCCCCATGAGCTGATTTCTCTAAAAAGCCAAAATCTCTATAGTTTTTCTTTATTCATCCTATTTGAGAATTAGTTCTCTCTATTCCGACATTTAAAACTTCATTTGGCATTGCCGAATCCTCTCTCTAGTGCTAGTCGAACCTCCTGTGCTAAGGAAGCTTGGTCAACTAGATCTAAAAGCTGAAAATAGCTAGTCTCCAATTTCGAGATTTTAAGTTCTGATAAGGACTTGTGATGGAATTAAACATGGATCAGGCAAAGGAGAGAATCCCTAAGTTTAAGAAATGAGCAGTATCTACCGTTCGAGATTGGCCACTTGGTTATGGACCGGCTTCTGAACAACATCTTAGGCAGATAGCAGTTGTGTCGACTACGGATAGCGTCGACATAGAAAGCATCGTTCTAACGGTAATCAGGTGTGTAGGTCCCTAACACACTATTAATCCTGTATGTATGTCTATATATATGTTATGGGCTAAAAAGCCGGGAAGAGGCTGTGTAGACAGTCGAATGGAACCCTAAATGGGTTAGGCAAGGATGCCAGGTACGTAAACATAGATCTCCCTATGTGTATCGAAATATGTGTAAGTCTTCTTGATGTTCTCTTTATGTATGTATGCATGGGGTGGGAATTTTGATATGATGAAGGGGAAGTGCATGACAGGTCACTTGGTGATCGGTGGTCGAAAACCCACAAATATAAATGCTAGGTCACATAGTGATAGGTGGCTATGCCACGTTTAATATTTCCTGAACATCAGGAATAGGCAGTTCGGCTGTCGTTATGGTGTGTAGCGGATGGAGGGTTGATTGTAGAAATCCCCAAGGTGTGATGGTTGGTACGGGATGGTGTGTAGAGGATGGAACCCTAGGATGGGATGGGTTACTAATCATTTGTTATTTGATATATAATCATGATTGTTGCCTTTATGTATGGGCCAGAGGCCATAATGTGTTTGTGGGCTCAAGTCGTTGTGTGTTTTGAGATTTATACACTGAGTCTCGGTGACTCACGCTTTCCTTTTTCTCTACGCTTTTAGATGAGCAGTAGATCATGGACATGGGAGCCGAGACGGACTCGAGGGGCCATAAAGTTTTGATTTCTCTATTTTTGATTATTTCGGTTTTTCTTAAGTTTATAGTTTTGGAAAATTTTTCTGTAATAAGGCCCCCATAGATTATGTTCATCTAAATAGTTTCTTTATTTGTTTTTTTAAAGATGTTCTGCAACTTATGGAATTGTGTCAAAGGTTTTATTATATTTAATAAATAATACAAAGATTTATTTTCAAAAAGTCACTTCTTTATTCAAATATTAACTAGTTAACTTGTGCTTTCTAAAACCGTTAAAGTGTTAACATGCCAGATCTGGTCGAAACGCATGGGCCGGGTTTGGGGTTTTACAGTTTGGTTTGGATAGCAAGGTAGATAAGCAAGCTTCTGTTTAGGTAGAATCAAAGAAACGAGAAAAAATGTGTCTTTATTGTAAAAAGTTAGGTTACGTCAAAGCAGATTGTTATAAACTGCGAAATATAAGAGTTGTTGAAAGTAACGAGGAAGATGTAGCTGGTGCTAATTTGGCTGATGAAAGCAATGATGATTTCTAGTTAGTGCCAACGAGTGATAACTTCAAGCTCACGTCCGAGTGGATCCTAGATTCGAGATGTTCTTAACACATGTGTCCTAATAGAGAATGGTTCTCCACATCCAGTTCGGTTGAAGGTGGAGTTGTGCGCATAGGAAACGATTCATCTAGTAAGGTAATTGGTATTAGTACTGTTAAAATTAGGATACACGATGGGACGATTAGGACACTCTCAGATGTCAGGTATGTACCTGATTTACGAAAGAATCTCATCTCCTTGAATATTTTAAACTTGAAAGGATGCAGAATCAACATCGAGTCGAGCGACATTAAAGTATCTCGTGGAGCTCTCATTTTGTTAAAAGGTAAAAGAACCGACAATCTTTATATTCTGGAAGGTTCTATAGTGACCGGTTAAATCAAACATCCCTCGCCCGTTACGGAGTCTAAGTCAACTCGTTTCAAGCATAGGCAACTTGGTCATAGGAGGGAAAAATGTTTGACCATTTCGTTGAAGAGAGGTTCTCTTTTGGATGCAGGTTTTGAAAATTTAGGGCACTATGTTCGTGAAAATCAGACCTGGGTTAATTTTGATTTGGCAGTGTACAAGTCGAAGGCTAGAAGTCTTCTAGTTTCTAAGCACAGATTCGACTCAATTAATTCCCTGCATAGTTCAAGGTAGGCCTGTGGCAGGCTTTGGCAAAGATGGCATTATGGAAATATGAGTCAAGGTGGAGATTTGTTGAGTATGACTCCTATTTCAGTCAAATTTGAGAAATAATCTTTCAGTTAAACTCTATTTATTTGTTTCAATCAAACTTTGATTAGTCTAGATTATTTTATTATTATTTGACCTATGAATTTAGCCTATAAATAGGCTCTTTTACAACCTTAGAAAATACATCCGTTATAAATTATAACTCATAACACATTTAGAGAATTTTGTGTTTACGTTTTGAGGGTTCTTTGTTTTCGGGTTTTCGGGGTTTAGTTTTCATCTTCATCTTTTGTACTCTTCTTTCTTTTTTCCATTATAGTAAAATTATATTTGCTCGTGGTTTTTTATCCTCTTTGGAGGGTTTTTCCATGTTAAATTTGTGTGTTCAATTTCTCAATTTATTCCGCTATTTTTTACTTGTTGCTTAATCGGGTCGATCCCAACATAAAGATAGTAATTAGTGAATCTTTTTTTTAAGTCCAAATATGTCTCCTACTCCTCTTATTAGCATTCTTACTAAGAATAAATTGAATGGGGATAACTTTCAAGAATAGAAATAGAACTTGCTGATAGTTCTCAGCTATGAGAAACACAAATTCGTCCTTGACAAACCTTACCTACCTTAAGCTCAGCCCTAAAGCGAGAAATCGCTCGAGAGATTCTGACTCGATTACTCAATATTATATGTTAATGAGCATGTGTAGTGTGTTGCAAAAGGAACACGAGAATTTCTATATTGCCAAAGAGATAGTGAAAATTTTGGAAGATTTGCTCGGAGGCCAAGTAGCTTTGGCTTGACAATCCGCTATTACAAATTTGATGAACTCCCAGCAAAAACCCGACACTCCGATCAAAGAACATATGCTTAAGCTTATGAGATTCTTTATAGAACTAGAGGAAAATGAGGCTGAATTGGACGAGAACACTCAGATTGAAATAGTGTTCAAATCATTGACCAAGAAGTTTGCTACCTCTAAGGTCGCTTATAACTTGGGGAACAAGACGCTTACCTTGATTCAGCTCTTCAAGGAATTACAATCCTATGAGTTGATGCTAAATAGTGGGAAGCTGATTCAGGAGAAACCTGAGGCAAACTTAGTTGTGGGCCCCTCGTCCTCTAAGGGGAAGTAGAAAGCTAAGGTAATGAAGAAACCGACTACGTCTTTGGTTCCACCTCATGTGGAAAAGAAGAGGTTAAGAAGTCAAAAGATCCGAAATAGATCAAATGTTTCTTCTACAATATGAATAGGCAATTCATATCAAATTGGAAAGAGTATTTGGATTATTTAGCTGAAAAGGGCAAAGAGATAAAACTTTTTGTGATTGAATCTTGCATAGTGGCAGAATCAATTGACAATTGGGTTATTGATTTTGGAGCCACTAACCATATATGTGTTTCTTTACAGGGGTTTAGTGAAACGAGAAGTGAAACACCCCTAACCCTTATCCGTCGGCAGAACAGGGCTATAGAACATTACCGGACCTTTTAGAACAATTACGAACATTTCATATCATTTAATACACATATCAGAAACCAATCATAAATCATATATATTGTCCCTTTTATGAGCCATTGAGCCCCAACATATGCGTTAGAAATACATCAGAAATAAATCAGAAACTCAGAGAATTTTTTACAAAATCTCAAAAAAAAATTTAAGTGTAGGGGACACACGCCCGTGTGGCTCATACGGCCAGGAGATACGCCCGTGTCTTAGGCCATGTGGGCATTCGATGTGAGGCAACACCCGTGTCCTAACCCGTGTCCTTACCCGTGTAACTCTCTGACTTGGGCCACACAACCAAACCACACGCCTGTGTGCTAGGACGTGTACAAAAACCTGGGCATTCTGTTTTGAAATTTTAAGATGCAGGAGACACACAGCCATATCACACGCCCATGTGCTAGGCCGTGTGTCACACATGGCTGAGACACACGCTCATGTCTCTGCCCATGTGGACGAAAATAGGCCATTTTATGGCCACTTTTCTCACCCAATCTTGTAATCAACCTAGAGACAACCATTTGCACATTCATAAACCACAACCAAACCTTCAATTCAAGCTAAAATCAAGTTTTTATACTTATTATATCATCACATATACTTAATTTCTAAACTTACCAAATTATTCATGTATACATATGCGCATATTTTACTAAATTTTCTAGCTCCAACCATACCTCAAGATACCTATTAATTAACCATCATCTAATCATTTCAAACATACCTTATATATGATTAACTTATACTCATATAATTTGATTTAGAATTTAGACAAAACATTATTCATAATATTTGTACAAACCAACTTTACTTAAAAATCATTCCAACCCTATACATGCCATATAAACCTTAGTACATGTTGCAAAAGCTACCGGAGTGGGTTAGATAGTGTGGCTTGACGTGTTGTTCTGATCCCCCAACCTCATGTTAATTTACAAAACAAAACAAGTAAGCTTAATGAAGCTTAGTAAGTTCGTTGGCTTTAAACATAAATCTTACCGAACTTAATTTAATAAATTAAATAGTAAATTAATCATACATTCTCCCTGTCAAACACAACATAAATCAATGATCACATTTATTTCCGACCAATATCAATAAACCTTACCGAATCAGAGAATGGCTTACGGATATGAGTACATCATATTCAAAAGCCGAAAGTTGCACAGAAGCACATAAGTTCTAAATGGAAACCCATAGGGGTTGAACGGATGCTCTTAGGAGTTGAGCGAAAACCCATAAGGGTTAAACTAAAACTCATGAGTTAACAGAAGCTCATGACAACTAAACAGAAAGTAAATACGAATGTTCGCAACAAATGTTGAACCTCGGTTTACTTGGGTAATTTGCCGTCAATTCATCCTTTGCATTTATCGTCAATTCTTCCTTTGCCACAGAACGATTGTACTCAATCCCGCATTCCACTCGTTTTGAACAATCAATTCAATTTTATAATTTAACAATAATTTTATTTTAACCATACGGACTTACCTGGGTTAAATTGTAAATTTATAGTAGTTCAGGGACTATTCTACTAATTTCTCTTTTTCACGATGGTCTACGGGCTCTTGTTCTAAAATATAAAATTATTCATTCATTAGCATAAATTTTAGTTCCAATTTACTTCACAATGAATACCCTTAAATTTTCAAAATTACACAATTACCATAATTTTATAGTTTTTTGCAATTTAATGCCTCACCAATTAGCCTATAAAATAAGCTAATTTTTCTCAATTGAAAACTTATCTACATATTCTAAGCAATCATACAACCTTTGATCAACAGAATTTTAGTATCAAACCCTAATATTTTATTCTTTCATAATTTTGTCCTAAAGTCAGTTTCTATTGAAATCACTTGATAAAATCATCATATAATAAAATTAAAGCTCTAAATACATGTTAATTCATCTCAAACATCCAGCACTCATCAATGGTAACTTTTAAAATTACCCATAAAATCAAAAACTAATGACATAAATAGTTGGACCTAATTGTAAAAGTCTTAAAAACACAAAAATTTCAAAAAAAGAGCAATAATTGAACTCACATGATGTAAAAATATGAAAAACCAGCTTTTGGAGGACCTCCTATGGCGTTTGGACTGAAAATTGGAGGAAGAAATGTCTAGAAATTCAATTTGCTCTTTGTTTTAATTTTTGCCTTAATTTCCCAAATGACCATTTTACCCCTAATTCACCTAATTTCAAGATTTTTATCTGCATATGCCGCCTCAGCCTTCTAATAGGTGTCTATTTCCTTTTTGGTCCTCCCTTATTTACCACTTAATCCATTTAATCACTATTTCTTTAATTAGCAAGTTTTGCACCTTTTTCAATTTAGTCCTTTTTACTTAATTAACTATCAAAACATTAAAATTTCCTAACGAAACTTTACTACTAACTTAATGACTCTCTGTAAATATTTGTAAATATTAAATATTTACGGCTCAATTTATGAAATCGAGGTCTCAATACCTCGTTTTCGAAACCACTTAACTTAATAATTTCTTTTAAAACACAAATCACTATTTCAAAAGTCTTCTTAAAATCATATTTAACTCATAAATACTAAATAATAAAATTTTCGAACTCACTTATCGGATTTAGTGGTATCGAACCACTATTTCTAACACCACTGAAAATTAGGCTGTTACAAGAAGTCTGCGTGATAAGAGCCTCTCGTTGCGGACCGGAGATAGGAGCTATGTTTTAGCCGAAGTAGTGGGAGAATTTATTTTACATTTTGATAATTTTTGGAAGATTTTTTAAAGCACGTATTTTATGTTCCTCTCTTTAAGAGGAATTTAATTTATGTAGCATGTTTATTTTATGACGGTTATTCTGTGACATTCAATAAAGGATTGCTATTCAAAAAAATCATTCTTTAATCTATAATGAATGGATGGAAAATAATCTCTACTTTATCAAAACAAATAACTACTTGATGCTTCAAACTAAAATAGTGATAAAAAGCTTAAAACTTCTCATTCTAATGCGGGGTACCTATAGCACTTAAGACTTGGTCATATTAACCAAGAAAGAATCACTAGACTCGTGAAAGATAGTCCCTTAAGTATGCTTAAAGAAGTTAGTCTTCCACCATGTGAATCTTTCTTGGAAGGTAAAATGACTAAGAGGTCTTTTAATTCGAAAGGTACAAGGGCCAAACCACTTTTTAGAACTTATACACACTGATGTATGTGGTCCTATAAACTCGAAATTATAGAGGGTTTTTCTATATGTTTTTACCATATTCTAACTTAATTGTTATGTTTATCTCGAGTAATTATTATTGAAATAAGTGAATTTTACTTAATTAGTAATTTTAGACATGAATTTGGAAAGTATGTGAAATTATGCTTAATTACATGATTTTTATGCATATTTTGTATTAATTCATGTTAATTCATTAATGTATGTATCTTTCACTATGTAGGTAGGCTATTGGAGACATGATTTAATTAAATAAAAGATGGCCATGCACAAATCAACCATGTGGACGGCAAGACCATGCAATTTTAGGCATATGGTTGACTACTTGACCCAGTAAAGAAGGTGATAAAAGATGGACATGTTTGCTAAGTTATTGGACAGAAAAAAAATGTCCAACAAGAGGAATTAAAAACCCAATTTTGGCACTTGATGTTGGCTGCCCAAAATGCATTTTGACATATTTAATTGAAGGTTCCTGCAGTTGGAAAATAATCAGAATTCATCCCAACAACTTCCTTGTTGAAACCATCCACTACATAGCTATCTTTAGCTTGAAATTCGAATTCAAATTGAGAAGACTTGGTCCTCCATTTTCCTTGAAGCATGGCCGACCACATAAGAGAGGGAAGGAAGAAAATTTAAACCTATTTTTAGTAAACTCAAACCCTTACTTTCACCTATAAATACCTTTTCATACATCACTTATTCATTATCCCTCATCACTCAACATTCCTCCCTCACTCACATTAGTTTTCTCTCAATTTCTTTTCCCTTTTTCCCTTGCATAGTCATCCATCCCCTATCCCATCTTTAGGCTAGAAAACTTTGTCAAAAGCACTCCTTAGCCAGCTAACTTCTAAACCCTTAGCAAAAGAAGCTTCAATCAGAACGGAGGAGTGCTTCAGTCGGAATAGATCCGAAAAGCTACTGAACTGGGCAGAGTTGAGCACATCAATCAGAATAGATCTGAAAGGCTACTGAACTGAGTCTACTCTTTCCTTTTGATTATTTATTTTAACATGTTTGCTTTGTTTTTGACATCAACTATGAAGTTTTAATTCTTATTTGCTAGGATAATTATATTAAGTTAATGAGATTTATTTAATTCATGTTAACATGTTTTATGCCTCAGTCAATTATGTGTTTAATTAATACCATGATGCATTTTATTCATACATGATTGGCTACACTCAGATTAGCTGAACGATCCTAACCAGATGACGGCTAGTAAATGCATAATTGAAAAGTGCAATGCTTAATTTAAGTCATTAAAATTGACTAAGTTAAGGTTCATAATATCTTTAGTTAGCTCTATTATCTTGCATGGTTTTTAGATTTATGTAATTAAACTGTTGGAAACGTAAAGCCCTATGACCTTGCATAAATGCTAAGAAACCCTTAGTCTAATATGATTGGTAACATGCATATTTAACTAAGTAAAAGATCCGAGATGACTTAATTTGGTTTCCAAACCCATAAGAGATCGAGTTGTCATGGAAGTAATTTTGAACATGTTAGCATGATGAAAGTAAGTTGATTTGATTAATATAATTATCCTAGCTCATTTAATGTTGATTTTTTTTTTACTAAAGCCTTCATTCATACACTTAGGTAAATTGCATTTAGATTAGAAATTGTATTAGGGATCACTCTTGCATTTAATTAATCTAATCATCACTATCCAAATTTATTGAGTCTTTTTACATCAAATTGTTAATTCTAACTTTGCAATTTATTGTTCAAGCTTACAGTCCCTATGGAGACGATAACTTATTTTTACTTACTTATTACTTGAACAACCATGTACACTTGCGTAAACATGTTGCAATTCATTACAGGTCCCATGAGCATCGGTGTTCGAGGAGGTTATGATTATTACGTGACTTTCATTGATGACTATTCTCGATATGGATATGTGTATCTAATGCACCACAAAAGAAAAACCTTTGATAAATTTCTAGAGTTCCGTGCGGAAGTGGAAAAGTAATTAGGTTTATCTATAAAGAATCTTTGGTCTGACCGAGGTGAGGAATACTTGACCGACGAGTTCTTAGAATACCTCATAGAGAATGAGATTTTATCCTAGTTGACTGCGTTGGGCACTCCACAGCAGAATGACGTAGCGGAGAGAAGGAATATAACCTTTCTTGACATGGTTCATTCAATGTTAAGCTATTCACACTCCCTACTTCCTTCTGGGATATGCGGTACAAACAACTTGTTATATTCTAAATGATGTGCCAACCAAGTCTGCTTGTAAGACACCTTATGAACTGTGGCATGGGAAGAAACTCGCTCTAAATCACTTTAGGATATGAGGTTTTCCAACACACGTTTTGGATAAGGATGCAAAAAAGTTGGATGCATAGATAGAATTGTGCATATTTGTAGAATATACAAAAGGAACAAAGGGTGGATCATTATACAATTCGAAAGATAATACGATTAAAGTTTCTACTCATGCTACTTTACTTGAAAAAAGCTACATGGATAACTTTAAGCCTCGAAGTAAAGTGGCGTTTAAGGAACTTTCGGGAGTTGTAGAACAATCACCAAGTTCAATTCTTGAGAAAGTTGTAGAAAGACCTATAAATAATCAACAACATAGGGGAATCCATCGTAGTGGGAAAGTTTATAAGAAACCGGGCTTCTTCATCTATGATGGTATTATTTATAATACGGAAGCCAATCATGAGGGTGATGATCCGCTCACTTACGGGGAGGCTATGCAAGACGTCGATTCCAAGCTTTGGAAATAGGCCATGGATGCCAAGATGGATTCTATGAAATCTAATACAGTGTGGGAACTTGTAGACTTACTGGCTGGGATTTAACCCATAGGGCGTAAATGGGTCTACAAGAAGAAGAGAAATATGAAAGGGAAAGTGAAAACACATAAAGCTAGACTTGTAAGGAAATGCTACACAGAGAAAGAAGACATTGATTACAATGAGACCTTCTCTTCGGTAGCCATGCTCAAGTCTATCCACATAATCTTATTCATTGTCACTGCTCTCGATTACGAGATTTGACAAATGGATGTGAAGACAATATTCTTAAATGACTATCTTGATGAGACCATTTACATGGCTCAACCTACTAGCTATGTTGTCAAAGAAAAGGAGCAGACGTCATGTTCATGGAATAAAAGATTTGATCGAATGATCAAGACTTTTGGGTTTAAGCAAAACGTTGATGAACCTTGTGTTTATAAGCGTATAAAGGATAAAAATGTGGTCTTCCTCATTTTGTATATTGATGATATTCGACTTATAATAAACGATATAGGAGAATTGTCATCAGTTAAAATGTGGTTATCTCAATAGTTTAGCATGAAGGACTTGGGTGAAGCTAGTTATATTCTTAAAATTTGAATCCTTAGGGATCGAAAGTATAAAACGATAGCTCTATCACAAGCTTCATACATCGATAAGGTACTAAAACGGTTTACAATGACTGATGCGAAGCCATGTGCTTAACTGACTGCATCAAGTTTTCATCTTTCTTTGGATGATTGTCCTAAGACAGCGGAAGAAAAAGAGTATATGAGTAAGGTACCATATCTTTCGGTAGTTGGAAGACTTATGCATGTTATACTTTGCACACATCCAGATATTTATTTAGTCAAAGGAATTGTAGATGTGGTGAAAGTAGCTTCTGAAGATAACCTTGAGGATCCATTATCTAATACTCTTGTAACTAGGAGTTTTAACAAACACATCAAGGATATGAGAATGCAAAACATGACACATTTAATTCATTAGGGCAAGTGGAAGATTGTTGGGAAATGTGTCCGTATTGTAGTAAACATGTAACTATTTTTCCATGTATTTGAATGATGAATAAATAAATAAAGTTAATTTCACATTTCACTGTCATATCTTTTGTGTTTCTATCTTTCATATTTTGCATACATAGCAAAATTGTAGCAAGCAAATACTAGCTCATTAATTGTTTAAGTTCAAACTGATGATAATTGGCACTATAAGAACGTTTACATTGCAAGAAAGATAACTTACTTCCTTGATTACTCCTATGTTGTTCATACAAATACCAATATACCTTACCATCCATGATTAACACCAATTCTTGTTGGGTTGAATATCTAAGCATATCGTATTCTCCATCATAACTTCATTGGTTTGTCGAGGCTTTGCTCATCCAACTCGATGTTTCGTTAATGTACCCATCATCATTGTATTGTGAATGCATCTCATATGAGCCACAATGAGGTTCAAATGAATATCCAAACACCTCTAAATGTCGCTCAAGTATTTGCCTAGGTACCTTATCCATGATTGCATCCAACTCTTACTGACTTTTACAATTTGGTTCAAGGTGGTTGACAACAATATAATGGTCTTCACAATAGGAGTTGAGAATATAATGCACGAACTTTTCCAATGGGGTCATTGCTTCGTTTATTTGTTGGAGAAGCTCTATCATGAGCAATCTTTGGTTCTCCATAATTTCCCATGGATTGTATACTCCCTCTTCGTATTCTTCATCATCGTACCACGTAGACATCTCGTGTTCCTCATCCCAACTGCTATCATCATCAAATTCATCATCAACTGCATCCATAATTATATTAAATAGTTAAAGGTTGTAACACCCCAAACCCGGTCAAAACGTTACAACCGAATCTGGATTGTTACAGAGGAGGAAGATTTGAAAAGTTTAAGGTGAAGCATCGAAGTTTGAGAAAACATTTTTGTTTAGAGAATTCAACCAAAGCTACTTAAAAGTGTTTAAGTTCTAGATATCTAGCCATATTCTCATCGAGTTAACTAGGTGTGGAAAACGGGCTTATTTTACAAAAACCGTACTTAGAGAATTTTGAAAGGTGATTGTTGAAACGAATGTTCAGGTGCGTGATCTTTGAAAATAATGTTTGTAGTGTTAAGAAAAATCCCAAGTTTTAATTACTTATGGTTTGTTATCCATTTGTGAAATTTTTGGAAAACTTTTATTTCGTTTTTTAAAGAAAACCCATTTTTCGATAATTCTTACCATGTATAAAATCAATATACAAACAAAACCCCCCCAAAAAAAATTAAAGTTAAGCGGCCTTATTACAGATTAAAATTCCAAAATATAAACAAACTTTAAATAAGGCTCGTGTTCACTAGTAAAAACGCAACGCATAGCCACCTCGAGTCCGTCTAGGCCCAAAACCCGCCATCTACTGATTACCTACAAAATTTAGCAGATGTGTGAGTCACCGAGACTCAGTGTGTAAATCCCCGCATAACGCAAACTGGGCCTGAAGCCCACATAGTACAACAAGATAGCCATGCATGCAATGGAGCCCAAACAATCTATTTTTCCATCCTTCACATCTCCTGAATCTACCCAATATCTCTGGCACCCAACCACTGTGGTACCAACCCACTGGTGGTTCCAAACCACTGGTGACAAAGTCACAAATGATAATATGTGGGGCCAACCCACTTGTAGAACCAAACCACTAGTGACAATCCCTGATGAAGATATGTGGGGCCAACCCACTGTGGTACCGAACCACTGGGACAAGTCACTGAAATAACATACGTGGTGCCAAACCACTGGTGGTTCCAAACCACTGAGACATGGTCACTGGATATTATTATGTGGGGCCAACCCACTGTGGCACCAAACCACTGTGACAGTCTTAGAATTACGCTTATCCTTTTCACACCATACCCGCAAGTCCATGCACATGTTAACAAACTAATATGGCTATGGTCAAGCTTTTAATGCATAACAGTCAATCATTTCACTCATACATACATTTGATAATGATAGAACATAGTGGAACTTACCCGGTGTCCTCAATCTTACCCACGAGGGTATCTTAATGATTAATACCGTCATTTCGGCTTTCAGCCAACACAGTTATTATCATAATTGACATACAAAGTGTGTGATAATTACACACCTGGTATCACATAAGATTATACCCTCTACGTCGACGCTTTCACTAGTAGGAACGACAGCTATCTGTCTATCCCACACAGACGTCGGCTCTCTACCACAGCCCGGTGAAAAGTCTCGTACTGCCGATACTGTGCGTTTCTTAAACTTAGGGGCAGGAACTACGAGTACACTTTCCTCCTTCGATTGACTGGCACTCACATCCATGAAAGAATCTTGATCAATACCGTACTATATCGGAAACAAGGGTTATCTAACAACGATATCTAACTATAATAGAGATCAATCAAAAGAGAGACTAATCGAAAGACCAAAGAGAAGTCCCTTACATTTGCTACTAACGTGAGCAAGCAAGACCGCTTAGAAAGAATTCTGGCAACCGAAGAAGCCTTAGCACTTCTCTTCTTGATATACGGCTTGGATGAGTGATGAAAGACGTGTTACCCACAAAGAACAAGGTAATTAATTACAAAAGAGAACCCTCTTCGGTTTAACAAACAACAAGAGTAGGGAAAAGAATAAAAGGTAATAGAAGAAAAAGAATCCTTACCAGAACAAGGAAATGCCAATTAGAAGGGTCAGAAGGGTGTGCTTGCACTCAACAGATTCGGCCTTAAAGAGAATAACAGTGTAAGACTATCGGCTCTTAAGGTGAAGAAGATAGAAATAAAAGAGAACACCCCCTAACAAGGAGAACAAAAGAATCTTACCTTTCAAATAACAACTATCAACGCAGAGAAAAGAAACGGCTCAGCCCTCTTCCAAACAAACGACTACAGGGATATATGGTGGCTCTCTAATGGAGAAAAGGAGAGTTAGGGAGTAGAAGAAGATTCGGCAACACTAGGCACAAGTATGAGATGAAACGAAAGAGAAATGGTGACTATGAGAATTCGACAAAAGGATGGAAACTTGAGAAATGAAGCCAATGAGAGGAAAAGAGAAAAGAAGAGAAGGGAAAAGAGTGTCAAAAGGTTTCGGCTTTTACCAAATAAAAGATGAACCAAAATGGTCTTGGGAGTTACGGCAAACAGAGAAAAAGGTTGAAAAGAAAAGAAGCACCAAATGCCAAAAAAGAGGAAACTCTCAACACACCAAAATTTTGTTAAACACACATAAGGATTCAGCACCTAAACCCCTACCAAAATCGAATGCCCTCTCCATCCAAAAGACTTCATTTTGACTGAATTCCTTCCCCCAACACTTCCCAAAAATCGGCCAACACCCCTTCTCACCTCAATCCCCTTATTTCCTCCTTGATTTTCTCCTTAATCCCCTCTCATTCAAATACATTTGAATGAGTCTTCAACTCCTCCACTAGAGTCCCAGCCGAACTCTCCCGCCTTCACCTGGTCAGCACAAAAATTAAACAGATTGTGCTACAGGTGGGATTCGAACTCCTCCCTACTGCTTCCCCTTGTGACGCCACTTCCCTGCACTCTAAGTGGCGTCTCCTTGCCACTTAACCACTCCACTTCTTGTGTCATCCAACACAGGTAATTACCCTTAAGGCCTACCTCAACTAGCTTCCCCCCTAAAGTGCCAAAAATAAAAATTTTTCCCAAGGTTCTAACTTAACCCCGAGCCTTCCCAAGGCCCCCAAACACAACCAAACAACAGACAAAGCATACCAAACACACAGAAACATAACAAATGCAAAGCCCGTAATTCTCGGATGTTACAATTCTACCCCCTTAAAGAAATTTTGGCCTCGAAATTTACCTGGTCAAAAGAGGTGAGGGTACTGTTGTCGCATAACATCCTCTGGCTCCCACGTGGCCTCCTCAAAACCGTGATTTCGCCATAACACTTTAACTAACGGGACCGTTTTTCTCTGCAATACTTTAACATCTCGGTCTAGTATCTGAACTGGTTCCTCTTAAAAGGATAAATCAGATCTCACCTTGATTTCCTCCACTGGCACTATGTGAGATGGATCCGAACGGTAGTGCCTTAACATTGAGACATGAAATACATCATGTATCTGCCCCAACTCAGGAGGTAACTCGAGCTGATAAGCCACTGGTCCCACTCGTTTCAACACTTGATAAGGCCCGATGAACCTGGGGCTCAACTTGCCCTTCCGTCCAAACCTCAAAACTTTCTTCCAAGGCGAAACTTTCAGAAACACCTGATCACCCACTGCAAATTCTATATCCTTACGCTTCAGATCAGCATAAGATTTCTGCCTGTCGGAAGCTTCCTTCAGTCGAGTCCGAATCAACATAACCTTTTCCCCTGTCTCCGAAACCAATTCTGGACCCAACATCTGATGCTCACCCAACTCTGTCCAGCAAGTAGGAGTACGATACCTCCGACCATACAACGCTTCATAGGGCGCCATCTGAATACTAGACTGGTAGCTGTTGTTGTATGCGAATTCTGCCAACGGTAAGAACTCCTCCCAACTATCCTGAAGTCATGACACAGCCTCTCAACATATCTTCCAATATCTGAATTACCCTCTCAGACTAACCATCAGTCTGTGGATGAAATGTCGTGCAGAAGTTTAGTCTTGTACCCAACGCTTGATGCAACGCCTTCCAAAACCGTGATGTAAACCTAGGGTCTCTATCTGATATAATTGACACTGGAACCCCATCAACCTTACAATCTTTGCCACATACAGCTTAGCCAGCTTTTGTAAAGAATAGTCGACACGAACAGGTATGAAATGAGCGGACTTCGTCAACCGATCAACAATCACCCATAACGAATCTTTCTTAGTAGGCGTAAGAGGTAGCCCACTAACAAAGTCCATCGTTATACTCTCCCATTTCCACTATGGAATCTTCACCGGCTATAATAACCCCGAAGGCAACTGATGCTCTGCTTTCACCTGTTGACACGTCAAGCACTTACCCACAACCTCGGTAATTTCTTGCTTCAAACCAGGCCACCCAAACTGTTCTCGCAGATCCCTATACATCTTACTCCCACCAGGATGCATAGCGTATGGGCTACTATGCGCTTCCTGCAGAATCTTCTATCTCAACTCTACATCCCTTGGCATACAAGCCCTTCCACGAAAACACAGAACCCCATCACTGTTCAGACTGAAATCTTCTGTCTCACCCCTCGCCACTAACTGAAACTTAGAACTTAGTGCCTCATCTGACATCTGCTGCTCTTTAATCTGGCTAACCCAAGAAGGCTTCACCTGAAGTTCAGCTAACAAGCTTTCGTCATCATACAAGCTGAGATGAGCAAACATTGCTCTCAAGTCCGCTACTACCTTACGGCTCAACGCATCTGCCACAATGTTAGCCTTACCCGGGTGGTACTCGATCGAGCAGTCATAATCCTTCAATAACTTAACCCACCTACGCTGCCTCAAATTCAACTCCTTCTGGGTAAGGAGATATTTCAAGCTCTTATGATTCGTGTAGATGATGGACTTCTCCCCATACAAGTAGTGTCTCCAGATCTTCAAGGCGAAAACTACTGTAGCTAACTCAAAGTCATGCGTGGGATAGTTCACCTCGTGAGGTCTCAATTGCTGAGACGCATAAGCTACCACTTTCCCCTCTTGCATCAACACACATCCTAATCCTGTGTGCGACGCATCACAATAGACGATAAACTCCTTTCCTACCTCTGGTTGAATTAACACTGGTGCCCCTGTCAAAATCCTCTTCCGACTTCTCAAAACTTTCCTGCTGTTTATTTGACCAGACGAATGATACCCCTTTTCGTAATAACTTGGTTAACGGAGCATCTATTAACGAGAACCCCTCAACAAACCTTCTATAATACCCGGCCAAACCAAGAAAACTCCGAATCTCCGCCACAGACTTAGGCGGCTTCTAGTCCAACACGGCTTCAATTTTCCGGGGATCAACCCTAATCCCCTCAGCAGATACAATATGACCCAAAAAGGTAACCTCTTTCAACCAAAACTCACACTTACTGAATTTGGCGTACAGCTGCTTTTCTCTTAGAATCTGCAGAACCACCTGAAGATGCGAATCATGCTCTTCTTCTGACTTTGAGTAAACCAGGATATCGTCTATGAACACCACGGCAAACCGGTCCAGATAGGGTTGGAACACTCAGTTCATCATGTCCATAAATGCAGCTAGTGCATTCGTCAACCCGAACGGCATCACTAAGAACTCGTAATGACCATAACGAGTTCGAAAAGATGTCTTATGAATATCTGCCTCCTTGATCTTAAGCTGATGATATCCAGACCTCAAATCTATCTTTGAGAAGATCGAAGCACCTCGCAACTGATCGAACAGATCGTCTATCCTAGGCAACGGGTACTTGTTCTTAATTGTTAGCTTGTTCAATTGCCTATAGTCAATACACATCCGCATTGACCCATCCTTCTTCTTAACAAATAACACCGGCGCTCCCCAAGGTGACACACTTGGTCGGATAAAACCCCGATCCAACAGCTCCTGAATTTGGGCTTTCAGTTCCACCAACTCCTTCGGCGCCATTCTATATGAGGCAATGACACTGGCGCTGTTCTCGGAAGAAGATCAATACCGAATTCCACCTCGCGATCCGGAGGTAACCCCAGAAGCTCTTCTGGAAAAACATCGGAGAACTCCCTCACTGTTCTAACATCTTTCACAGTCAACTCCTTGGCCTCTAAAGCACTGACAAAAGCTAAGAAAGCCTCGCATCCTTTTCTCACCATTCTTTCTGCCTTCAGAGCAGATACTACATTGGACAAGTAGTTCCTCCTTTCGCCTATCACTAAGACTTCATTATCCTCAAGAGTCCTTAACACCATGCGCCTAGCAGCACAATCCAAGTTTGCTCGATATTTCACCAACCAATCCATACCTAGGATTAAATCAAACTTCCCAAACGACAGTTCCATTAAATCAGTCGGGAAAACCATCCCTTGTACTTCTAGAGGCACACTCCTAAAGAGTTTGTTCACCACTACAGATTGTCCTAAAGGGCTAAGTACAGTCATCTCCCTAAAAGCAATCTCAGAGTCTATATTTAGAGTTCCAGACACTGTACTAGCAACATAGGAATATGTCGACCCAATATCAATCAATGCAGTAAAGAGCAAACCGAAAATAAGAAACGTGCCGGTTATGACGTCCTCTGCCCGGTTATGCATCACCCTCCTCTCGACGTCTGGCTGCATAAACCAAACCAGGCTGCCTCGCGTT
Organism: Gossypium australe; assembly: GCA_005393395.2. Lineage (NCBI taxonomy): Eukaryota > Viridiplantae > Streptophyta > Magnoliopsida > Malvales > Malvaceae > Gossypium > Gossypium australe. Next base: position 95,932,181 of record CM016624.1, read on the forward strand.
CGCGTTCCCAACACCTCTGCCCGGTGCTCCACGCCTCGACCAAAGCCATTTCCTCCTTTGGCCAAACCACGACCTCTCTACGGTTGAGGCCCACCCCTTCTGAATTGGGCATGCCCTTGACCCTCCGACTGTTCCCTGACTGGCTCTCGTGGACAATCCTTTATCCGATGGTCCATAGACCCACATCTGAAACATCCTCTATTACCTGTCCAACACTCCCCCGAATGAAATTTTCCGCATCGAGCACACTGCGGTTGCCAGTTAACAGCAACAGGCTTCGCAACACGATTCGGCCCATCTAACCTAGGCCTCTTCTGAAAACCCCCAGCAGATCCCGACGACCCAGAACTCCTTTTATTCTTACCCCTGTCTCTGTCCCGATTCTGCTTTTCAGACCGCTTCACCTCTTCAGCTATCTTAGCCTTCTCAACTAGAACGGCAAATTCTCTTTCCCGCTGTGGAGCTATCAACACTCGCAACTCGTCCCTCAGACCATCCTCAAATCAGACACAGTGCTCATGATCCGTTTCAACAATACCCCGGGCATAACGGGTCAGACGTAAAAATTCTGCCTCATACTCGGCCACTGACTTACTTCCCTGAACCAAATTAAGGAATGCCTTCCGTTGAGCGTCCACATAGCTTGACCCAATGTATTTCCCCTGGAACACTGATTTGAAGAACTCCCAGGTGATGCGGTCAGCCGCTGTACCATTCCTGACCGTGAGCCACCATTGATATGCTTCATCTCAGAGGAGAGACACTTCACCCTTCAATTTCTCTTCCGCAGTACAGTCAAGGTCATCCATGATGCGCTCAACCGCTTCTAACCAATACTCATCTACATTAGGAGCCACACTAGAAACGCCCCTAAACATCTCAGCCCCGTTAGCTCGAAGTCGTTCCGACACAGATTTTCGAGCTACCACTTCCGTGCTTGCTCCAGCAACTCTCTCCAAAACACGCAACATCGCCTGAGACACAGTATCGTCTCTACCAGTTTGATCCTGAAATCAGCTTCCACAACTGGCGGCGCTGGCACTTCACCTTCCGGCCCATGTCCTGATTCCAAAGGTTCAGACCCAACACCACGGCCTCTACCATGGCCTCGCATGCCACGACCACGTCCTTTAGCACTCATGACTATCATTTCGATTTGATCTGATTAAAAGTCTTATGAGTTAGTATTTTCTTCCACTGTTTATTATATTTTCTTCCACTGTTTATTATCGAACAGTCTTATGAGAATAGTATTAAAAGTAATTCTTCATGAACACATGTATTCCTACAGGTTTCAATCTCTAAAGTAGAATTTCCTAGTACTAGCAATCATATCACAACATAATTTCGTCATGCTGAGCAACCAATGATCAGAAGACTTATCGTGTGGATTTGGTGCCGGAGACTCAGGTGCCATGCTTCCTGAAAACATGTATTTTACCTAAACCATTTTTTTCAAGCCCTTTTTTGAAAATATTTTAAACCTTATACCCATAGCCGAGCTTTTGAACTTGGCTCTGATACCACAATTGTAACACCTCAAACCCGGTCAAAACGTTACGACCGAATCTGGATTGTTACAGAGGAGGAAGATTTGAAAAGTCTAAGGTGAAGCATCGAAGTTTGAGAAAACATTTTTGTTTAGAGAATTCAACCAAAGCTAGTTAAAAGTGTTTAAGTTTTAGATATCTAGCCATATTCTCATCGAGTTAACTAGGTGTGGAAAACGGGCTTATTTTACAAAAACTGTACTTAGAGAATTTTGAAAGGTGATTGTTGAAACGAATGTTGAGGTGCGTGATCTTTGAAAATAATATTTGTAGTGTTAAGAAAAATCCCAAGTTTTAATTACTTATGGTTTGTTATCCATTTGTGAAATTTTTGGAAAACTTTTATTTCGTTTTTTAAAGTACCAAAACCGAATGCCCTCTCCATTCAAAAGACTTCATTTTGACTGAATTCCTTCCCCCAACACTTCCCAAAAATCGGCCAACACCCCTTCTCACCTCAATCCCCTTATTTCCTCCTTGATTTTCTCCTTAATCCCCTCTCATTCAAATACATTTGAATGAGTCTTCAACTCCTCCACTAGAGTCCCAGCCGAACTCTCCCACCTTCACCTGGTCAGCACAAAAAATAAACAGATTGTGCTGGAGGTGGGATTCGAACTCCTCTCTGCTGCTCCCCTTGTGACATCACTTCTCTACACTCTAAGTGGTGTCTCCTTGCCACTTTACCACTCCACTTCTTGTGTCATCCAACACAGGTAATTACCCTTAAGGCCTACCTTAACTAGCTTCCTCCTAAAGTGCCAAAAATCAAAATTTTTCCCAAGGTTCTAACTTAACCCTGAGCCTTCCCAAGGGTGAGTCACCGAGACTTAGTGTGTAAATCCCCGCATAACGCAAACTGGGCCTGAAGCCCACATAGTACAACAAGATATTCATGCATGCAATGTAGCCCAAACAATCTATTTTTCCATCCTTCACGTCTCCTGAATCTACCCAATATCTGTGGCACCTAGCCACTGTGGTACCAAGCCACTGGTGGTTCCAAACCACTGGTGACAAAGTCACAAATGATAATATGTGGGGCCAACCCACTTGTTGAACCAAACCACTAGTGACAATCCCTGATGAAGATATGTGGGGCCAACCCACTGTGGTACCGAACCACTGGGACAAGTCACTGAAATAACATACGTGGTGCCAAACCACTGGTGGTTCCAAACCACTGAGACATGGTCACTGTATATTATTATGTGGGGCCAACCCACTAAGGTACCAAACCACTGTGACAGTCTTAGAATTATGCTTCTCCTTTTCACACCATACCCTCAAGTCCATGCACATGTTAACAAACTAATATGGCCATGAGCATGCTTTTAATGCATAACAGTCAATCATTTCACTCATACATACATTTGATAATGACAGAACATAGTGGAACTTACCTGGTGTCCTCAATCTTACCCACGAGGGTATCTTAATGATTAATATCGTCATTTCGGCTTTCAGCCAACACAGTTATTATCATAATTGACATACAAAGTGTGTGAGAATTACACACATGGTAACGCGTAAGATTATACCCTCTACGTCGATGCTTTCACTAGCAGGAACGACAGCTATCTGTCTATCCCACACAGACGTCGGCTCTCTACCACAGCCCGATGGAAAGTCTCGTATTGTCGATACTGCGCGTTTCTTAAACTTAGGGGCGGGAACTACGAGTACACTTTCCCCCTTCGATTGACTGGTACTCGCATCCATGAAAGAATCTTGATCAATACCGTACTATATCAGAAAAAAGGGTTATCTAACAATGATATCTAACTATAACAGAGATCAATCAAAAGAGAGACCAATCGAAAGGCCAAAGAGAAATCCCTTACCTTTGCTACTAACGTGAGCAAGCAAGACTGCTTAGAAAGAATTCCGGCAACCGAAGAAGCCTTAGCACTTCTCTTCTTGATATACGGCTTGGATGAGTGATGAAAGACGTGTTACCCATAAAGAACAAGGTAATTAATTACAAAAGAGAACCCTCTTCGGTTTAACAAACAACAAAAGTAGGGAAAAGAATAAAAGGTAATAGAAGAAAAAGAATCCTTACCAGAACAAGGAAATGCCGATTAGAAGGGTCAGAAGGGTGTGCTTGCACTCAACAGATTCGGCCTTAAAGAGAACAACAGTGTAAGACTATCGGCTCTTAAAGCGAAGAAGATAGAAATAAAAGAGAACACCCCCTGACAAGGAGAACAAAAGAATCTTACCTTTCAAATAACAACTATCAACGCAGAGAAAAGAAACAGTTCGACCCTCTTCCAAACGAACGACTACAGGGATATATGGTGGCTATCCAATGGAGAAAAAGAGAGTTAGAGAGTAGAAGAAGATTCGGCAACACTAGGCACAAGTATGAGATGAAACGAAAGAGAAACGGTGACTATGAGAATTCGGCAAAAGGATGAAAACTTGAGAAATGAAGCAAATGAGAGGAAAAGAGAAAAGAAGAGAAGGGAAAAGAGTGTCAAAAGGTTTCAACTTTTACCAAATAAAAGATGAACCAAAATGGTCTTGGGAGTTGCGGCAAACAGAGGAAAATGTTGAAAAGAAAAGAAGCACCAAATGTCAAAAAAGAGGAAACTCTCAACACACCAAAATTTTGTTAAACACGCATAAGGATTTGGCACCTAAACCCCTACCAAAATCGAATGCCCTCTCCATCCAAAAGACTTCATTTTGACCGAATTCCTTCCCCCAACACTTCCCAAAAATCGGCCAACACCCCTTCTCGCCTCAATCCCCTTATTTCCTCCTTGATTTTCTCCTTAATCCCCTCTCATTCAAATACATTTGAATGAGTCTTCAACTCCTCCACTAGAGTCCCAGCCGAACTCTCCCACCTTCACCTGGTCAGCACAAAAATTAAACAGATTGTGCTGTAGGTGGGATTCGAACTCCTCCCTGCTGCTCCCCCTTGTGATGCCACTTCCCTACACTCTAAGTGGCGTCTCCTTGCCACTTTACCATTCCACTTCTTGTGTCATCCAACACAGGTAATTATCCTTAAGGCCTACCTCAACTAGCTTCCCCCCTAAAGTGACAAAAATCAAAAACTTTCCCAAGGTTCTAACTTAACCCCGATGAAACACCCCAAACCCGGCCCACGAGCTTTGACCAAATTTGGTATGTTCCTCAAGAAAACCGGTTCAAATTATTTTGCTTCATAGGAAAAACTTGTGCGATTTTTAAAAAAAATATTGTTTTGGGTTGGGCTTGAGTTGAAAACGAATTCAATTTTATTTGAAAACCCTTTTTAATTTTAAGTGATAAAACATACAGAGCATATTAAAAAAAATTAAATTACTTAATCTTTAACTTAATAAAAATTTGTAAACATAATTAAACAATAAGACAGAAATAAAATAGTTCACTATGGCCTTATTACATAAAACAAAACCCAAAATAAAAATTGTAGAGTACTTAAATAAAATAAAATGTCCAGATTAAATAATTTGCTTGCTGTGCATGGCCACCTTTAGCTCCTGCCGACCCGGTCCATTATTGCTCATCACCTGAAAAGTATTCCCCAACGGGGTGAGTCAAACAGACTCAATGTGTAATCAACACTAAAATTTAATAGGTTTAGGCATACCATACATATCATGTTCACATAATAATAATTCAAGATAATGATACAATCCCGAACCCAAACCTAGATGCCATCCGCTACACATACCCGTACCAACCTGCACACCGTGGGGACTACTAAGTCAACCCTCCTTCCGCTACACACCATCGAAGGCAGTCGCTGCAGTCGACGTGCTCATCGCCCATATAAATTCGTGGCATAGCCACCAGATAATTGTGTCATGAGACACCACATTCAGATAATGTAACCGAAGTTACCACATTCAGATAATGTAACCGAAGTTACCACATTCAGATAATGTGACCGAAGCCACCACATTCAGATAGTGAGACCGAAGTCATCACATTCACTTCCCCTTTCTCACATAACCTGAATGCCCCATATGTATTTTATATCATGCATATCATACTTAAATTCACATTCATGTCACTTTTCACATGTTAAAATATAACATATTTCGTAATCCTAGTAGGAGTACGAAACGTACCTGAGTACTTTGTACCACATTAGGGTATTTTAGCCACATTCACATTCTTATACATTCATATATTAAATATTTGCCATATAACATATTCAAAGTTAGTGTGGGGTACACACCTGATTCGCTTAGGGTTTCCAATCCAAATCCCGAAAAGCTTGATCTAATGCCTTAGATCTTAGATCTCCACATTTAATCAATCATTTAATACTTAGTAAAGAGCCATTCGGCCATAAATCCAAATCCTAGTAGGATTAGTACACTAAAACTTACCTTGGTGTCGAATTGACTATAGTCAAATCCCGAAACTTCGCAGAGTTGTCCCATTGCAATCGGCTAGGCACTAAAATCACTTAACTAATTAGTTTCGACTTTTAAACGAAATAAGAAATAGATCTTCATACCAAAATAAGCCTTGGTCGAATGCTATAGACACTTGCCTTGTGGATTTTAAATCCCGAAACTCACCGAATAACTAGGGAACACGCGGCTTATGGTGTACCTTCGGGAAAAGAACTTCTCCTTCCTTGTAGTTGACACTTAGTAAATCCCGAAAGATCTCTTCAAGGTTTCGGCAACAAGAATATTGATGGGGTTAGTCCTAGATTTCGGCAAATCTTAAAAGAAAAAGGATGAAATCGAATGAGATCTTACCCTTACTTTAGATATCGACAGTTCCTTTGCTTGAAGTCTCAAACTATTCGGCTATGGCCTTGATCTTAGCAAGCTTTCGGCTTTTGGAGGGATTAGAAAGAAAAGAGAGAAAAAAGAGAATAATGGCAGAGAGAATTCGGCAGAGAGAAGAGGAGAAACTTTAGAGAATTTCGGCAGAGGTTTTCTTGAAGAGAAAAGTATGAATGAAGAATAGCCTTACTCTCCATTTTATAGCCGAAATTAATAGGCTAGAGTCCCTTACTTGGCCACCACTCTTCTATTTTGATAGCTTTATCCCTTGAATTATCACTTTATAAAAAGAATTTAATCCAACTATTAACTCTTGAAAATAATGATAAATAAATCCCTTATTTATCCCCTATTTAGCCGATATTTAAAGAGAATAAAACTCCTCTTTTAAGAGCCTTAATGCCGTCCACCTCTCTGCTTCTGGAAGCAAAAATAAAACTTCTTTTATTTGCTTCCCATGTGACTCGAACTCAGGCCCAACACCCTTGCATGTGGCGCCATTTCTAGAGGCCCTAAGTGACATCTTTAGGCCACTTTTCCAAGCCTGTTTGTGTGTCAAATTCCTCCTACTAATTTTCTTAAGGCCACCTTGCCTTAATTTCCTCTTTTTAAACCTTAAAACTTGACATTTCTCTACATTTCCAAGTTTCCAAAAATTTTCGTTTGCCTCCTTTAAACTTAACATTTCCTTACATTTCCAAGTTTCCAGAAATGTTCACTTTCCTCTTTTGAATCATTTCCAAATCATTTCCTTACCTTTTTTAGTTTCCAAAAAGGTTCACTTTCCTCTTTTAAACTTAACATTTCCATACATTTCCAGGTTTCCAAAAATGTTCAAAACATAGTCATAACACATAAGACATGTCATTTCTTACAATTAAACCGAAAATGCATAGGCCCTTTTCAGGATGTTACACCCGAGCCTTTTCGAGGCCCCCAAACACACCCAAACAACAGACAAAGCATACCAAACACACAGAAACATAACAAATGCAAAGTCCTTAATTCCCGGATGTTACAAAGGTATTCCAAAAAAATTAAATAAATAAAAATAACAAAAATAATGAAAATAAAAATAATTAAAAGTTGACACACTATCTGATGTGTCGTGAACCAACTAAAAATCTGACTAAGGCAAGTGCGCCTATCAATTAATAGTATAGCTACGGTGAGCAAAGATATCGTTCCCACAAAAACTAAAAGTACTAGTAATTATCGTCTTTCTATTATTTAACCGATAAATTCGAATGATTGATTAAAACTATAATTAACTAAATTAATTAACTAACGAACACGATAAAGAACAAAACAAGAAAATAAATTATTAAAAACAAAGAAGAAAAATAATACCCGGGAAATAATTCGCCTAGATTTCATCTGTTATTATCAATCTAAATTATGCAATTTCTTTACTTAGTATCTTGATCCATAGAAATCCCTAAATTATGCTAATATCTCATTCGAGAGCAAGAACAACTGACTCTAGGTTGATTAATTGAAATTTCTTTCTAATTAAAACCCCTATCATTGCATTAACTTGATATATGGATTCCCATATTAGATTTGACTCTAATCCGGTAGATTTATGTCGTCCTATTTCTAGGATTGCATGCAACTCCACTCAATTATGCTAGATTTACTCTTAAATAGGGTATATTCCTCCTCTAATTTAAGCACATCAAACATGGATAAATAATCTAGAAATATCAAACCGAGAATCAAGCACATATAATTGAGAACAAGATCTAAGAATTTATTGCGTAAAATATGAATAAAACGACAAAATTCATCATAGGGTTCATCTCCCTAGGTATTTAGAAAATTAGTTCATGCTTGCAAATAAAAACATCCAAGAGACAGTGTAACTGAAAGAAACAAAGGAACTCATGATAATCTCCTAAGAAATCAAATGGGAATATTCAATCTTGACGGAATGGTGTTTTTCAAGTTATTTTCTTAAATATTCTATGATGACGCACTTATATCTTCTTATTTTTGTCATATTAATGCCCGAAAAACGTAAAATCATATTTTTGTAAAGTTTGGGGAGCAATCTCGTATAAACGACATGACCTACAACATGACCTTGTGGTAGCCCGTACGACTCATATGGTTGTGTGGAAGGGGTCAGCCCGTGTGGTTCCTATAACTCACTCTGATTTTCTGATTTTCACTCATTTTTCACTCTTTTTGCTCCTAAATGCTCTTCTAGGTATAAAAACATGAATTTAAAGGATTAGGAGCATAAAATTCATCATTAACATCGAATAATCACCTAAAATGCATTAAGAATGAGATTAAAACATGTTACTTTTAGCACTTATCAAATACCCCCACACTTAAGCGTTTGCTTGTCCTCAAGCAAAATCTTCAACCCACATTCAAGTTACCTTCCCTCAATTTATTTTTTCACCGATAATGTCTTAGTATTTTGGTATGTTATAATGATCATGAACTATTTGAATAAAGGCAATGTAGGTTGTTATGTGGGACTAGACTTTTAGACTTTTAATAAGGATTTTGAACATTGATTTGTGATTTTAGGGTTCTTGAGAATATTGTTGATGATGCATGTTATGTTTAATCAAAGTTCAAGTGTTAAAAAGGCATGGAATATGGTTAAAAAGTGCTAAAAAGGCCAAAACAGAATTCTGGAAATCTTGGCATGTCTAAAACGACCAAATGAATTAATTTGAACATGTAGGAGCCTTATAAAATAATGATATGTTGATTTGGTAGGTAGTGTGAATGATTTGCAAGTTAAAGGTTGTATGCTAGCATGAATAGAGGATTTGAAGTGCTAAATTATGCTATTGTGCGTTATGGTATGTTTAAGCATGTTCTAAATGGTGTTTGTAAGAAATATGACTTTTTAGAAATGGGAAATAGGCCAAAAATGCACGAAATGGTATGTTTGGGAGGACCAAAGCTAGAAATTACAGGTTACTAGGCTATTTCTACAGAAATTGCAGGCGGCGTCGCAACGACATTCGAATGTTGTTGCGACGAGGGATCGGCATCAAGATGCCCTAAGTTGCATCGTTGAGTCGAGGGGCCTCCTTAAGATCAGATTGCGACGTAGTGATCACGTAATCACAATGTGACACACTATTCGTTCATGGTTTGTTTTTTTACATTACAATTTAGTCCTAAGTAATGCAATTGGATTCCAAAAAGGTTATAAAATGTTTTGTAAACATACATACCTAAGAATTAGATGTATAATTTCATAAATTTAAAGATAATTTTGTAATATAGTTATTTCCAATATTTTCACTCTTTCAATTTGGTCCCTAAAACACTTGTTTTTAAAATTAACGGAGAATTGTTAATTGGATTTAACTGATTCTTTCAACAATGTTTCTAAAAGGATTTTAGAACTAAAATGTATTTCTAAGCTTGTTGTTATATGTGTTTTCGAATACTAAATGTGAAATAATGATTTTGCCCTCATTACAATTTGAATGATTTATGTTAGTTAAAGCATGTAACTAAGTTTGTTTATTTATTCATGATTATGTATGACTTAATTGCATGTTTATGACTTTCGTTATCGATCAGATAAGTAGGAAAAAAATATTTGTGCGTGTAAATATTGTGATGTGTTTTAGGTCACCTCAGTGACTAATGTGACGTTTTAGATTCAGGTTAGACTGTCCTAGCCGGATTTGGGGCACCACAATCTCTCTAAAAAAATCAAAGCAATTTAATCTTTGTCAATTTTGAAAGTGAGCAACTAAAGATAATCAATCATGACGTTAATTTTTTTCATCAATTGTTCATGATTTTGATTATTGTAATAACAAAATTAACCCTCAAAGTTTATACATTTCATCAATTTGGTCCTAATTTAACAATTTTATCTCGCAACATTTGTATAAATCTGTGAATATTGAGGATAAATTTGTTGTATTTTTAGAATTAAGGTAAAAATTTTAAATTTGTTATCATACCAAACAAAATTATGTACAATTGATGGAAGACATTTCTGACGTGATTAATTATCCATACTTGCTCATTTTCGAAATTAACAGGGATTAAATTACTTCAACTTTTTTGAGGGACTAATTTGATCAATTTTAAACTTAAGAGGGACTTGAGAGGTCTTTTTACCTAAAACATGAAGGAACTGTTTTACTCACTCATCTAACATACAAAAACCAAGTTGTTTTTTTTAATAAATGGACTAAAAATATAAATTAAGATATAATATAAGGGATTTTGTGGTATTCTTTTACCAAAAGAGTCTCATTTGGAATTATTGGGAAGAAGAAAGAAATGAGGAGGACAAAAAGAAAAAAAGAAAAAGAAAAAGAAAAAGAAAAAGAAAAAGAAAAAGAAGGAAATAATGTAAAAAGGAAAAGAAAATGAAAGAATTTTAAGAACTTTTTAATTTCATATGACATGTCAAGTTATAATTGGTTGGAAACTATTTTTCACGCATGTTAACTTTTTGAAGTTAATTGAGTAACCTAATATAATTTAGGTATCAACATGAAAAAAATGTATAATTTATATTTCAAATCGTGCACTAAACCAAAATGAAAAGATATCCACTCATTCAAAAGAATTGAAAGGGTAGTTCTAGTAATTTCATAAATTCCAGGCCCAATGTGGAGTCCAATTTGAAATTCATTTCATTTCAGCCCTCCCATTCTCAAACTTACAACATAAACCCCTAGAATACCGAAGAAATACTTGCGAACAAAACCAGAACATTCTCCCTCGCTCTCACGCTTTGCTCATTTCTTCCCCTAAAACCAGCAAGCACAACCCTAGCAACAATGGCAGCCATGCTGGTAACTTTACACTCCTTTTCCCTCATTTCTTCTTCTTTTTTTTTCTGAACTGCTACTAATCTGTTTCTCTTTTTGTTTTCCCCTGTTCGCAGCAACCGCAAATCATTCTTTTAAAAGAAGGGACCGATACGTCCCAGGGCAAGGCGCAGCTAGTGAGCAACATAAACGCTTGCACCGCCGTCGCTGACGTGGTTAGAACAACCTTGGGTCCCAGGGGTATGGACAAGCTCATTCACGATGACAAGGGGAACGTCACCATTTCCAACGACGGGGCTACCATCATGAAGCTTCTCGATATTGTCCACCCCGCCGCAAAGATCCTCGTCGATATCGCCAAGTCTCAGGACTCCGAGGTCACCTTCTCCCTCCTTTCTATTTCTACTTTCTGTTGTTGGTTCCGAAACTTTTCTCAAATTTCAGTTAAAGTATGGTTTAATAGTTCCACTTTTTCCATTACTGAACTGAGATTTTAATTTTTTTAGTCTGTTCGACGTAACTAATGTCGTAAATGAAATTGACGTTATCAAGATCCAGTATTTTTTCATTGCATTTAGATGATTTAGAGAGCTTCTTTTTGGTGTGAGGTTTGCAGGTTGGTGATGGAACTACAACTGTTGTACTACTAGCAGGAGAGTTTTTAAAAGAGGCCAAGCCTTTTGTTGAGGATGGAGTCCACCCTCAAAATCTAATTCGGAGCTATCGAACTGCTTGCTATTTGGTGAGTTTGTGTTTCTTCCCCCTCTTATCATGGCTTAGATGTTGCTATGATCTTTATGCTTCTATTTTATGCTGCATGTTGTATTCAATGGACAGGCTATTGAGAAGATCAAAGAACTAGCTGTTAGCATAGAGGGCAAAAGTCTAGAAGAGAAGAAAAGCTTATTAGCTAAATGTGCTGCAACAACTCTCTCTTCAAAACTCATTGGCGGGGAAAAGGAGTTCTTTGCATCAATGGTTGTGGATGCTGTTATCGCTATTGGCAATGATGATAGGTTGAATATGATTGGAATTAAGAAGGTAGACTCCTATTTTTCATGCCCCATTTTCAACCTTTTTAACCTATTCTTTTTTCTGATATTTGTCTGGATCTTCCAGAGAGTTCCCTATCCCATAAGTTAGACTGTTGTTTTTTATGCTTAGTTTTCAACCTTTTTAGCCTTTTCTCCCCTTTTCTGATATTTATGCTTGGATCTTTGAGGAAGGATCATATACTTTCTGATATCTGCAAAATGATACACTTTCAATCCAGTGCATGTTATATTGAACTATGTTACTGTTCTAGCTGAGTGTAGCACTAGACTGTTCTTTACACGTAGATTCTCGTCCAGTGATTTTTTACTATCATGTTAGTCTAAGTTTTGCAGTGGTGTCTTTAGGAAATGAGGCGGCATCAATTTTAGCCTATTCTTTTGGAGAACCTTGTATAAGGTCCAAAATCCGGGGAAGTTAACTTTTGGAGAAAAAAAAGTTAAAATTTGTGATAGCTTTTAGAACTGTACATTGGAAGGTAGCCTTCATATCAAAGGATAAGAAGGCTAGCTTGTAAAAATCCATATTACAATTAGGACACCATTTTATTTTAATGGGTTAATGTAACTTTTAGTCTCTGAACCTGGCAATTGGGTCCACTTTGTTACTGAACTTGGCAACTAGGTCCATTTTGGTCCTTGCACTTGGCAAATGTAAAAGCTTGATGATCATAGTGCCACATCATCAAACTTTTACATTTGCCAATAGCAAGTACCAAAGTGGACCAAAAAAGATTGTACTAGAACCAAAGTGGACTTAATTACCAAGTTCAGGAACTAGAAGTTATATTAACTCTATTTTGATTATGGCTAAAGTTATTGGGCTAGCTGATTCCCTATTTCTTTCGATTTTGGAAGTTAATTTTGGAAGTTAATTTTGGGTATTCAATAATACTATAGTATATTCATAGGTGGGGCCAGCAGCAGAGTATCTGGTCCATGAATTTATTTAGCTAATGTCAAATTATGAATCCAATGTGGGGGGCAAGAGTCTGGCATTGCCTCTAAAATGAGATTCCTTCGGACAATGATGCTAATAAAATTCCTATCTAAATTTTTCTGTTTGCTTCTTGTATTAAATATAGTTGTGTTAAATAACAAATTGATTAGTGTTTTTGTTCTTTTTACAGGTTCCAGGTGGCAATATGCGGGACTCCTTTTTGGTTAATGGTGTTGCCTTTAAAAAGACATTTTCATATGCGGGTTTTGAGCAGCAACCAAAAAAGTTTCTGAATCCCAATATACTTCTGTTGAACATTGAGTTGGAACTGAAATCTGAGAAGGAAAATGCTGAGATAAGGTAGGGAATATTTCTGTCTTTGATTTGAATTACTTTGTTAATAAGTGGCGATTGACTCTACCTTGTTTTATATGCTACAGACTTTTGGATCCATCACAATATCAATCAATTGTTGATGCAGAATGGAATATCATTTATGACAAGTTGGATAAATGTGTGAAAAGTGGTGCAAAAGTTGTTCTATCACGGTTGGCTATTGGGGATCTGGCAACACAGGTCTGAGATTTTGCCTTAAATGTAAATGTTACATTTTTCTTTCTGTCTGTCTCTTTTTCTATTGATAACCAACTTATCTGTACTTCTATGGTTAATTCGTGACTAGCTTGAGTTAATATATGGTTATGGTTGTCAAATCCCCCCCCCCCCCCCCCCCCCCGAAAAAAAAAGAGACTGAGAGACACATGCCCATTTTTCTCTTCTTGCTTCATTACTTTTATGAGTGTTTGTGGTGGGTTTGTCAAAAAAATGTCTATGTTGATATTTTGATACTTTATAATTCCTATATGACCACTTAGTTACTTCTGCTATGTTATTTCATTGATTGTTTTGCCGAGAAAGTGATGCATTTAGTAAATCATGTTTTGTTGCTCTCTCTCTCTCTCTCTCTCTCTCTCTCTCTCATATGTATACATACATACACCTATATATATATATATATATCAAGTTTTATTGATATGAATCTGTGTGTGTTGACAGTATTTTGCAGATAGAGATATTTTCTGTGCTGGTCGTGTAGCTGAGGAAGACCTTCAGCGGGTTGCTGCTGCAACTGGTGGAACTGTACAGACATCAGTTAACAATATAATTGATGAGGTTGTTATGCACATATTTGTTTTTGTTTGGAATGCAGCCATCCTTTTCAGTTTCCTGCTCACTGTCAAAAACTGTTCAATTTCCTTCTTTCGAACTTCTTGAATTTAAATCTCTTTGATTTGAAGGTTCTAGGGACATGTGAAGTTTTTGAGGAAAAGCAAGTTGGAAATGAGAGGTTTAATATATTCAGTGGTTGCCCATCAGGACGGACAGCCACTATAGTTCTTCGTGGTGGAGCTGATCAGGTTTTCCATATCTTGATGAGTTCTTTTTCTTAATGTTTACCATTTCTCATTCTGATGCTAGAGACTGAATTATTTTCAGTTCATTGAAGAAGCTGAGAGGAGCTTGCATGATGCAATTATGATTGTTAGAAGAGCTCTGAAGAACTCTATGGTAGTTGCTGGAGGTGGTGCAATAGATGTATGTATTTATAATAACTACCGAAACTTGTAATCATTTTTAAGATAATTTTGGATCTTGATATTTAAAACTTGCCTTTGGTGGAAGATGGAGATAAGTCGATACTTGAGGCAGCATGCACGCACAATAGCTGGGAAGTCGCAACTTTTTATTAATTCTTATGCAAAAGCTCTTGAGGTATGTTCTATTACCTCCCCCCTAATGGTTAAATTAATGGGAGTTACCTATAAAGGTTTTTTGTTAGGTGAAATGGAAATTGAATTTAATCTGATTTCAATGTGGTCTTAATGTAATTTACTATGATTCGAGATGAAATTATGTTTTTCTTGGAGGAACTTATTTAAGTTATTCAAAATTTGTATGAAAAAGTATATGTACCTGGACTTGCATTCGCATATGTCAACATGCTTAAATACTGCTTTCGGCTAATGTATGCTTCTTAATTTTGCTGAACCTTATCAATTAGATAACAACTTTAATCCTTTCATGTCTAAACAAGAGCCTGTTGGGTGAACAACTACTGCAGAAACATGTTTTTAATGTGTTTGGGCAGATTTTGAAAATTTGCCCTTGTTATTATATAAAATTTTCTTGCATATACACTCATTATATCTTGCAGCCATAGCATAACACCTTGTGATACATGAACACAACATATACATTTTCCTTAAAGACAATTGTTTTAGGAAGGCCGCATATTTAACTTTGCCTTGAAATGCTCTATCAAAATGAGCCCTTTGCATTTATCTTTTCATCTGGAGATATATGACATCTTTATGCTGTATCCTTTAATCTGTAGGTTATCCCACGGCAACTGTGTGACAATGCTGGATTTGATGCTACTGATGTGCTGAACAAATTAAGGCAGAAGCATGCGCTTCCATCTGGTTAACCTCCGTTTACTAAGTTTTCTTTTTTATTAACTTTCTAAATTATTTTCTACCCATTTTATCAATGAGAGGTTCTCTTTTAACTGTTTGAGTTTCTGGGCAGGCGAGGGTGCTTCTTACGGAGTGGATATCAACACTGGTGGAATAGCAGACTCATTTTCAAACTTCGTCTGGGAGCCATCAGTTGTAAAGGTGGCTTGACTGATTACCAACTGATATTTTCTTATATAATGGTATACCTTTTAATTTGCTAATATCTATTTCAACAAATTTTGCATTTTGTATAAAAAATGTGCACACAGAGCAATGCCATAAACGCTGCTACTGAGGCTGCTTGTCTTATTCTAAGTGTGGATGAGACTGTAAAGAATCCCAAGGTAATACCATGTTCCCTGTCTCGGAAACCGTATGCATGCTTTTTATGTTTTGTTGTTTATCTGCTCCTTTTTATTTGATCCATTTAATTATATATTGCTCAAGCATTTGTGGACCAAATGCTTCAAAAATTTCTGAATTTGTTCCTGAATTGAGTTTTGTTGGTCAAATTGTCAATGGGTTATTGGACCTAACATTCAGCTCAAATTGTGATAATAAGACCTTTTTCATGGTTAATGAATGTTCCTGGGGAAGGGTGTATTCACTAAAAGCAATAAAGGCCCTGATTCTTGCTCAAAAATCAAAATATGTTAGAAAATTAATAAATTTTTGTATGAAATTTTGTGGCATTTGGAATTTTTCTAAATCCCAAACCCTTATTAAATCAAGCCTCATAATTTAGGAAGACCATTTTCATTCCTGAATCACTTGATAATATAAAATGAGGTTGTAAATCCTTAGTCCGGGAGCCTGATTGAATTAGCTCAATTATCATACTCAAACGTTGAGCTTAACACTGAACTTAGCTTGAGTTCGATTTCCAAACTTAAAATTTGAGAAAATGCTAATTACTAGAATATTTAATTTATGTATGTATATAATATCTGAAGTAATTAAAAATTCCAGAGGTTCTAGGCTTGCAAGCCTCTTGAGTGAGTATACTGGAGCTTGAGGCTAACAGTGAACAAGTGGTACTTGAAGAATTCATAGAGCTTAGCTCAAGTAGCTCATGAGTAATTGGTTTCGTTATACCTTAATAGAGGCAACGAGAAATTTCTTTATGATAAGTAGATTAAAGTTGCAGTTTAAGTTTTGGTCCCAAACTCAAAAGTCTGGTCCTTTTCTACATTAGAAATCTCATTTTATGTGTCTTTTCCTTTTGCTCTTGCAAAATTGTCCATCATGAGTATCAAGTCTTAATATTACTAAAACTATGGAGCTTGAAGTGTCAACTGACCTCAAAAGAGGAAAAATAAAGAAAAGTGGTGATAGTTACTGAGATTGAATTTTCAATCACTGACAATGATTCTCCTTGGTTTAAAATCTCTAACCACATTATTATTATAGGTCTCTTGAAAGTTGATGCTCACCTTCATAGATATTCCCTTAGGATGGTCGCAAGCTGCTGGAACCAACCAAAGCCATGTTTGAACTAGTGAAACATGAAAGGGATATTTGACATAAATATGTCTGTTCCTCATGAAATATCCAACTTTTGGTTAGATAGATTGCACTCTCATGCTCAAATAGTGAAATCCTACTACACAAACTAACCTTTAATCACAATGTTTCTCTCTTCAATTACTGCCATGAACTCTGCCTCAAATCATAGGCAACAAGATAGCCTATAAAGATCACTTATCCAATTCCCCAGTGTAGTTTAGAGTTCTCAAAACCCATGACACTATTAAAGCAATCTCTGATCGTGTTCCTGAGGATAACTATAAATGCCTCTCAAGTATTTAGGGATCCATTTCATACCTATGTCCTTCAGTAGGATAGACCAAATCTGGAGTTTAGTGATTGAAATTTCTACTCAATGATCATTTTCTTCTTGTTCCCCGTTGTCCTCGTTTCATGTGTTTGCTGTCATTTGCTTTATCGTGCATTAGGGCTTATTAATTTCTGAGAGAGAATTGAGATAGATTTAGAGGAATCTCATTTGTTGTCAGAGTTTTGAGGGATTGAGACTCAAAACTCTTGGGATTTGGGGAATAGTGATTGGGTGTTTCAAGTTAAGTGAGTTCTGATGATCATAATTTGGTATAATCATCATTAGTACTTATCGTTATAGTAGAAACGACACATTTTTAATTTGAATATTATATTGAATCACGGGAATCCATACAGTGTCATTGATTCAAATAACAAAATGTCAATGCTTTATATATCATCTATAGAATAACCATACTTTTCTCCGCTCAGCCACTCCCACCTGCTCCTGGCAAAAAGTAATATAAGTGAGAATGTTTTTATCATTTTTGTTTAGCTTATTGTCTTTACATTATATGTATGTACGAGTATAAATGATACATATTCCTTTCAGTTATATTTTCGATTTAAAATGATTGATTTTTGTGAAAATGGGCAGAAAATGGCAATGTAACTATTTTCTTTCTTATTTCCCGCTCTACCGCTTGTTCCTAGACAAAGAACAAAGGCTTAATTTTATTAATATGATGCATTATGACCTACATTATGTCCATTTTAGCTGAACTACTTGTTAGAATTAATGTGTGGCAAAAGCATCTCCACTGCCATACAGCTCTTTCGCTGATGTCGTATGCTGTAATGTTACAGTCGGAGAGTGCACAGGGAGAAGCTGCTGCTAGTGCCATGGCTGGCAGGGGGCGTGGCCGTGGACGAGGAATGAGGAGGCGTTGAGACTTCACAGTTTTTACATCCAACTTGTCTTATTGTTGTCTAATCAAAATGAGGATGGAAGATTTTAATTAATTAGGTTTTGTTCATGTTGTATTTGTTCAGTGTTTTTGGTATGGAAGAGCCAATGAAAGGCCAAATTGTTTTAAGATGTGTGCTTTTTGATTGTCATTATTATGCAACAACATGATCATAACCTTTCAGCATCGGTTTCACACAAGCCTTTTATTTTATTAACTTCCAAGTTTGCAATATATGTTTATATATAAAGGCCAGTCATTTGTTATATACTTAATAGTGATTAAAGATCCTAGACCGTATCTGAATGTCATTTTCAGTACTGTAAATAGAATGGAAATACTTGTAATATATAAAAAAGCACAAATCTTAAAATCATGTCTATTTATCCAAGCTTAAAGATTCACTTGTAAAGGTCGGTTGGAAATATAAGGGGATATAGATATAAATTGAAGTATGAGGCTTGAAAAATATGAGTATGTTTAAAATATAAGTTGAGGGGATTTAACAAAAGAATGAGGCTAGAAAATGTACTCGAGAAAAAAAAAAGTTTGTTTAAGATATGGCTTGAGTTTTGAATTATAACATTTAAGGCTTTAATTTAGCTTAACTTGTAACATATGAAAAATATAATATATGTTGAGGAAGTAAATAATATATTATCAAATCAAATCTTATTTCGTCGTTGGTTGGATTGGCCTATAGACTTGAAATGCCCCCTAAAAAGTTTCTGTATGGTATCTGGTATCGTTGTAGGATTAGACATAGTGAAATGAAGATTTTGATAAAATTAAAATTAAATATTGGAGATGGAAATGCATTAAAAATTATGGATGTGAGAATGTAACATGACAATTGCAAATTCTAAGTGGGAGTAAAATGCAAATTTGACCAAAAAAAAAGAAAAAAAGAAAATATGAGTTATGATTGATTATTTGACATGAGAATAATTTGAATAACATATTAATGTGATGCAAATCACCTTTGGCTCAAATTAGAAACATTTGAAAGTACAAGTAAAGTGCAAATTTTCATGTAACACCCAAAAAAAGAGAACTGAAATATTATAATAGTGTTAAATTGTGTATAATTGATTTATGTTAAAATGAGGGGATATATAAAGATGATAAAAGAGAAGGTTAAGAAATGCTAAAGAAAATTTTAAATTAAGTATGTTGAGATAAGTTAGTCTAAAGCAAGGACTAAATCGTAAACATGTGAAAAGTTTATGGCCCAAGTGAAATATTAAAAAACTGAGGGGTTAATGTGTAAAAATAAGAAATTTAAAGTACCAAGAGTGAAAATAATCCAATATATTTTGACGTGTAAGGACTAAATTAAATAAGTGGAGAAAATAAGAGGGACTAAATCATAATTTTATCAAAAGTAAGTAGTGACTCAAGGATGAAATTTTGAAGAAACATGAAGAGTAAAATTGTCATTTAGTAAGAAAGATAATTGTTGGGTGTAGTGATGATATGAGAGATATTTTGAATAATTTATTTAATTTAATAATATATTAATAATTAAATTAGATATTTTTGATAATATTTTAATAATAAAATGATAATATAAAAGAGAGGATGAAAATTTTCTTCATCCTTTCCTCCCCAAACATGAATGGCAAAATAAAGGAGGGGAAAAGTTTCATTCTTCTATAATTTGGTCATTACCATGAAATCCCACTTTTTCTCCTAAATTGTTTGATAATTTTCATAGTCACCCAAAAGAAGAAGTGAAGTGAAGATACTAGAGAGCATGTTCATCAATTTAGAAGCAAGAAATTGGTAGATGAAAGTGAAGAAAATTAAAAGAAAAAGGAAGGATAGTGAGGAAGATGAGAAAGAAATGGAAGTGAGGAAAAATCGAAGAAACTCTTGACAAAAAAAGGTAAGTATTCATACAAACCATACTTGTATTCCATAAATTGGATTAAATATGTTGAAAATAAAATGTATGAAATGTGTATTTTAATCTAAATTCTAGAAATAGAAAGTATGTAATGAAGCATGATATGTAGAAACTTGAAATACTAAGCTTTCAAGTAAGAGATAATATGATGTGTGTTGTAAAAAGCATTAAGAATTAAGAAATGAGTATGTTGTATACACATAAATAAATGATTAAACTGAATAGAACTCAAAGGTATAAGGGCTATGTATGATTAAATGAAAATAATGTAAAGAACCATGGAAAAAGTAGAGAAATTTACTAAAAACAATTTTGGACAACAACAGTGACTCTAGATTGAAAATTCACCAAAAATTTTAGAAATTTATTTAGAGATTGAATCAAATATGAAATTAAAGCTTAATGAGTTTAGTTTTGCATAGCAGAAAAATGCAAGCAGTGGAATTGTAGATTGTGATATATAATAATTTTTGTGAGACACGTTAGAATGATTTTGGGTTCCCCTGTTTTGATTTTGAAAAATCATTATAAGTTGTAAAAAAATGTTTAGGAGATTAAATTTTATGCATAAAATAATACTAAGTCAATTTTCAAGGGAAACAAACGATAACATAATAGATTATTTGTACTAAATGATATTTAATTTTTAGTGAAGAAGGGTCAAAGCTACCTAGCAGCAGAACATGGGAAGGTTTGAGGAAAAAAACTGTATCAATTGGCTTATATGGAAAATTTGAAATTTTTATGGTAAAAAGTTCATTGAGCCCAGTTTTAAAAACAAAAGGCAGACCTTAATTTCAAGTTCTGTAGAAAAAGAAAAAAATAATTTAGTGACTACTACTTGAATGGGTAGTTTTACAAAGAGTATACATGTGATTCGTATAGTCATAATTAATGTTACATGAAAGCATGTTATGCTAAAAGCTAAAGAATCTTATATATGTACAATAAGGATGTGGAATGGAGTGGAGGAGGAGGGAAAAATAGTAGAAGGGTTGAAATATTATGAAGTTGTTATAAGTGTTGGAATGACTAATACATATGAGAAGTTTAAAAGAATTGATGAGATAATAAGTGAATGTGTTAATGAAATGTTAGTTAATAAATTGAATATATTGATTAGATTAATTGAATTGTGAAATGTATAAACTATTTTATCTCATAAATGGTTCTAATCTGAATTCAATTGTTACGATAAAAGTGAAATAATCTTTAATAATAAAATAATATAATAAATCGATCTGAAATTTTTGTAGTTGCTTCGGCAACAGATGTGACATCCCAGCACCTTGACCCGATGATCGGGTTGGGTATGGGGGTGTTTCATTTCCATTTCACAAATAGAAGGGTAAATGTGTTCTTTCCACCATCGAAGGATTTTTAATAAGGGTTTAATAGGATTTATGAGAATTGAGTTGATAAATATCTATCGGATGTGAAGGAATTGTACAAAAGGGAAAAAATGGGGGTTAAAATGGTAACTTGGCCATGAAATGATGTTTTGGTCATTTAAGAGTTTTAAATTGAAAATATCATTTTGATAATATATTTGATTTATGGAATAGGTTTGGACCTTTGTTGTGATTAAATTGAAGTGATGGAATGTGAACTATATATTAGAACTTTTGATTTGGGCTTGATTTTGACTTGGATTTTTTATATTTTAAATTGGGAAAAGAAAAAAAAAAAAAACCCAAACAACCCTTCTTACCTGCTGCTGCCGTGAGTCTCTTTGGAGGGAGGGGAAAATTTTCTCTCATTCAATTTTTGATATTTTTCTTGAAATCTCACAAAAACCCAACACCCAAACCTTGACTTTTTTCTAAAATCACTTGAAAATCATCTTATAAACTCATTTCCACATTCAAATATTTCATTTCAGCCTAGGGTTTCATGGGTTCTTGAGAGAGAAAGTTGACAGTAAAGAGAGTGAGTTTCAATATTGTAAGAAATGGTGTTTTCCACCCCCTAGCTTGATATTTGATATTAGTTGCGTAAGAAAGCTTGGAAAATTTTATAAGCTTGTTGATATTAGGACCAAACAAGGTGGATATGACGGTGATATAGGGATGTTCACCTTGCTTTGGGTAAGGCGGAGAGCCACTATGCATGATGATCGAGTTATGGTGATTATAGAGTTGGATGGAGAAGAAAGAGAATAGAATGGATAAGTTCGAGAAAGAGAGAGAGAAATGATCCTTTTTTGGTTGGGGCTAAGGGATTATATACCCT
The DNA here is from genome assembly GCA_005393395.2 of Gossypium australe. Classification (NCBI taxonomy): domain Eukaryota; kingdom Viridiplantae; phylum Streptophyta; class Magnoliopsida; order Malvales; family Malvaceae; genus Gossypium; species Gossypium australe. The sequence continues at coordinate 95,954,671 of CM016624.1, forward strand.
TAGCTATGATCTTGAGGTGCCATGTGTCATCTTCCCATAAGTGAGCCCAAAGCAAGTTGGCCAAGTGGTTTGCCACCATAGGTCTAAATAGGGTGGCGATTGGATATATTGTCAATCACTTCAGATGGGACATGGTAGTTGGCGCCAGAAGTAGCGATTAATGCATGAGACCCACATGGGTATATGGTCGATGAGTGGATGTGAGGAGTGTGTTTAAGGGGCTGCCCCTGAGGAGTTATCTGAGGAGTTTATCTTAGGAGTGGGCACTCAAAGAGTGTGCTTAAAGGGTGTAGGTATTATTGGATCTGTTGCCCTAGGTATAGTATTTACGTCTAAGTACACTTGTAATTTTTCCGAACATATTGAATAATAAAATTATTCATGAGTTAAATTAATATACTTTGTATAATTATCCTCACATGGTTTTTTCACGCAAAGTAAAATAGAGGCAAATATTGCTCATTGGATGTTTAAATGTTTAACAAGTACTAAGTGGTATTATGTGGTCAGATCGTAGTACGAAAATAAAACTTGTATTAGTAGATGAACCTAAACATGTCTTTAATCTAATCGAAAATGAGAAAATCAATTGAAAGACTAATATGTCATCTATCAAGTCTAATTGGGGAGATTCGTTTTCTTGGGCATCGGAACGAATGACTCCCAGAAGATAAAGACATAGATGTGACTGAGTGGATTGATAGTACATAAAATATGACCCAAGCATAATAGATCCTGAATTTTTTATGGATTTATTCACTTGTGACGTTCATAGTGTGTCATACCTAAATTCTGAGTGGATGGCGGACTATGTATGCGTGACTCGTACACTTTGATGTAAGTAAAAGCCTGAGTTCAAATAGATAAAGAACCAAAAGCTTGTGCATTGAGTGTACAACTTTTGTAGTATGTAGCGTCATTCACAATAGTGGGATTCATAGCCCAAAACATGGGTAAATGATATCCTCTCATTGACATTACATGGTTGATGAAAATTAAATGTGGCCATGGGTCGTCCGTCTTTGTGATGGATGACTTGATCACTAATTGATAGTGATTGACTTTTTATGAAGGAAGATGTAATGATTACCATGAAAAATAGGATCACATTGAGAGAATGAATATTATCCCAATTAGATCAAGGATATCATATGAGGGTAACACACTAATGACAAATTCATTAGACGAGCACTAAGTAGTTGCTTCCGTAATGGTATGACATTAGGGAGAGCTCAGTCACGATACTATAGTATAATGACATCGTGATTAAATGAGTTCATAATTAAAAGTAAAAAAACCAGAACTTAATTATAAATCATTTAAGCCTTAACTATATATGTCAAGCAATCCCTCCGTTAGCTCATTGAAACCATAAATGAATTGTGTGTTTGAATAGAAATGAAAAAAATTAATAGAAAAAGAGAAATGAGAAACATTTAGGAATGATTATGACTTTCTCCAAAATGGAGAAATGAAATTATTTGGAAATGAATGTAGGTTTCCAAAAATGGAAATGGAAATTTGTAATCCTATATAGGATTACTTAAAAAATGATGGAAGAATGAGCTTATGTTTTAATTTTTGGACTGTTTTGTAGTTCAAAAATGAAAATAAACCATTCGATCATAGTGAACATGTTGAATTGTGACATATTGAGCAAATTTTCTCGAAATTTTACCGGGGGTAAAATCATCAAAATTTTATTGGTGTGTAAAATTGTCAAAATTTTACTGGGATAAAATTGTGGTAAGAAAATTATTTAATATGTTTATATTAAATTTTATTTTGAAAAATAGAGAAATTGAATCAAGTTGGATAATATTACAGAGTGCTGGGTTAAAAAGGCCCAAGAAGTACTCATAATTAGACCCAATGTGAGAGATGCCCCAAACCCCTTATATAACAAGAAGGGGATGGCAAACCTAGTATAAATACAATGATGAGTCGTTCACCCCTCTCCTACTCTAAGTAGGATGTTGTTTTTCTATTTAAAATAAACCTTTACAACTCTACAAGGGTTCTACCTTCTCTTTCTATAAATAGATTACATTGGTAGAGCTATTAACACAACTTTTGAGAGATTGTTATTCTACTGACAAATAGAGATAATTTATTCACAACTTATAAACATATTGTTCCGAATAACAATTTTATCGGTTTCTATTAAAGAAGAGAGAATTTTCATTTTCACCCCAAAAGGAAAACTTTTTCTAGTTTTGTGTTTTGATTCAATTGGTTCGAGCCCACACTCGAAGCAGTTCATGGTATGAGAATAGCAAAGAATATCGTTTGGTTGAAAGCCAGAAAACATCAAGGATCCGTTTATCCAAAAACACAGGTACATATTCGGTTAAAGTTTATTGTTATAAATACCACAATTCTAGTCGGTTTTCAAAATTTTAATTTTTCGTCATGAAAGAAAATCATTGTAACACCCCAAACCCAGCCCAAACGTCACGACCAGATCTGGTATACTACGGATTAATAGTTGAAAACTTCTCATTGAAGGGATTTGAAATCTCGGTTTGTTTAAGTAGGTATTCATTAAATAAGTGTTATTTGTAGAAAACCTCTGAAGTTTTTCTTTCTAAAAATGACTTGTTTGAAAATTTCATTTTTATTTCTTCTTATAAATAAGCCTTAGAACATAAGTTTATAATGAATGAAGACATTAACAAATATAAATTGATAACCTATGCTATGGGCCTTATTACATAAACAATCCCAAAATTAAAACTTAAGGAAAAACCGAAAATAATAATAATTTATGGAAATAAAAACTTGATGGCCCCTCGAGTCTGCCTCGGCTCCCATGTCCACGATCTACTGCTCATCTGAAAAGTTAAGGAAAATAAAGGGTGAGTCACCAAGACTCAGTGTATAAATCCCGAACACAACGACCTAAGGCCCACAAACACATTATGAGCCCTGGCCCATATATAAAGGCAACAATCAAAATTACATGACAAGTAATAAATGATGAATGGCCCAACCCATCCTAGAATTCCATCCTCTACACACCAACCCGTACCAACCATCACACCTCGGGGATTTCTACAATCAACCCTCCATCCGCTACATACCAAACGACAGCCGCACTACCTATTCCTATTATTCAGGAATCATTAAACGTGGCATAGCCAGCAATCACTATGTGACCTAACATTTGAATTTGTGGTTTAACCACCGATCACCAAGTGACCTATCATGCACTTCCCCTTCATTATCATAATCCCGCCCCATGCATACATACTTGAAAAACAAGAAAAACATGCTTTCACATATATCGATACTCATAGAGAGGTTTCTATGATTACGTACCTGGCATCCTTTGCAAAACCCTTTTTTCGGGTTTTATTTGACTGCCAATACAGCCTCTTTCAGGCTCTAGCCCATAACATATAAATTACAGTTAAAAAGTGTGTTAGAGATCTACACACCTGATTACCGTTAGAACGAGACCCTCTAAGTCGACGCTATCCGTAGTCAACACCACCGCTATCTGCCTAAGGTGTTGTTCAAAAGCCGATAACGAAATATTAGGTTAAGGCACAACTAACGAAAAGAAAATGGTTGATCATCTTAAGGAGAATTGAAATCCTTACCTTGAAATCCCGAAATTAGAGACTAGCGATTTTCGGCTTTTAGATCTAAACGAATAGGTTTCCTTCAAATCCCGGAATGCGACGCAAAATGCAGGAAGAGAGTAAATATTAGCCTCAAACAAACCAAGTGGCCATTCGGCCTTGTCTCCTAAAAATCGAAAGAGATCTTAAGGAATAACAAGAGTCAACACTTACCTTACTAGGGAAGATTCGGCAATTCCTAGGAGTTTTCGGCTTTTAAGAAGATAAAGAAGAGAAGATAATAAGAAGAAATCTAAGTAGTTTAAGCTTTTAGTTGAAGGAATCGGCAAAAAGAATAGGGAGTATTCGGCTATGGAGATGAGAGGAGAGTTCAGGGTTTTGGCTTTTGAAAGAAAAGATGTTGAGAAGATTGGGAGGTTTTGGCTTTTGAAGAAATTAAAAGAAAAGAAATTGCAGAGGAAGATTGAGAATTTCGGCACAGGGAAAGAAGAAAAGAATAGGGTTCCGAATTCCGGAATTGAAGAGATATCCCCTCTATTTAAAGAAGATTTTGGCACCTACTGCTTAAAATCGAAAATGCCCGTCCTGATAACTAACAACTAATCAAATAGTAGGGAAAATTTCGGCACCCCTTTGCCATAAAGAAACTGATTTCTTCACTCCTCTAGGTGATGGAATTTCGGCAAACACCTAGCCTTGCAGATAGCTCCTATCTTTTCTCCTTTTATCTTCCATATTATCAACTATAATATCTACATTATCCTATTCACATAAATCCTCCTATTTTTGAGCCTTGTTACTGTCCACTCCACCTAACCCTAATGCCGAAAATTAGCTAACTTAAATTAAAAGAATTGGGCTCCATGAAACTTAAATTTGGGCCCCTTAATCCCTTGTGTGGTGTCACCTCCTTGCTCCCTAAGTGGCGCCACTGACCACTGGGCCACAAGCCCATTTTGATATTTTAAACACAGATACCACCTTTTAAACCCTATAGTGCCCAAACAAAAATTTCACCAAGGCCTTGACCACATCCTGAGCCCAATTTGGACCCCTAACAGTTAAATTAACTCATTACACATATTCACCCATTAAACGCATAGGCCCAAAAATTCAGGATGTTATAATCATTTTCAAATCAAGTTTTTTCCAACAATTGGTATCAGAGTCAGGTTGTGCTATGTTTATGGTGTAAACTGAGATTGAATCTCTCTCTTCATCTTATTTGATTAATATTTGATAAGACGTGACATTCTTATAATTTATTTTTGATAAAAACGACCCAACGGTCACAGTCAATTTATTGCATCTTTCAAAATTAACTCTTGAATCTCCATTGGGTAATCCACATTAAAATCCATGTTAAAAACTTTTGTCCTTGGCCAATTTACACAGCTGGTCAGCTATTCTATTACAACATCTGGGGGCCCAATTAAAGTTGAAAAATGAAAGTGTTCGGTTTGCTTAAACAAAATTCGCAAATAGTAGCCTATATTGGTCAAGTCAATGTTCCTCTTTTTGAAGTGGTTGACCAAACTAGCACAGTCAGATTCAAGATCCACTTTATCCTAATCATTCATCCTCACAAAATTAATGCTTTCCTCCATGGCTTTCATTTCCGCCAGTTCCACGTCCATATCTTTGTTCACAATTCCCATCCGGCCCCCGAGTACAAAGCCATCACTGTCCCTAGCAACCAAAACGAAACACACTTGTTTGCCAACAACAACGGCATCAAAGTTTATTTTAACCACTCTCGGAATGGGCTTCTTCCAGTCTTCTCACTTCTCGTTCTCGGCAACATCGACACCTCCACCAAGTTGAAAATTCGAAAGTCATGGCTTAAAGACGAAGCTCTCTCCCAGGTGACTCTAACGTCTTCCTCCACTCCCCAAAAAATGCGATTCCTAGCAAAGAATATTGGTTTTTAAGTGGTCAAATATGATTCACCTCCCTTTCCTAGGAACCTACCTGTTGCACGGTTCACATTCACTTCTTCGATTTTTCCCTTAAAAAAATTATAGAGAATAAAAAATGTCTGATAGACTCTTGTGAATTATTGAATTGAATATTATAAAATTGTTATAGCATGTCATGCATAAATGAGATAAGCATGCCATATAGTTTAGGAAATAATGCCACATGTATTTGCCATGCATATATTAATCATACATGATTGAAATCGAAAATTAAAAATCTTGCATATTTTTTAAATATTAAGTGGGAGAAAGTCCCTAAATAAGACCTACGACCTCCATCAATGGTCTCTTGTGATGGCATGAAATAGACATGCCCCAAGGTAGACGTTGTCATTGTAATACCCCTAACCCGAATCAGTTGCTGAAATAGGGTTACGGAGCATTACCAGAATTTACAGATCAAATAACAGATATTCTACATGATACAGTATTCATATAAGAAATCAATTATAAAGTCCCTTATATAAACCATCGAGGTCCAAAACATGCATTTGAAACGAGTCGGGACTAAACCGGGTACTCAGAGAATTCTTCGCGAAATCTCAAAATCTTTCCTAGGTGCAAGGGTCACACGCCCGTGTTCTAGGCCGTGTACCTAGGCATTTTGTTTTGAAATTTTAAAGATGCAAGGGATACACGGTTGAGACACACGCCCGTGTCTTTGCCCGTGTGGACGAAAATATGCTATTTTCCAAGCCATATTTCTCACCCCATTTTGTTATCCTCCTACACCAACACTTTAACACATTCACAAGCTATTATAGGTCATTTAATCCAACTCAAAATCAAGTCCTATACATGATATAATACCTCATATAATCAAGTATACACACTTACTTAAATTACCAAGTTCACATATATGCATATCTTATCAAATATGCTAACTTAATTTAATCATCAATATGCCAATATAATTTCTATCAATCAACCATTTCAAACACATACCAAACATATGCATTACAAGCCATTCCAATGGCTAGTTACAATTAAAGCATTTATATGACGATATTGGCTTGTAACACACCTCACCTGTATTCAACGCCAGAACAGGGTTATAGAGCATTATCAGAATTACGAAACAATTAAACAACTATTTAACATACAATTGTTCAATTCAATCATTCATCATTCAATCTTAATAAATTTGTCCCTATTAAGAGCCTATGAGACCTTAAACATGCTTTAGAATTGGTTCGGGACTAAACTGATAACTCAGGAAATTTTCAATACTTAGCAAATTTTTCTTCAAATCAGGGGACACACGCCCGTGTGGCAAGGCCGTGTGTCTCATACGGCCACCAGACATGCCCGTGTCATAGGCCTTGAAAACAGGGGGTACATACTGACTTGGGTCACACGGCCAACCACACGCCCGTGTGTCTAGCCTATGTGCCCTTCGAAGTGGCCACACATGCCTATGTGCCAGGCCGTGTATTAGGCCATGCCAAACTTGTAGGGTATACTGACTTATGCAACATGGCCAAGTCACATGCTCGTGTGCTAGGCCGTGAGCCAATTAGGGGGTATACTGACTTGTGCCATTGGCCAATTACACGCCCGTGTGTGGGGCCGAGTGGAGCATACTGACTTCATTTCAATTTTCACACCAGGGGACAGACAGCCGTGTACCATGATCGTATGTCACGCATGGCTGAGACACACGTCAGTGTGGACAAAAATAGGCTATTTACCAAGCCAATTTGCCACCAAAAATCTCATGTACCTAAACAACCCAAATGACACCAATTCATAGCACAATATGCAATCCAAAACATCCAAACCAAGCCTAAACCTTACCATTTCAATACTAACTAATTCAAGGCACATAAGTATCACAATATACTAACTAAATTCATACCAATTCTTGTCTGCTCAATCATCAAAATGACCATTATCAAAGATGTATTATTAGGTCTAATTTCACAAGTATACCAACTTTCTCAAATCATCAATTTGACATTCATAATACCAATTAGTAAGAATGACCACAATTCTCATAATGTAAGTCATTCTCATATCCATCCTTGAACTTAACTATCAACAAATATGCATATATATAAGCATATAACCAAATTCTTCAAATTAAGCCAAATCTCATGGCTATAATTACAAGACAAAAGGTATACATTTACAATGCCAATTCATTTGGCCAACTTCATTACCAAAACATAACCAACATGACTCAAATACCTATACATGCCATATACTTAAACCATAGTTTCAAAAGTACCAAAGAGCCAGTGGATGGTGCGATGAAGTCTCCGACGATCCCCGAATCTGAGCTAGCTTTGAAATCACTATAAACCATGGAAAAGCAACAAAGTAAGCTATATAGCTTAGTAAGCTCGTATGTTAACAATAAGCTACTATCATCATTCATTAATCATTCATATAATAGAAAACAATGTGCAACAAACCTATTAAATCTCAAATCATCATATGATCATTCATATAACTTACCAAGAAGCTCATCAATTTCATAGTTCTCAATACTCAATTCATTTCCATACGTACCTGTACTATCTCGTACAAATCTCATATTCAACCACTTCCTTCTTTTACCCGTTGAACCATTCATAATAGAAGTTAGATACTCAAGGTCTCACTCGATAAGTACCTATACCATGGCCTGTAGCCAAATCAAGGTAACTTATCCGAAATTCTAATATCATAGCCCTAAGCCAAATCAGCCAATATGCATGGTCCGAAGCCAAATCGGTTTATCTCGCACACATAGTGCTAAATCATGGCCCGAAGCCAACTCAAGTATACCTAATGACATGTCACTAGCATCCTAAACTATTCCTAAGGTTCAATTGAGATTTCAACTGTCGAATCTTCATTGAATCATTTCTGAATTCATCCGTAATCACATAATCACAATTCATGCTATATCAAAGCATATAAAATACATGTGAAATGAATTTATAACATATGAACTTACCTCATATGTTAAAATGGCGAATCTAATCGATTAGTCGATAACTTTTGTTTTTCCCCGATCTAGATCTGAATTCTGCTTTTCTTGATCTAAATGTATTCAAAATTAACTTATTCAATTATCTATTCATTGAATTTAGTCCAAAACATAATTTAAAACACATTTACACTTTTGCCCCACATAATTCACATTTTTCACAATTTAGTCCTTATTACATAAAATCACAAATTAGTGAAATTCCAATTATACCCATGTTAGTCGAATTACTATTATGCCCCTAGCAGCCCATTTTTTCATTTATTTTGTATTTTAACCACTAATTTTACACATTTCTTAATTTAATCCCTATTTTGTATTTTCACTCAAAATTACTTTACAAAACTTGTTTAACTATCAACAACTAATCAAAATCTATCATCAAACATCAAAACTCATGCATATTCATCAGTGGAAACATTCACAATCTTTGAAAATTTTGCAAATAAGTCCCTGCGCTAGCTAGTACTAGTTGCAAAGGTCACAAAAACATAGAAATCATTAAAAACGGATCAAAAACGGACTTACAATTGAGCATCGAAGTGACCGAACCCTAGTAAGCCTTCATAAACATTTCTTTCTTATAATTTTAGTGGTGGAGAAGATGAATGAACTAAATTTTGTTTTTGTTTTATTTGTTTAATATAACATTATTCATAAATTACTAAATTAACCTTAATATTAAACCATTAAAAACATCCATTCTATACCCATAAATGTCCACTCATACTATTAATGGTCTAATTACAACATACGGACCTCCTCTTTTAAGTTCCATAGCTATTAGGCACTTTTAGCTAATAGAACATCAAATTTGCACTTTACGCGATTTAGTCCTTTTTCTCAAATTGACTATTTAAACGATAAAATTTCTTCACGAAACTTTTACCCATACATGCTATCATACTGTAAAATAATATTAAAATAATTTTTCAACCTCGAATTTGTGGTCCCGAAACCACTGTTCTGATTTGACTAAAAACGGGCTGTTACATGGCCAATTAACCTATACATGCCATTATAACCATAATTGATTTACCATATATATACTGAAATGGGCTGATGGATAGTGTGAATGATCTCTGCCATGCTTCCAATCCAACGAGCCTCAGAATTACTATAGAACATGGGAAAATAAAGCAGAGTAAGCATGAAATGCTTAGTAAGTTCGTATAACATGGTAATTAACTTACCATTCATTCATGTTCAAGATAAACATGCAAGACACATTCAACCAATTTGATCACAAGCCCTAGCATATATCTTTATCATCCTTGTTAGTCATATATTTCATTCAAATATCAAGAAATGTGTATAGGCTCAACAGTAATCAGATTTCCATATAAATATGCTTTCCACATCATGTATTCATATAACATATACAAATCATATCCATGTATTTCAAGTACATTTTCATAATAATTTGTCTCGAGTTCAAACTATTTCATGTTGGAACTTTGCCCATTAAATCAATCGAAGTGTCAATGGTTACACAGGTAGTACGATCAAGGTGTGCAAATATATAATCATAGATGAACATTTTCGTCAAACAAATTCCATGTTCATATAGCATTATCTCATATTTCCATATATCATGTATTATCCTTTTCATGTATTTCAGGTAGATACGTGTAATAATTCATTTCGTGTTCATATCTTCTCATGTCAGAATTTTGCCCGTTGAATTTTATTTGAAATATCGCTCAAAGTGTACAAATTAGAAATCCGTTAATTCATATTCGGGAGTGCTCATTAAAGCTCATAATCGGGAAATCCTCTCTCGAGCCATATAATAGAAAGCTCACAAAAAGCCATTAATTGGGAAGCTCACAAAGCCTTTCAAGAAGCTTATCGTTCAGGAAGTTCACATAAAACTTTTAATCAGGAAGCCCACGAAGAGTCTTTAAACGGGAAGCTCACGAAGAGCCATTAATCAGGAACTCTAGATAGCCATATATCAGGAAGTTCAAACAAGCCATATCAGGATGTTCTCAAAGAGCCGTATTTGTGTCCGCAATATATGCAGGATCACAATAGATCTTATAACAAGATGCTCACAAAGAGCTGCGTGTAACACCCCTTACACGTATCCGACGCCGGAATAGAGTACGAGGCATTACTGGATTTATTCACAAGCAAACATTAAAAATCGCGACATGAATTTACACTAAAATTTAAAACTTTTCAAAAACATACATATTGTCCCTATTACAAGCCTTCGAGGCCCAAAACATGCATCGAAAGTGGTTCGGGACTAAACCGAGAACTTTAAAAACTTTTTGAAAAACGTAGAAACATTTTAATGTAAAAGGGGTCACACGCCCGTGTGGGTTCGGGACACGCCCTTGTGACTCGAAGACATTCTCGTGCTTCAGGCCGTGTTCAAATTAGGGTGCATTCTGTTTATGACGTCATCATTAAATTGAGGTCACACAGGCGAGTCAGACGCCTGTGTGCTTAGGCCGTGTGATCAATTAAATTTTTATAATTTTTATAAAATAGGTGCAAACTTCATACAGCCATGGCACATGCCCATGTTCCAAGCTGTGCTGTCCACACGGGGCGTGTCTCTGACTGTGTGTCAAATTTTGAGCATTCTGTTTCAAATTTTTAAGGTGCAGGGGACACACGGTTTCAATACACGCCCATGAGGTAGGTCGTGTGTCACACACGGTCTAGACACACGCCCATGTGGACGAAAATTGGCCATTTTAGATCATTTTTTCTCACCCATACACCGTTAACCTGCATTTAACATTTTCATATACCAATATAGTTCAACTCAATCAACCAAATCCAGACCAAAACATATACCATTTACATATATTCTAACATATTCATCACACTAGGTTATAATACATATTTTATTATTCAAGTCATACCATTACTATTCAACCTATATCATTTTCACTAAACTCCTATACATTCCGTATAAATCAAAAGATGATTATAAAAAGCTACCAAAATTAATCTGGACAGTGTGATCCTTCGTGCTGATCCGATCCTCTGTATCTATGTTAATCTACAAGAACATTAAACACATGAATATAAGCTTATGAAAGCTTAGCAAGCTCATAGGCATAGAAAATAATTCTTACCGAACATCTTATAACAACCATACAATATATAATTTCACTAATCCTCCTGTCAATTACAAAATCAATGATAAAATTTACTTGATTGAGCTCAATATCAATAATTAATCGATTTCAATCTCTTGGGTCCATTGATCGCTTACTTTTCTTAATCAAAGTTGGGAAATGGTTCAAAATTGAGTACTTCATTTTCACAATGCCATAGTATTACTATGGTCTTGCAGATAATCACATATCACACACCGAAGCCTTAGCCCAGCTATGGTCTTACACGGAAACACATATCACACCGATGCCATAGCCCAACTATGGTCTTATACGGAAATCTCATATCACACCGATTCCATATCCCAGATATGGTCTTATATGGAAATCACATATCACATACTGGCATGGTCCAACCATGGTCTTTTCCGTCAATCCGTATTAGTCACTAAACGAAAGTATTCAATCCAATGTTCCACTAAATTAGAACTTTTATTCAAACATTCATACTTTCACAATTATCTCAGTTTAATAACATTCATATACAATAACATACCATAGCATTCGTGAAATTTTATTATAACAATTCATTAATTTAGCCATATGAACTTACCCGGGCTAATTTGTAATAGTCGTAGAAATTCAAGGACTATTCTGACAATTTTTTCTTTCCACGATTCGCTTCGGTTTCTTGATCTACAATTATAAAATAATGTATTCATTAGAATTTATCTCAATTTCACTCTACTTCATAATTTATGCCCCTAAATTTTTGGAATTACACTTCTACCCCAAATTTTTCAATTTTTACAAATTAGTCCCTGCTCAATTAACCCATCAATTGAGCTAATTCTTCTTAATTAACCCTTTATCTAACTATTTTAAACTACTACACAGCCTTTGAAATTTAGAATTTCAGCACAAAACCCTAATTCATAACTTTTTCACAATTAGGTCCTAAAATTATTTTCTATTAGAATCACTTAATAAAATCATCATTTAATGAAATTAAAGATTCAAATCCATGTAAACTCATCATAAACATACAACACTTATTCATGGTAACTTTTAAAGTCACCCATAAAATAAAAAACTAAAGAATTAGATAGTTGGACTTAATTGCAAAAGTCTTAAAAACACAAAAATTACAAGAAAAGGGTAAGAAATAAACTCACATAGAGCAAAATTATGAAAACCCAGCTTGGAGGAACTCTTCTATGGCATTTTTGGCTGTCAATTTTTGAAGAAATGTCTAGATTTCTTTTTAATTGATATTTTATTTGTTTAATTTTGCAAAATTTACAATTTTGCCTTTATTTCACCTAATTTCAGATTTTTTTTCTTGCTTATGCAGCCTCAGCCATTCCCTTTAGGCTAATTTGCCTTTTTAATCCTCCCTCATTTGATACTTAAGCTATTTAATCATTTTATCAAATTTTACACCTTTTACAATTTAGTCCTTTTCAATTAATTAACTATCAAAACGTTAATATTTCCTAACGAAAGATTAATACTAACTCAATAACACACCATAAATATTTCTAAAAATATTTATGGCTCAGTTTATGAATTTGAGGTCTCGATACCTCGTTCTTGACTCATAATTATTAATTAGTAAATTCCCTAATTCAAATTTATTTCTAAATTCACACTTGACTCATAATTATTAATTACTAAATTTTCAAACTTACTTGTCGGATTTAGTGATCTCGAATCACTGTTTCCCGACACCACTAAAATTTAGGCTGTTACAACTCTCCCCCTTTAGAAAATTTCGTCCTCGAAATTTCATACTTGAGAATAAATTCAGATACTGTGCTATCATTGATTCTTCTGTTTCCCAAGTTGCCTCCTTCAACCCATGACGATGCCAAAACCCTTTAACTAACTGTATACGTTTATTCTGTAGTTCTTTAATTTCTTGAGCTAGAATTTTCATTGGTTCCTCTGAATAAGTGATATTTGGTTGGAGCTCTATCTCGGTATGAGGAATCACGTACGATAGATCTGATCTGTACCGTCTCAGCATAGACACATGAAGCACATTATGAATCTTCTCAAGTTCTGGAGGCAAGGCTAATTTATAAGCTACTGGACCGATTCTTTTAATGATTTCGTACGGCCCGATAAATCGTGGATTAAGTTTTCTGTTTTTGCCAAACCGTCAAATTTTCTTCCATGGTGAAACTTTCAAGAACACATAATCTCCCACATTGAACTCTATATCTCTTTTTTTTTTTTTTAAATCTGCATATGATTTTTGACGATTAGAAGCAGCTTTCAAACTATCCCGAATAATTCAAACTTTTTCTTCGGTTTCCAGAATCAAATCAACCCCACTAACTTTGATTCACTAAATTCAGTCCAATATAAGGGAGTATTGCATTTTTTTTCATAAAGAGCTTCAAACAGTGCCATTTTGATACTAGTTTGGTAGCTATTATTATAAACAAATTGAGCTAAAGGTAAATACCTTTCTCAGCTACCACCGAACTCGAGTATACAACACCTTAACATATCTTCTAATATCTGAATCACACATTCTAATTGCCCGTCTGTCTGAGGAAGAAAAACTGTGCTAAAATTTAACTTAGTGCCTAAAGCTTCTTGCAACTTACCCCAAAATCTTGAGGTAAACCTCAGATCTCGATCCGATATAATAGATGTTGGCACTCCATGTAATCTCACTATTTTTGTCACATGTAATTCCGCTAACTTTTCAAGTGGAAAATCTATGCTAATCGGAATAAAATGTGCTTAGTCAATCGATCAACAATCACCTAGATCGAATTTTTCTTTCTCGGAGTTACAGGTAATCCGGATACAAAATTCATTGTAACATGTTCCCACTTCCATTCCGGAATCATAATAGGTTGCAACAACCCTGTAGGTACCTGATGTTCAGCTTTCGCCTGTTGACAAAATCGGACACTTCACCACAAATTCACAAATTTCCCATTTTATACCGGGCCACCGATACATTTTCTTCAAATCACAGTACATCTTCGTGCTACCGGGATGAATAGCGTACACACTATTATGAGCTTCAGACAAAATATCATTTTTCAGAGTTGAGTCATTCGGAACATAAATTCTATTACGATAGTATAACATACCGCTATCATGAATAGAATACTTTGAACTTAACTTGTCCTGAACCATCTGTCGTTTCAACACCAATTTCGAATCCTCATCTTGCAACTCCGGAAACTGTTGAAAGAATAGAGGTTTTGCTTTTAATTCTTCTAACAAAGAACCTTCTTCACTAACAGACAATTGCACATTCAATGCCCGAAGAGCAAACAATGATGATTTTCGACTGAGTGCATCTGCCACTACATTTGCTTTCCCCAGATGGTAGTCAATAATAAGATCATAACCTTTCAGTAACTCTAGCCATCGTCTCTGTCTCAAATTCAACTCCTTTTGTGACTTTAAATACTTCAGACTCTTATGGTTTGTATACACATAACATTTCTCACCGTATAGGTAGTGTCTCCAAATTTTTAAAGCAAAAACAATAGCAGCTAGCTCAAGATCATATGTAGGGTAGTTTCTTTCATGTGGTTTCAACTGCCAAGAAGCATATACTACAACTTTTCCTGACTGTATTAGTACACAGCCTAAGCCATTCAGAGACGCATCACTATATACCACATATGGCACACCTGATTCAGGCTGAGTCAACACTGGGGCCTCTGTCAACATTTTCTTCATTTGATTAGAACTTTGTTGGCACTCATCGGACCAAACAAATTCAACGTTCTTCTGTAGTAACTGAGTCATCGGTGAAGCAATCATTGAAAAGTCTGTAACAAACCGGCGGTTATAACCTGCTAAACCCAGAAAACTTCGCACTTCAGTAACATTCTTCGGAGTTTTCCAATTAACCACTACTAACACTTTTCTCAGATTCACACAAATTCCGTCGAATGACACAATATGACCCAAAAACACAACCTTATGGAGCCAAAATTCACATTTGCTGAATTTCGCATACAATTGTCTCTTTCTCAAAATTTGTAGCACGATTCTCAAGTGTTGAGCATACTCACATTCAGTCTTTGAATAAATTAATATATCATCAATGAACATAACCACAAATCTATCCAAATAAGGCTAAAAAATTCGATTCATTAAATCTATAAAAGCAGCAGGAACATTTGTCAAACCAAATGGCATTACCAAAAATTCATAATAACTATACCGGGTTCGGAAGGCAGTTTTCAGCACATCACACTCTTTTACTTTCAACTGATGATACCCTGATCGGAGATCTATCTTTGAAAACACTGCAGTACCTTTCAATTGATCGAATAAATCATCAATCCGGGGCAAAGGGTATTTGTTCTTAATAGTGCCTTTATTTAATTGTCTATAATCTATACATAATCTCAAAGAACCATCCTTCTTTTTCACAAATAACACGGGTGCGCCCCAAGGTGACATACTTGGTCAGACAAACCCTTTGCCTAGTAGTTCCTGTAACTGTGCCTTCAACTCTTTTAATTCAGTTGGGACCATTCTGTACGGTGTCACTGAAATAGGAGTTGTTCCTGGTACCACATCAATCATAAACTCAACTTCACAATCTGGTGGCAATCCTAGTAATTCTTTAGGAAATACATCAACAAACTCATTAACAAGTGGTAACTGCTCCATCTTTGATTCAGAACCTCGGGTGTCAAGAATATAAGCTAGAAACACTTCATTACCTTTCCGTATCAACTTCTGAGCAGAAAAGGCTGAAAGTACCCTAACAACGCCTTTTGTATTTCCAAACTCAGCTGAAATTACTTCCCCTGTCTGACATTTTAAATCTATCCGCTTTTCTCTACAGTTCACTATTGCATCATGTTTGGTCAACCAATCCATTCTAAGAATAACATCAAATTCTCGAAAAGGTAACAGCATCAAATTAGTAGAGAATTCATAGCCTTGTGTTTTCAGTGGACAGTTTTGACATATTAAATTAACTAAAATACTTTGTCCTAATGGATTAGTGACTTGCACATCATAATTAATGGATTCAACGGACAAATTTTTTTCTGATACTAACATAGTGCAAATATATGAATGGGTAGACCCAGAGTCTATCAATACATACACAGTAACATCATAAAATAGAAAGTACCAGTAATTACGTCTGGGGCTATCACTTTTTCTTTTGCTCGAATGGCATATGTACGGACAGGTGCTCTAGCCTTTGCCCGACCCACAAAATCTTTTGTGTAATAGCCCGATTTTGGGCCTAGTTGGAACAGTGGTTTCGGGACCACAAATTTGAAGAGAAAAAAAATTATTTGTATTATATTTTTATGGTCTACGATTTTACAAAATGATTTCGTGCAAATTTCGTTCAAAAATTTCGATGTTTGGGCACTCAATTTAGTCAAAAGAACTAAATTGTAAAAAGTGCAAAAGTTGAGTTCTCCATGTTAGAGGTCTCCAATTGTTATGAAATTTTAAATTTGAGGTCCTTAAATGGTAATTATACCATTGGATAATTTGTTGGACAAAAATGGATATGAAATAAGTGGAATAGATTATTTTTAAGTTAGGGGCATTTTGGTCATTTAGTGATTAAATGACATAATAAACAAAATAAAAGCCAAATTTTTGTCCATCTTCAACCCATGGCCGAAACTTGCATGGAGAAACCATGGCTAGGGTTTTCCAAGCTTCCAAGCTCGATTGTAAGTATGTTCTAGCCCTGTTTTTAATTATTTTTACGTTTTTGAAATCCTCGTAACAAGATCTATCTATTTCTACCAATATTTTGAGATATGGTTGAAGTCTAGGGTTTTGAACCATGATGAATATGTGTTTATTTTGATGTTTAAAGGTAGATTATGCATGTTTATGGTTAGAGAAATGACTTTTACTAGGTGATTTTCGGTAAAGATGCTAAAAAGGACTAATTTGGAAAAGTTATAAAATTTGTCATAAAAGTGTGAATTAGTGGAAATTGTGGGCTGTTGTAGTTATGAAAATGGTTCAGCTAGGCTTAAAATACAAATAAATTGAATGAAAATCGTTTTACGAGCTTAGGGGAAAAAGTGTAAATATGTGAAACTTTAGGGGCAAAAATGTAATTTTTCCATAATATGATTTTTGGATCACATTGAATAATGTGACTAATAAATAGACTAAATGTGATATTATAGATCAAAGAAAATGAGGTTCGGACCTGGAACGGAGAAAAACAAAGAATATGATGAATAAATCCTTTTCACCGATTGTGCTACCGAGGTAAGTTTGTATGTAAATAATGCATCATTTTTACTTACGTATTTATGTTTTGATATTTTTTATGAGATGTGGCTGAATATTGAATGAAATTGACAAAGTATCGAATTGTGAGAAATTTCCCAGTTGAACCTTAGGAATAGAATAGGATACAAGTGACATGTCACTAGGGACCTATATGAAATCTATGTGAAACTGTGACTAAGTAAATCCGGGTGTTGGTCTTAAGTTCTACCAGTGGCTGGGCATACCGGCATGTATTGCGGATACCTGACAGCTTGTGTGAGCAGCACTGAGTAGTAACGAATGACTAACAGCTTGTGTGAGCAGATCTGTGAAAGTGAATAGCTCGAGAACGAGCCTCTATGTGAAAAGTGATGTGAAGTAGCTTTGGCTAAAAGTGTGGCACTTATGTGCAAACGTCTGATGTATCCAATAATATTCTGATGTGTATAACGGGAAAATGACTAAAGTGCAAATGAGTGTCAATATGTGACGGTTAAGTGCAGGTATATGTATGTGTACACTCACAAGCAATGTGCTCGGTATGTGATCGAATTTTGGAAAGAATATAAACGAGTAAGTTATACCTATGAGAATGATCTTGTGATGACCTTGTGAATATAGGTCTATGCTTATGATGTATAAATATGTGGTTAATGTGATTGTCAATCATGTGTGGGGCTTTTAGGCTAAATTAAATTGAGACATGATATTTTTAAGTTTTTGTTATTGATGTATAGTTTAAATTGGACAATTAATGGCATGTAAATATTTGTAAATGGCTAGTAATGGATATGTTTTGGTGTTATGTATGTGTAAATGGAAGTTGAAACAAAGAAATCGTGAAAGAGTAGAATTAGCAATAAAACAGTTTTGGACAGCAACAATTTTATAAATTTGAAAAATCACCAAAAATTGTGGAAATCGAATTAGAGGTTAAATAAGTTATGAAATTAAAGCTTATTAAGTCTATTTTTACATAAAAGAAATTGTATAAGCATATAAATTTCATATTCTGAGATATTTGAATTTTTGTGAGACAGTGTTAGAATGATTTTGGAATCCCCTATTCTGACTTGGGAAAATAATTAAAAATTGTAAAAAAAAATATGGTTTATAATTTATATGCTTAAATTTATTAATGAGCATAATTTCAAAAGAAACAAATGAGAACATTATCTAAATTCTTTACGATGAGATAATTAATATTTAGTGAAGAGGGGTCAGAACTGTCGAACAACGAAACAGGGGTGAATTTAATGAATAAAATGTACTTATTGGCTAAACCAAAAATTTTGAAAATTTTATGGTAAGAAGATATGTGAATATAGTTTTAGGGAAAATTAGTGGATCTTAATTTGTAGTTCCGTATCTCAAGATATAAATAATTTAGTGACTATGACTTGAGTAGACAGCTTGAGATGAATGTGAGTAAATAGTGGAACTATGTGCAATTATGATTATATTATCTTGAGAACATATTGGGAGGATTGGTAAAAACATATAAATAAATTTCTTATTATTTACATGCCAACTTACTAAGCTATATAGCTCGAGTTGGAGGTCGTCAGAGATTCTATCACACTAAGAAGCTATGGATTGGTATCGATGATTTTTATTCTAGCTTTTTAAGTCTATGGAATGTATAGGGGCTTGGTCATTTGTGTACATGTTATTATGAGTTGGCCTAGAATATTGGCCTATGCTAATTGAAGGTCATTGTTGTATAAGGTCATTTGATGTGGCCAATATTTGTTATGTTATAAGTCTATGATGAAGCATTACATGGATGTGCATGCTTGTTTGGGTTGGATGAGTGAATGTGTGATAATTATGTGTGTCAAATACTAAATGTGAATGGTTGAGTAAGTTATATGCTATGATTAGTTAAGTGTGTGTGTGGTTGTGCATGATGAATGTGATTTATAAATGGTGTGCGAATGCCATGATGTGGTTATTGGGATGCCTAAAAAAATGCCATGTGTGTGTTGATAAAATTGGTATAAGTGTTCAAGAGTTTTTGGATGGAGAAAAAAGGCTTGGTAAATAGCCTAACTTTCATCCACAAGGATGGCCACACGACCTAGCACACGGGCATGTGACTTGGCCATGCGACCCTAAATGGTTGATGACGTCATAAATAGAGAGTTACACAAGTCGAGGACACATGCGTGTCCCAAGCCACACGGGCGTGTGGCCTTGTTTTGTGGTAAAATTTTCTAAGTATTTTAAAGTTCTCGGTTTAGTCCCAGACCACTTCTAAAGTATGTTTTCGGCCTCGTAGGCCTGTAATAGGGACAATATGATTATGAATGAAAATTTTTAAAATTGAATGAAAATTTGTGACTCGAAAATGATCGGTTATATGTGATTAAGTCCGGTAATGGCTCGTACCCTATTCTGGTGACGGATACGGGTAAGGGTTGTTACATTTTGTACCAAAATGAGTAACTCCTTTAGTACTGCTCTGGCCTGAACATCTACTTCTTTGTGAAATAGTCATCTGTTTCTCTTTATGCTCTTCTTCTTCTCTTTGTAGTTGAGGATAATTTCGAATAAAATGATCAGTAGACCCGCATTTATAGCAAGCTCCTATCTTACCCTTACATTCACCGGGGTGATTTCTCCTACAATATTGGCACTTAGGCCTAAAAGTGTTTTGAACGCTACCCGCACTAGTAGTAGGTCTGTCAGATGTCCTGAAATCAGATTGTCTTGCTCTACTCTTACTAGATCTTTCCGACGCTGAAGTAGCTCGACTGAAGTCATCTCTGGATTTCTTCGCTGGCAGAGCTGAAAAGGATTTGGATGCGCTTCTCTTGTAAGATTCTTTGTGTAACACCCCTAACCCGTATCCGTCGCCGGATTAGGGTTAGGAGGCATTACTGAACTAAACTCAATTCCAGATAGACCTTCATTTAAATTCAAGCACAAGCAATCCGATCTTTTCTATTTCATATAACCTTATATCCTATTAAAGTAAATAATGTACAACAAGTTTTATTACAGGTACATAATACATGACAATGTTTGAACCACACGACTTAAACATTCATGAAATTTATACACTTAAAACATATCCCAACTTGTATCATTATATAACATATGTCGAACATAAATCAACACACATATAACATAAGCTGATTTTCATTCATATTACTACAACATGTGTGCATATTAAGCCATCCGAACTATTTATACTATTTAATAGTCAAATGTATATGTAAACATTGTAACATTACATCATGACCGAACATACTAATTCATCTTCCATTTGGATTCGTACCTATACCATCTTAGAACATTTTCATTTCTTACCAATAGCAATCGAACCTATATAACCAACCATTATATACATACTTCATTATAAAAAAAAAATGTAAATATCACATAACCAAAATCACTTAAACATAACATTATTTATTCTTACTAAGTACATCCAGCATATATCCTTTACCTTATTGCCGAAATACATGACTTAACTCAACTATCATTCGTAAAGCATGTTAGACAAGTAACTCATAAGTTCACCTTAGTTGAGATCATATACACAACATAAACGCAACCATCATGTTTTGCATATAACATACCAAAGCCAAGCTTGCTAAAACCGAACACATAACATATAAACCATATGATCACCTTCCATATATGATTTAAACCATGACCGAATTTAAACATTCATTAGCGCTATGATCAAGCCATTATAACAAAACATAGAAATTAAACTAAACCCAGAAAAATAGCCATTTTCGCAAGGCTATACTTATATACAAGACCAATTGTCATTGTTTTCAAAACTTAGTCTAACCTATACATGCCTTTGATTCAAAAACTAAGCTTATAAGTACCAAAGGAGATGATTGTGTGGTAGACTTCACCGACGATCCTCTGAGCCCGTAGCTTGATCAAAATCTATAAAACAGAACGATAAACACACACGAAGTAAGCTTACTAGCTTAGTAAGTCTCAAGCAAATTTTAATATAGCATTCAGACATTTGAGCAATTTAATCATTAGGTTTATGGCATTGAATATAAACATTTCAACATGTAAATTGATCATGGCCGATGCTATTAATTCACTAACTTAAGTATTAGCACTTTATTACCATAAACATGTAATTCATCGAAACGCATAAACATCATATGTATTCGCATATTCCCAACCAAATGAATATAACATACCTATCAATTACATACACTTATTTGTACACATGTGCAAACACTTCCTACCTCTTGCACCCTTAACATTCTCACTTATAGCCGATTCTCCAAAATAACATATTTAAACTCAAATTCCATTATATAATGTTCATACTCATCAATGGTAAACTCAAAATCACATATTAAAATTCTTACCGAATCATCAATTATATCACATCACTTCATTCACATGGTAACATAATAACTTACCTTATTCCTTACAAATATAAAAGGCTTATACTTACCTGAGCTGTTAGCTCACAGCATTAAATATGTTTCACCTTGTATGATTCATGAATTCTCTTTTTATAATACATCACCGGCATTAAGCCTGCTAGGCACCAAAGCTTGAAATACACACCGGCATTAAGCCTACTAGACTAGAGGTCTGAAATTTGATCACCGGCATTTAGCCTGCTAGGCAATAAGCCCGATACACTTCACCGGCACAAGGCCTGCTAGGCTTGAAGCCTGATACAATTTTATCATCGTCTCATACACATGACAGTAATGCTGCCCAAATTAACATAAGGTACACCTAATTCAATCACTTTAACATATCGACCCGATTTAAGTTATAACAACCTTTCACTTCAATCTCACTACTTACATTCGGCTAAGGCACATTTTATAAGTATAATTTCATAATTCAGCACATAATTTATGTTATAAATACTATCAATGACATTAAATTGCTTATAGACTTACCTCGACTGTCGATGGATGACGAAGACCAACTATTCGATAACTTTTGCCTTCCCCCGATCCAAGTCCATTTTTCTTTGTTCTTGATCTAAACATATTAAAAATAAGCTCATTCAAGCACATTTCAATTCAATTTAGTCCCAAAACACATAAATGGGCAAATTACCATTTTACCCCTAATGTTTCACATTTTTACAATTTAGTCTTACTTGCACAAAACACAAAATACACAAAATTTCATTACACAACCTAAGGGCCGAATATTCATAGGGATTATACAAGTCCATTTACTTCATTTATTTTGCAATTG